>OY757313.1:37438443-38662776 GCA_963583905.1 Stenurella melanura | reverse complement strand
CGTCAAGCCTCTGGTTCATGTTATTAATTTAACCTATAAAAATGGTAATCTGCCTATACAGTGGAAAGAATCAATTATTACACCCGTACATAAATCAGGTGACCCAGAACAATTAACAAATGATCGACCGATCTCTATGATAAATAATTTCGCAAAAATTTTCGAACAGACTCTAAAAAACCGCTGCCTAAGGAATCACTACTTCCACATCCAGATTCTTCATCCAAGTCACTTTAAAGGAAATATCTTGACTATATTTGCACTCTAGAATGTGGAAATTATTGGTCATAGAATTTTAATAATATTTGGGGCAGATGTCATAGAAAAGTTTGAGGGGTTGGTTTCTACCATATTCGTTAAAAATGAAGTTTCTAGTTTACCCTACTTATTTTCCACTATTCGCAATCTACCACCTCCCACCCCTTCAATGGAGTCATCTCAATCGGATGTCACTACAATACATACGTGTACTAACTTTCAAGTGAATATATCAATTTGATGTTATCAATCCCATTAATAATGAAGCGGAGGTGCTGGAGTTTGAAAAATATTAGAAAGAAATCTGAGGCATTGGTTTCCAGTATATACACCGAATCCCAAATTTCTCTACTCTTACCAGCTTGATTTACTTATTTTTCCCTATTCCTATTAACCCCAACCCTTCTACGGAAACATCCCAAAATATAATCTAGTTCCAGATGTCGTTATAATACATACGTCTACCAAATTACAAGTGAATATCTCAATTTTATTTTATCAACCCCTTTAATAATGTAGTAAGGGTAGTGGAAGTGTTGAAAGATAGTATAAAAAAATCTGAGGCCTTGGCATCTAGGACATACACCTAATTTCAAGTTGCAGTACTCTTACCAGCTTGCTTATTTTTCCCTATTTACCTCTACTTACTCCCACTCCGTCAACGCAATCATGTCAAAATATAATCTAGTTTCAGATATAGCTATAATACATAAATGTACCAAATTTCAAGTGAAAATTTAAATTTAATTTTATAAACTCTTTTAATAAGGCAGTGGGGGTGGTGGGGAGATGGAAAATACTAATAAAAAAACCTGAGACCTTCGCTACTAGTATATACACCAAATTCCAAATTTCTGTACTTTTACCAGCTTGCTTTACTTATTTTCCCCTATATACCCCTATTTAACCCCAACCCTTCAATGGAATCATCTCAAAATATAATCTAGTTCCAGATGTCGTTATAATTCATACGTGTACCAAATTTCAAATGAATATCTCAATTTTATTTTATCAACCCTTTTAATAATGAAGTAGGGGTGGTGGGGGTTGAAAAATATTATAAATATTCTGAGACCTTGGCTTCTAGTACATACACCGAACTTCAAGTTTCTGTAGTCTTACCAGCGTGCCTTACTTATTTTCCCCTATTTACCCCTATTTAACCCCCAACCCTTCAACGGAATCATCTCAAAATATAATTTAGTTCCAGATGTCGTTATAATACATATGCGTACTAAATTTCAAATGAATATCTCAATTTTAATTTATCAACCCTTTTCATATTGGAGTAGGGGTGGTGGGGGGCTGAAATATATTACTAACAAATCTGAGGCCTTGGCTTCTAGTACATACACCGAATTTCAAGTTTCTGTACTCATACCAGCTTGTTTTACTTATTTCCCCCTATTTACCCCTAAATAACCCCTAACCCTTCAACGGAATCATCTCAAAATACAATCTAGTTCCAGATGTCGTTTTAATTTATACGTGTACCAAATTTCAAATGAATATCTCAATTTTATTTTATCAACCCTTTTAATAATGAAGTAGGGGTGGTGGGGGTTGAAAAATATTATAAATAATCTGAGACCTTGGCTTCTAGTACATACACCGAATTTCAAGTTTCTGTAGTCTTACCAGCTTGCTTTACTTATTTTCCCCTATTTACCCCTATTTAACCCCAACCCTTCAACGGAATCATCTCAAAATATAATCTAGTTCCAGATGTAGTTATAATACATACGTGTACCAAATTTCAAATGAATATCTGAAATTTAATTTATCAACACTTTTCATATTGGAGTAGGGGTGGTGGGGGTTGAATAAAATTATTAAAAAATCTGACGCTTTGGTTTCTAGTACATACACCGAATTTCATGTTTCTGTACGCTTACCAACTTGTTTTACTTATATTCCCCTATTTACCCCAAATTAACCCCCAACCCTTCAACGGAATCATCTCAAAATATAATCTAATTCCAGACGTCGTTATAATACATACGTGTGTGAAATTTCAAATGAATATCTCAACGCTATGTTATCAACCCCATTAATGGGGTAGGGGTGGTGGGGGGTTGAAAAATATTGTAAAAAAATCTGAGTCCTTAACTTCTAGTACATACACCGAATTTCAAGTTTCTGTACTCTTACAAGCTTGCTTTACTTATTTTCCCATATTTACCCCTATTTAACCCCCAACCCTTCACCGGATATCCTCAAAAAACAATCCAGTTCCAGATCTCGTTATAATATATACGTGTACAAAATTTCAAGTCAATATTTTAAACCGTTCCGGAGAAAACGTGCGGACATAAAAAAAAGTTACAGACAGACAGACAGATAGACAGACCGACAGACAGAAAAATTTTTTTTCGCTCAAATTTAAAATCTCGACGTTTCATGACATTCTGAACCTATTTCACGAATAAAAATTTTTGAAAATTTTTTTGCGATTACTATACTTCCAATCCACTACGTGGATGTGGAAGTAAAAGAGATTAACCTCATTCTTCCATCTACATAATGTGATAACGAAAAGGCAATATGGATTTATAAACAATTTTAACACGGAAAATGCTGTCATAGATTTCCTCAGAACAACTGTGGGTGCTTTGGACGAGTCAAGAAAGTGTATTGCCATTTTTCTTGATTTGGCCAAGGCTTTCGATACAGTATCACATGACAAGCTCCTAAACAAATTATATAACTATGGTATCCGAGGACCAATATTCTGAGAGATTATTTGTCACACAGACTACAACGTGTCAAAATAGAAAATTTTATAAGCTACCCACGGGAAGTGACAGTTGGTGTACCGCAAGGAACGCTGTTGGGCCCAATACTGTTCCTTGTCTATATCAACAGTATTAGCCGAATAACAAATTTTAAGGGTCATCTTATCTCTTATGCTGATGATACTGTCGTTATCCACACAGGTAACAGTTGGAATGAGGTATACAGCGCTGCAGAGCTTAGCTTAAAAAGTATACACATATGGTTAAGTTTCAATTTACTAACCCTAAATGTTGCTAAAACTAAATATATAACTTTTACCTTACTACAAAAAGACCAACCTGTAGAAAAAACACTGAAGATACATAATATAACTTGCACAAAAACAATAAACTGCGATACGTGTCCACTAATAGAAAACACAGATAAAATTAAATACCTAGGTGTTATAGTAGATCAGCATATGAGATGGGATGAACATACTTTCTATATAACAAAGAGACTTAGACAGCTTATTTATAAATTTTATACCTTAAGAGAAATGCTAACATAAAAAAATATGTGTATCTTCTACTATTCTTTAGAGGAATCGGTTTAAAGGTATTGCATCAGTGCCTGGGGTGGTTTGTTCAATAACGTCCTAAATAGACTACAATGTACACAAAATAAAATTATCAAAATAATTGTTAGGAAAAGTAGGCTATATAGTACAGAACTCTTATATAATGAACGCGGCATATTCAATATAAGAAGTATATATACTTACCAGTGCCTAATATGGACGTTCTTAAATAATAGTATATTATGTAACAAGTTTTATAAACGTCATTTTAGTTAATAAAATGAGTGACTAACAAGTTTATAAAACGTGTTGCATACTATACTTTTTCTACGACAGCAAATATCTAAATTACCTGTCTCTTGTCACAACGCGTCGATTTATTTTGACAGATTGATAACAAGAATTACGGAAAACTAACTTGATTTTTGCCATTAAAATATCTAGAATTAACCTCAGCCGTGACTAATATCTCGTTGCTAAGTTCAGCCTGTGACTAAAATGCACGTAGTCACGGTTTGTCGAAAGCGTGTTTAAAGGATTATTTAGCGTCATGGAAACGTATACGATAAACGCCATTTTAAAGATGGAAGTAGAAAAAAGAAGTTACAACATCTCTCAAGACATTAGGCAACCTAGATTTATTGAGAATTTATCTATTAAATTACTGCTATTTAGGAAAACTCACACTCAGAGATATGTCTTCTTTTTCGCTCCTAAAATATACAATCAGTTACCTCCTGACCTGAAAAAAATAACAAAATAAGCAAATATAAACTACATATAAAGAATTTTATTAAAGATAATTATGATATACTTACAAAGATATTCAATCCCTAAAAAACATAATACGTGCACCTCTACTCTCTCCACTTTTTTGTCTCCCTTCGCTATTGTCAATTGTTTGTTTTTTTATGTATTTTTATGTATCTTATTTTATTTTATTATTCTCCATTAATATTTCTTATTTTGCTATTACCATATTTAACAGACTAAGTAATCTAAATATATTATTGCTGTTTGTCACTCAATTTTTCCGCTTTACCTAAAATTTCTTAACGAAATAAGAAGAACAACACAACACAAGCACCATATAGTGCTTAGGTGAGTCTTCTTTGCTCGCCAGGGATTTTCATAATATATATCAATAAACTGTAAATTGTAAGGTAATATAATAATGTAATATAATGTAATATGATAAGAATATTGTAATACTTTGCAGGTGTTAAAGCATTTGTAAAAGTGTATACTCTTACTTCAATAAACTTCAAACTTCAAACTATAAAAAAAAAAGTTATATGAGTCATCTTCACATAAACATAGTACTCTTTAACGTATCATTGATTTGTATATAATCTTCCGCACTTCTTTAAAAATGAGTAAATTTTTTAAATTAATGTAGTCTCAATCACATCCCGACGATTCCATCTTGATCAACGAAACGTTCGTGAGTATACTATGCAGCGTTTTGTGATTGTAGAATAGTATTAAAGATTACAATATTCTTCAAGTGCATGTTCACTTTTTTCGCCTACCAAAGAGAGACAGTTGTGAACGTTCACTTTCTGCGATAACTTAGGATTTTCACATTTCAAGCTTTGTAGATTGCGAAAGGTAAGATCCTTTAATTCTGCCAGTCTGTCTCTTTGCTGGTATATTCTCTCTGTTAGCGCAATATCTACAAAACTATTTGTCGGTGAAGAATAACACTTGGTAGGTAGTTGACGCTACTGCCAACGAAAAAATAAGATGTACTTTTAAGAAATATAGGGAGAGGAACCTAAAAGAATTGCATTATAAAAATTGACGTATAGTAAAAATATGCATCAGTAGATAGTTAAAATAATTGCTACGTTACCAGACGATAACCTGGTTTGATATTGTTTAAAACAATGTTGTTTATAACAAATTATCACATTGTTTAATCAAACAAATTTTTTTAATACCTTTTGACCGATTTCCAGCAATAAATGTTCGATAACTTTTTATCGTAAAGTAGATATTTTCAATGTTATTAATTTTTTTAAATTGAAATATCGGCCATGTCTTGTTCGTTGACGCTCTAAAAATATAATCAAAAACATTTTTTCACAATACATAATTTTTCATAATATGTTTAGACCTTGTATATCAAAAAATAAAATTGACGATTTTTAATTTTATACCTCATAGCGGTCACTTTTCTTCGATGCTTTTGGAAAAATTCATATAGAACGAAAGTTGTCATTACGGATTTCAGCATGTAGATAAATAATTCCTGAAACATTTTAAGTGAAAACATACAGGGTGTTCCATTTGAAAAGATCGGGTTGACAGTTTAAGAATATAAAAATTTAAATATTCGTGGAAAACTCTGTAGAACTAGGTTCAACTTTGTACCGCTGTGTGTTTAAAAAATATTAACGTTACGAAAAAAAAGTAACTAGCGTTTCTTGTTGGGAATTGATAAAAAAAATTAAAAATTTTGTTTGAAAAAATACAATATTTCCTTTTATTACAACTCAAGTTTCATGTGTTTTTATTCTACAAAAAAAACATTTCGACTCGTGTTCAATCTGCCATATACACAATCTACGAGAAAAATTCAAATAGCCTTTTTCCAATAAATATCCTCTTTAAAAAACAATGTAACTCTTTTTTGCACAATATGCACGTATGTGTACATATTGTTCAGTTCCCTAATGATCCTCAATATTTTCTAGTAAATATTTCATATTCAATATATAGCGTAATTTCACTTTATTTGATCTTTCTTCTGTTTCTTGCCTCTTTTTCTGTTCGCTCTTTGTTTTTTGTAACTTGCCGTAATTTCATTTAACCTTTATTATGAACGAGATATTTTTATACATACAGAAAAGATTAAATATGTATTTATATATATGTATGTGAACGTCACTTGTAATTAGAAAAGTCCTATCCGTCTTGGGACATTGCAAAAACCTTTACAAGCAAACAAATGTAGTGCTTAGATAATTTTCTTTGCAACATAAAATTATACAACACGTATGTACTTTTTGTTTTAGTATGTTTTATTTAATGTGTATACCTTCCTTAACCTACTTTTTATGTCTTATCTCTTTTGTATATTTTATGTGCCCACTATAATAACTATACTTAAATTGTACTTATATTGTAGGTACCTAAAATTAACAATAGGTTAAGTCTTATTCTATTCTTTATTCTTATAAAAGATAATGGCGATGTGGTTTACAATATTGTCGAGGAAGGAAACTATCGCATTTTTAATAAAAAGTATACAGGTTGGTCATCACACAAAATAACTAATTAAGAATCGACTGAAGAAAATAATATTTGTAATGTAGATGACACTCGCCAAGGAAGAGACCTGCTAAACTTTTAGTGGAAGTATAAAGGGTAATTACCTTGAAAATAATTAATTAAGGAAAGATCGTGGAAAGTAATATTTGCAATGTAGTTGATATAATTGCTACACTTTCACTGAAAGTTATATATGGTGGTCATTATATAGAAATAATTAATAAATGAAAGAGGGAAGTTCCGTATCTTTACAATTTCTTTTCATAAAATAATTCTTTTGTATCTTGAATTATCGTGCTTATAAGAAACGTGACGGACACGCGAACAAACAGATGGATGGACGGCAGACAGATGAATATATTGAAAATAATTCAGATTAATTCAATGATATAAAATTGTTTTCTTTATGACATTTACGGTTTTAGGAATGCAAAATATTATTCGTTCTCATATAGTTGTGCGAAAAATGTGATAACAATAAGCGCTATCCGTTGCGGCTTACCCAACCAAAACGGTTTCTACCAATTCCTTATGAAAGAATCCTTAGAGGGCATGTGTGCTTCATTGCGCAAGTCGGTATCAGGAATATCATTTCCTATATTTTTCTACATGGTTTCTTTCGTCAGAGTTTTCTTATTTATAACGTATTGCCATATTGCCACACGTTTTGTGATCTATGATTTACTTGAACTTAGCTTTAGGAACCTGAAAATGTTTTGAAAGCAATTTATAAGATACATGAAGTTCTCAAGTTTTTATATAATTATAACCGGCATATAACCTGATAAAGATAACTTAACTTTGCCTCGTTTTTGATCGATTCTTATAGAGAACTCTGCATCCCCAGTTTATGAGTATGGGTGTGAGCGTACTTCCCAAATGGACTAATGGACAAATATATTTTGTAACTCGAATGTCAGTGAAGTTCCTTTAAACTTAATTTGTTCGACAAACAAAACATCTTCCAAGTTTTTTTTTCATTTTTCTAAATTCGGGACATTTTTTATTTTTCATTGCAATTTCGAAAAAATGTGCCTCAATCTGATTTTGTTCATTTTGTAAATTCTATAACGGTATCGCCTCCTTAACATAAGCCATACCATTCTGTTACACCATGTATATGCATAATCATAAATATATAACTGTTAGTTATTCTATTTTGAGGGTCTAAACCTACAGTTTATAAATATAAATTTCCCACAGGAATATATGCACTCGACATGTGAAAATGCAAATTTTACAACACTGTCAATTCCACATTTAAATAACATGAAAATCATTCCGGAGTTTCGACTATTTGCGAGCGTACACCGCAGCGATTTCTTTTAAACCCAGAATGAAACCCAAAACGTACGATCTTGTAAAAGTGTAGGAAAACCAATTTCCGATAACTGGTGTAAGTTAGGTGCAACCGATGCAGTACAGTCCAATATTAGTGGTTACCGCCTGGCGAACCGACGATATAGAGTTTTGTTTGTAATGGATATTGGAGGTATTGCTTCGGTTTCAAGTTCCGACGAACATTTATAAAAATACCATTAAAAGTTTAAAAGCCAACAGTATTTACGAGATACTTTTAACAAAAGTTGTTTCTACACCAACATGCATAAAAGGCATTTAGGTCAAGGTAATATAGTCCAAATAAACTAAATACACTTTTTGTCTTTCCCAACCACTGCATTTCTTTAGGCGTATTATGATTGTAAAGGTAAAGGAAAATGCAAATAATTTTTTTGCATTTCTGGGAGTAAAAAAAACTAATTTAATTCCTTTTTCGAGGGTTAGTATCTCTCTTAACGCAGAATGGATTACATCTTTACAAAAGTCAAAGTTTTAGATAATTTGACAAAAAATAACAATTTTATACTCTTGAAAATTTTCGAAGAAATGCGTGTTTTCCGATATGTAGCAGTTCAAATTTTTCTAAAAAGGGGGGTGCGGGAATAAAAAGTGCCGAGAAGAAATCTAAAAATTATCTGGTAAATGTGTTATTAAAATACAAGTCTTTTTTCTCTATGACTTTTTCCTAAAGTGCCCTCTGTCCAAGTTTTTCCGGAAAAACACGAAAAAAGGCCCTTGACGGAAAATGGAAAATCTCCTAAATTATGGAATCTAAAACTGTGGAAAAATTCATACGTATGGCTAATATATTCTTTAAAATTTTTGTTTGTTGTTATACTTTTGTAGCGTGCATACTTTATGAATCTTCAACAGTTTTCACGATCACGTGTAATGGGAAAGTCCAAAAGTTTCTTATATGTTTAACTTATTTAATTAAATTAACCATTAAAATAATATTGTAGAATAAAAAAGTTTTATTTTGATGCCTTCTATCCATTTCAATGGTTTTTTTATTATTTATTCCGAATTAAAAAATAGCATATTAAAGTATAAGTGGATATTAAGATTTTTAAAACGCGCGATTTTTCGCTCACGACGCGACGGCACAGCGGGAGTGCTCGAAATAGAGCAAGTGTTTTAAAGACCAGCTATCTACGAATATTTTACGCTATTTTTTTTTTATTGGTACGCTTTGAAATCATAAGTACTGGTATTATTACTGCAAAAAATGGAAATAAGAATTAAGAATGTAAAATGGTTGAATTCGTGATGTGACATCAGAATACCTGTCAGTGTCAAATAAGGAATACAAAAATTTATTTGCAATCTGTCACATACGATTAATAATTATTATCACTACAGTTGTTACTGATTATATATTGCTTTAAAATGAGTTCTAACATTGATTACTTAAATAGAAAAGCAGATTCGCGGTTAATCCCGCAATAATTCCTGTCAGATCAATAATTAAAAAGTTGACATTTTTACTTCACGTTTGTTGGGTTATTGATGTTGTCAAGGTAACTTTACAACGCGCGTTTTTAAAAGTTGGATTTAAACACTCTGAGGCGTACTTTAAACAAGCAAAATAGGGTACCAATAAAAAAATATATGTATTTTAAATTCCAAGAAAATTTACTATTTTTCAACTAAAAGATTGCTTTTTTATGGTGGAAAACTTTTTTCACAAATTGGATATTTTTCTATTAGAAAATATATAAATTAATTATAATTTCAGAGATTCAATGCATTTTGTGTTATGAAAAAATTTAGGTACATTTTGATAGTGAAAAGCTATTGAGAACTCGGAAAATATGCACGTTAAAAAAAATTACGATGTAAGGGTCTTTTTTTCATACTTTTCCGGAAGAACTTCGACAGAGTGCACTTTAGGAAAAAATCACAAAGGACAAAAAGTCTTATAATTTAATAATACATTCACCAGAATTTTTCTGGATTTTTTCTCAGAACTTTTTATTCCCCTCCCCACATTTTGTGTAAATTCGAACCGCTATATCTCGGAAAATATGCATTTTTTCGAAAATTTTACAAGAGCAAAAAGTTGTTATTTTTCATCAAATTATCTAAACATACATTTTGTTTTTTAATTTACCTCAATTGCTAGTTAATAGATTAGCAGCAAAATCATTGTTTATAACAATTGCGGGGTAATAGCGGTATTTTCATTTTCTGTGTTTGATCTATGCCTCAAAACGAGCAGAATCCACAAAGTTTCGTGGAATACCATTCATTCGGTAAACTTTTTAGTCAGAAATGCTAATTTGATTACACTAAAGGGGTTAAATCAAATATAGTCAATTTTTGAAATGTATTTATTTATTTTATTAAATCGACATTTATATTTACATTTTTACAATTAGCTATGTTAAATCAATTATTAGTTTCAGTATGGGTTTTAACCTCCTTACTTATAAAATTGGGAGGACTAATTGCAATTATATAAGTTATAGCAAATATCGATACCTTATTACTCAAAGGACCTAACCCATAAAAGTAAAATTTGGCAGAAGGCCAAAAAAACTGAATATTGAAATATTTGACCAATATTAATAAATATGCCTCAGCCACAATATTCAAATATGTCGTATCTAAAAAGATATTAAACGCTATAATTATTTTTTTAAAACAATTCAAAATATTTATTTATTTATTTATTTATTTAGCATACACTGCTCAACAGGTCCATTTACAGAGCAGGACGGATACACAAAAAACAACAAAATTAAGTTTTTATAATATACATTAGAGAAATATAAAGTACTCCTATAAGATAACAATATCATAACTAAATAAAAGCAGAAATAAAAGACAAAAAATATTAAAATACACATACAGGGTGTAATTAGTTTCATGTCATTAAAAAAACTGGTGGTAGGGAACGACAAGACAAACAAAAAAACCTTATATAACATGGGGTCTAAAGCTCATAGTTTTGGAGAAAAAAAAATAAACAAAAATTTCGCAAATTTTCAATAAAATTTTTTGAATGGAATATTGCGGTAAGTTTAGATTTAGATCTGATCTGAAGAAAACTATACTCTAACTCTCCCTTGTGCAATATTTTAGTCACTGTCGGTGTTTCGTTATGTACATACGTCCAATCCGCCGTTCGTTGTTTTTGTTATTTTTTAATTTCGCGTCATTGTGTATTTATAGTTAAGATTTATTTTATTGACTTACCGTTCAAGTTGTCAAATTCTTGATTACGTACAGACACAACTTACTTGTTCGTTCTTTTTGTATTCCTGTTTGGCTTTTGTACCAAGTTTTTATTTTATTTTTCTTTATTGACAACGTTAGTTGATAGTTTAGTGTTTAGTGTTGAACGAAGTGCGTATGTCCTTAATTCGACGTACCGAACTGTGTATTGATGCAGATGCAGAGATTTTGAATCATTTAGGTAGGTAGTAAGCTTTTAATCCAAGACACTCATTTATGTTACAAATGTTAATAAAAACATTTTCTAAATTATAAACAATCCAATATTTTGTTCCAAATTGAAAAACACACATGTAAAGAAATGCTCTGTTTAAACCTCTATGGCCATTATTTGCTTGCAATTGTGCACGAAGAGAGAACGAATTATTTACCTCTTTATACTTGCCTCAGTTCAGTTGAGGCGGTACATCAAACGCTGTCGTTGATCCTTTGACACCCCGTGTGCCAGCCAGCACTTTTTTATGACAATTTAAAAGTTGTATAATGTATAATTGGGAAGTACAGGTCCATCTTCCAAGAAAAGCAGTGGTTCTCAATAGTTGTCTACCATAATATTAAATATGTTAACCTAGATCAGTGTTTTTCTAAGTGCCCCTAGAGGGAAAGTCATAAAGGTTTTTTGTTTGTCTAGTCGGTCCCCATTACCAGTTTTTTTTAATGACATGAAACTGATTACACCCTGTATAAGATAAGCATAATAATAAAACTACATAAAAGCAGAATTCCAGGACGGATACACAAAGAACAAAAAATGAAGTATTTATAATATACACTAGAGAAATATAAAGTACTTCTATAAGACAATATATTATAACTATATAAAAGCAGGGGTCAAAGACAAGAAATATAAAATTACACGTATAAGATGAGCATAATAATAAAATTATTTAAAAGCAGAATCCAAAGAAAAACAAAGAATCAGTGGCTATAAAAGTCTTTTATGGAATTAACAATGCAGATGAAAATATCAAATTTGACACAATGTTTGTTGTAATTATGACACATTGAGAATAAAGGAGAAAATTTAAATCTATTAAAGTGCGGAGTGGGAAGATAAAAAGTTTGCATTATCCGAGTATTTAATGGGACATAGAACTGTAATTTATTTGAAAATTCTAGGCAATCGATTTTGTTATGTATTAGATTATGTAAATATATTTGAGAAAAGCAAACCCGTCTGTTCTCAAGAGTGTTCATAGAGAATCTATTCAAAAGTTCTAGGTGTGGAAAACCAATTGATGGGTATACTTCATCACACTTGAACCACAATAATTTTGCAAATCTCCTTTGTACTTTTTGTAGGTTGTTAACATGAGTTAGGTAATGAGGGTTCCAGATGACTGACGCGTATTCAAGTTGAGACCGGACAAAAGCAAAGTAAAGTACTATTAGAGTATCAGTATTGGTAAACTCTCTGGTTAATCTGAATAAAAATCCCAAAACCTTAAAAGACTCTAACCTTATGTTATTTATGTGTGGTACAAATGAAAGTTCTTTATCAAATATTACTCCAAGATCCTTGAAAGTCAACGGCTTTTGGAGTTCCACATTGTCTATGCTATAATTAAACGTAATGCGTTGTGTAAGAGTTGTGTAGGACATAACGTTGCATTTGGACACATTTAAATTTAATTTATTTCGAATACACCAATCAGATACATTGGAGAGGCTGGTTTGTAATAGATTGCAGTCCGCTATGGAACTAATAGTCCTAAAAAGTTAGAGATCATCTGCGTAGAGTAAAGAGTCGGCTTCAGTAACTTCCACAATATCATTTATAAAGATATTAAAAAGCAATGGTCCCAGAATTGATCCTTGCGGAACACCTACGGGTACTCAGCAGCTATGATTACAAATATTGCAAATTTAATATTAAAATATTAAAAAATTAATAACAAGATAGTAATAAGTACTCACGTGTAATTTCGTACAAATATTCACAGTAAGAACACTTAAAAATCCAAAAACATAATCTTCCAAGCCTTTAAGAAATTGTGGAACGCTGAGTTAGAACTACAAAGAATAGCTGATTTGTATACAATTTATTAGAATAAGTAGGATAGGATTGAAATAAATGGCTTACTACACATTATCAAATTGTGGGAAATCACTTGAAGAATTCATAGATATCAAAAACTATATTTTCAAAATTTTGTTGGATACGACCTATTAGCAAAAGGTATCGACATAGAAATCTTAATTATTATTTTCATCGCCTCGGATGAATAATAAAAAATGCTGAATACTAAAACAAAATTTTCATTCATTCATCTAAGTGAAACTCTATCATTTAAAGTCATGTCGTCTAAGATTGGTTGAAAATCATTCTCCAAAAAATTAAGAAAGTTATGACGGCGGCAGAAAAATTGAACCGATGAGTGAGTCGCAGCTACCGCAGAGTGCCGTGCAGCTGCAACGTCTGTGGGTGAGAGAGCTTTGTATTAATAATGGTGGCAGTTACTTCGAGCAGTTTTTGTGAATTTTGAAATCTTCACAATTTTGTAATCAATGAAACGAAATGCATTTTTCTTTCTTTCTCCTTTTTGCTCTGAATCACCCTGTATTTCATTTACATTGCGAGTGTTGTAAGTGTGAATCTCTAATAAAGAGTATTCTATCACTGATCATACAAATATCTTGGAGCCATGCTATTTTTTGGTTTAAATGTCAATTGCATTGACTTCAGAACTATACGTTGTCTAATATTTAAAACATTTAAAACATTCATCATTGTGTCAATAAGAGTATATTTATTACATTTTAAAATTATTCTTAAGGCATTATTTTACATCTTTTTAATTTCACTGTTAGTCAGATATAACGGTAGAGTTCCACAATATGCAAAATGTGGACCTATTATAGATTTATGTATCGCGATTCTTGAAAACATTGATAAATAATTTGCAATTCTACCTAAAAAAAAATTAATCTTTTTAGCAACTTTTTTTATAATATTATCACTATTGCATTTGAAAGTCAAAGATGTATCTATCATAAACCCAAATTATTTAATTTCGGAAATCTTCTGTGTGAGTTTAAAACATCTATCATCAAACTTTCATTGATTACCTAAATTAATTGTCTTCATTTTTCATTGCGTATTTACCACTCAATAATTAAAAGAGAGAACAGAAAAATAAGTCAATAATTATTTTTCTGTTCTCAATAATATTAAGTTACTCATTGATCGATAATTTCCACGTCCCCATCGTTGACATCTTATTAAAATTTATAGATAGATGGCAAAGTACAGACACCTCAATTTTATTTTGTGTTAGGCGGAAATGAAGTTATAAAACTTACTTCCCTGAATTTGATATTGCTTCGTTAATCATTTTCGACAACTTTTCATTCATATTAAACCTGTAATAAAATGATTAACGATTTCGCATTATTACCCACTTATTAGTTCAAAGTATCGTACATTATTGGACTAAGCGATTATGCATGAAGCAATATTACGGAAGAAAATTAATTAATTTAAACTGGGTGCTAATTTATTTTCAACAGTAATATTTTAGCTTTGTCAACTAGAAATTGGAATAAACTACTTCCCAATAAAGTGCAGTAATTGCGAATATATGAATGAAATGATAGTTGTCGTTGTAAATTGCTATTAAGGAAGATAAATGGAATTTGCACTACCAATATAGATAGCATAGATAGGAAAATATAGGATTTTTCACGGAGTCTATTTGGATTAACGCAATGCAGAGGATGCTATATTGTATAAAGTCTCATTTTTTATTAAAAGTATCATTTTCAAATGACTTAAATTTTTCTTTAAATGCATTTTTTTACAATCTTTTGTTCAACTTCACATATTAGTCAGTCAGTATAGTTCAAATCATATAAGTAAATTTGGACCACTTTCAGTTTGATCCATTGTTTTGAAATTTTGCACACGTTTGTAATATCGTTGACAATGCCATTTTTTCGATAAAATACATAAAAAATGGACTATATATGTCAAGGGACGGAAGTGAAGTCAACTAATAGCCGAGTTGGGGTAAATTTTAGGCTGTTTACATCTTAATTCGCTACCAATTTTTTTTTATTAAAAGCTTTTATTCAGCTTTATTTATGTTTGTCAGTAAATTTACGCCAAATTTTGAAAGACTTCCACTTGATGGTTTGCTTTTATACGTAGTACTAATGATCTGATGTTGAAGCCAAGACAGACAGCTCACTATGCAACTCCTTGATCAATTAGATGTACATTAGAAAATAACTATATTTCTTTAAAATAAATGCTTATAAAGTTCCCAGTCCCAAAGTCCCAAAAAGAAAAGTAGAAGAATTAATAAAAGCTTCAAAAAATTGTTTTTGCTTATCTTTTTTGATGATGGATGTTTAAGTATTTCTCTGAAATGAGGCAAGCGATTTCTATGGATATTCTTTGTAGGCTGTAGAGTATATGGCTTGCCGGTGCACTGTGGCTTAATAAATAAAAAAAACGGAAATAATTAAGTATTCAAAGCATTTCTCGATGTATTTTGATGCTGGAGATGGCATTTGAAAGATTACTAACTGTAGAATACGAATCGCGTCCCAAGAAAGATGGTAGTGGTTAAAATATTAACCATTTTAACCATTTTCTGGAGAAAATGAGCGTTTTTTCATTTTTTACGAGGTTTTAACTTCCTTTGACTAAAGACACTGTAAATCTAAGGACGTTTAAACAATGCAAATTTCGTTACTAGGACTGAAGTGCTATTGAAAAGATTTGTATAAATTCTTCAATCATTTATGCATTACATGTAGTGAGTAGAATCGTATAATTAGTTTTATTTTTTTGTGAAATATTAATGAAATTTATGATTATTTTTGTTCACTTTTCCTTTGAAAGTGAGAAGAATTTAGTTTTACAGTGTTGTTAGTCAAAGTAAGGTAAAAAATGAAAATACGCTCATTTTCGCCAGAAAATGGTTTAAATTTTTTTTTAACAATTACCATCTTTCTGTTTGCTTAGTTTCAATGAATAAATATGGCATATGACATATCGTTGAAAAGGGAGAAAAACACTTTTATTTAATAAAGAGTAAATCTCCAAATACAGCGGTTTTGTTATACTTGTTATACTAAAGCCCTTATTGATATTTAAACGGCATTCTATCGTCCATCAAATTAAAATTTCAACAAATAAATAACATAAAGTTGTAGTTATTGAACGAGTACTTAAAACACTCAGTGACGTCATCGGTTATATTAGTTTCTTAAATCGCATTTAAAAATTGTTAAACACAACATTTTATTCACTTTATTTACGTTTTACATTTGATTAAATAAGTAACGCCTACCTAATACGGTATTTGCAAAACCTACTTTAGGAAATTTATCTGCAAAATAACTTGTTTATAACACAAAATGACACACAATATAACTGATGACGCCATGAGTGCGTAGTGAATTGATGTAGTGTTTTTGGCGAACAAATTTCGATACAAAATTAAAATGGCTTATTTTAAGGTATTATTCGACTGTTTCTTAAAATTGAAGTGTTTTTACCTATAATAAGGCATTATCTTCAGAGTGAAATTGAATTTAAAATTTGTGAAAACACCTAATTGCAGTTAGCTAAACTCAAACAATGCGCAAAACACTGACAACTATTTCTTGAAAATTATGACAACTATTAATTGCTGCCAATCGCTGTGGCACGGCGTTTTCAATAAAACTGGCAATGCCAGCTATGAAAAATGTTTGTATGCTTTTATGTCTTCCTTTCAGTTGATAATGTTGAACAAAACGCTCTAAGTTTTTATGTTTCTCGTTTGTTGTAGCGAATTTCGTCACGCAGACCGTTCATTTTTGCAGTAGATATTAAACCACAGCATTTCTGAATAGAGAATGAAAATTTCTTCCAAATGATGTATCAGAAACTCCTACTTCCCATTTAAAAATAATTGAGATACTAAATTTATTCCATTTGGCCGTTCCACACTGTAATTCGTAAGTGGCGTAATATGTATGGTTAATCCTGGCGCCTTCGCCAGATTTTGAACAATTTGTTGCATTTAACCATGTTTAAGAAAAGTATAAATTAACTTCCATTAAAAGTGTTTAATCAAAACTTGCTTTTGCATTCTGCTTTCGCATAGTGGCTAATGAACTACAACATAAATAGCACCGGTAAAATAGACTGAAATATTGAAAAGTGGCCATAACAAAGAATAGCAAAGGTAGTTCAATTTTTCTCCGATAATGGATATAAAAAGGCTTTGCTCTCAAGAAATCGATTAGTCTTTGGCTGTATGTTGAGCACAATTTACTTAGAAAATGCCAGTATAGGAGAAATTTCATTATATCGCCTATTAAACAGCCCCACAAAAAAAAATTGGAACTGCTATCGAGACAACTGTATCCCTATGTAATTTTCGCCTATTAAACAGCCCCACAAAAAAAAAATTGGAACTGCTATCGAAACAACTGTATCCCTATGTAATTTTCGACGCTGAATCCGAATCCGAGGTCAAAAAAAATGATACACCCCCAAAATCAACCCCTAGCGCTAAAAACACTCCCGGGTCAAAATGAAACACTCCACGAATAGTCTTAAATCTCAATAAATCGAATTAAATATAAACATTCAAATATATAACGCACAAATACAGAGTTAACACTACTTTCCGTTGAAAATCACCCTCATGAGTGGGTAAAAACTACCCCTCGCACGACAGAAAATTTAAAGAAACTGCAGTGATTGAAAAATAAGCCCAGTTATTTTAGAAACAGTAATTAACTGCATTAGTTTCGATGCGATGCTCAAAAACTACCCCCATAGAGTGGCGGAAACCACCCCTAAATTTAAATTGATTAAATGATTAAAAATTTCAAATCTCTAGGGTGCAATATGAGCATGAAACTTCATTTTCTCGATTCGCATCTTGATTATTTCCCAGAAAATTGCGACCACAGTGAAGAGCAGGGTGAATGCTTTCACCAAGCTATATCAGAAATGGAAAAAAGGTACCAAGGAAGACGGAACGAACACATGATGGCAGATTACTGTTGGTCCTTAAAAAAAGAAACGTCTGAAAAGCAATAACGGCAATCGGTCAGAAGATCATTCGAAAACAAATCCAAAAGATATTACAAAAAAAAGAATAAATTTAATTGAATTAAGACTACGGGTAAATTTTTGCTACTTCATAATATGAGTACTTTTCAAGTACGTTGTAAAAGATTCTTCTTAAATAAGAATGTGCAGATGTTTTGAGCCTTTCTAAAAGATACTGCAACTACTTTTTGAATTTTTCGTTACGTGAGGAGTAACTTTCACCCTCTCATAGGGATGTCACTGAATAACTTTGGTGCAATGCAAATATTCACCTCCAAGCAGCAGTGCTGCATATATTTAGTCAATTTAAGCATCCATTAAAATAAAAGTCACGATGACAAAAATTTTTCACCGATCTAGGGGTGGTTTCCGCCACTCTATTGGGGTGGATTTTGGAGGAGCATCGCATCGAGACTAACGCAGTTACGTACTGTTTCTAAAATAACTGGGCATCGGAAGCCTTTTTTGCAATTACTGCGGTTTTTTAAAATATCCTGTTGTATGAGGGGTAGTTTTCACCCATTCATGGGGTTGATTTTGGTGATGATTTTTTTTTACCTTGGATTCGGATTCAGCGTCGAAAATTACATAGGGATACATTTGTCTCGGTAGCAGTTCCAATATTTTTTTTTTGTGGGGCTGTGTTAATTGAAGAATATGCCATTTAGGCTTCTTCAGTCCTTTTTAAGCCTTATCCTTCCGTCAAATTCATGTTCAAATTTAAATCTCATGATTTTTTTTGTTGTCCACAAAAAATTAACTGAACGCGAATCTGACTTTTGTTTTTACGGGATACCCCTTATCGACGAATAATGGTCTTCTCGATTCTATAGAAATCTAAGGAGTATCCGTAAATCTGGACGTATCTTGACTCTTATTAGCTTGTTTTATTGACTGTCCCTTATTTACCCTAAACTCTTCAACGGACTCATCTCAAAATATAATTCTAGTTCCAGATGTCGTTATAATATAAGTATACATGCATCAAATTTCAAGTGATTATTTTTATTTTATTTTGGTGAATATCTTTGATAATGTAGTGACGGTAGTGGTGGGAGTGGCAAAGTATGAAAAAACTTAAAGGTCTTATCCTCTAGCATATGCACCAAATCCCAAGTTTCTTTCTAGCTTGCTTTACTTATTTTCCTCTATTTACCCCTAACCCTTTAACCCTTTCACTACTAAGGGTACTTTAAAGTACCACTGAATTTCCATACCCTTAATTACCACACCCGGAATTGTTAAGTGTTAAATTCCTTATTACCTGTCATCAAATTGCTACTACTTTCACAAGAACTTAAAAGTACCGTTGGATGCTATACAGGGTCATCCTAAAATTCATATCTGGGAGTGAAAGAGTTAACGGAATTATCTCAAAATATAATCTAATTCCATAGGTCGCAATAATGCATGGATGTACCAAATTTCAAATAAATATCTCAATTTTCTTTAACTAACCCCTACAATAATGATGTGGGGGATGGCAATTGTTGCAAGGATATTTGAGATCTACATGTTATAATTAATATATACGTGTATCAAATTCTAAGTCAATAACTTAAACCGTTCCAGACAGACAATATATTTTTTTCGCTCTTTTTTCGACGGTTCATGCCATTCTAAACCCATTTCGGCCTTTAAAAATGTTTGAAATTTTTTTACGATTATTGTACTTCCACTTCACTATATAGATGTGGAAGTAATTACGTAGGTACTTGTTTTATTCTTTCTTTACGCAGTCCCCATGACGCGACGTACTAATAATGAAATGGTCAAAGTCAAGTATTTAAAATCTAGTAGTTTATTGAAGGAATTTTATTCGTCTAGTCAGAAGTTATATCCACGCAATTTGCTCATCACATAAGACATCCTTCCTATTTATACTCTAGTCCGCAGTTTGTAGTATTCATGCTACATTTAGTAATAATATTAATTACAACTCTCATAAGATTTTAAAAGTTCGGTCCTGGGTAAACCAAAGTTGCAAATATAGCCTTGATCTGAATAATTATTATTATTATTAATCACCTGAATTTTAAGTGAATGGTAGGACTAAAAATATTTCAGATGTGTTAATATGAACTTCACATTGTTTTAAATGTAGATAATGTAATTTTTTTTCTAAGGCTACATCGATCAAATTTGACAAGTTGTAGATTTTGATTTTTTTCTATTCATATGCTATTGCTACTATATCTGTAAATTTCCTATAAATTATGTCATTCACCAATGAATTTAAAGACTCTTGTCTGCATATCAAACTGACTACACTGACAACATAAAAAAAGCAAAAGTGCAAGTTCAGTGCGATAAACAATGAAAATTCGCTTGCAGAAACGTATACCTTGCCACATTAGAAATCCTGTCTAATATTTGATATAATACAGAGATATTAATTAATCCTCAACCACTCCTGAGAGTTAACAATGGGGTTGAAACAATAATGCGAGGAAGATGTTAATTTTCTCTAGTCTAGAATGTTGTAAAGTGTGCGTCTAAAGGTAATAGAATATAGGAGTAGGTATAGTAAATTATTAATTTAATTGTTATGATCTTAATTGGTAGCTTTCGCAGTAAGCATTAGGTTTTATATTAATTAAAAACGTTTTCCGTATAGTACTTATTGAATACAATTTGCGAGGTGCACAATTTTGATCTGATTTTGTATTTAGATTTAATTGCAGTTTTATGAATGTAGTATTTATTAAAGAACGTTAAACGCTTTGGAAAATGACGGAAACATTATTGCTGTTGATAATTTATATATTCAATGGTTTTCTTTACCTCGAAATGTTGAATGTGTGTAAATATGTTCAAATCAGGTGATCGAATTATTGACCACTTCCCGGTATCCAATCATGCTGAAATTTTGCACACATCTTTGGTTCTGAAGGCAATACAATATAATGTATTTAATATTATGGTAAATCCGATATGGCGGCTACGACAAAGTGGCGGATTTCTCTTTTCTTGACAACCCCCTCGACATGGGTATCAAATGAAAGGGTATTTAAAGTGGAATACAATAAGCTGTGTGACGTCATTCCAAATCCAATATGGCGGCCGACACAAAATGGTGGATTACCTATTTCTTTACAACCCCCATGGTATCAAATGAAAGAATTCGACAAGAATAAACTAAATGAAGGCGTTTGGCTAAAAAAAATGAGGCAGACAAGAATCTAACAATTTTTTTTTTTGCTTCTTCAATTCTTTGGGACTTCCTGCCACATGTATGTTTTCTTTTTAAGCGATGCTAGGGGAATCTACAAAATATATCACAATTAACCAGTATGTAATGCCACAAATAACATTTAGACAATTTAAAAGGTAATAAATAAATTAATGAAATTTCTTTTAAAACTGAATTGCACTAAAAAGTAGAAAATAATTTTTATTCAGTGATTCAATTGCAAAATGATGATGAAGAATAAAACCATTGGACTTATTGCTGTTGCTGTTGTATTATTATTACAACATACAATTCACAACATTTTACCACAATGCTGATTGTTGATAAAGGTAATATATTATATTTTATGAACGTCCAATGGTTTTCTTTTTCATCACCACTTTGTAATTTAACCACCGATGCAATTCAGTTTCAAAAGAAAACCATTCTTTAAAAGAAAAGAAAATTATTTATTTGTTAGAATTTTGTGCAACCGTAAGTAAATTGTTGTTTTAATTAAAAAAAAAACATTTTCATGCACATCAATCAAGTCTTAATATGCCCCCTGTAGAATGTTGATACATATCTTAATTATTATGAATGTTAACGTCATTTGAAATTTAACTTATGATGGGCAGAAATAAAATGTTCAAAAATGTCTTGGAGTTTTCATTTAATTTTTTCAAAAAACTTTAAAAAGGGTTATTATAAGGTATCAGCGTGTAGGCAATTGATTGCTGAACCAGCAAAAACATACAGGGAGTTCCATTTGGAAAAATTGAGTTATGATAGTTTAAAAATATAAACGATTGGATCATCGTGGAGAACACTCTCTAGAATTAGGTTTGACTTTGAGAAGTTCGGAAATTAGTATTAGGACTTGACTAACATTCAAAATGAAATATGGGTCAAAATAAAAATCCGTGTTTGCAGATTTTAATCTTCGCCGCTATAAATGAACATTTTATCGAAAAAAAAATGGAACAACGTTACAACGTCACAGTGTAAGTTTACAAATTATATATACCCAGATAGAAAATTAAGAATCTTTAAGTATATGAAGAATGTGGGACGTTCCATTTAAGAAATTCAAGTATTATCATTGCACCATTAGGTAACACACCCTATAGATTTTAAAATAATTCTAGAACATGCTACTTTCGATCTCCCACAATTTTTATCCGAGACATTTTTTCAAATTTCAAACGGTTGAGGACGTAGACCGTCCACGAATTATATATTTGATGTAATTAGTAAGATTACATCCATTGAGGAGGACAATAATGACAATTAATTAATTCTAAACTAAAATCAATGAATCAGATTTTAAAGGCTTTATAACATCATATATGAACCAGGGCGAACTAACCGACTGCGGGGCCCTAGACTAATAATGCTTTGGGGCCTTTCCCAATGAACAATTTTGCTCACTTAAAGTAACTGTTATTTAGGTTGTGAGTTTTTAAAAGTGGTTTATAAGATTAGTAAAGAGTTGCGAAGTTGCATAGTGGGTATGTAAAATTACTGAAAGATTTAAAACCTTAGGTTTTATAAAATGGCAACGGAAACATTTCCATCGCAGACTTATACAACTTTCAGTAACTGTTACTATAATTTATATAAAGAGTTTTTATAGAAGTTGCAGTCACAAATTTATGAAACTAATAGTGTTCAATTCTTACATAGGGGTTGGCTCTGATGAATATAAATCTTCCTGGTCCCACAATAACAACAATAACTGTTAACATAACCTCAAATTCTACGTTTTTGTTAGTTTATTCTCCTTTTTAATGTTTTTACTCACATTTCTAAACTAGAATCAGTGTAACATTAATAAGCTCTCTCATATAATACACAAATTTTTTAATATTGTTAATTTTCATAGCTTGGAAATTCAACTTATAATTAGCGGTCAGAGTTTAAATTTTCATGGTAATTTCAGGGCCGGATTTCGTTCTACTGCTATTCAATTATAGTTAAGTTACTTTTATTCCAAAGTAATAATCGAGATAAGTAACGATGAAATAATTCACAAAATTTAATAACAATAAGTATCTAAAATAAACAGGTATTAATGCAATCTAAAAGCTGCAATTTAAAATTACACCTAACCACTGTCTTTACTATACGTAAATACCCATAAGTAGGTAAACCTGGACATCAGTCTATAAATGAATACACATTTTAATAGCATTGCAACATATCTGCCTTTCTGTTTGCGGGCATCCAGAAAAAGATCGACGATTTTTCTGCCATTTTAGCGAGTATTACTAATATTTCATCTCGTCATATGATTCGTCAATCCATAAAGTAACATTTGTAGTAGGACCGCTGACATTAAATATTTTTGTGGAAACGCTTTAATAAATTAATTGAATTTATACATTTTATTAGGTACTAATAAATTTGTTCAAGTCCGCCCCTGAAATATTTCGGCAAAAATTCAACCTCACATTCTTGGTTATATAGAGGCACAGAAGTTTTATAAGAATCCCAGAAGTTTCTTTTCAGATCTATAGTGTCCTTTTGGTATTGTCAGAAATTAAAAAAATATATTTTTAGTTAAAATTTTTAAATATATAAAATTTCGGTGGCGCCTTTATTTTTTTGGGGGTATAAATATCAATTTTACAGTACAGATGCATTTGCATGAAAATTTCATAGGCATATTTGCCATAAGAGTAAAGTGTAATACATTTAAATTTTATACTTGCATATTTCCTATACAGAGTAGACTCCGTATTGTTAGAAAGGAAGATGTAATAATTTCAGCATCAACAACCAAAGAAAGAGGAAGAGGTTTGTGGTGAAAGAAAGAGCGAGAAAAAGAGGTTGTGTATTTAAAGTTTATAAGGAAGTTTATAAGAGTAACAGTTGCATTTCGATTACTTCTTACTATAAAACTTGAAGATAGGTAATGGTAACCCTTATAGAGCGCGCCATTTAAGCTATTTAAGTGGTATAAAGTGGTAATTGAAGAGTTTTCATGAACAATATACGTTACTAAAGTTTTTATTAATCGGTGATGGTGATATTCAGAGTACCTACTTTTACAAAACAAAACTTGATCATTGGATTCCCATCTCATAAGATAACATTCTTTTGAGATCAGGTCAGGCAGAGATAAATAAAAGATTTATATAATTATACGATTCGCTTAGGCTGTTCGTTAACAGTTTTTCAACTTGCAGTTAAATTATAAACCTGAAACTTGGTGTGGAGCCATAATCGATCATGCCAGTTCCACCTAAAATATTTCCAGTCCTCCAGCTATACAGAATACCAACTTTCTTATTTTAAATGGAAACCTACATTTTTTACAAGATTCGATGACTTCCAATTCTGGGTTTCGGCAACCCAAATTATGTTAACTTATCTGTTACAGGTTTTGATAAAATATATCTCAAAAATTGACATATGTGAATTTTTTAGAAAAAAATTGCCGCTGTAGAAGTTTACGAACAAATTTGTATATCACAAACCGTTCAAAATTATAAAACCAAATTGATGAAGCAGTTAGCTGGAAGTCCAATCTAACACCTGATGTTCCATCGGTGGTATCATCTTATACCACATGTGAGCAAGCGATTTTCAACTGTCGCAATAAAAAATCGTCGAAATGTCGATTTCTTCAGTTAGCAACTACTGGGTTTTTTTTGCAATCATTCGAAAGAAAATTGAATTTAAGGTCGGTTACTAAAAAAAAAATAAGTTTTTTTACGATGTGGAAGTTAATATGAAATAATATCAAATGTTGAACTGTTCTTCAGTTTCGTTTCTGTTCCATTCAAGCATCAAAAATATGTTTTAAGTTTAGGGTTGTCATCTCGATATTTTTCCTACTAAAAGAAGGAGACTCAAAGAATAGCAACATTCAGTCGCCAGGAAACCTAAAAAGACGCTGTTGCAGTTTTCGTATGCTTATCCTACTAGACCCTTTGCTGCTTTAAATATATTGAACACACTTTTCCCTTATTTTTTTAGTGAGTTAAATAATAACAAGAGCTAGCTTTTAAAAACCAAGGTCAGACTCGCTTTCAGCATCCTCAAAAACATAAAGGTTTAACACTGGTAGTTCTCACTTGCATTATTTTTGTGCCTGTGTTATTAGAAAATTTACATTACAAGTTTAAAAAGTAGTGAGAATAAATTGTTAATTTATATTTAAATTATGCAAAATAAACCAAGCATTTCACCCCATTTTAAAAAGTATGATAAATAGAATATCGATCGTGGAGTATAAGTGGTGCCTATAAAAAGCACGAAACTCAATCGAGTTGCGATAAGTGTTGCAATCTGGTTCAGTCAACACATATATCTCTTATCTCTGACAGGCTGAATTTGCGGAAAATTGATGTGATGCATAAATTAGAATAGTCACACCGCAAACGTGATATCACGTATACACGTAATGCATTATAGATTGAATAATGAATAAGTTATTCGGGATAATTTTAGTGAATCGTAGCATGCTAAATAGGTTAAATTGTAAAAAAAAACAATGTACGGATTTTCATATTAATTTTTCAAGTATTTGCTAAGGAGTGTAATGTAGACATTGTCTATAGAACCTGTAGCTGTTTATTAATACAACGACGATATAATTGTGTACTCTATATTTTGTTAGTTTATTAAATACACATTACCCGTTAGAAAAAAATGGACTTCTTTTGATCAGTTCTTGACTATTTTTGCAATACTGATAACTAAATCAACACAGCCAAGTAAATATTCATCATTCATCTTCTACAATGGAAACCAACACTCAATTAGGGTTTCCAAGCCCTGAGACCAAAAACACTTTTGGGGCTTCGGGATCAAATTCTTAATCTCCGGACTAGTACCGAAGGTCCCGAAATCGAAATAGTGCTTCAACAAAACTTTTAAATGTAATTTTAAAAGTGTTTTACTTTTGGTTCGAATATAAGGGAGAATATAAATAATATTTAAATATTGTTAATAAAACCAAAATGAAACATACACCGAAGATGAAATTCAGTGAAATATACATATGTATTATAAAGTAAGAAGTAACAATTACAGATGTAAATAAATGAGTAAATAACCCTATTTTGAAATAAAAGGAGACCGCGAAATCACGAGCATATGCTTAAATTTTGAACAGACTTTCGAGGAAAACCTTCCAGTGGAAATGCTTTCTCTAATTCCCGCCTGGCATTGTTTATTAAATAGTTATGGCATCAGAATACATTTTTTTTACTTTTAGTAAGGTGAGATTATTAAAAGAACCGCTTGTTTCTCAAGTGATATACGAAATACTCCTAAGATGAAATATAGATGCTTTTTGCTAGTCTTAGTCATTGGAAGACAAAGATGTTAAACTTGTCACCACCAAAATAGGTAGTAAACATAGTTATATAGCATATTACAATACAGTAGAAAATATAAGTGTATTACCACCAATTTCGGGACATTTCAAGGTCTCTTCTCCTGTTGTCCCGGCACAAGATTTTATGTATAGAATCCCAAGATGGCCCCGGTACAAAATCCCAGGACTGAAGACCCTACACCCAATATATCAAATCAAACTCTTATCCAGAAGTTTAGTTGTACATAGTTATTAACTGTATTTTCACTCTCTCTTAATTCTTGTTTCTAAAGAAAAGTTTAACGCCAAAGTTGTGGGGTTGCATCTATATATTACTTAAATATAACTTAACTAAAAATCAATAGCCTGCAAATGCCTAGGTTACAAAAATGAAGGAGATTTTTGTTAAATGGAACAAATGTTCATTTAGCAGGTTTTGGTGGATAGTTCGGTTTGGTATGGCAATAAGAGCAAGTGAGAGCGAAGTAACTAGGCTATTCTTATCTATCGTATTACACATCGCTAATCGAACCACCTCCTTTCTACACCACATATGCGTGGGCAGCTCGGTCAGTGGTAGATACCTTTATTATGGGCGGTCGGTTAAATAGTTGAGACTAAGGAAATACCAAAACCAACATTTTCCGAATCTGTATATACTTCAAATTCAAGTTTCTGGAATCTTACTAGCTTGCTTTACTTATTTATCCTATGTAACCCCCATTTCTTCAACAGAATAAGTTCAAAACATAATCTAGTTTCAGATCGCATTATGGTACTAGTCCAGTATCTTAAACCGTTCATGAGTAAAAGTGCGCACAAGAAATACAGTCAATTGCAAAAAGCCACAGTGACTGCCCATTCCAGACTCCTGTCTGCGTATTAAAAAAAGAATTCAAGTCGATATCTCAAAGATTGAGCCTCAGAGCGAATTTTGTTCCTTCTGCCACACTGTGCGGCGTACCTCATCAATCATTTTGGCAAAGAAATAAGTTATAGAAAGACTCTTGGGAACGATACAGAGAAAGTTTCGTAGTTGCGCTCTCAAAATACCTTTATTTAAAAAAATTACATGATATTTTTTTTTTCTGAGGGGGGGATCCCCTGCTGCAATTAACTGAATTTCTTTTTAAATCACTTTTAATTTGAATTAAATCACACTTTTTCAACAACCCAATCAGTCAATGAAATACAATTATTTTCTAAATTTAAAAGATATTTTCTTATCAAAAACTAACGAATGAAGAAGTCTGAGATTCTCAGAGTTTTACGTTTTACATGTACAAGAAAATCCCCAAAATTTCTTCGTGAATACGCAGATGCTGCTAAACCACGCTTCTCCCACTACATCCTTTCACATAAATCGGTAGAAACTTACAGCTATAACAGCCGTAATTTTTAATTTCGATCCTTTGACACCATATTCGGAATCCGCTGCTCCGGATATACCGGCGAAATTTGAATCTTGTCTTGTATTTAATAGATCTGTACCTACACTGGTCGTAGCTTGATAAGAAAAGTACAATGAAACCATCGTTAAGAAACAATGCCCTATGATTAAGAATAAAATTGAATTAATTTCCGTTATCCCCGGCGCATTAACCAAATTTGCGATTAATATAACTATTTCCGGTTTATACTCGCTCACCTCATATCAGACATAGATTAGTGAAACTATAACAAACAAATATGTTGATTGAACGTGAATTTAAACAACTTTATACCGGGTGTAACAGGATCATGGTATATCCCCCGTTTCTCCTTTAGTTTGGAAGATAATTGATTGAAATTTAGGATACGCTACATACATAATAAGCGGCACCTTTTGACATAAAATTGATTTTTTTCTCTTCCGGTTTCGCCGAAAGTGACACTAACTTTCGATTTTTAAATGGAACACCATACATATTATTCCATTTTTTAATTCTGCCTAATTTTCTGAATCCAACGATGACAAATAAGTAACATTTCAAACATCATCTTTTTTTTATAACATAATTTTTAGTTTTCCATTTAAGTGTGCCATGACGGTTCCGATTTATTCTAAATAACTCGTGCAATGCTACAAAAATCGAAATCCCGTTAAGAACACTAAATTCACCAAAATTGTTTTTGGGGCAAAACTCAATTTTTTTCCAATGGAACCATATCGGTACCGTGGTACCATTTATTAGTACTATAATAAGGAATTTATTCATATGTCGTATTAAAATCTGCGAAAAATACAAACAAAATTGCAGCTAAAAGAATATATGAAAATACAATTTTGTTCTAATTAAATGTTAAGAAGTAACTAAGGTGACTTTGAAAACAATGAAATATTTAGATTGTCAAACATTTGTTGGTTCAACGGTGTTTTTATTGTGTCTTTAAAAATTGTTTAAAATTCTTGTTAATTGTGTTCAAAATGCCGCAAATTTATACAAGAGATGAAAAAGTGGACATGTTAATTATTTATGGGGAAAGTAAAAAAAATGCAATTTCGGCTATGGACCTTTATGGCCGACGATATCCTGATAGACAATGTACAGCGAAAAATTATTTTAAACGTGTTGAAAACCAATTCCGAAGAGAACCCAACAATGATCCCGAAAAAAACTTCAATATTGACGAAGGAACGGAAATTAATGTTTTGGCTCAAATATAAGTTGATAAGACTGTTTCTTTAAGGCAAGTTGGGTTTGAATTGAACATCAGTCACCAAACGGTAAGCCGAATTTTGCACAAATACCGCTATAAATCTTTTAAATACCAATTCCACCAGCATTTGTACGAAAGTGGTTACGAACGTAGGATGGAATATTGCAATTGGATTTTGTATAATACCGTGCAGCCAAACAATGATTTTTTGGGACCGATTTTATTCTCGGACGAGTCAAGGTTTACAAATTTGGGATTATTTAACCGACAAAATACAAAATATTGGTCACAATAAAATCAAAATTTATTGCGGGAGGGTAACTTTCAAGTGCGGTTCGGTTTCAATGGTTGGCTTGGAATAATCAGTAGTAGAATCATTGGTCCAATAATATTTGAAGAACCTCTGACTGGTGCTAGATACTTGATATTCCTGGAAAATGAGATTGAGGACATTTTAGATGAGCTACCTTTAGATTTAGGACAATGTATTTCCAACAAGATGGCGTTCCTCCCCATAATTCAAGGATAGTAATTGATTACCTTCAACGGAGATTCGGAGAAAACGTAATTTTGGCGAATGATCCTGTGAGGTGGCCTCCAAGGTCACCTGATTTAACGCCCTTTGATTTCCTTGTTTGGGGTCATTTAAAAAATATTGTCTTTGCAACCGCTGTTACAACTCGTGAAGACATGGAGCTACGAGTAAGAAGGGCAATTAATAGCATAACGGCCCAGCAATTGGCGAACGTTATTCGAGAAACAGCGATGCGAGTTCAGAAGTGCATTAATGGACAACATTTTGAACAACTGTTGCAATGTTTTGTTGTGTTAATTTTTTGTATTCCAAAACCACCTTATGTGTAACAAGGTAATCAGAATAAAATTGTATTTTCTTATTTTCTTTTAGTTGTAATTTTGTTTATATTTATAGCACATTTTAATACGACATGAATATATTCCTAATTAATAGTACTAATAAATGGTACCACGGTACCGACATGGTTTCATTTGAAAAAAATGAGTTTTACCCCAAAACCAATTTTGGTGAATTTCATTTGCTGATAGATCACGTAATTTACTGTTTTTAACGGGATTTCGATTTTGTAGCATTACACGGGTTATTTAAAATAAATCGGAACCATCATGGCACACTTAAATGGAAAACTAAAAATTATCTTATAAAAAAATTGAAATATTTGAAATGTTACTTATTTGGCATGGTTGGATTCAGAAAATTATACAGAATTCAAAAATGCAATAATATATAGAGCGTTCTATTTAAAAATCGAAAGTTAGTGTCACTTCCAGTGGAAGTGAAAAAAAATCAATTGCATGTCAAAAAGTGCCGCTTATTATGTATGTAGTATATCCTTAATTTCAATCAACTCTCTTCAAAATTAAAGGAGAAAAGGGGGGTATACCATGGATCCTGTTACACCCGGTATATCCCCAGATGGAAATGACAGGATTTTTTGTCACACCTTAAACAAAGAAGAAATAAATCATTAAAAGCATACTGTCCAAAGTTAAAATGGACAAGTAAATCGCAAACAATGTATATGGGGCAATGTAACTCGCGCTAGTTGCTGCGAAATTTGTGGCTGGCAGTACATAAACAGATGTAATATATAATAATTTGTGCAGCCACATGCTCTGCGGCTTCCTGTGCCGAAATATTGCCAGCGGCCAATGGGACATGACGCCATCCATACGAGAAAGGACATTTAGAGAAATGTTAATCTAAGCATTTGTCGTTGTTCCGTTGTTTTGGATCATTGACCTGCAGCGCTGCAGTTCAGCAGGGACGTGGATATCCCTCATGCTGCACTGGGCACTGAGTTGTGGCGAGAATTTGCCAGACAAGGCCGCGAAGCGTGATTTATTTGGTGTGTCATAAATCCCATCTACAACAATAAACACGTGCGTGGTGGATCGGCCTGCGGAAAGTATAACAAGCCAAAGGAAATTATTAAATGATCGTTATTGTTTGCAGCTTAGTGCATAGTCATATCGATGCACCGCACATCGTTCATCGCACATCGCACAGCAACAAGCCTTACGCTCATCGGTCTCTCGTGTCAGTTTTACTGTGGGTGTGGATATTCAATGATTTAATGCCGTTCTCCATTCATAATTTGCAATTTTAAGAAAGTAATGTTTGCGCGACGAACCAAACCAAGCTAACCATTATACTCCTCGTCGATTTACTGCACTTTTTATACAGTGAGGTCCATAAATAACGGACAAATTCATTATCCACGCAATTTACAAAGTAAAATTCAAAAACACGTCCATTTTTAATTCTAAAACGAAATATTTTGAACATAATTTTATATTTCCCCCTTCAACCCCTTGGAGTGACAGCTACTCTTTTAAAAATTTTAAATGGAATGAGGGTACACGTGATAGCTCAGTTGAATGGGTTTTTAATTCTCTATCCAGCAATGTAAGATTTCTTCAATTTCTCTAATTTATTTATTGAAGAATATTACATTTTAATGTTGCTAAGTAAACAAAAGAACGTGAAACAGTTAAATCAAATGTTCATACTGGGCGTCCGTTGCTTCTTGACAATAATAGAGGCGTTGCACAGTGGTCATTTTAAATATTCTAGGAATTAATAATACTAAAAATCTAAAATCACCAAAGTCATTCGTTCTAATTTTATTTGAAAGAGTGATGGTTGTGTGATACCTGCCGTAAAAATAAAAGAAATCAGTGAAAGGGTTTATTAATTGAAATCTCATAAAGATGTGTCAAATTTACTTAATTCCGACGTGCTTCGTGCGTCTTACAATAAAGTTTATAGTGGCAGTTTGTGCCTTGCGATTCTCCATTTTTTTTCTGTTAATTACTGAGTTAAAGGTTTGTAGTTTCAGCTCATATTATAAGTACTACTTTTATTTGTTAACAAATTGTAGAAAATGAGCTATTGTTTATCCTACCGCTCATAACGTTTTCTTTTTTGCTTTATTTATAATTAAGTAGACTTGCAGTACGTGTGTTCGTGTTTGTTTTTATTAAAAAAAATTTTTCAGTTAGGTGCTTTTCTTAGTTTCTCATTAAATTTAAAACTAGCTGCCAAGAAGTACCAAGAACTAAAATATTTAACCTTGTTAGATATCATGTCTACATTGACGAGAGATCTGTTCAGCAGTTGGTCAAGAAAGTGTAGTAAAATGAAAAAATTAATTAGTTTTGAACAAACTTAGTTTAATGGAGTGTGAAAATATGGAAAAATATTCCAAAGGTTAAAAAATTGTGGGTAGTTTTAGTAAAATCGCGAAAATGTGGAAGGATTGTAAACGTACTTTAAGAGTTTTTAAAGCAAGGGCTTAATGAGGAAATCATGTTTTTTAGTGAAAACAGACATCAGGTGAAACTTCACATGCCAAAAAAGCCTAACCTCAAAAAGATTTTAGTCAGTGACCAAGAGCAAAAGACAAAAAATTGTATCATTGCTGGAAAATTATTCCTAGGAAGAGTTGACCTTTAGGACCCATAAAAACCTTGACATTTATGGACACCGAGATGCTGCTAAAATGGTGCAACAAACTGACTATTTTCTTAAACAGAGCAATTAGAATATATCAGCAGAAGTAATAAGGAAAAAATTGATAGAAGGAACGCAGGAATAGTTAATAGGTTAAAAAAAATGAATGTACTGATTTGTAAGTCTGGCTACGGAACAACAAACGATGGCAGCACTGCCCGAAAAATGTTTTGCGAGTTTTCCCTGGCTTCCTTAATAACTAGATGCATATTTTCTAAAGCATCTATATATAATTTTATTAACAATATCATGTAGGTATGCCACCGATACAGAAGCATTCGCCAATTATAAAAAAAATACTGATAAAATGTGTGTGCAACCTTACTCGTGGTATAATATGCCTTCGAGCATCCACCGCATCCTAATCCATGCCACTGATATAACCAAGGCAATTGCTCCTCCCATTGGAACGTTTTCAGAGAAGACATATAGATCTCTAGACAAAGATTTTATTGTGTGTTTATGCTAGAACATTTTCCAAGAAAAAAATATGCGAGATTTGCTAAATGCTCTTTTATTTTCTTCAGACCCTTTTATATCACCGTTATCACAGTGCATATGACAACGTTCACAGGAAGAACCGTTGATTAAAGAGGTTTTACAATTGCTACAAGAGTCAAAATTCGTTAACACTTTGCTACCGACAAATGATATGATCCTGATGATTTTGACAACAAATACTAAATTTTATTCCATACACTAAGTGTTCCCAGCACTTTAGCAATTGATATTGGTAATTGTATTTCTCTAACACGGCTTTATGTTAAATGTAAGTTAATATTTATTTCAACATAAAATCAGAAAGTTTCGATCGAAAAATAAATATGTGAATGATGTATTTGTTTTTTTTTTTTCTATGTGTATCATAGGTAAGGGTTCCATCTTAAGTTAATTATCAATTGATTTTAAACACATGAATTATAACACAATTTAAAAAATAAATTTGACACCGTTATTTATTATTTCCTAGAACAATTAAAATGGCCACTGTGCGTTGGTTGCTGAAACTTCTAAAACATTTTATATCGTTTCCGGGGTGATTTAATTACTTTCTTACCTTATGTTGTCTTTTAAGTCATCGACGCTATTTGGTCTGTTAAAGTAGACTTTCGATAAAAAAAATCAAGCGGGGTCAAATCTGGAGAACGGGCAGACCACTAAATTTCACCACATCTACCGATCCACGTATTGGGAAAAACTTGATTGAGATAAGCTCATACTTCCAATGCAAAATATGGTGTAGCTCCATCCTGCTGATACCAAATATGTCTATCATTTGCATTAGTATTGTCATGATCTGGTAAAAGTATTCTTAACTCTGGAACTAAGAAATTTTGCAAGAAATCCAAGTAACGGGCGCCAGTTAATGTGCTATCAAAGACATATGGTCCGATAATTTAAGGGTTTATAATTCCAGCCCAAACGTTAACCTCAGGATATTGAGTATTGGCCTCCACCATCCAATGTGGATTTTCTCTACTCCAGTATCTACAGTTCTGTTCCATTTAAGACAAATGTTGCTTCATCAGAAAAATGAATCAAGGTTATCGTCGCACAGTGTGTCAAGATACCTCAAATGCCGGCATTAAATACAAAAATAAAGTGTCACAGCAAGCAATGTATTGTTACTAGTTAGTATCAGCATGAGGTTTTCTGCACCAGTTAAAGTCGATTCATGCTTGCACATCCGCCGAACCCGCAGACTATAAACGCCTAGTAAATGTTCACGGGTGCGTTTGTACAGTGAATATTTTCTTAATAAATTATTTTGTTTTTTTGTTAAACGCGCGGTCACTACTTTGTTTTAAAATGGACCCATTAACACCCTCAGGTGTGTATTATGTAACTTCCTCTGATTAATTTTTTTATATGGAAGGTACGATTTTTATATTATCTTGAAAATACCTTCGTGCCAAGTCATGTATTTACGCATTCTCCTAAAATTAATTAATAGTTTACTTCCCCACGCTTTCCCACATATAATTTTTTATATTAATATAGTTGAGTACACATATTTACACATTTCTATTTTATTAGCTTTTTTCAGCGACTTTACAACAAACTATTTTATTTGTAAATAACTGGTGCTGAACATGTGTACAATTTATTATTACAGAATCGCGTTCAAATTACTTATTTATACAAAGAATTCATCTACACACCTCAATGAGGGAACTGGGTGCCAAAAATTAGAAGAAAAATCTTTTAAAGAATTGTCTTTAAAAGAACACCTTAAATATAGCACCAATTGCCCGACAGAAGGATTAAGTGAATTATATAGCAAAGTTTCGCATCTCTCGTTACGTTTTAGAGAAAAATGGCTTGAAGCTAATAGAGTAGCAACAAACTAGCTACAGACAACTCCCAAAAAAAACTCAAACAGTTTCCTAAAGAAGTCATTGAATTATTAATTTCCCCAGATATTTCTTCGGATAATACAAAATAAGGACAGTTTGATCATATGCATCGGACGATTAATCTCAACAGATAAAACATACTCTGCCATTTTTTGCTCATAAATGTATGTAAAACTTGACATTTTGTATCCTTAACTTAATTAAAATAAGTAAAATATTATTTCGAAGTAAGGGCAGCTGGGGGCGGCAGGGAGAGGGTTTGTGGTATGAAGATAATGCACAATTACATCCTCCTGTGCACTAATTATTACCCTAAAATTTTAAACCCGTCACTTTAGAAGTGTCAGAAATAAACCCATCCGAACTTTTCGCGGGAACACCCGGTATATGCCTAAATATTCCATAAACAAACAAATACGATAAAGTTGATTTATTTATACATTAACAATCGTCCTCAATCATGGATGGATAGGTATGCTAAAACTTTCTTTAATAAAAGTTACTAACGTTTATTTTACCCCTAGTTTCGCGGATTTTGGAGCAAAGAAATTTTTTTCTTTTATTTTTGTTAAATAAACAGAGTTAATTTTATTTTCAAGGTAAATTCATTTGAAGCAAATGAAAGTAAAATACACGTTTCAAACTTTAAAAATAACACCTGCAGAAATCTAATAACGTGATTTAAACCAGAGTAATAATGGTTAAAATTAGTTTTATATATATATGAAATTTTAACACTTCCTCAAAATGTTGAAATTTTGGAAGTCTACATCTTCAAAAACAAATTTTTGTGATTTTTTTTCACTCATTGGATCTATTTATACATTACTTCAAGAGTAATATATGATAGTTCCAGGTTTTTATCTAACAAATTGTAGAAAGCTTTTACCGATTTCATCGGAAATCCCTTTATATTCCGACTTCATTATACTATTTTTACATACATTCATATCTATATTTGAAAATATATTAATCCAATAGTCACATACTTCTTCTTTTATTTAAGCTTTGTCGAGCTCAATTTCAATAGTTAGTTCAAAAGTTACAACAAATCGCCCGAGATCGCGCACGCTTTGCGCGCCGTACTTATGTGTCGCACGTTCCATTCTCGTGCGTTAAACAAAAAAAATCTGAAACCTACATTTTTTATCGTAAAAAAAACTTCATATACTTTTTTGATGTGAAATTTCCCCTCTGTCGCCTAGTGCTATTAGTTTTCTTATATTTTTTTTATTTTTCGAGTCATTGTTCAAAAACCGAATTTCGGCCAAATGTTTTATTTTTTTAGGGGTCACTGGCACTTTACAGCTGTAAATTCCACATCAGAAAAAAAATACTTATTCTGAAAAATTCAGCCATATAACATTTAATGACGCCTTAAAACCCCTGACGACTGGGCCAAACGTAATAAATATTGTAATATTTGTAAAACACGAATAATAATAATAAAGACATATATTTGCTATGTTTATTACAGTATACGTACATAATATATTACAATTTTTATTTAAATTGCAGTAATAATAAATATAGCTTCGTAAAAATCAGATTTCCGCGACCATAAATAAAATGCAGTCGTAGTCTGTCTGGTTCTTCTATTACTTTATTATTATCAAAGATCATACGTAAAATTTATGAAGAATTTATTTCTTGAAAAGGACTTAGACTTGACATCTGCAGAGATAAATCAACGTTTTATTAGAATATATAAATGCAACTGGGGTATTTCTGAATCTGTATAGAACAATCTCCATTATAAATAACTAGAAAATGGAAATATCTGAGTGCGACAATGTAGTTTCACAAGAAATTAGGTTTTGTCTTTTAATGCTATACGTTATGTCGACCTCGTGAATGCATTTATATCTTTTCGTTTTTGAACAGTTTTTCGATTAAATCAGTTATTCAGATATTAAAATTTGAAATTATATGAGGGGTATTTAAAATTATGGACTTTAATTGTAATTGTTGTATAATGTTATTCACGAGGGTGAAGTTTGAGTAAATGACCGCAGTGAAAAATAGCCATTATATGCGAGTAGAATACTAGATTTTGTTTACGACTATTAAATATTTAATATTTATTTAATTCATCTCATTTCATTTCTCCAATTTAAGAAAGATTTATGTGGCATCATATACAGGGTGTAATTAGTTTCTTGCCATTAAAAAAAAACTGGCAGTAGGGAACGACAAGACAAACAAAAAAAAACTTATATAACATGGGGTCTAAAGCTCATAGTTTTGGAGAAAAAAATAAACAAAAATTTCGCAAATTTTCAATAAAATCTTTTGAGAACTGCTGGAATATTGAGGTAGGTTTAGATCGTCGCGCGTGTCTCTGCCTATGATACGACGTTTTCTGACTGTTTAGTAGATCTGATCTGAAGAAAACTATACTCTGACTCTCCCTTGTGCAATATTTTAGTTTCTGTGGGTGTTTCGTTATGTACACACGTCCAACCCACCGTTCGTTGTATTTGTTATTTTGAATTTCGGGTCGCTGTGTATTTATAGTGAAGATTTATTTTATTGACTTTACCGTCCAAGTCGTTAAATTCTTGATTACGTACAGACACAACTTACTTGTTCGTTCTTTTTGTATTCCGTTTTGGATTTTGGACCAAGTTTTTCTTTTATTTTTCTTTATTGACAACGTTAGTTGATAGTTTACTGTTTAGTGTTGAACGGAGTACGTATGTCCTTAATTCGACGTAGAAAACTGTGTATTGATGCAGATGCAGAATTCGAATAATTTGCTTAGGTGGTAAGCTTTTAACCCAGGACACTCATTTATGTTACAAACGTTAATAAATCACATTTAAATATTCTAAATTATAAACATTAATCCAATATTTTGTTCCAAATTAAAAGACACACATGTAAAGAAATGCTCTGTTTAAACTTCTACGACCATTATTTGCTTGCAGTTGTGCAGGAAAAGATAACGAATTATTTGCCTCTTTATAATTGCCTCAGTTCGGTTGAGGCGGTCCATCAAAGGCGGTCGATGATCCAAGGCCTTTGCACTTTTTTATGACAATTTAAAATTTGTATAATTGGGAACTACAAGTTTATTGACCAAGAAAAGCAGTGGTTCTCAATTGTTTTCTACATTAATATTTAAAAAAATATTTAAAAAATTGACCTAGGTCAGTTTTTTTATCCATTTATTTAATTATATTACTATTTCTGAGTAATATGTAAAATTATTGTAAATAATGTTGATGTTTAAATCTCACAAATTTTGACATTTCAAATTAATAACACAATTATGCTTTGACACATTGTCATGGCTTACTAATAAAATGATGACAGTTTGTAGGCGTGTTGCTAATAGATGGTGCTTTGAAAATAATCTTACTAAGTAATGTGGTTTATGAGTGTTCATTAAAGTACCTTTTCTGCATGTACCATTTGAGTGCCTCCTAGAAAACTTAGAGAGACAACACTTGCCTTTTGGTTGCTGCAATTTCGACATTTAAAATTTTTAGTTAAATGTCACTAACGTCATTTCTTATAAACAACTGACTGTCCTCATTATTCACTGCAATCAGTGAATAATGAAATTATTATTCACTGCAGGGAATAATGGATAGCATTAATCTTGAGGAAACGCATTATAATCAGTACATTATTTGGTAGTCGTGGACAAACTGAATTAAAATTGTTAAATAAGTTATTATGTTTTAAGGTACTCTTACGTTGTAGGGAATTTGCATTTGCATTTAATCATATTTTAAAATTATCAAACGAGATTAAAAACTGCTAACGTTTCGGAAAGAATGTTTGATTTTTATTTATTTTATTTTATTTTGAAAACTTTAAAGTATCCCATATGCGACAGTTTGTTGTTTATCCACTTCCATGGCCACGTAAGATATTAAAATTATATATTTTTTTTATTTATACTCTTATAATTTTCCATTTCCTGTCATTTATCCGACAAACTAGTATCAATGAAATTACTGCTAATTATCTCAATTCAAGTTGAAATTGTTAAATATTCTCTCTACTTTCAATGTTTGTACCAGCTAGTTGTCGATCCTCAAAGACGAAGTAAGTAAAATTAAATAAATACCTATAACAAACCAACAACAGACTGTTAACGTCTTACATGATTAGTACTTGGATGGGTGACCCAGTCTAGTGAAATACAGCGTTCTCGCTTCGCCTGTTAACAGCTTGTAGAGCAGCGCATACGTAGAAGATATGTAACTTTAGGCGGTGGTTATATATTGGATATACCATCCTTCGATAGAGAAGAGGTTCGGCAAAATTTTCACGCTGCGGGTGTTTATTCTCCTGACGTCGGTGATTGGCCTTAGTAGCGGAAATAGGCCTACGTTCTATAAGTGAATAAACAATAACAAAAAACACTCAACTGCAATAAGTCACGTATTAAGGACTCTACAATATTTTGAAAAGTAACCCCAATATCCTACATACTTTCTCATTTTTGAAATAAAGTAATCTAGAGGTCATCCTGTATATGTCTGTACTAGAGTCTGTTTTTAAACTAGGACGAGCGTTTTAAATTTACTGTGTTAAATTATACATCTGTGATTGGATGCTCCTTAGCCAGTTTTATACAAGGCAATAGTAATTTTTGACATATTATAAAAAAATTTATTTCATGTCATAAATTATTTTGTCCACGACTACTAAATAATGTACTCATTATATATGTGTTTTCTCAAGGATAATGCTATCCATTATTCCCTGCAGTGAATAATGGGATTGCAGTGAATAATGAGGACAGTCAGTTGTTTGTAAAAAATGACGTTAGTGAGGTTTTACTAAAAATTGAAAATGTCAAAATTGCAGTAAGTAAAATACAAGTGTTGTCTAAGAAGCACTCAAATGGTAGACGTAGAGGTACTTTAATGAACACTCAAGAACTACATTAGAAAGTTTTTTCAAAGCATCATCTATTAGCAACACGCAGCAATCCCCAACATTGCTTTACAATAATTTTACATAGGTATTAGATACTCAAAAAGGGTAATATGATTAAACAAATGGATACTGACAGTGGAAATGAGATTTCTTTGACACCGCCAGAGAAAAATTAAGCTGCAGAAATCGCCTTATTAAACTTGTTGCCCGAAATATCGGAAAATTATTTATGATGACGTATGAATCTTTCTTAAATAGGAGAAATGAAATGAAGATGAATTAAATATATTTTAAATATTTAATAGTCGTGGACAAAGTATAGTATTCTACTCGCATGTAATGGCTATTGTTATATACTCGTTTAATAATATACTATTATTTTTCACCTGCATGTTATTTGTTTATTATACCTTGGATACGGTTACCATAAACACGCTCATTATAACCACGGGCATAATGAGCGGGCGTTATGAGCCATAATGCCCTGTTATTTAAGAAGCAAAGAAAGAGTAAATGTTTTATATTCTTTATCGTATAATGGTTTAGATTACATTTTCTGTGGCTTTTCATGCATTGTTTTGGATATTTTGTGCATTTTCATATTAATTTTCCTTTTTCCTATAACATCAACGTCAAAATATCAACAACTGTCAGATACAGTTAATAAACCGTTTATTAACTATATCTGACAGTTTATTATAAACGTACCAGCAAATATCATAGAACACTAAATGTATTTGAAGAATGAAAAGTCAATTTTTCATTAGTAAAATATATTTTTCGTGAAAAATAAATTATTGTATGCACCACGAGCGTTATTAGATTATAACACCCATCAGGCAACATACATCCCTCGGGCCAAAGGCCCTTGGGCTGCATCATGTTACCTTCCGGGCGTAATACTCTATACAAGGCACTTGGTGCATAAAATACTATTATTTTAATTTATATTTTATCGTTTGTACATTATGAATCAGTTTTTAATCCCTTTTATATAAATCTGAAGGTAAAAGCGGCTAATTACTTGGTACCTTTATATTGCAAATCATATGGATGCTATATAAATACATAGAGATCAAATAGAGGTCAATGCATTATGTAATGTAATAAACTACACAAAAATACAGTGCAGTTGTTTATTGTTGGTTGCGCAAAATGCCAAAAAGGATCTAGTGTATTTTCTGATTACTTTTATGGTGTGAATGGGACTTCTATATTTACTCCTCCTGGTTTAAAAACAGACTATAATTTCATGACTGTTCATGCTATTTTGAAATTGTTGGGTAGTTTTATTTTTTTTTTATCTAGTGTGTCCTGATCTACCTAAAATTATTCTATCTAATATTCAGAAATTAATAATTAAATTTAATTAAATTGGTGTTTATCTATATTACAGAAAGTTCCAAGGTTGACAAAATCACATTTTTCGAAATTACTCAAAATTTGCTATAAGTGTATCACTTTTCTACTGCTGTTAAATGCAACTTTGCAATACGATTCCAACGACGCATCACGACATTATGTACATCCACATTTTCCCTTGCAGTCAAAATCAGAGAATGTGTCAAGTATGCCTTGACAGACTGAATTAAAACAAATGGATAGTAGCTGAAGTCGTAGAGGCTTGACAAGCCAAGTTTCATCTCAAACCGTTAAAGAATAAAAAAATGGCGGCCAGAAAGTGATCTTGTTGACACATTAGATTTTTCTTTTTAAATAGACAAAATAGAATATATCTATAGACCTCGATTTTTCACGTTTGAAAACATGGGAACTAATATTTTGCAAGAATTTGTAACCAAGAATTACTGCTAATTGATTGAATACATATTCCCTGTCACATGGTTGGTTGTACTAGTAAACTGCTTGCAGTAGGAAGAGGTAAAATCGTCCAGTGTTTGCTGTCTTAAAAATTTCAAACCGCGTTATATTTTCTTGCCAATAAGTATATAAAATGTGCCAGCAGTTAATTATATCTAGGTTTAAAAATGTAATACATTTTTATGCATACCAATGCTAAGGACAGTAAAGTTCACTCAATAAGATACGAACATCCAGAAGGGAACGAAACGCTATTTTTTTCTATTTGTAATAGATGTGCATTTTACTTCCTCATCCACATGATGGAAGCTGTTTAACGTTCGATCACTAACACGATGATATGAACTTTTTTTCTCTACGAGCGATATTACTGCTTTTAGAATTGTATCGATCAAATGCAATATACTCTTGGTTTTGTATTTGCGAAAAGAATAATAGCCCAATCAACCTGTCACGGCCTGTTGTTTTTACCAAAATTCATACCCACAAACAAAAAATACAGTTGTATAGAAAGAACAAATCTAAGAAAGATTTGTGCGGTGGGCGCGATCTGAAGAAGTGAACTTAACCTAAATTTTGAAAAGTTGAAAAAAACAATTTTTTGTAAATAAAAAAACTGTGACTAGTCGAAAAAATTTGAGTAAGTTGTAGGTGCTAAGATCTTTCGTGCTATTTCTATAAGTATCAGTTGCGATAACACTTTTCGAGATATGTCGAAAAAACTATCAAAAATCGGCTTTTCTTGTTTTCGCCGTATCTTTTTCAAATTTACGTTTAAATACTTACCATTAACCGTAAGTATAGTTTACGGCAAGCTGAAAAAGCATGTAGAACCCTCCAACTATAACGATCTTGGGCTCATTTTCTTTTTTTTTTCTTTTCTTTATAAAGAGTTGTACTAACAAGCTGTGAAGGAAGCAGTTATATTAATTTTAAGGGTAAATAAATTGCTTTAAAATAATAGATTTTTTTTAGATTAGGTTTCTTTTAAAATAATTTTGCCAATTTTTGGGCTCCAGAGAGTAGAAGGGCAAAAATGTTTTTGTAAATTCGTTAAAAAAATGTCTAATTGTCGAAAAGTCGATATATCTCGAGAAGTAATAGATATTTTTTAATTTTTCAAGAACGTTCTTTCAGCTTGCCGTGAGCTATATTTACAGTTCATAGTAAGTATTTATACCTATTTGAAAAAGATACAGTGAAAACAAGAAAAGCCGATTTTTTACGGTTTCTTCGATATATCTACAGGTGCTATCGCAACTCATACTTCAAAAAATAGCATTCGAAGGATCCTTTTCGCACCTACAACTTTCTCATTCAACTTTTTCCAATTAGAATCAAAGTTTTTCTTTTATTTACGAGAAACTGTTTTATTCAACTTTTCATATTTTTTAGGTTAAGTTCAGATCGCGTCCATCTAATCACAAATATTTCTTAGAATTATTTTTTCTATATAACCATATTTTTTATTTCCTGGTATGAGTTGTACTATACCGTTCTACCTATTGATTGGGCTATAATTATTCTTTGGTTCAGTTTGAGTCTTATCGTAAAGTTTCTGGGGTTCACTAAAATGCTAGCATAAGATATGCATATGTAGCCAGTTAAATAACGCAGCGAGCATAATAAATGTTGAAAATTTAACCAACATTTTTATCTTACCAACTTTGAGCCACTTTCCTCTACAAAATGAATTTTAGTAACTTTAGAAGTTTCAGACTGAACATCATCATGGTAGAATATATTTTAAGTAGACAAGAGACACTTTGTTAATTAACATTCCGTAAATTTTCTATCTTTTACATTCTTGTCACTCCAGAGTTTAATCACTTTGTAATATTCAAGAAAATTCTTGCCTTTAATCCCGGTTTCGCGTAACTTTAATTAATCGTATCCATTTCACTGTATAGTATGTCAAACATTCAAATTATTTATCACTTTCCTTTATTCTGGAATCTCTTCAAACTGAGCACTTACATCATTTTGCTATGTAATTATATCTTTTATATTCCATGGTATTCTGCCTCCAGGGAAGCAGTTCGACTACTCTAATAACTTTCCCAAGGGAACAATGTGCACTGCATACATTAGCAGGTGAAGTAGATATTCCTTTAAAAAAATGATAACAAAACCAGCCGTTGGTGACATATTAATGATTGGAAATTTTGTATATAAGAGCATCCAAACAATGTGTATAGGATAGGACACAAGACATTGAAAGACGTTCGGAAAAAAGCACGATATTACGTTATACTAGAGAGCCTCAAGGAACAAACATGCGGAAAGCTATATGACAAAAGATAGAAAACTTTAATAAGTTCGCAGAATGCCATTTGGATAAAAGAAAATAGCGACAAAAAAGTCACAGAAGCTGTTTGCCGATGGATATTGGTTTTTAATACAATAAAAATGTGGAATAGTGAAGTAGATGGAATCATAAATGATACCTTGCTTTTATCTATAAAAAAATAGTTGCCAGTTATTCTTGAATATTGCTAATAGAAAATTGTTGTATACAAGCTTTTAAGTAAAAATTTAAAAGCTGTGACCTGATAATAATTGCAAAATAAAATATAAATAAAAACAACTTTTTAAAAACAAACTTATATTAAAATGTACTAAAATGAAGACAAGACAAAAAGTACCATAATGTTTTGCCTTTACCAGAGTACAGATTCAATAAACGAATTTGATTTAGTTCCTATATTATAATTTGAAATATTAAGAAAACTTGTGTTGTATCAGCCTGAAAGGAAATTTAAAAATGTTTCTATAAACAAAATGATTTTAATAAAAGTTGTTTAGAAATCGATAATAATGAAATATAATAAAATCAACAATATAAATACTAACAGAACAATAATCTTTCATGTTATTTACATAATTATAGTATAATAAATTAATTTAATGTTTATATCGTTACTTAATTATTATACATAGCATTTAAAATATAGTAATAAACAATTAAAGCACAGAAATTATACCATACTAAGTAACAAATTAATGCAATTTTGCAAAATAATCCGTATCCTATTTCTACTATGGAGAAAGTTGGTAGTTTATTTTTTCAACTGATTTTACCAATTCAATATTAATACAAGAGGGAATTTAAAGAATGTTCAAAATATGACCAAATACTAAAAAAGTACAGTGAGACTGTAAGGAAAATCAAGTAATTTAAATTCCCTGCATGTCTGGGCTTAGAGAGATGGATATTTCTTCTAGGGAGTGTATAATATATAGTATAATAAGAGGTCCCTTGCTATATTAATATGTTAGTACAAATCCAATAGTTCTCCCATTTCTTATCAAAGAAGAGCTGCAGCGGTGCACAGAAATGTTTAAAAAATTACCAATTGTTATTTACAAACTTTATGTATGCTGGACAATTACGAATATCATGGTTAAGGGCACATATTTTAGAATACATGTAATTAATTAGATTTAGTAATAGTGGTTTCACTGTGCAATTAAATTTAAATTTAATGTAAGATCAGGGTGAAAAAAAAATTACGGAGAGAAATGTGTAATAAAGTTAAGAATATTTTTACGTTTATTAAGTAACTTAATAAGCCAAGAATTCTGGAAGTGTTAGTAAAGGTGCACTAGTTTATTCAAATTTTCAATTTGCAATATTTCTGGATATATTCGGAAACTGAATTGTGATAATTGTTATTTAGTAACTTAAAAACACATGTTTAGCTGCCTTTCAACCATCTCTGAAAAATCCAACCAATCATTGCCAGACAATTGCGCAAAATTAACTTTCTTCCGCAACTCATTTATTTCGATATATTGAGCCAAAGAATTAAATTCGTCTATTGTCTTAATCTATAAACATTCAACTATTTCTTCTTTAATGTTGACATCGCTGACTAGCGGTAAAAAATCGGAAACTGTTTGGTTCTAAGGCTGGAAGTTGCGATCTATCTCCCTTCAGTGCAAGTAACTTGAACTCTCGACATTCCAAGTTTGGGACATCTTGGAATCCGCGGTGAACAATTATCATGTCATCGACATTATAATTTGTCCAGTGATTCTTTGCGTGAGTATGAAAGTAGCCACGACCTGCGTATTGTTCATTCTTGCTGGTGCCTCCCTTAACTATTATTTTGTACGTATATCTAGGAGAGCTGCGACATCCGTTTCAAACATATTAATTAGGTTGAAACCACACTTTAGGAACGCACGTCTTAGCATTATAATTTTCGTATCACGTAGATTGGTTTTCGAGAAAAAAAAATTGCAATTGTTATTAAACTTTTAAGTTGAAAGGATGATGAAGAAATCGCATATTTTTTAAATAAACGCCATTTTGATAGTTTCTCGAAATTCTATGAAATTATACGTAACACGAAAGATAAGTGTATAACAAATTCATTATAGTTTATTGTGTTTGTTTCAGCCGGACACAGTTCCCAGAATCGTGGCTACCGTTTGAATTTAATTTTTTGAAGGCACGTTTTCACACGCATTTCATGCCCGCCTCTTTGGTTCATCACGCCTTGTTCTATCATAACATAATGAACGAAACTTAGACACGTTGAAGTTAAATCATTAACATTAGAATATAGTAGTCTTGCCGGCAGCGATTATTACCCTTAATGGGGTGTAAAAGATTTGTTTCTCTTTCTGCTGGGGTTAAAATAGTGAATAGTGCTCTTAATTTTTTCAATAAGTCACTTAGCGTAAAGTTTGTGTACTGAATTTCAAGTCAATTGATTAGTTAAAAGCGGAAAACTAAAAAGAAAATTTAGAGGTAAAATAGCACTCCCAACCCTTTAAGCAGTCACACGGGAATGAAATTTTGTGGAAGTGATCCTTGTTATAAAATACAATATTAGGACACCATTCAAGTTCCATACACGCACTTTTCAGTAGCTTATCCTGCTGTCCAATTCGGGTGACCTTGATTGTGTTTTTTTCTGTTGGTCTCCTCTATGAAAATAAATGTTAAATTTTTTATGATCTCTATATAATAACAATATTCCACGATTATTTTTGATAATATATATAATTTTATTAACGTTTTAGAACTTGACAAAAATTTTGCATGGGTATAAAATAAAATGGTCCTCTTGTGGAATTGATCCCTGGATGATAAGCTGTCATAATAGATACCAGTTACTTTATTTCCCAGTATTATGAGGAGGGAGGTCAATCATTTTACTTATAATATTGTTTGTCTTCGTCATTCTCTTACATTTCTTAAACTTGATGTAAATAGAAACCTCTACCCATCCTCTCGGTTGGCGTCCCGTCTCTGCCGTTGTATAACAGTATCATTCATACAGCAGTTTGGTTCAATAAAATATCCTATTCCAATTTAGAATTTTAATGTTTAAAAGTTCATGGAAATAAAAAAGCAAATTCCGATGTCAAAGAGAGAAAAGTTGAGATATAAATTTTCTTTACTAGCATACTTACATAAGAAATAAAACTTATAATTTGATATCAGTCCTGTTGAATTTCAAGTTTTTGGTATTCAGGGAAAGGCTATTAGTTTAAAAACAAGTTAGTTTAACAAAAAAATTGAATATCGCACAATAGAAGTTATAAATTGGCTAGGTTCGTCTTTAAACTCAAGTTTTTTTCCTTCTGGCAGTTAAACTTTCATTTAACATTTTTATCAGCCGCATAATAGCACAACTCAGATTTACTAAATCATTAATCATCAGAGTTTAGTGCTACATCATTTCTCACGGAAGAAAAATTTTATGTTTCCTTTAGGCGAGAAAATTTTCCTCATTACATTTTACAAATTTTAATCATGAAAGTTATTGTTAGAGATTTAGATTAGTATACTACTCATTTGTTTAAAAACAGTAGTATTGTATGCACTGTATCAACATATATTAGATCTGGTCTGTATTTCTTTTTTTTATAGTAATACGAACATTTTGAAGCTAATTCAGTTATTTTCTTTAATTGTTCCACATTAGTCACCTGAAGTTGCTCTTCTACTAAGGTTTAAGTTAATTTTTGGTTGTAAAAAAAATCATCTGGATTCACACAACCCCTAAAGTTTTTAGGTACTTTCTCACAGAAAGATTTGGCGTCGTGAAGAAATACAAATTTCAGATTATGATGAAAATGGACATTTCTCGACATGAAAATAGCAAAATCCGAATTAGCATGTCATCTTTGTATCTATCTGTGGGTGATAAGTTTTTCTCAAGTATGGCTTAATGTGAAAATTTCAAATTTTGGACATAAGATCAAAGTCTTCTAAGGTAAAACTTTAATATTAGTAAAATCGGTGCACCAGAGGCGGCTCCAAGAAGGGCCTAAAAAATTTTTTTTGTCAAATTTAAGATTGCTTCAAATTAAAATTTGTTTGGGATGGAAAATGGTATCGAAAAATTTCTCATCAACACACCAGGCAAGGCTTCGGGGAGCACCTAAAAATAAGTTTTTATCGATTTTTTTTTAAATACAAATTAAGATTGGAAGATTGCATTAGAAAGTACTGTCAAGGTGCATCTACCAGAAACCGATTTTTTAATAATTAAAAACCTTTATTTTTATTTAGCGTTAGCATTAAAATGTTTTATAGTATTTCAAATTAAAGTTAACATTTCATCCAGAAAAATAATATCTGCAGGGTTTGCTGAGTATTTAAAATCTTGTTTTTTAAAAGAATAGGATCGTTGACCATTTTTAAAAAATTTTATATTCAAGTAATTTATAAAATTTTATTTGACCCGTATTTTTTTATTTTACATTCCAAATTCATTTTAATAGTGAAATTAATTATTGAAGTTACGAAATTTTGAATTGGCGTCTATGGTGACGTCAGATGTGAGAGCATGCGCAGTTAACAAATAGAGGAATAATCGACGGGCGTCGTTCATTTCCTGTTATAGCACAGAATAGTGTGGTTATAGTATCAACGTGAGTCATTGTCTTATTAATTGTCTTCAAACTATTGTTATTGTTATTAGGATTTAACTTGATTAAAATATGAAGCACTGTAAGCTAAAGTAAGTATGTAAATGATTTTCTATTAATAATATACTGTTGCAGATATGTTTTAAGATAGTAAATAAAATTTAAAATTTTTAGGTTATAATTTAATGAAAAATCAACACAATGTAAACAACAAATCTACCGAGCACTACCGCCAACATGATAGAGAAAACATGAAAATCTCTAAAATTGAATTCTCATTACATACGTCATCATTTACCGCCTTGTTATTTTGAAAACCAATTTTTTCTTGCATGTGATTATTAGGACTTTCTCTAATAATGATATATGAAATATATATTTAGTATATTTTTTTATGATATAATAATATTTTATACATTTTGTTGAAGGAAACGACCCTATTCTAGTACAAATAAGCCTTCTAGGCAGTACCATCTTTCGACAACATTTTTTTTAGGAAGCCAAAGAAACGAATGTTTCGCATACTTAGAAAATATGTTTCTCTGAAAGGTTGTATATGCACGTCGACATATCAGGAAACTTGCCTTTCCCCATATTTTGAAAACCAGAAGCTCTAAACGACAAACTGAACGTAAGCAATTTTATAATATCGAACTTTAACATTGAAAGTAAGGAGTACATTGAAATCATAGATTGACAGAACTGCGAGAGAACTGATCAGCTTGTGTTATAAATCTTTGAACTTATAGAACTGAAGAATTTCTGGAAATTTCGAAATATTTGTGCTACATTCATACGACAAAGTCCTTTCTTGAAGTAAACTTTAGATTATATTGACTGGTTATTCAAAATAATTGAAGAAATGTTACGCCGCAGACGGCTCCACACATGCGTCCACGAATATTCGGGTACTTTTGCGAATATTTGTGTAGACATATTCGTTTATGAATATTTGGCGAACACACCCTCCACACATCGGCTGTCTCAAGCAGAAACACAGTAATTGACAAATTTATAAAAACTGAGTTTTCTAAAGTATTGGACTTACTGTGTCCCAACACGTCTTGTGGAACACTTATAATTGACTAAATAATGAACATTTAAGAGATATTATGTGCACAAAACACAGTAAGTGACACTGAATGAGTAGCTGTACCGGAACAAAACACAGTATTAGCCAAATACCATTGAGAAACACAATAACTACTTTGACATTACTGTGTTTTTGCATGGTCTGAGTAGTTACTTTGTTTTGAAAATGGTGGTTAGATCATCCCTTCCATAATTACCACCACTTACTGTGTCAAGTGCAATGATGGGCAGCATCCGATTCAGTTGTTTAAGAGACCTTAATTTCCATTTAAATACCTACGTGGGTCTCAATTATCAATTTCCTACACTCAAACACACTTACTGTATATCTAGTGTTTACTTTTTGAGTATCTACCAGTTACAAATACAGTAAATGCAGTTACTGCGTTTTGCATATAAATAAGTATGTGTGTACAGATTGCGAAGCTACTTAAAAACAAAGTATATGCTGCTAATCAAACATTTTTAAATATATTTTTACAATGATAATGGAGAATGACAAATCAAGTCATTTAGGAAACTTCTGTGAAAATATATGACAATATCTCTTCAAATGTTGTGAGGCTAACATAATTCATTAAAAATCAATTTTCCCGATATTTAGCCCGACCACAATTACTGTGTTTCTACTTGGGACAGCCGACATAACATCGTTGTTTGTAGACGGCAAAATTTCAATACAGTGAATATTCATTCCCTTTGATGTGCGTTTGTTTACCGACTCGAAACGGAAACGTGTTCGTGTTCGGACCAAATATCGAATATTTGTGCACGAACACTTACATTCCATCCACACTTGCGTACATTCCTACAAATAGCAAACGTTTGTATACGAATAACTCATGTGTGGAGTCGGCGTTATAGGTACAACAAAATAAGCAACGTCCACTAACATCATCAACTCAGTAACTAAGTGATATTGTATTGTATTTTATTCCAAACAAATGGTAGCAAAAACAAACAAACAATAGCTTGTATAAAAAGCTGAATAAAAAAATGTTACTTTAGGGAAAAATCAAACTTCGAACGAATGGTGGAACGTTAAGATATTTTTATCTTAAAAAGTAATAAATATATGTAATTAGGAGCGCAAAAGACAATTTTTTCATTTTAGTATTACTTCGACTTCCAACAAACGTTTTTTATATGTTCGTTTTAGCTCCACCCTAATATGTACTGTATGTTTCCCATGCTTTTATTTTTATTACTATAAAAACCAACAGTCCGACCTTCGTTTTCTCCTTAAAAAGTTTTGATTAGAAATTGCGGACATTATTGCCATTTGAAATGTAGCGTCGATGTTCCTTTGTTCTTTTGACGAATTTTCGATGAAACCGTTAGCTCCTATATCTCTTGCTAATTTTTCTCCTTCTTCTGTTCTTACGTGTCTAGGTGAGTGAGTCCTAAGATCTGTTTTGGTAGCTGAAATTCGTATAGAGATTTGTAAATAGGTATTACTAATTTTACTCTGGAATACATGTAGTTAAGTGAAATTTAGTTTGGCTGTGTATTTGGGAATTTGTTACTGAAAGGGTTGGAAATGATAATCCAGAAAATTTACCATGATTGATCCCATGACATTTTCCTAACGTATTTTTAGACTTATCGAACATTAACTATGCTCCAGATATGCATATTTATGTGGATAATTGTGAAAAACTCCAGAAAATTTTGATGAAATAATAGCAAAAAATGGCAAGCAATGAAAATGCTGTCAACGACGTACTAAGTGAGCTGGCGTACTAAGTGATCACCGCGCTGTCAACAGTAACCATAAATATGCATATCTGGAGTATATTCAACGTCCGATAAGTCAAAAAATATTACAGCTAGACGTATCAGATCATATGGATTTAAATAAAAAATTCGTATAGTACTTTTTAATTGTCTCTTCAGACGGCATGGCATCTTCTCTTACAATTTTATATTATTATCGAGTAAATAAGTATATGAAATAAAAATTAAATTGTTATTCTTGAGTTGAATTTTTGTGACCTATTTTATAAGAAATTTCTATTCCTATTGTTCAATATGTTACCTGCCACAATTGTGACCGTCAAACATTTAACGCCTTGTATGTTATTGTATGCATGGATCTTACAGATATTCTCAAGATATTAACATGAAGATGTTACACAATATAGTTTAATCTAAATTCCCAATATACAGACTATATTATTTGTAATTCATTAGTTTAATAAACCTCGATGAAATAAAAATAACATACTTAAATCTTGCTATGTATAATAAATACAAAAATGATACAAAATATACGTTACCTGCTAAAATTACTTTCGCTTTTGGTGCAAATCTCTTTAATTCAGGCGCCCATTTCAAATACACATTTTCAAAAGACGTTCTTTCGTTAACTGCGTAGGTGAGAATAAAGCTGTCCACCTAAAATAACTTAGTTTTATGTATATTTATATGAATACACTTCCTGCAATTATACGTAATAATATATTCATGATATTGTATATGGAAGTTGAATTTAGCAATGAATAGACATTTTGTGGTAGATTAAACACCAGCATTGTGTTCAGCAGTTCCAGTGCACCTTCGTAATTAATTTAGACTATTGAAATAAATATAAATTTCTATGTAACATTTATATTTTACATTATAAACTAGTTTCGGATGGGCAGGAAAAAATGAAGTATGGCATACTTTCTTCAGTTTTATTTGTTATCGATAATTCATTCCCACACAATGAATAATTGATATCTTGATTTACATCGAATTTTGATTGTAATAAGTCTTCAGCAGAGCAGAACTACTTATAATTCAAAAATTCTTATCTACATAGAGTGGACCTAAGTATAAGTAACTTGTGGAGTGTAGCAGTCATCAATTTGAATTCTGAGCTAATCATTCAACTACACAGTAACTATTTCGGGTCAAAGAAATCATAACAACCATCATAAATCAAGGTCAATTCAAAGGATTTGTCACCCATGACATCGAAAATGCTTTTAACAAGGTCTGGCATCCTGAACTGCTTTACAAACTCCATGTCTTAGGCATATTCACAGGACTCGTGAAAATGATCGAGTCGTAAACTAACCGTTCGAGTGCTCTCCTGTGCTATCCCTAACATTTCTGTAGTCCCTCAGGGTTCTAGTAATAAGTGACACGTCTGATTTATGTATTTGATCTGTGGTACTGTTTCCGATTAGAACAAACACACTTATCTGATTGAGACAAAACTAAAAATGAGAAAATAAATTAATAATTAAAAAAAAAATAAAATATCACGACTTTAAAAACCAAATGATAATGTTAAGAATAATAATTATTATGCTAATAAACGTAAAAGTGTTGGGCGGTCCAAATATTTAAAAACAGAAAATGTTGCTGATTCTACCCACGCTGCTACGTATTAAACATAATCATTATTATATTTAACATATTTTTTTTTCTTTTTAGTGAATTTTTCTGACAGTTTTACTTGGTTTATAAAAGCGTATTTAAATTTTTTTTTTTTTAATTATATTTATTTATATATCAGCCGTTTCGTTCTCAAAGTCATTTGTTGTAATAAATCCTGGTAGATGGTACTCCATATGACTTCCTTGATTAAGTGATTCAACATCACGCAATATATTTGTGGAGTGTTACTCACCTAGCCTGTACTGACGGCGGTCAAGAAGCTAGAAACTGCAGTATACAGATGGCGAAGTATCTGCCACTTAAGGTAACTGTTTCAGTTGGAGCGTGTTACCATCAATTTATTTTTATAACGCAATTTGACGTGCACTGTACAAATATATTTTATCATTGTTTAAATGTGCTATAAAAAACATTAGCCGTGGTTGTTTGATGTATCTTTAATTCTTTAATATAAAAATACTCGAAACCTGTGGGAACAAGAGTGTTTTTATGCATTGAATATATACATGCCTGAAAAGCGAATGCGTACTCTCATACATTTATACTGACCTTGGAAACTTGGAAACAATTTTTCTATTTAAATTTTAAACTATATGATCCTAACGAAATATAGGTACACATGAATACTTACATCTTTATAAGCCATTCTTCTTAATTTGTCGAATTCTTCTTGACCTGCTGTGTCTGAGAGGATAATTTTGTATTCTACTGAATTAATTGGAATTGTCATTGAGTAGACATCAAACCTTTGAGGTAAGAAAAATATTATTAGAATATAAAATAATACAATATTCTACATGGAGGTATACATTTCTATAAAGAATATATACATATGTTTTAAAAATACATAATGTTGATGTTGATTTTGAGATATAAAGATAATATTTTAAGTTTTACTAATTACATAATTTCAATACAAAGTATTGATTGACATGCTGTATACTTGAAACTAATTTTCTTGCGCTTCTTAAGTCGCATTTTTTTATTTGAACTTTTACGAAGTCTGTTAATATTATTTTTCCAATCGCCAATAATTAATACATTAATAGACGTGATCGACTTTCTTTGAACAATATAAAGGTTTTACAATTAATAAAGGTAGCTATGTTACCTTATCCTTATTAAACCTTATTATATTTTCATCCTAGCTAGAAGCTAAATAAAAGTCTACTAAAAAAGGTGAAACATACTTTTGTAACAACTGAATATCCCTCAGGAAAAGAAACAATTACCACCTTCAGACAAAGTCTTTATGCTACAGTCGAACATACTCTTCTTATGATGAATATGCCCTTATAAGATTTCTGAAATTATTTTGAACACAACGTATAAAAAATTAGTTAAAAGCAACATTTAATAATATATTTAAAATTATGTAATGCCAGAGCGATGTTTCATAATTTGATTAAATTTTTTTGCTTCACTAGATTGGCCTTTATAACACCAAGGCATGACAAAAATGTGAAGCGTAATGTAATATCGGCCTTAATTAAAGAAGTAGTGACAATATCCATATTTTAATTTTCCAGAATAATATTCAAGTAGCATTAAGGTAAATTATAAATGGTTATGAATAATTTACAGAATGTTGCAATTTTTCTTTTTGCCTGAATAATTATTTTCAAATCTGGGTTTTCCTTTGATATAAAGTGAAACTTGAGAATTGATAAATACGATACGGGATATAAAATTGTTTTTATCGTATTGATATTTTTACTCATGCCAAGATCGTAGATATATTATCTTAATAAAATGAAAGTTACAATTATATGTGAGAAATTAGAAAATCAAAAAGTTTCTAAATTTTTCTTAAAAATCGTCAGTAATTCAAAAAACTAATGTATTCTTTACATGTAGATAGTATTGTATATCTGATAGAAAGTTTAGGATAGTCTTTATTTATTTAAAAATGTTTTTACCTTCAACATATTAAAACTAAAGTTCTTTAAAATTTAATTACATTAAAGGCTGAAGGACCCCGGTCGATAGCCGTTTGAATATGTAATTTTTCTCTTATATGTTCAATAAAGAACTTTTATTATTATTATTAATTACATTACCTGTTTGTTGTTTAGAATGAAAGTTTGGGCAGCATATATTACACTATGCAATGTATCAAGATAAATCAATGTCTCATATAAATAGGGAGGAGATTTAAATTTGACAAGTATTAGAACAATATATTTATTTAAATTTTTTTATTATTAACACTTTCCAAAGCTATACACATGTAAATATGCAACTAAGAATAATGTTAAAAATGTTTATTAACTATTAAATTAATACACAAATACATGAATCTGTAAATATATTTTTCCATACTACACAATATCAAATTTAAAAAATATATATAAATCTTTTAATACTGGTTTCCCGAGTATATGGTCATGAATTTAAAAACACGTACAAATTTTGTTTAAACATTTTGGAAAGCAAACGTAGCTGAACCTCATTGTGTAAATTGTAGTGATTCATTTTCTAGGGACGTTAATGTTCTTAAACCAGAGTGATTTGAATATATAATTTACGACTTGGCTGGACTGACTCGTAGGGTTATCTTATTGATAACACAAGCACACAAAAAAAAAATATTTGTTCTAATCTCTTGACCAGACCCATATGTATTTAGAATCGATGAACCCAAATCTGACATCAGGATTGTGTCTACACCCACCAGGTTATTTTTTATGGTTCAAAAACAGTCCAGAAGTGGGTCAAATAGAAAATTCCTAAGACTTTGTCAAAGTATACAAAAAAATGGCCAGCGATCGGGCAACTGTAAGTAAGCTTTACACTCAATACCCATACTATAGTAAAACAACCCCTTACAGGTTATAAAACCACCCTAAATGGTAAAATCCCATGTATCACTTTAAAAATCTGAAATAATTTTGATTTTGAATGGATGTTTTTGGACTTTTAATTTGATCACCATCTACCCCTAGGGTGCTGTAAAACTACTCCCCAAAAAATGATCATATGGAAATAAGTAAATATAAGGTCCTGCGATTCTCAGCACATTCTGTATACTTTAAGACACTTGGTTACAAAAAGACAAATAAAATAAATCATTCTTAAGGAGGGATATAACCTCCCTCAATTAAAGAAAATATATTCATTGCGTTTTAAAAAGCATAGTAAATATTTTATTAATTTTCTTGAATATTAAGCTTGCATGCCGATGGTATGAAAAGATTTACTTTTAACTTGTTCAAAAACGACTCTTGATTTTTCCAAAACATCAAAAGTAAAAAGGTTGTTTATTTCAGAAAATTTTATTTTTGTTTCTTTTATTTTTGAAGGACTTACGTACTGGCAGCCTTCGTTTTTTGCTGTTTCTAAATCTCTCTTTAGCGTCTAAAGATAGTCAGCCATCATATTAATGCTCCAGTTTCCCTGATAGCTTGTGTCCATAATTTTTAGATCTTGTTGAAATCTATCTGCTTGTTCTTTACTAAAATCTCCTTGAACTAGTTGAAAATTTTCTCGGGAATCATAAAAGTGAAAATTATAAGGAGTTGGTGAAAAGGATGGTCAGCAACTTTGGTAGATTGGGGTGCAGACGAATTTGAAACTCAATTTTCTTCATAACAGCATAGACCACAAGGAGAAATATTTCACCAAGATTTAAAAGTTATGGAAACAAGGTATCAGAGAAACTGGAGCATTAATATGGTGGCTGACTATGTTTGGATGCTTAAGAGAGATTTAGATACAGAAAAAAAACGAATACTACCACTACGCAGGTAATTCGAAAATAAAAGATTTAGTTACAGTAGAAAAAACTAAACGAATCAAAAATAAAATTATCTGAAATAAACAACTTCTATACTTTTGATTTTTTTTTAAAATCGAGGGTTGCTTTTTGAACAAGTTAAAAGCAAATCTCTTCATACCATCGGCACGCAAGCTTAATACTGAAGAGAATTAATAAAAAAATTACTGGATATACAGGGAGTAATTAGTTTGATGTCATTAAGAAAAACTGGTGGTAGGGAACGACAAGACGAACAAAAAATAACCTTATATAACATGGGGTCTAAAGCTCATAGTTTTGGAGAAAAAAAATAAACAAAAATTTCCAAAATACTTAATAACATAGTTTGAGAACTGCTGGCATATTGGGGTAGGATTTATTGGATAGTCTCGCGTCTTGTCGCCCATGATACTCTGACATTCGTGCAAATAAGTATGGTGAGTCTACGAGATAATTAGGCTGCGACGGGGGTCATCGTAAAGCATGCCGACAAAGCAGTTAAAAGCGACCGACAGAGGACACCGCCATGTTTTTAGCTTCTTCGCGGACAAATTATCTCGTTACACATACTCTACTCTCCCTTGTAATATTCTCAAGCAATAATTTCAGTTTGTTCCTTGGTTTTGTCTGTTGCTTTTGTTCTTTTTGAATTTTGTGCCACTTATGTTAAGATTTATTTTATTGACTTATCGTTCAAGTCGTTAGTACCTGGTTACGTAAGACACTACTTCCCGTTCGTGCTTTTTGTTACACTTGGATTTTGGACCAAGTTTTTCTTTTGGTTTCTTTATTGATACCGTTAATTCACAGATTAGTGTGGTGTTTTAAAACGCAGATTTTGAAAATTATGGAAGATTACACTTATCTAGAGCTCGGGGATATGCACTTGGTGCATGGAGAAAGTGGTGGAAATGCAGCTGGCGCATAAGAGCTTTACCGTTTAAGGTAAGTATTTGTTAGTATTGACCAGCGTCTTCGAGAAACAGGTCGTCTTGATGGACATGGAGGAGAACGAGATTCACAACGCGAAGAAAGGGTAATTGACGCAGAAGTTTAAATTTTTTAACTTGTAGAAGAGGATCCAACTTTAAGCACCCGCGATATCGCGAACCGTGTAGGAGTATTCCATTTTGTGGTATGGAGGACATTGAGAGATAAGAATTTACATCCCTATCACTATCAACGTGTCCAAGCACTAGAACCTCAAGATCTTGCAGAGCGAATGCAATTTTGTAGGTGTATCTTAAGAAAACACGCGGCAAATGACGATTTTTTAAACGTTCTGTGTTTCTCCGATGAGTCGTGTTTTACCATAAATGGATTGTTTAGTTTTAAAAATATGCACTATTGGGCAGACGAAAATCCACGTTTAAGAAGAAGGGCGCATTTTCAACGACGGTTCAGCGTTAATTTGTGGGCAGGAATTTGCGGTAATGAAATAATGAGACCTATACAATTACCCGCTAGATTAAATGGTGATGTATACTTAAATTTTTTGCGACAAACATTGCCAAATTTGCTGGAAGATGTACCCTTGGCTACGCGCAGAAGAATGTGGTATTTGCACGAAGGCGCGCCAGTCCATTTTAGTCCCGCTGTTCGAAATTTTTTGAACACAAAGTTTCCTCGACAATGGATTGGACGTGGCCGACCGGTACCATGGCCTGCTATATCGCCCGACTTAATACGATGAACTTTTGTTTTTGGGGGCATTTTAAATCTCTGGTTTACCGTGATACAATTGACACTTTAGAACAATTGCAACAACGTATTTTAATGTGCATAAAAACCATAAAAACTTATCCTAATTTAGAAAATGTGTTGAACGGAGTGCATATGTTCTTAGTTCGATGTGGCGAAATGTGTATACGTAGAGATGGAGGTCATCTCGAACAATTTTTGTGAAAAATTCAAAAGAATTGTTCAATTATTGGGTATTACCTATTGAGCATTTAAGGTATGATTAATATTATTAATATTAGTATTCGCTGTCTTGTTTATCATTGTTTACATTGATTTTCATAGAGACCAAAAACTCGATTTTTAGTTTTCGATACCTGATTGGGAAAAATTATACGCTCAATTCGTTAATAAAATCTGATTTTTTCCTAACTTAAAATACACAAGTATTTTCTGTTATCATATCTCGGACGTCTAACTGTTTGTTTTCCAATTTCATAAAATAATTTCTAATTTTTTAAGCTTTTAACACAATGTTGCAAATGGTAATAAACCACTTTTATATTTTATACATTCTTATAAACGACAATAGAAATTACAATAACTTTGTTCCAGATTAAAAGACACATGTAAACAAATCCTATTTAAACCCCCGCGGGGATGTTAAGCTTGCGTTGTGCTGAAAGAGAAGGAATTATTTACATTTCCATAATTAGTGGTATAAAAAGTTCGGTACAAGTAATCTCATCAAAGTGCCGCACTTCATCTGACGGGAACACAAGTCGGGTATTACAGTTTTTTTATTATTTCTAATATTCGGAACTATAACATCCATTGACCCTGAAAAACAGTGGTTCTCAAATGTTTCCACCTTAACATTAAATTTTTAAACCTAATTCAGTTTTTTTCAAAGTGCCCCTAGAGAAAAAACTCATATAGGTTTTTTGTTTGTCTAGTCGGTCCCTATTACCAGTTTTTTGACATGAAACTAATTACACCCTGTATTTTCCTTAACTGGGGGTGGTTATATCCCTCCAAAAATTGTTTTTTATGTCTTTTTGTAATCAAGTGTTTTAAAATATGCTTAGGTAAAATACAGAATGTGCTGACAATCGCAGGACTTTATTTTTCCTTATTTCCATATGACTAATTTTTTTCTGGGGTTAGTTTTACAGTATCCTAGGGGTAGATTGTCATCAAATTAAAAGACCAAAAATGTCCTCTCAAAATAAAATCTATTTCATATTTTTTCACGTGATATATGGGATTTTGTCATTTAGGGTGGTTTTATAACCTGTAAGGGGTTGTTTTACTATAGTATGGGTATTGAGTGTAACAAATAGCTTACTTACAGTTACCCAATTGCTGCCCAATTTTTTTGTGTGGACTTTGACAAATTTTTAGAAATGTTTCTTTTTGACCCACTTCTGGACTATGTTTAAACCATAAAAGGAACTGGTGGGTGCAGGCACAATTCTGATGCCAGATTTGGATTCAGCAGCTCAAAATACATACAGGTCAAAACTGGTCAAAAAATTAGAAACATTTTTTTTTTGTGTGCCTGTGGAATTTTTATAAAATATTTGATCAATTATTATATCTAATATGTCTGAATGTAATACAGCCCGATGAAATTCCTTAGTATTTGCATTAATCTAATATAAAGCAGTTTCTTTAATAAGAAAGCCAATATCCTCATTATGAGGGATTCCTACATGGGCTTTAACCCAAACAAATTTGACAGGGAAATTATACTTATTTAGCTGACATATGGAGAATGTATGATTTTTTTTTAATATAAATGGATACGCTTTTAACGCTGATTAAATTAGGCATTATTATTCACATCCATGCAAACATTTTTAAAGTATGTCGTTAAAAAATACAAAAAAAAATGCTTCAAGAACAATGCAGTAAAATAAATTAATATTTTTACATCATTGTATCAGTTAGTTAGTAATCAAGATTTTACATATTTGACAAAACCAATCGATTACTCACACTGTAGGTACATATCTGTCATCAAATTTTTTATCCTTGTACACAATCAGCATACAAGTCTTTCCTGTGTCGCCATCACCAACTACTGTAATTCTTATTGTATTATGAGACATTTTCGTTTATTTTCAATGAGACCATGACTAGAAAATAGAAAACATATTAAAAGTATATGAAGCATGCTTCACAGGATGTCAAGAAAGTAGATAAAAAATATTTGAGGAGACACAATCTTATGTTATTCGTTTTATCTTGAATTTTTTGTATAAACTTGAGCCTATTTGCGACGTCAATCTAGCATCTTCAAGTCATTTTTAGAATGTTTGATTAATTTACATATAAAATTTTATATTTTTAAATTTACTGTTTAATAACTTTTAACTAGTGAAATGAGTCATATCAAAAACCAAGATCATGATTTTTTTTATTTTCAGTCAAGGAAAAATCGTTACTATTAAAATAAACGTTTTTGTTTGAACTGATCTTCACCAATATAATTGTAAATTATTTAACATGCCTGAAGTAACTATATTTTTTCTTCCATTGGTTTCAGTTCTGTACCAGAGACAGAGGTACGTGCATTTTGTTTATTTTTTATGCTTAATCTGAATTCGCAGTCGAAAAACCGATTTACCTGGTAATTATTCTGTAAAACGCAAAACATTCCCTAAAATAGAGTGAAATAGTGAGGATAAGGTAAAGCTTTATAGTAAAATGCAACAATCTCTAAATACTTTGAGAAAATATTTTAAAATAAAATTTTGTGCATTAGGAGAAAACATATGCAAATTAAATTCATACTCACCCCTACGAGGGGATTAGTTCCAACTAAGATCAAATAAAGAATATTAGTGCAAAACAATGTGAAAAACTATAGCCTTCTAGTTTGTAATTCCAAATATATAAATGTAGTTAGGGGTGGAATTAACTCCCTAGGGATTTAATTTGCATATATTTCTTTCTAATGTTCAAAATTTTATTTTAGAATGTTTTCTCAAAGTATTTACAAATTGTTGCATTTGATTATAAAGCTTTACCTTATCCTCAGTATTTCACTCTATTTTTTCTAACTCACTATCGAAATGTGGTAGTTTTCAACTGTCATTTTAGTGTGAAAAACGTTACTTTAACGCATCAGTGGACCAGTGCGAAAACAACTGTCACTTTTCAAAAAACAAGGACACACTCTTCACGCCCAGGGGTCTTTCAAGGCGACTTTATATAAACACACAAAATTGGAGGTGTTCACTAGATAGGGTTCAACAATAGGATACAACTCTAAACCTACACCAACCTATAGCTTGATTATTATCAAATGTAGAAGATCCAGTACAATTTTACCCAATGGCGGGTTTTCATTAATTAGAGCTACAATGTTTGATATATTTGTTGGGAGCATTAAAGATAAGTTTGCAATATTCGTAAGAATCCGATTAATTTCTATGGTATGATTTCCACACCCAAAGAATATGTGATTTAAATCACATATCAATATGTTGTCTCATGTGCATAGGGGGAATCTGCAAGGTGCATTTCGTAAAGATGTTGTTTAAAATTGCCATGGTTAGCTATTCTAGTTAAGGAAACATAAGCCGCCCTAGACACCTTAATTGTTTGCTGCAAGGGTTGTTTTCTTACATTAGAATAAATCAAAGCATATTCCTCCTCAAACCAACTCGTTGTAAAATACTTTCCCTACTCCTGTGAACACATCCCTATTGGATGCTTCCTTGGCAAGTAGATCGACTTTGTCATTTCTTTGTATACCGCAGTGCGCTTTGACCCACATGACAGTGACAGATTTATTCTGGATGACAAAAACATGTGTTTCTTTATAATGGCGCACATAATTATGTTATTATAAAGTTTTGAGGAGCGGCCTTCAAGGGCCTTCAATATTGACATTAAGTCCGTTGATATCAAAAATTTATAGGGGCCACTATCTTTTATCCAGTCGAGTGCAAACGAAATTGCTGAGGCTTGGGCAGTGCATAGTATAGGCACTGCCCAAGCCTCAGCAATTTCGTTTGCACTCGACTAAATAATAGATAATCGCCACGATAAATATCCATAGGCAGTGTTCTTTTTTCAGCTTCGTTAATTACTGAGATGTGTACACCGTATCAAACCCCCTTGACGGATTTGGGCTCAAAATTTTATTTTAAAATATTTTCTCAAAGTATTTACAAATTGCTGCATTTCATTATGAAGCTTTACCTTATCCTCACTATTTCACTATATTTTAGGGGATGTTTTTGCGTTAAAAAAAATCAGTTTTTGGCAAATAGCAGAAAAAGTAGTAATCTATGAAAAATAAAACGAAAAACTTTATAAAAATATTAATTTCCTATCTTTGCATTCTATGGATAATCGGCGTTTTGGTTATACTAGCAATTAAAAATTCTTAAAAAAATGTTTCTCTTTCCTATTTGATAATTCTTATTGTAACACTAGTAATCACATAGCCCATAAGCTTAAAATTAGACCTTTTTTTTAATCTCATTTTTAGACTTTCACGTGATGAATAGTAAATGGAAAACCCGTCTTCCCTCGGCTTAATTAACTCCATTATATTCTATAATAAAGTTAAGATTGTAGTAATTGGTACTTTAAAAAGGGATATTTTATTTACTTATTGCGGGAATGCCAAGTATACTATCTTATTGAAATTCGGTATTAGTGGTGAAATTTATTCTTCCTAGGATTTTGCAAACAGCAGAAAAACCTATGTATGAGAACTAAAATAAAAACTATTTGTAAAATTATTGATTTACAATCTTTGCATTCTTTCGATAACATGAATTCTGGTTATGCTAAGAATCCTAAAATGAATTTGTCTTTCTTATTGGACAATTCTTAGTCTAACACTAGTTTCTACACAGTCCCCTACGGCTATGCAGAGTAAACCAGTATCTACATAACCCCCTACGGCTATGAAGATTCAGTTAAAATGAGAACAAAGGCCTGAAATGAATTTATTTACATACCTCCTCTTTTGGAAAATTTTTCATTCAAATGGATTACATTTTCATGAAATCTGTCATTCTGTTTCGTCCTTATTCTGGAGCTCTTCAGAAAGGCACAAAGCCACTCACACGATGTTCCATGCAAAAACCCAGACAATTACCAACTGCTTTGACATTGTTGACATTGACTGAATGAAAAAACAGATTTTCACCTATGTATTACCTAGCTAGTAATGGAGCCTATATACTCTATACATGTCTAAAAGTGAATTTTTTTGTTTATATTTGTCAAAAAAGTTTTCCAAGAAAGAGAATGATAGATTTCATGAAAATGTAATCCATTTGAATGAAAATTTTTCCAAAAGACGAGATATGTAAATAAATTTATTTTAGGCCTTTGTTCTCATTTTAACCGAATCTTCATAGCCGTAGGGGACTATGTAGAAACTAGTGTTAGAATGAGAATTGTTCAATAAGGAAGACAAATTCATTTTAAGATGTTAATTGCTAGTAGAACCAAAATTCAGGTAACCGAAAAAATGCAAAGATTATAAATCAATAATTTTACAAATAGTTTTTATTTTAGTTCTTGTAGATAGGTTTTTCTGCTGTTTGCAAAATTCTATAAAGAATAAATTTCATTACAAGTATAAGCAAACAAAAAATAATATAATTTACTTTTAAATCGGTGTTAGCGAGTTTTTGATAACAACAAATAAGATTATGTGATTGTTTCACAGTTAAAACTTTGCTAACTACCTTTTCTTGGAAAATTAAGTTCATTTTTCTTCATAAAGATGAACGCCACTGGTGGATTTTTAAACATTTTACCGTGAAACAATCCCGTGATAAGTAAGTTTCTTCCACCCAAATTTAAAAACCGCATTGTTAATAAGAGCTGTGACATGGGAGTCATGAAAAGTGAGGCACACTGTATAAAATAGTAAACAAATTAATATGGTTATACAGAAATCTTATATAAAAGTCCGTTTTGTATAAAAGTAATCTTATGTAAAAAATGGCTTTTTAAAGAAAACGAGGTAAACAAAATAATTTGCAAAACAAGCAAGTTCGCGCCTAATTTAGTAGAAAAATACAACAAGGTTGCTAAACTTTTCAGAATAAATTTTTTTCTCTTACTAAGAACGTCTCAAAGTATGCAACGAGGATTATTTCTGAAGTTAAAACTTCATTGTCCTCTAATTATTTTTTTTTACATTTATTATAATATAAATTAAATAATAAATCATATAAATGTATTTTAATTCGGTTTATTATTTTTAATTAAACAAATAGCAAAGTTTATATCAAGCTTTAAAAAATTATTGTACCTGTAAACTCAACCAGAGAGCGCTACTTGTCTACAGACAAATAAATGTGCTGCTATCTAGTAGAGATGAGTGAGATAATATTCAGCCTTGATAAGTTGAAAATTAACAAGCAGACCTCAAATAGAAACTGTGACAAAATAATGATATTCGAATTATTTCTTATTTGTCATTTTATAAATTTTATTGTCTTGCTAATTATTTTGGCTTACATATATATCAATTTCATTGCTGTTCCGATGTTCCGATTATATTCATTAAGAACAATCCTAATCGTCACATTTTGCGGCGATTAGGAAATTCCAAACGTGTTACTTGAAAGAGCGATAAAGATTAACTAATGCATACTTCAAACAGATATATTAATACCTAGGTAGGTATCCAGATTAAAGATAAAACAAAAATAATTATGTGGTATCACTCTCACTACAATTTAAATAAGTTCTAAGTCTTGTTTGAAATATTCCTCATTTCAATTACACATATTTTGATTTTTATTAAATAACAGATACAATGGTGTTCGTCATGACTGGGAACATCTTTTATCTAAAATTCTATGCTTGTTAACTGCAATGAACTATTTGTTCAGAAAATAACTCTTAGTATATGTACTTACCTAGAATAATCACAAAATTAATAACCTCACTAAATCACCATACTCACAACACACTAACATATATTACACATTTCTAAATATTGAGAAAAAAATCTACGTTGAACAGCTTCTTATCTCTCCTTTATTGTGTGTCAGATAAGATAAGTTGCCAAATTGGAACATTAAAAAATGTTATATTGATTTATGGTATTTTAATAAACTGTGAACTATCATTGGTTATAGGAATGCATCACGGGTAAAGAATTTACATTATAAAATACCCGGTAATGCTTTTATTGCTTTAAATCTGAAGTTTCTGTCTAAGAACTCATTTTGAATTACTTTTAACGTGTAATAAAAAAGTGGTTATGGCAATCTAGATCAACATTACTAGAAGTGATGCTTCGACAACATACTATGAGAAATGTTCTTTATACATCTGTGATAAATTAATGTGCTGGAGGACTGGCATTTGGAGGTTAGAATGATTACGGTTTCTAACTTGGGGTTTGTGGATGATACCACCTTGGTTTCAGCGTGCAAGGATGCACCTGCTGTACACACTCCAATCAATAAGCTCTAAGTACGGTTTAAGTATGAATTACAACGAAATAAGATTGTGATTGTAGACAGAGCAAATGATAGCGTCCAGGCACGTTGAAGATAGGTGATTGCAAGGTAATAAACAAGATGGTTTACCTCGAAGCACTTGTGAATGACACCAAAAACCGGGAGTTTGAGATTCGACGAAAAATAAAGCTCAGTGGCGCACGGTGGTTAATTTTGAAGTTCTACGCGGGCAAAATTCTACAAATTTGCAAATGAATAGAAAATATTCGGTAGAAAAGCGGAAAAATATTGAAAAAAAATTAGATTCTCTCTAATGGGGTGGTTTTTAAGGAGGTTTTAAAAAAATATTTAGTTTTAAAATTCTGAAACTTTGTAGATAAGATAATACCCGTGAATACACCAATAATAGTAAAGAAACTGTAAGGAGCAAGGGAATGGTTTTTAAGGGTGATCAATATTAAATATTGGTTTAAAATTAGGTAACTTTTTGAATAAGATTTGTCTACGAAAAAAATGTAAAGTACATGTAGTTAATAAATGTAAGCTCTTAAAGGATGGTTTTTCAAGGGGTGCAGCGGACAATTTTATAATTCTAGGCGGACGAAATTATTTTAATTATCTTTTTCTTTTTGATGCAAAATGGTTTAGTTTATAAATTTAGGTTGTAGAAGTGGAGCGATATAAAAGTAGGGAATTGTAATTCTCTGAATATCTACAAATTCTTGCTGCTGTATAATAGTTTTATTCATCTTGATTTAAGTTTTATCGTTTTAAGAACTATAATTACCTATTATTACTTTATCATTTTATGGAAAAAAAGCTGAGGCCATCTGCTACATTATTTAATCATGATTTAACTTCTTAGTTACCTATGTACCACGGAGAAGTCTCTTTGAGATATGATCAATGGAATCTGACAAAGAGGAAAAAAATAATAGAATGTACTTGCATGTCCTTAATGTACAACATTGTAGAGGAACTTTAGAACAGGCAATAATGGACAAAATTTTAAAAATTGGATATCATACTTCGGAAAGATGGCGAGAAAGCTGTAGAATTAAGGTCAAGTTTTTAAAAACTATTGATTCCTGGTTGAATGGGGAAATTAAATTTAGTGAACTGAAAAAGTTGATAGAGGACACACCTAATCAGCCATCAACTTCCAATACACCTGGTCGGTCAAGGAAATTGCTTGATAAACTTAGTGAAAGAGCAAAAAGGCGCAGATTGAGGACATGCAAATACATCCTATTATTTCTTCCTGTTGTCAGATTCCATTGAACATACATCAAACAGACTTCTCCGTGGTATTAGCAAGTAACTAAAAAGTAAAATCATGATTAAATAATGTAGCGGATGGTAGCAGCTTATTTTTTCATAAAATAGTAAAGTGATAATAGGTAATAGTCCTTAAAACTACAACATTTAAATCAATATGAATAAAACTATAAAAAAATTTGTAGATACTCAGAAAATTACAATTCCCTACTTTTACATCTCTCTACTTAGAGTAAATAATTTTAAAAACAAGTTAATTGACATTATTTCAAGAACTACCTAAAATTACAAAGTAAACCATTTTGCATCAAAAGTAGAAGATAAATAATTGAAGTAATATCGTCCCAGAAATATAAAAATGGCCGCTCCACCCCTTCAAAAATCATCATTTAAGGACTTACATTTATGTCAATCTTATTCAAAATATTACGTAATTTTATAATAATACTTAATTTTCCCCTTAAAAACCACCTTCTTGCTTACCATTTTTTGGGTATTCACGGGTACAATGTTATTGTATTTAGATAGTTTTTTAAAACATAATAATTTTTTAAAACTTCCTCAAATACCACCCCCTTAGGAAGTCATTTTTTTCCAATATTTTTCAGCTTTTGTTAGGAATGTCCTCTATTAATATGCAAATTTGTAGAATTCTGTCCGCCTAGAACTTGAAAATTGACCACTGTGTGGCGTAGTGCTAATGTGTTTGGTTTGCGAACCACGGAGTCCCGGGTTCAAATTATGGCCAGAATATGTCATTTTTAATGTATTGTCCAGACGATGGCAGTGGGCTAGGGGTAGCACAGCGTGTCTAGGTGCTGTTATCTCTCCTGAGTTCTAGTCTCAGCTGCGGTGTTTGGCAATATTGCAGTAAATGGTTGTTGTGTTGATGTCTATGTGTACAAGTCATGGTTGAATGGTGGAATAGCAATAGCTAATTTCCGCCAGGACGTTAATATAGATAAGACTATTAAAAAAAATACGTATTGCAAAATCGGCAACTTCCCAGTTGCCAGTGTACAGCATATAGAAAAAGTAAAAGAATATCCCAAGGAGCAAAATATGTCTGAATCTGGACACAATATATTGTGTCTGCACTGTGTCGACACAAAGCTTGAAATTTGAGTCAGCAAGGAAATTGTGTCCAAATGGTAATATTTTTTGGGTCATGTGTCGACACATTAACGAAATATTGCATCAAAATAGGCACTGTGTTCAGATTGAAACATTTTGGTTTTTGTGCCCAAAATGTTTCTATCTTGAGCCGATTTGGGAACATTAGACACAATTTGGATACATCGTGTCGACAACCTTTGGGTAAAATGTATTTAAAATGTGTCTAAAAATCGTGTACCCATCATGTTGCTGAAATGTAGTCAGGAGGACACTTATGTGTCCACATGTTTATATTTTAGGAACACATGTTTCTTTTCATGCCTTAAATGCGTCTTCACCAACGCAGGTTTCCATAAGGTTGAATTTTAGACACGTTTTTTCCATTCTGTGTGCACCACCAGCTGTTAGAAGGTCTTTTTGACAACAGCATGCTCTGGCTATTTTCTAAACGTGCCAAAAGTAGTCAAGAAGTAATCAAACGTGTATAATACAACATACTATAGGAATGTAAAAATACATGTACAAGAAAACCAAGTGAAGTTGTTATCTAAATACCATCAAATAACAAGAGATCTGCTATTTACTCTCACCTGGGCAGCCTCAGTACTGATAGTGGTAGTTGTGAAGTGGGAAATGCCAATTTGCAGCTACAATGCAGCAATGAAAGCGATGCTGGAAACTCCATATTAGGTCTAAAATGTAACCTTTTTTGTATAGGTAATATTTTGGGCACAATTTGTACCAGTAGGGAACACAAGAGGTCAAATTGTATCAAATATGCGAGTATATATCAACATAGATACATTTTAGTACACATTTAATGAAATAGTCGAAATTTGAGTCTGATTATTATCTAATATGTAGCTGTGTGTCCGTATAGGTAAATTTTGGGTCAAATTCGTTCCAAATGAGGATTTGTGGTTCCATTTAGACACATTATACAAATCGGCCATATTTTCTTTAGAGAAATGGGCATCCGTATTGAAAAACTGAGCTTAAAGAAAAACAGTTATTTTAAAAATTAAATATTTACATGTTTTTACTCAAAAGTGTTATAAAAACACACTTATTTTGATATCTTGTAACATACAAAATATATTAGAACTAATTTTATTTCCGAAAATTACAATTATATTATTTACTAATTACCATCATTAATTAAATATATTTAAAATAAATTTCACAATTTTTTAAGGGCCTTTATTTTTCATGAGTATCTCATCACATTTGACAGAGAAAACGGGGTTGTTTTATTTTTTTGGGCCATATGCTTTATTTATTCACATGTGAAAACTGATTACTTCTGTGTAACGTAATTTTTATAAAATCATTGCTTACCAACTGTATTTGTTTGTCCTAATGTTTAGAGAGTAATGCATTGTGTCGACTTTAAGTCTGTTTTTACATAACTTGGACACCATAATGTGGTTGTAGGCACAATTTAGATTTATTTGTGCCAATTTTGTAACTACACATAGTAAGGACATTCAAGTAACATCTTGGAAACAACAATAAACATATTAGTTACATATTAGCTTCATTACAATAATATTTAGTAAACATGCGACGCATTCAAGACAAATTTTGGAAACAGTATTGGGCACATTTTGAAATAAGTTAGTACACATTTTCATCACCACTTTGGGCATATGTCCTACACAGTGTGGACTTTGTTTCAAAACTGTGCATATAAAATGTGTCGTTCCCAAAAATATGTTTTGACACAGTGTCGACACATTGCCTGAAATGTGTATTTCAATGCTCCTTGGGATTACGTTCTTATCTATCTCTGTCTCGTAGAAATGTAGAATAAGACAAATTGTGAACTTTATTATTGGAGATGGGTGTTCCAATCTTATCCTTATTATTCGTCGACTACATGAAGAAAAGCTTGCTTTTAAACTATCATCAATAACTGATTCCGACAAGTGTAAAGTTGGTAAAAGGTGTTAGACAGTGTTATATTCTGTCACTAATTTTTAACATTTATACTAAACACATTAGGCACGAATACTGAGGAAGTGACAAGGCCCTATGGGGAACTATTTCTAACTTCAGATTTGCAGATGAAGGCCTCCTTAGTTGCAGCTATAATTCAGCTCATATACAATCTTCAAGCAATAACGCTCTACGGCTTACTTGTGAGCAAAAATTACAATTGAATATCAAGCAAATAAAGGCCATCCAGGCACATTAAAGTGATGTAGTAGTAAACAAATGGTGTACCTTGGAGATCTTGCTGACAACACTGGCAACTGCGAATATGATATTCTATGGTTGATAGTTCAGGGAAAACCCTGGTTGGAATTAATAGCAGCTTTACGAAACGGCAACCGTGATGAACGGCATGATTCTGCTATGCAGCAGAGAGTTATGCATAAGAAGAGTATAAGTAATTCTTGTATGAACTAATTTTGTTTGTTATTTTAAATCCAATTGATTTCTTGTTACTTTGTTGTTGTTAAATAAAATCGACTCAAAATGTTGTTCATCTCTTGCAAGATTTATATGCATTTTCTAACTTAAAACAAAAGATAGACCTAGGTTTTATGCAGATTTCAAAATTTTGACTATCAGATGATGTACCGTTTGACTCAATAACCAAATTAAAATATTAAATCTTTCAAACTGACAGAGCAGATGGATAGGAAAGAATTCATCTTATGCTAATAATGTATGTAAGAGTCAAACAGTATCCTTTAGCTTCAATTTTTCTCTTCATAAGGTAAAATTTAAAAATCTCAGGACTCTTATAGTTGGCATTTTTACAAACCTTTAATATATATATGCAGGTGTGAAAACTGTCAACGTTATTAAGCCTAGAGCACCTTGGTTTATTTCAGATATTAAAATGAAAAAGAGGGAAAAGCGTAAAACAATGTAATAATTCTAGCTTAATAAATGACTCTAGATATAACAGACAGTTACATTATATCATATTATCGTCCGTTAGGGCATATTAAATAACTTCTGTCAGAAAAATGACACGAAATTTAATTTATTTTAATATAACAAACAAAGCTAAAAATTTTATATATTAGCTATTTTTTTTCATTCTTTACAACAAAATATTCAAAATTGTGGAAACTTAAATTTTTATAAAAATAACGTTTATAATTTTTCTTAATTTCTACCGAAGAAGAGATATTTGATTCACAGGTTTTCAATAAGTTTCATATTTTCAAATAAGAGCATTGTTAACCTATCGCATAAGTAACTTATTGTTTAAAATGTTTAAAATAATTCATAATTTTATACATAGTTTTACTTTTTAGTTCTCATAGATCGCTTTTTTGGTTGTTTACCAAATTCTTTTTTTTTCCTCAGATTATTGACCTTACAAAAAAAGTGTTTTGGCCATGAACATATAACTACCTACGATAGGACAAAAAAACGAATTATCGGATATATAAAATGACACATATATATATGTAAATATAGAAATATCAAGGTACCCGTTACCGAAACCAAATTATGGACTATAACATTAATATAAATAGCAAATTACTTAAAATAGCAGCCCTAGCAAATTTTGTAAGTTAAAACTCTCTTACGCTTCTAATTTATATGAAAGGGAGGTTGGTAAGGAAATCAAACAAGGAGGACTCACTTCTCGCTGAGGGGCCTTTCAGGGCATTTAATAAGACGAACACAGGTGGGCCACGGTTGTAAGGACTTAATGGACAAAAGCAATAAAACAAGGGTTTTGGATAAGGTATCTAAATGTCAATGTTGGCATCAAAGAAGAGAGACACAAATTTTTTCATTAAATCAGGATTTTTTACACTTAAAAAATTTGGTAACCATATGGGTGAAATAAAACCATTATCATGCAGAAAATTAAGACGATGTTTTGATTTAGGTTCTGTTAATGGACAATTAAATATATGATTCACTTCAACGATTGCGCCTCCGGGGCAGTATGGATCTTCACGTACTCCAATTTTATATAGGTGAGCGGGGAATTTACCATGGATGTAGGAATATTTGGGTGAATGTTACAATAATAAGTATTAGTTTGTACACCATATGCTTGCCAATATTGATTCCATTTATACCAGAAGTATTTTTTCACAACAGGGTAAAAATCAGCAGTGACTGGTGTAAAATTCAATTCAGCAGTATCGGTGTTAATGTTCCTTGCGATCTTGTATTATTTCCTGGTATATTAGCATGAGCTTTTACCCAAATAAAATGGAAGTTTATATTCCCTAGGGAGGCAATAGATAATTGTTCCATGATTTTTACTATAAACCAATTTTGGCAAAAACGGTTAACACTTACATACTTTTTTTTAAACTGATTGCGAATCTGAGCATATAACAAATTGGCTGAACTGTTCAGAAATTGTCCATTCTACAGCATTTAAAATGGCTTCGGCCTCTGCCGAAAAAAATTCTAAGTATAGGATTCAAATTAAAAGATATTGTTTGGACGAGACATAAAAGTGCTCAGCTTAATTTATCACTTGTTTTAGAGACATCCGTATAAATTTTAATAGCATTACTAGGGATTTTTGCGAGATTTTCACAGTAAGTACCATAGACAGACAATTCGTCATTTTGATAAGCTGGGATAAGAACATTTGGTTTAAGAAAGAGCGTATTGTATTCAATTTCAAAAAGTTTTTTCTTTTGCATAATTATTATTAATGTGAAAAAAGGTTGAGCTCGTTACAATGCTCATAGGCAGAACACAATGGCGGGAAATTTTTTTTTCGCCCAATTGGGATCACTTAAAATTTTTACTAAAATATTGTGCAATCTTTTCATACGCAACTCATTAGATTTATTTTTTTAAATATGTTTTGATGCTAACAGTTCCCTTCGACACCATAGAATTGCCAACTCGTAAAAAGATTACTTATTTTTATATATTAATTACTAATTAAAATTGGAATGAAAGTTTTTAAAAGTAGGTAGGTATTGTAATAAAATTTTGAGTAAATTTTAGATACGGGAAGCATTTTTTTCGAAATTTTGCCATTTTCTAGTTTCATTTTTAATTATGTAATAATCTATTTAACATATTTTAGTTTATATACTGTTAGGTGTAAGACATTTTGTAGAATTTACGGCTATTCAAAGCCAACCTCTGTCTTATCTCTACGTCATAAAGGTTCAATAAATGTTTAGATATTGCAGACATATCAAAATATCCAATAAATAGTTAGAATTGCTTGAAATTTCTAAATGCTGGAGTTCCTAGTTAATGGAGAACAAAAACTAAAAGTTTTAAGAAATGTATTTATATCTACTTTCATAATATTTTATATGACAAGTGACAAAGATAGGTTTATAAACGAATAAATAGAGAAAGCAGTTTCATTTTACTCTTATTATTATGACTTAAAAGCATCTGCATAGATCGATTTATTTGGGGTTGCCATAAAATCCACTTAATTGAATAACTTGGTTTACATGAGGAATAAGAGAAATATGTCATTCTTTGTCAGACAAAACAAATCAATGTATCTCATGTTTTTGCTATTATTTGTCATGTAAATATTTGAACGTCAACATTGCTTTTTTACAAAGTACCTCTTTACCTTCTCACCACTTTCCATAATAATATACATCGACTTCTTGCATAATATATTATTTTTACATATTTTTTCGTACAAAAGCTCCACTTTGTTTATCTGATTTTTCTCCTAAGTGAATTGCTAAATTTATAAAAATATTACTCAAATAAAATTTCATTAAAAGAAAGTGTTGGATAAAGTTTTGTATTGCACACGTGTGTACTTAATTGCACATTAGTCACTTAAGAAACTTATCTTGCGTGACTAATGTGCATAATTACACACTAATACAATAAATAACTATTATTACAATTCTACTAATTAAGCAAGAAAGATGGAAAAAATATAAAATGTAGAACTACTACGTCCCTATATAGTTTAATTTTTGCACTTTTCAAGAAAGAACAATATTCCAAGTATTGTCTTTGCACTTGTTTGCCAAGTATACATTTATCTGCTTTTAATTGTCCATGTTCACTGAAATAAAATCGCACTGCAATGTATAAATATATATTATTTCATATAAATAACGAAGGTGCAAAAAGTGGGTTAAAAGTAATCTCAGTACTTCGATAAATTCTTCATTGTATCGAACAAATTTTTTTATTGCCACTATCTAGAAGAACGTTTGATGCAGCATCAAGTATGTTGGAAATTCCTTGACCGGATTTGGAGGAACATTCAACATAAAATTTAGCTCCTGCCCTTTTCTGTAATTTTATTCCCCTTACTCTGGTTATACTTGTACTAGAAGAATTTGTTCGGAGGTCTACTTTTGTACCTGTAATAAAAATCGATTAAAATGTTCTATCTATATTTTTATACAGCTCAATATTTACTTTTCCAACTCTCACTCGATCAACCTAAAAGCTCCCAAGATAAATTGAAAAGGGTGGTTTGTTTTTGCGTTAATACTACTCTAAATTTATTTGCAAGTAATTTTGGAAATGGATTCAGAGATTAGAAGGTTTTAAACAAATAGAATTGATATAAATTCGATTTCGGGGTACTCTAGGGCTACATATCAGAACGAAGTCACTATTAGGCCAGTCATTAGAGATATTTACCTCGACACAAATCGGTGGCGGATGATTTTTTTAATGAGTTCTTTGAATGGTTAGCAATAAGATTACGCTTGCATGATTTCCAGACCGACAACACAAAAAAAAAATCGGTAAAGGTATTTACACTGAACTTCCCTCTTTATTTGTGCATAGCGGTCACTCTAAAAAATTAATAATTACGAAGTGACATTGAAAATAATAATCGGAATTTAGTTATCACTATTATTACAAAGAACACCTGATAAGTTTTGGTCAAAAAAATATACAGAGTGCTCATCCAACAGCAAAAGTTCGATACTAAATAACAGGTGCCAAATATGGAAGGCTTGGGCAAATACCTTTATAAATGTCCACCATGACTGAATTATTTCTTGGGATGACCACCCTGTATATTTTTCATTAATAGTATAATAGGTGCATATGCCTAATATTATTGCCATCTGTCACATTTTCAATTCCACATACACGTAGTGGAGTGGAAGTATAGTGGTGGTTAAAAAATTTCATTTTTTTTTTCAATTTTTCAAAAATGTTTTTAAAAAAATTTTCAACATTTTTTTCTTCTGAAATAGGTTTAGAATGCCATGACACGTGGAAATTTTAAATTTGAGCAAATAGGAAAGTTTCCTTCTATTCTACAGTAGCATTTTTTTTGAAATTGGTTTAGAACGCCATGAAACGTGAAAATTTTAAATTTGAGCAAAGAAAGAAAAATGTTCCATCTCTTTTAGTGGTAAAATTTTTTTCTCAAATAGGTTTAGAATGTCAGTCATGTCAAACGCGAAAATTTTAAATTTGAGGGAAAAAAAATTCCATCTATTCTTTCTTTTCCGAACTCGTTTTCAAGTCATATAAATCAAATAATATTATTATGCTTTATTTATATTAATATAGCAATGTCAAAAATTAGTTCTATAATCTTTGGCAACGTGATGTGAATTTGTCCTGTGTTTTTAAATACTATGCAATAAAAATTTCAATTTTACTTTAAAATGCCGAAATCACATTTTATATGAATATTAGAACAATGTGTTTTCCTATATTACACTGTACATCAGTATTATATTCTTAACATAAATTAATTATTGAAAGTATTTATCATTTCGATAAAAAAACCGCTGACTAAGGAATTACTACTTCCACATCCATATTTTTCATCCTAGTCACTTTAAAGAAAACATTATGACTACATTTGCACTGGTATTTGAAAATCGCTGGTCATATAATTTTAATAATATGTGGGGCAGATGTCATAGAAAAATGTTAGAAAGGAATTTGAGAACTTAGTTTCTAGTATATACACCAGGTCCCAAGTTTCTGTACTCTTACATCATGCTTTACTTCTTTTTCCCCATTTACTTCTACTTACCCCCAACCCTTCAACGGAATCGTGTCAAAATATAATCTAGTTTCAGATGTCGTTATAATACATACGTGTACCAGATTTCAAGTGAAAATCTCAATTTAATTTTATCAATTCTTTTAATAAGTAACTGGGGGTGGTGGGGGGGGGGGGGGGGCATGGAAAACCTGACGCCTTCGCTTCTAGTATGTACACCAAATCCCAAATTTCTGTACTCTTACCAATTTGCTTTACTTATTTTCCCTATTTACCCCTATTTAACACCCAATCCTTCAACGGAATCATCTCAAAATATAACCTAGTTGTCGTTATAACGTATACCAAATTTCAAGTGAATATCTCAATTTTATTTTATCAACCACTTTAATAATATAGTAGGGGGAGGGGGTGTGGGATGGAAAATATTTATAAAAATTTTGAGGCCTTGGCTTCTAGTACATACACCAAATTTCAAGCTTCTGTACTCTTATCCGCCTGCTTTGCTTATTTCCCCCAACCCTTTATCGGGTATGGCCAAGAAGCAATCCAGTTTCAGATCTCGTTATAATATATACGTGTACAAAATTTTAAGTCAATATCTAAACCATTCCGGAGAAAACGTGCAGACAAAAAAAGTTACAGACACACAGACAGACAGACACAATTTTTTTTCACTGAAATTTAAAATCTCGACGTTTCATGACATTCTAAACCTATTTCAAGAAAACAAATTTTTTAATTTTTTTTACGATTACTATACTTCCAATCCACTATGTGGATGTGGAAGTAATAAGCAAAATCACGTTTCTAAAAATTTTGAATTTTCAAGCTTCGACCTGCTGTATTTTTAAAATAAAGATATTTTGGAACTTTATCCATAGCCATTTTCATTAAGAATGACCTAAGGATTCTATGCCTTGAATTTGTAACGATTCCGTTGACGACAAAATTACCCATGCATTTCGTGCGGGTTCCTTTCGAAAGTGCGTCGAGGTAGGAGAAAATTAGAGATATTTTAGAATGAGCGTACATTTTCACACAAAAAAATGTATCTACAAGAACGTCGTCTAATGCAACAAATTTTCCATAAAAAAATTAATATTGTGTAGATATTGGTTGAAGCGCGGTGTAAGGTTGAACGCCTGTTTTACAGTAGGTACTTGGCGCGCGAAAAACCCGTTACTTAGACAAGCAGAATTTACACAAATTAAAAACTAAGGAATGATTTTAATGTTGGAAGTCTCACCTTTCTTATGCATATAATTTTATTTTAATATAAGGCTAATATATAGAAGTAAATCATCAATATATGCTATATATATTATATTTAGAAAATGACCTCATTCTTGTATATTGTATGATAATCCGTCGGAAATGTTCGAACTTTTTTTGGTTTACGGGAAACTTTCGAAAAATGTGTCAGTTTGAACCTCATTAACTTAAATTTCCTTAATGTAGTTTAAATAAACACTACTTTTGAAATTTATTATATTTTCTTAATTTCAGAATTTGTCGGACAAATATATATACATGTTATGAACTCAGAGACAAAATTACTTAGATACATAAAACAAATTCACTTATCAAGTAGAAGATACCAGTTTTTCAAATACTCGAGAAAAAAATAATATAATTCTACATGTTTTCTAAGTCTTCAGTGCATCACGTGGTAAGCAAAAATATCGATAGTTACAGTCTCGAGAATATAGTTCACTAAGAAATATACATTCTGATACTTACAGAATAAATAGACAAGAATATCACGTATACATAGAATATAATGGAATGACACATGTGTCTACCTGTATAGAGGGTATCCTGTAAATAATGGATAATCCTGAAACTGGAAATAGGCCATGCCATGACCTATCAGAATATCACAACTTGACCTTATTGAAAACCTTACGGTTTTCGAGATATGGACACTTTTTTGAAATTTTGAAAATTTCGACTCTAGGATAGTGTTTTACATGGCAGTGCCACAAAGTAAAGATTTGTTCATTCTGTTTTTAGGTGAGTATTCTAGAATAGTTGTGCTATCAAACTTGTATAGGAGTTTTTAGATAACGACTACAGTATTTTCAAAAAGGAAGTATTTCGTAAATTTCTGTTCCACCAAGATTCCATCTGCCGACTTTGACCTTTGATGGTGTAAAGAAAAGTGCCAAGCGAAACTTGACACTTGTCTTAAAAACTTATTTTTATATTATAAAATGAAACATATTCTTTATAGGATTTTTCAAACAGTGGAAAGACAAGCTACCTATGAGAACTAAAGGAAAAAACTATATATAAAAATATTAATGAAATCTTTGCATTCTTTCGATAACCTGACTTCTGGTTATGCTAACAAGTAAACATTTTTTTTTATTTGCCATTCTCATTTTAACACTAGCATCCAACCTAGTCCCCTACGGCTAAGCAGGCTAAACTAGTATCTACATAATCCCCTACGATATGCAAATTCAGTTAAAAATGAGAGCAAAGACCTGAAATTAATTTATAAAATGTTTAAAAATTATGAGTTTTCCTGTTAGGAAAAAGACATAGTTGTTTGAATGGTGGAGGAGCTAAATTTATCCAATTAAAATTTTTAACAAGTAGGCCTATCTTTTAATTGTATTGCTTGGCCAAAGTATTCGTGGATTTTCTCTTATGTAACACATGTCATTTTGTACGTTTGGTGTTAGTAGCGACCTGTCATTGCTCTGAAATTATTTAAATTTTTTGAGACGCGCATTTCTGTAGACTTCTTAGGAACCACAATGACTCGTATATAGTATACACAACGTGAGTATGCTTTGCATCCGCTTTGCGTTATCGAGAAAGGTACCCGAACGCACGCCATCCGGAAGGATTTCTAGACTTCGTGGTATTGGTGGTGCCAGTGAAGGAAGACCTCGTCAAAATTTCGACGACGAAGTGCTTGATGAAATTAACGATCCGTCTACTTCTGTGCGTACCATATCACGACGCACTGTTGTATATAAAACATGCAACGGTGATTGGATTTTAAAACTGTACCAACTCCATCCTTTCCATGTAAAACGTGCTCAAACTCTACTACCCAGAGATTAGCCCTTGAGGGTGGTATTTTGCCGGCGAATGCTGCGGATGATAGGAGAGGATCCAGATTTTTTTAATAAAATTTTGTGGTCTAACGAATCATTGTACAGAAGAGATGGCTTTGTAAATTTATATAATCTGCATAGCTGGCAGTTGGAATATCCCCATTTGATGAGAAAAGATCGATCATAATACCAATTTAAAGTAAATTTGTGGAGAGGCATCCTAAATGGTCAAGTGGTAAGCCCATTCGAACTGCCACCAATTCCTTCAAAACAATCTACCGGTCTTACTAGAAGACTTTCCTTTATCCCTGAGGCTGACAATGTGGCTACAGAACGACGGATGCCCTGCACATTATGGGAGAGAGGTGAAGGCATTCCAAAATTTGAAATATCCGGGCAGATGGATCGGTCGCTTAGCTCCAATTCCGTGGCCCTCCAGGCCACCAGACCTAAACTCTTTATATATTTTTTACTGTGGATATATGAAGGAAAAGGTGTACTTTTGACATGTTCAATCCTTAAATGAATTGCATGAGAGTATCGGAGTAACCGCCGAAGAAATCAGCCGATCCGGATATTCACGCCATCCAAAATGTTCCTTTGTTAAAAAGTGCAGAGCCTGCATCAGTGCTGGAGGAGAGCAATTCGAACATTTATTATAGTGACGTTTTCTTTTTAATAATAATTATGTTTAATAAATTCACGATCTTTCTTCGTCCTCCTCATTCATAATTTTTAAACATTTTGTAATATGACAATAAGTGGGCAAGTTTTTAAGTTAGGTGGCAAGTTTCGCTTGGCACTTTACTTTACACCACCAAAGGTCTAAGTCGGCAGACGGAATCTTGGTGGAACAGAAGTTTACGAAATACTTCTCTTTTAAAAATACTATAGTCGTTATCTAAAAACTCCTATACACGTTTGATAGCACAACTATTCTAGAATACTCACCTAAAAACAGAACGAACAAATCTTTACCTTGTGACACCGGCATGTAAAACACTATCCTAGAGTCGAAATTTTGAAAATTTCAAAAAAGTGGCCATATCTCGAAAACCGTAGAGTTTTCAATAAAGTCAAGTTGTGATACTGATAGGTCATGGCCTGGCCTATTTCCAGTTTCAAGATTATCTATTAATTACGTGACACCCTGTATAATACAAAGCACTGTATTCAGGTATAGTCAGCTTTTCTCGACTTCGGTTTTACTGCTGCTAATATGTTGTGTATGACTTTTTATAATAATTATTTTTTATTATTTCCTCCAACAAATATTGTTTAGTAATGCAATTTTCGTAATATATTTCGTACCTGGGGTAATATTTTGCGAATATAACACTATGCAGATTCGCACCTCGCTTGCTGCACTACTTCTACTTCGATAATTTTTAACGGAAAACCTGTTACTTAAATAAAAAAAAATGTAGGGACATTCTTGGCTTAGAAATGTATGCTGTTTCTGAAAATATTTTTTATTTTCCCATACATCGACTCTTGTTAAGAATTTGGAAAACATACCGAAAAAAAAGTTTTTGTTTTTTTTTTATGTTGCTGCTCTGGCAATGATGCAAACTTTAGATAATCTTATTAACTACACTTCAGAGAACTCATAAAAAAAAAATCTTCTCCCTCCGAACATGTTTTAGATTTATACACAAAATTAGCTACTCCGCCTGGCCCATATTGGTTTTACAAATTAGGGAACTGACTAGAGAATATCAGTTCTTCGAGAAAATTTAAAAAATTCATGATACGAATAGTCTAGATTTCTCAAACTAATGTTTATTTTAGCGCATCATCTGTCATACGAAATGATCTCCAGAGGCTTGTCAACTGTCATTGTTTTCATATAAATCATATTTTGTTATAATTCTAGAGCAAGGTGTTGCTAAGGTGATTAAGTACAGAAAAATATAAAGGCGTAAAAGATATCGAAAGCGATATAGCTGAGTGTCTCTCAGATTATATATGAACTTTATTTTTACTTGTGGCAAAATACCCGTCAAAAATTAAAAGAACATGAATATGTCACCATAAAATAATTATAAACAATATCTAAAATTAATTTAGAAAAGTTACTATTATGTTGACTCACCTAGTAATACAATGGGTTTACTTCTGTAACGTAAGAGGTCAGGTAACCATTTCGATGTAATATTCTCATACGATACTTTGTCAGCTACACAAAAACACAATAGAAAAATATCAGCCTAGAAAAAAATTATTAGCTTATTAAAAATCAACAATATTCTGTTTAAATTATAATTTAGGATTACATAAGTTATACCTTATTTATCACGATAATAATTGAAATCTCCAATAGCATTTATAAACATTTAAGATTGCAGTTTAGTTGCAAACGCAGATCTTCCTTGACTACACTCTCGATTAAACATGTTTTACCTCCACAACCGCGTTTGTAACAACTAGAGACACACAGATCCACAAAAAAATGGTAAATTTTCTAAACTTTCTCATATATGTTCCCATGTATTTTTGACTGCCGAACACGATACCGATGTCAGTTTTATAAAGTTAGCTCAGGATTTTTTGTTAACCACAAAAAATATACTAAAGAGGCCTGAGTAGGATTTAAAATGAAAAATTAAGGTTTTAAATAAACTGCTGATCACGATCCCGATGTCAGTTTTCCTCCATCAGGTCAGGACTTTTTGTTAACTACGAAGAACAGGGTTAAAACAGGCAAGAATAGGGTTTAAAATATGAATTAAAGGTTTTAAATAAGTAGATCATGAATTCGATGCTTTTTTCAATTAAGTCATGACTTGTTATTTATCCTAATTTTTTTCTGTGGTACCGTACTCGTTTGCCTTCAAATTATCTGCATAATGGTTTTCTTTTTCATTTATTCCTTTCGTTTTCACATCCCTTTTCAATGCCCAATAGTAGTCTACCATCGTATTAACGTCCCATCTACCTTGATATTTACGCTCCATCCATTTCTTTCATGTCTTGGTGAAAACGTGCATCGTGCTCTTCACTATAATCACCTAAATTTTGTGGAAGCTGGTCTATACCGGGTGAGTCACGAATTGCGCTCGCCCCCGATATCTCAACGAGTTGATTTTCTTCGTCGTCATTTTCATGAAAGATAAACTTGGTAAGTTCCTATAGTAATTTCATAGAAATAGTCCAATATTAATACAGGAAATAGTGGTAAATGACTGGCAGTCAATCGAACCCACCGTGCTCGCCTTTGTTTAAGCTTTTTAGCTTCTACTCTAGCTTGAACTACGTTAATGTCTTAATGCCTGTTCAACATCCCTTCGGCTGAACGTTCATCTGCATCTGGCATTGTTACTCTGACTCTGGGTAACGCTAAGAACAGGTTATATTCAGTAAAATAGAATAATTCATGTCACAATGTATAACTCTTTAAACTACGTTAGTTTATTTGACCTCCTACAACTTTTATCTGGGTAAGCTCTTACTGTATTAGAATTTTCAATCTATTTTGTAACAATATCTTTTCTGACTTTCAGATGACCTTCATTGGTAAACATCCTCCCCTTATATATAACTTTCGTTCTGGTCAATTCCTTTGAAATCTCAACACTGAGTTACAAAAGTATTTATAAGAGATCGCCTTCTTACAACTGCATATCTCTATATAATGCTCTTCCCAGTGATGTCCGAGATATTTCGCACTTCACGAAATTTAAAAATAAATTAAAACTCTATATGAGAAATGCTACTATAGGGTATCAGATTTCCTTAACGATAAATAGTTTTAATCAGTACTATCTCAATGTTGTAATAACATAACATATGCGGGTATTTACTTACTATCTGTTCATTTATTACGCTTCTTTTTACAATCAGTAATGTTTGTTCTGTTTCTAGTTTAATATTATATTTATTTGTACTTGTTCCTTATTTTAAATCTTAATATTATATTTCAATTTGCCGGCATATACTTGCACTTACACTTCTTTCATTCTTTATTCTCTTCTTGACTTGTCACATATACAATTTGTATCTAACGTTGGCCAATAAATTATTATTATTATTATTATTATTATTATTATAGCACTTGGAAAGTTAAAAACAATCAAGTATATGTATAATTATTATTTGACCTTCAAGTGTCCGTAACGAAATCTATGGACTTTTTGGACCTACTGCACATAAGAACTCTTGTTCGGAATGGTCCAACAAATACATTTCAGCTGATTTTAACTCAAACGACTGTCTAACTTTTACCGTGTATTTTGTGCGGGGTCCTTTGAGCGTGAAAAAACATTTTGTGTTGATCGATCTGTCAGTTCATCTGTCGGTCGGTTTGTAACATTCTTGTATGCACGATTGATCTGGAACGGCTTAAGATATTGACTTGAAATTTGCTATACGTGTGCATTATAACAAGATCTGGAACTAGACTATGTATATTTTGTGCATATACCGATGAAGGGTTGGAGGGCAAATAGGGGTAAATAAGTAAAGGACGTTAATGAGATTTCGTGTATGTATCTAGAAGCGAAGATGTCCAATATTGTTACGACATCTGCCACCACTCTCCGTTATAAAAGGGAAAACAAACAAAAAATATGATTTACTCTGTATATGAGAATAATAATTCTCAGAACAATTTTATTCATCAAGCAACCACCCTTATTATCACCTTGTGGCAGACAATTTCATATATTATACTATTTCCACGTATTGGTGTGAGAATATATTGTCAAGATGTTTTCTTTTAACGATATTTGAATGGGAAATCTGGATGTGGAAATAGTGATCACTTAGGCAATGTTTTTAAATGATATATATTCCTGTGTCAAGTCACAACTTCCTCCAGAACTTTAACAGCATTAACAAACGAGGAAGTAACCGAATCCTATTAATAAAAGCTCCATATCGAACGTCTTAATCAATCAATGGAAGTCAAAGAAAGACAAAATACAACTAATTTCTACGAATAAATCGCAAGTCTAACTGTGGCCAGATGCGTCCAGGATCCGGATGGAACAGAGTTGCAGATAGTGGAGCCAGCATACAGAAAACAATGTAACCTTGATGCTGCAGCTTAAATAGAACGGCTTAATCGCAACGACCAAATCGCAAGTATAGCAGAAGTTTTACTACGAAATAATTGTATGGGTTTATCAGTTTTTAATTCCTCTTTTTTTCATTTTGAAATTAGAAATCGAAATATATATTTTCGATACGATGTTTTATTTCGAGAGAAATTCATCGAATTGCACCAAATAATTCTAGTACACTAGTACAGTAACTATTACCTTTTCATAAGTTTCCTTCCTTATCTCATCATATTCCTCTTGTCCAGCAGTATCTATGATTTTAAAGAAAATCTTTTTGTCATTAATCACTTTTTCTAATGTCATTTCATTATATCTGTAATTTCAATATTCTTGTTATAAATAGGTGTTATTAGTTATGACTATCACATGACATATAACTTACACGTTTGCAGAAGTATTTTGCTGATAAGAGAATTTTTGTAAACAATTTAGTATACATGTTTTTCCTACATATCCATCTCCAATTAATGCTATTGTGGTAAGTTCATTGTTGCTCATATCCATTATGCCGTTCAAACCTGTAATACAGATTGTTACAATAACTTTATTTTTATTGATAAAGTTTAATAGTAGCATAAAGCTAAGAAATATACCAGACATTAAGGTAATCAGTATATTATTTATCAGTTACGTCAAAAGACTCACTCGAAATAGACCTGAATGTAATACCAACGCAGATAAATTTAATAATAATAATAATAATGATAATAATTACTCATAATAATTGTAAGTAATATATCCAATGTTATAAAAAAGTACATGAAACTGCTTGGTTTTGTTAACCACTCTAGTGTTCTGATAATATCTAATGCATCAAAAAGATAAGAAATAATGAAAATATAATAATTTCACAGCCACAGCCACAAAAAGTTCAGATCCAGAAATTAAACCCCATGACTATTGCTGGTCATTGAAGAGGGATATCCCTTCACTTCAAAGACATTCTTTACGTAGATGATTCGAAGATAAGAGAGCAAGATATCATGGCAAAAAAATATAGAAAAATGGTAGATAAATTGTACAGTAAGGAGGCGAGAAGAAATTCGTCATATAGCTATGACAGCTTCTTACCTGAAAATTTACGTTATGAAATTTAACTTTACAGCCATCTGGTGATCGTGTTTGACAAAAGAATTGCTGATTTTACGAACTTTTGATAAATGCCCGTCATAATTCGTATGGCAGAGCATTTTTAACATCAAATTCAAATTCAGCGCGTCAAAGTATAAAAATGCTATTTCAAATATAAAATCTAAGATAAAACAAGCTAACCAATATACTCTTCGCCAATTTACTGCTGTTTTTATACAATTGTTGCACATTCTATAGGATACTCTTCGCAGATTTTTACTTCCCTCGTATACCGAAAGGAAGTATTGTATTCGAGAAAATATCACCCTCCGAGATTTTTCGCATTTTCACGTTTCAGATCTTGTAGATTACGAAAATATAGGTTTTGCAATTTCGTCAGTCTGTCTGTCTGTCTGTCTACCTGTTGGTGCGTTAACTAAAAAACTACTTGACGGATAACAGTCAAATTTGGTAGATAGCTGACGCTACTATCAGCGAAGAAATGGTTAAACTTTCACTGGAGAATATACAGGGTGGACCGTCTAAATGGAATAAATAATGTACAAAAATTTTTTGTTTCATGGCATTCTAAACCTATTAAAAAAAAATGAAAATTCTATATCTTTATCTATCGCTACTACAGAATAATGAAAAAAAATTGTTGCTTATATTTAAAATTTCCAGGTTTCATGATATTTTAAACCTATTGAAACATATTCTTTACAGGATTTTGCAAACAGCAGAAAAAATAACTATAACTAAAAGAAAAACTATGTGTAAAAATATTAATGAAATCTTTGCATTCTTTCGATAACCTGAATTCTGGTTATGCTAGCAAATTAAAATCCTAAAATGAATTTGACAATTCTCATTCTAACACTAACATCCACACAGTCCCCTACGTCCATGCAGATTAAACTAGTATCTACATAACCCCCTACGATGATGAAGATTCAGTTAAAAATGAGAACAATGGCCTAAAATGAATTTATTTATCTACCTTGCCTTAAAAAAAATTTCATTCTAATGTATTACATTTTCATGAAATCTATCATTCTATTTCTTGGAAATGCTTAGTCTTTGAAACGTTTTTCGCCCTTATTCTGGAGCTCATCAGAAAGACATAAAGCCACTCATAACGATGTTTCATGCAAAACCAAGACAATTTCTATGAATAAGTGTGAAAAAATTATATATATATTGACATTGACTGATAAAAACAACAGATCTTCACCTATCTATTAGCTAACTGGTATGTCTTTCTGATGAGCTCCAGAATAAGGGCGAAATACGTTTCAAAGGCTAAGCATTTCCAAGAAACAGAATGATAGATTTCATGAAAATGTAATCCATTAGAATGAAAAAATTTTTAAGGCATGGTAGAAGAAGCAAAGGTTTCATTAATATTTTTACACAGAGTTTTTCTTTTAGTTATAGATAGTTATTTTTCTGCTGTTTGCAAAATCCTATAAAGAATATGTTTCAATACGATTATAAGCAAACAAATAATAATTCATTTTTAAACATTCTAAACCTATTTCGGAAAAAAAAATTGGAACGTTTTCTTACCATTTTGGAAAACATTTTCACTACTAGATGGAAAACAGATGTTTGCTAAAATTTAAAGTTTTCACGTTTCATGGCATTCTAAACCTATTAAAAAAAAATTGAATCCTTTTTGAAAAAATTTGTAATATTCTTTTACCACTACTATGGAATAAAAGGAAACAGGTTTTTGTTCCAATTTAAAATTTCCACGTTTCATGACATTCTAAGCCTATTTCAGAAGAAAAGAATTTTGAAATTTTTTTACCAAAAATTTCAAAAATAATGAAATTTTTTAACCACTTCTAATACTTTCACTCCACTACGTGAATGTGGAATTGAAAGTGTGACAGATGGCAATAATATTTGGCATATGTAACTATTATACATCCCAATAAATAATTCGACCATGGTGGACATTGTAAAGGTATTTGCGCAAGCCTTCCATATTAGGCACCTCTTATTTAGCATTGGATTTTTGCTGTTGGATGAGCACTATATTTTTTTGACCAGAAGTTATCTGGTTTTCTTTGTAATAATAGTGATAACCATATTCCGATTATTATTCTCAATGTCGTTTGGTAATTAAAAATTTTTTAGAGTGACCACCATGCGCAAATGAAGAGGGAAGTTCTGTGTAAATACCTTCACTGATTTTTTTGTAAATAATATTAGTTTTAAACATCTTCAAAATAGGATTCTTCCTCTAACTAACACTAACTTACTCTCAAAATTTCAATTCAATAGGACTTTTCGTTCTTAAGTTATCGTACTTACAAGAAACGTGACAGACGGACAGACGAACGGACGGACGGCCATATTGAAAGTTGTCCAGAATTCGATCACCAACACAGTGATATGAATGTTTATTCTCCACGAGCAATATTACCGGTTTTAGAAATGGAATTAGAGGTCAAAGTACATAAAGATTGGTAGATCTAGTTCTGCGTCTGAACCTTTTTTTGTTTGGCTGTGTTTTCATTTAAACTAAGTCCTTAACAGGTAATCCTACAACCTATGTAAAACTCTGGACCATGGCCTTAAAAACAGATGTCTTCTTACAAGAACCTGTAAAACTATAAATCTAAGTAGGACCCTACTTTTACACAAAATCTTTAAAGGATTTTTTAGCCTCTTAACTTTTGATGATGGCATTACCGTTAAAACTGAAAGTCACGACCATTATCCATTATTGATGGTTTTACACGAGGCAACACAGTGCCAGTGGAATTTCTCGCATCGGCAATCGTGATAAATGTATTCTAAGTTGATAATATATTACGATGTAATATTTATTGAACATTAATTAGTACTAAAAGGGCTTATTCATTTTTATTGGAAGCAGTAGGAAGATATATTATAATTTGTCCTTTGTGATTAGCCAAATTGCTTCAATTTTCTGCAGATACGTCAGAGAGTATTCAAACCAAACGCCAGAGACTAAAAATATACAAAATACATGATCCAATGGGAGGTTGGAGGCTGCTGCTTATTTTAATCGCTATATTTTTTTTGTTCTGAATAAGTAACTAGATCGGCGAATAGAAATCTCTGCTGCTTATTTCTCTAAAGCTAAGGGAATTTTGAAAAACGGGGTTTTTCACGATAAGATTTTTCTTGAAGAGGTGAGAAGATATGCTTCAGATAAAAGTTGTAGACAATAAAGTTATTGATCTGCTTAAACTCGATGTCAAAATGATGAAGGACCTCAACATTTAATAAAAAACAGTCAACCAACTTACTGCTTTAAACCAAAGAATATTTTCAACATAGCGATTTATGTAAATATCTAACCAATAAGAGCTAAACTTGTTCTCAAGAAGGTGATATTAACTGTAAACAGATGGATAGAATTTATTATTTTGTATCTTTAGAAGAGTAAGATTCCGGAATATTATATTTATTATGTTATAAGTAGTGTAATATCAACATTGCCTTTCTTATAATCCAATATTGGCTGTGGCACATAGCAGAAAAGTAGTTGCTTAGGAAGGTATCTCTTTACCTGAGAGGGTAATTTTGTACGAGTTGAGATAATTAAAAGCTAGTATTTTCCGGTAACATATTTATTTTTGTTAAATAAAAACACGTTTTAAATCTTATGTAACTAAAAAATAAAAGCGTAGGACGCTCATACAAAAATTACCTTATTTTTTTGCCAGAATTTTGAAGTGTTTTGCAATTTAGGGAGGGGATCGTTTCAATACCCTGGGGGGTGGGTTGAAACTACACTGTCAAGGATTACTCAATTTCTCCATATTCTCTGTAAAAAACCTGATCCCGCAAGCCCTCGCAAGTACAAAAAAAATCAAAAAAAGGGTAGTGTTCTCGATTCAGGGGGAATTCGAGAAGGATCGGAAAAGAAATATTGTCACCATCGTGTTTTCCACCCTCAAGCACGGGGAAAGAGATGTCTTGCACTGAATTCGCAATACTGTTTGCGTTTTTTGCCTTTTTTGAACTATGATCTGCAGCGGTGATAACAATCCATAAATGCAGAAAAGTCCAGCCCTGTAAGTCGACAAAAATTTATGAAACTTGATAGAGTTAAGTATTTGAATATGCTAAATTCAGTGTCACTGCAGGAATTTTAACATTGGCAATGTTTATGTTCATATATGAGGGTAGAGTTATCAATTTTTGTTCAAGGTCAAAAGACAGCGGTGTCGCGGTCGAGTGAGACTGTCGTATATGCAACGGCTGATATACGCAAATGTAATATGGGTTGCATATATCACAGGGGGTCAAGTTACCAGTTTAGTTTAGAGTCATTTAAGGCCGGAATACAGCGGTGTAGTGGATCGTGCTATTTCCGGAAAAAGTTGAAAAAGTTTATGTTTTATGTATGGTGTTATCATTTCCAATGTCCCGATGGTTGCAATTATTGCGACATCTGTGAATTTTTTTCTTCAATATGGTCGTCTCAAAATTTGAGTCAGAAGAAGCAACAACATGGAAAACCCAATAAAACAATGCCATCCACAAATAAGTCTCGATCCTGGAATTTGACCCAAGTAGTCCAATATATTTTTTGACGTTGAATTCGAATCTGACCTAAGAAGAGCCCAAATATCCCCAAAATTTTGAGCTAGAGCGAAAAAATCACCACTAGAATACGATAAAATCACCTTCTCCTAATGCACATTCCTAGGCTTTTCGAGTTTGCTAATTTCAAATTTTAAAATTCCAAAATCCAAAAATTTATTCTATGGGTGAAAATCGGGGTTGAAAGGGGTAAAATGAAAATTTGACAAAACGCATGATTTTCATTCTAAAAGTTTATTTCTGAGGTTTTTGAGGTTGCTGATTTCAAATTTCAATATACTAAAAGCCAAAAATTGATTCTTATGGTGAAAATCGAGTAAAATAGGGGTTGACAGGGGTGTAAAAATGAAAATTTGACAAAATATGGTAATTTTAATTTTATACCAGCTCTTTTAATGTAATGCAAGCTGCTAATAGTCTTGTGAAGTTTCAAGTAACAAAAAAGTTTTTCTAAATCTTTGACTGCCAGTAAATTTCTTGTGAGATAGTCTTTGAAACTTTAGCTATTTACTTTAAGTATAGTATAAATAGTTATATAAATATTTTCAGCATTTTGTAAAAGTATTCATGGATCAGATAAAGTGATTTTAATGTTATAATTAAGCTCTTTGGTCTACCATATGGTTCACTATCAAAAGAGGTCCAAGAGACCAATAACAACATATTTAAAAATGCTCGATGATATTATAGCAGATTATATACTCGTTCCCTTTGCAAAATATTGATTATTACATGCTTATTTCCTCAGATCCATTAATAAGCTCACTCAGAGTTCAAAGGGAGAAAAGAATTAAAAAATTGGGATACGATGCTTCAAGACTATTAAAAGATTATGATAGTGAAGCTGGAACAGATGAAGAAAATGAATCTGACAGCACTTGCTAAAGAGAAATTTTTAAATAAATAATTTAAAAAAATAGTAATAAACAACCAAATGTCGCCTAGAAATATTAGTATATAATGAAAATTACGTATTTTGTCAAATATTCATTTTACACCCCTTTCAACCCCTATTTTACTCGATTTTCACCCTAAAAATTAATATTTAGCTTTTAGCATGTTCAAATTTGAAATCAGCAACCTCAAGTTTCCCTAGAAATAGATTTTTATAAAGAAAATTATGTATTTTATCAAATTTTCATTTCTACACCTCTTTCAACCTCTATTTACTCGATTTTCAACCTAAGAATAAATGTTTGGCTTTTAGCATGATGAAATTTGAAAGCAGCAACATTCAAAACTACTATAAATATACTTTTAGAATGAAAATCACGCATTTTGTCAAACTTTCATTTTTACACCACTTTCAACCCCGATTTTCTTGATTCTAAGAATCAATTTTTGGCTTTTGGAATTTTAAAATTTTAAAACAGGAAACTCAAAAACCCTAGAATTGTAACATTAGGAGTAGGCGATTTTACCCTATTCTAAAGGTGGTATTTTTGCTCTAGCTCAAAATTTTGAGGGTGTTTGGACTTTTCTGAGATTGGATTCGAATTCAACGATTTCCAGGATCTGGACTTTTTTGTCGCTGGGTTGTTTTATTGGATTTTTCATATTTTTTTTGTTTTTTCTGACCCCAATTTTGAAGTCTCCATAGTGAAAAAGAAATCTGCAGCAACACTGAACTTAGCATATCCAAATACTTAATCCTAGCAAGTTTCGTAAATTTTTACTGAAAATAGGCTAGGCTACCGACTTTTGTCGCCTGTTTTCAGAAATGGCACCACTGTGGGGCGGACAGACGGACATAACGAAAGCATAGTCATTCTACGGAACCCTAAAAATGACTATGCAATAAGTGCATTCTTTAAATAAAATTAGAGTTCTAATCCGTGAAATACTAGTGTAATTAGTTTATACAGTAATTTTAAGATTAAATTTAGATCGGAACAAACATTTAGACACCTCAGAGAATTGCTGTCAATTAATAGATAATTACTGTTACCGAGCAGTTGTATTAAGTTACAGACTTTGTGGGTTATGCTGGATCGCCAAATTCTAACTTTAACTCTCTCCGGATTAAATATTTAACCGGCAGATTTATGACGAGTCGAATTTCTCACGTAACACATTTAAGTGTGTTTGTGTGAAAAAAGTAAACCACAAATCAATACTTTTTACACAGTCGTGAACTTTGGTTTAGGGCTGCGATGAAATTTTAGCATTGTTAACAAACTATTCTAGTGAGCTCATTAGTTGGTAATAACACTTTATTACAAAAATTATTCGTGGGATTTGTAGCTTTTGCTTATTTTTTTTTAGCCAAAACAGTTTTAAATAAACAGGTTTATTTGCAATACCTAACTTTTTCTTCAAAAAATTTTTAAAAAATCAAATAAAAGTTATAGAGAATAAAATTATCTGTCCGATGTTAAAACAACGAAATCTAACCTCAACACTTCAAGGAAACTAAGGGAACCAACTTACTCCTCTAGTTGAAAATTCCTCCCCAGTATTCGAGGATGGGGAACACGGTGGTGACAATATTTCTTTTTCTATCCTTTTCAAACTTCCTCTAAATCGACAACACCACCCTTTATTTTCGATTTTTCCGTATTTGCAAAGGCTTGCCGGATCGGTAAATAAAATAAATATGTTACCGGAAAATGCTAGGTAGTAATTATATCAACTCATAAAAAATACCCTCTTAGATAAGTATAAACATCTACCTTTGTAAGCAACTACTTTTCCGCTATGTGCAACAGTCAATACTGGATTATAGGAAATACAATGTGCACATTACGCTACTTATAAAGAGCAAAATTTAAATAATAAATACAATATTTCGGACTCTTACTCTTCTAAAGAAACAAAATAATAAATTTTATCCGTCTCTTTACAGAGTTTTCAAAGCAAGATGAACTTAAAAAAACAACTTAATATTTGAACAGTCGGATATAATTAATATCGCTTTATCTTTGTTTCTCTTTTTCCAGATCATTCAACTCGAGTAAATTGCTTTGCAAAAATATCAAGATTAATATAAGTGATATTTTAATTTATCATTTCGCAGTGAGCAGTTCTTCTAGAGGAAAAATATACCGCGAATAATTAAAGTTATTTGAGTTTGTATTTCTATGGCCATCAAAAGGTGACCTGCATGATAATACTTGGAAATAAATAACTCGAAAAGGGTAAAATTTAAATAAGTAAATTTAAAAAGAATATTTTTGTGTGTGTAAGAGTCTGCCTGACTTATTTTATATTTTCAACAGCCTTGGCTATGATGGAAAAATGGCTATGGAACAGTTAGTCTAGTAGGTGCCCTGGGTTCTTGAGCTGGGATGAAATATTTCTTATACAGTGAGGTCCATAAGTAGCGGATAAATTCTTTATATACGTAATTTACAATTTATAAGTAAAGTTCTAAAACACGTCAATTTTTAATTCTAAAATGAAATATTTTCAGCAAAATTCTAAACCTCCCTTCAACCGCCTTGGAGTGACAGCTACTCCTTTAAAATGTTGAAATGGAACGAGGGTGCGTGTGATAGCTCATTTGAAAGGGGTTTTATTTCTCTATCCGGCAATATAAAGTTTTATCAATTTTGTATATTTTCCATCAAGAAAATTAAATTTGAACATTGTCAAATGTACTTGAAATGTATACTATTTTTGCCTTTTGTGTCGTGTCATAACATTCAATTTAAATGTATCATTTTCTCTCGCAGGTGGCAAAATACCCAACAAAAAAAGTAAAAAGGGTTTCTCTTCACATATCAAAAAAAATTATAATTTCTTTATTTGCTGCATCTGTGCAAACTTATGATTCTACTTATTTATCGCTGATTGTCAAGTTGATCTTTATTTTAACAATGAGTCTTTCGATTACCAGAAGAATTGACATTTTGATATTATTTTGGGATGTGGTGATAAAACAAGAACGCAGAAGCAGATATGCGAAAGCTTCAATACTAAGTATCCTGACCGTCGCATTTCTCAGTCTACGGTTAGTAGAGAAGAAAGCAAATTTCGTGAATTTTAAAATGCCAAAGATATTCCTAAATCTGGCAGGAAGCGCATTTTAGACGATGAAAAGAAATTGGATATATTGGTATTCAAGATAATCCACATAAACCTACAAGAAAGGTTGCTACCGATAATGATCGAATGTGTTGATTATCTAGTCAAGAACAGCATAGATATAAGAATTACTAATTAGAATTATAAAATATGTTTCCCGGATGCAACGAATATACTTAGATCTAAATTAAGAAATAATTAGGATTATATGTGGAAAGAATCAACCTTTATTAATCCAACTAAATATTCATTAATTCACTCTGAACTGCCTCATGACTTTTGGCACAAAAAATATAAGTGTTCAAGAAAATATGTACTAACAATTATACGTTTAAAATTTGGCCATGCATGCTACCCTGCACATTTGCTTAAAATAAAAATTTACAATTCTGATATTTGTGAATATTGTAACGTTACAGGCGACCTAGATCATATATTTTTTTAATGTAAAAAGCACACAGAAGCATCTGATAAGCTATATAATAATATAATAAAAAATGGTGAAATCTCGACACCCTTTAATATACTTCATCTGTTATCCTTAAATAAGAAAAATATTTTTGATTATCTAAGTGGATTTTTAGAAGAGACGAATATTATGTTATAGGTCAGTAAGTTAGCTTTGTAGGTTATGTTCTACATCCTCATGTTATATATACCTTCCTAACCGTGGTCTTCTGTTGTGCGTCAGAAAAATGTCCTGATAGACCCCTGGACGAGAAGTTTGTGACCCATGTATATCCTTTGTTTTGTGACTGTGTGGCTGACATATATGTCATGCTTCTTATTGGTTAGGTTAATATTTTACTTATTACTTCTTATTTATTAAGTTGTAGCTGGATGTATGGCTATAAGCCTTTATGCAAAGGAAAAACATATATAGGTATGTATTGTTACGGATTTCCACCTTTTTGGAAACACCCTGTATGAATCCGTGGGTTCTAAATAATTTTAACAAGAGATTAAACACTACTAACACTTTATTTAACTATTTACTGACTACAATACTTCAAATTCACTTTATTTACTATTTATCTAACCTCACTTTTCACTTTTCTACTTGTTCACTTTTATAAACTGCTTTCTTCATAAAACTTCCCTTTCTGCGCTGGTAATCGCGCCTTATATACTCCGAATTTGACTCTCTAGATCCATCTAGAAATATTCAAGAATCTTCTCCAACAACATTCCAGAAAAGTCCGTTTTATTCTCTTGGCTTCCAGTCACAATCAGTAGGCATAGGCGTACCATCTCCTTTTCCAAGGGGGTGTAATTCATAACACTGCCCCCTCCTTAAGCCTAGATCGTCCCGATCAGGCAACTCAGAATTATCGATGTAGTTCGCCAGCCTGTCCAAATGCACGATCTTCATCTTGGACTTTTTGCTTCGTTGAATCCGATAGACGACATCATTAATTCGGGTAATAACAGTATACGGTCCATCCCAAGGCGGTTGAAGTTTCGGTGACCTTCGTTTTTTCCGCTGTGGGTTATACAGCCAAACCAGGTCTCCTGCCTTGAACCCTCCTGAACTACCCTTCTGGTCGTATCGACCCTTCATTCGGTCACTGGCTGGTGATGGCTCCGCGATATTGTTAGCCAACCTCTTGAAAGGAGCTCCGGCGTTGAACTGCTTCTTTTCACCCTTACTTCCAGTCTGTGGTCCCTTACTGGGACCACAGACTGGAACTGTGGTCCCTTACTGGCTGCACAAATCTTGCATTTGCGACACCAAGCCTCCACATCCTGACGACTTCTTATCCAATAAAATCGCTCTCGTATTTTCTTCAGGGTCTTGTTAACACCGAAGTGTCCATCGGATGTTCCATTGTGCACTTCCTGAAGCACCTTCGCCACTCGACACCTGGGAACCACTAGACGCATAACCACCTGCTTTCCATCCGGGCTTTCCCATGCTCTCCGTAATAGCCCGTTCCTGACTTTCAGTGAGTCCCACTGCGCCCATAGTGCCTTCAGTCCCACTCTTTTGTCCGAAACATCCTTCCATTTTGGACGAGTTCCCCTTTCTTTGGCTCTCAATATAGGCCCAATTTCCACATCGTTTAGTTGCTCCTGTCTGAGCGCTTCATCTGCCCTATCATCCGGCACTTCCACCTTGACAGTGTTGACTGCTCCCTTGACCTGCAGTTTCTCCTGGTGGTACTACTTGCAATCTTCCTTGCACCTTCTTCCGGATGAAATATCTGTAATTTTCTGGGGTTTCACTTTACTTCCACGTCCTGGTAGTAGTGGACTTCTCGGAATGCTTCGAAGCTGAGAAATCTTTACTTCTCTCGGGGTACCATCTTCTCTATCTGTCACAGTCTCTCTGGTACCAGCTTCCTCTGATTTTCCCCTCGACTTCACAGCTTCTCCGGCCTTTACTTTCTCCAATCTTCTCCGTGGACATTCAAGCTGGATATGTCCTGGTTCTCCGCACCTGTAACATTTCATACGCTGTCCACTTGGCCTTCCACTACTTTTATTCTGAGTCTCGTCAACCTTTCTAGCAGTCACTTTCCTCGAGTTCCGATATCGACAGTCTCGTTTGATATGTCCCATCCTGCCGCAGTTGTAGCATTTAATACCTCCACTTGGCCTTTCTCTATTTTGTTGGTATTCCTGTCTTCTTGGAGGATTCGATTGAGCCAGTAATTGACTGATCATTTTATTCGTTTTGAGAATCACGTTCAAGATAGGGTTTTGGTCTCTTTCTTCTGGCTGCGATTCTTCAAGCGTCATAGCCCGCACTCTTGACTTTGGAATATCCCTATAGACGGCTTCTACCTCCAGTGCATGCACCAATGCTTCACTACCACTTTTATGTCGGGATAGCCTGAGGACTCGCCTGATCTCCTCGTCCGTTATCCCGTCTAGGAATGCCCCCACTGCCAATTGCTCTTTAAATTCTCTTGGCGCATTAGGATATGCTAAATGTGCCAGTCTTTCTACCGCAGCTTCAAATTCTTGCAGACTCTCTCCAGCTTTCTGAACGCGCAATTTCAGCTGGGTAACTTGAGCAAGGTGTTGATCGCCATATCGTAGATCTAAGGCAGCTTCTAGAACTCTAAAGTTCCGTTGTTGGTCTACTGGAATTGTCTGGAGCAACTCCAATGCTTGGCCTCTTAAAGCTACGATTAATGCCTTAGCCTTCTCTTCGTCATTCCAGTTGTTTGCACTCGCTGCTGCCTCAAACTGTGTCTTGTAAGTCATCCACGAACTTTGACCATCAAAAGAGGGAATTTTTAATCGTTGGCCTGATGACACCACTTGCTGGTTTCCTCTATCCCTCAACTGTTGTTTAGGTTGGTCTATTTCTCCTTCTACCTGGTGCATTTTGTCTTCAACCTTGTCTACTTTTTCTTTCACTTCGCTCACTTCTTCTTTAACTCCACTTAATTCCTCCTCGACTTTGTCCATTTTTACTTCGATCTTATTTTTGAGTTCTTCAGCGATTGTAAACAAGGCATTCTGTTGTGTCTCTATAGCTTTTCTTAAGTCGTCATTTTCCTTTTGACGGCGTTTCTCCTCTTCTTGTTTTTCCTCTCGACGGCGTTTCTCCTCTTCTTGTTTTTCCTCTCGACGTCGTTTCTCCTCTTCTTGTTTTTCCTCTTGGCGTCTTCTCTCTTGATCCTCAAACATTTTTCTTAATTCTTCTTGACGTTTTTGTTCTTGTTCTTCTTTTTCCTGTAGGCGTTTTTGTTCTGTTTCTTTCTCTTCCTGGCGCTTTCTTTCCTGATCCATCATCATCTTTTGCATTTGGGCCATAAAGTCCTGCATTTGTTGTTCGGATGCCATGCTTCTGGTCGTTACCGGCATACAATTACGTTGAAATCAAATAAGTTTAATATAATTACGTCACTATCGGTAATGGGACTGTCAAGAAAACCCTCAAAACGGCACGAAAAAGTTTTATCTAGAGTCTTTGTCACTTAACCTCTAATGTCCAACAAAATGTTCCAAAAATGTCTCAAAAATGCACTTAAACACTATTTTTTCTGTTCGAAAATAAACCTCGAACAATGTCCAGTAAATTAGTCCTTCCTGTGTTAGCACTAACTCCGAGAATACTGTCCCAGTCTTCTCAACACTCCCGAAAAATCCTCTTGTCAAAATTCCGCTTCCGACACCAAAATGTGACGGATTTCCACCTTTTTGGAAACACCCTGTATGAATCCGTGGGTTCTAAATAATTTTAACAAGAGATTAAACACTACTAACACTTTATTTAACTATTTACTGACTACAATACTTCAAATTCACTTTATTTACTATTTATCTAACCTCACTTTTCACTTTTCTACTTGTTCACTTTTATAAACTGCTTTCTTCATAAAACTTCCCTTTCTGCGCTGGTAATCGCGCCTTATATACTCCGAATTTGACTCTCTAGATCCATCTAGAAATATTCAAGAATCTTCTCCAACAACATTCCAGAAAAGTCCGTTTTATTCTCTTGGCTTCCAGTTAAAATCAGTAGGCATAGGCGTACCATCTCCTTTTCCAAGGGGGTGTAATTCATAACAGTATCATGACGAGATCTGGAACTAGATTTTATTTTGTGCTAATTCCGGTGAAAGGTTTTGGGGCTTAAATAGGGGAAAATAAGTAATCGAGGTAGTATGACTACAGAAACTTGGGATTCGGTGTACAAACTAGAATCCAGTCTCAGACTTTTTTATAACATTTTGCATCATCCCCACTTAGTCCAGTCTACGAAACCCAAAAAAGGTCAAATAGAGGAAATAATTCGTGTAGAGACCAATTTTCATATAATTGTCGGAAGGACTGCCCCGAACAACATACTAAAAGTTCCCTCTTAACGTTTTTCTTGAATAATTTAAGAACCACGTCCTCTAGCGAACAAGTGTCCATATACAATATTAGTATTAAACTACATGAAATTTCCAACGTCTATTCTAGGATAGCAGTGGGATTTTTTTTTTTAATAGATTTAGAATGTTACGAAACGTGAAAATTTTGAATTTGAGTAAAACGTACATAATGCGTCTTCTAAAAAATAAAAAATACCGCCCACATAAAATTCATTTGGTTCTAGAACTTAACGGCGATGACCCTGATCGCCGATTGTAATTTTGCGAAATCATGGAAAATAGATACCAAGATGATCCGTTATTTATAGAACACATTATTTTTTCTGATGAGGCAACATTCGTCTTAAATGGAACAGTCAACAAACAGAACTGTAGATACTGGAGTACAGAAAATCCACATTGGATGATGGAGGTCAATACTCCATATTCTGAGAAGATGAACGTTTGGGCTGGAATTATAAATTCTCAAATTGTCGGAACATATTTCTTGGATAGCACATTAACTGACGCGCGTTACTTGGCAAAATCTCTTATTTCCAGAGTTAAGAATACTTTTCCCAGATGATGACAACCCCAATGAAATTGATAGAAATATTTAGTATCAGCAGGACGGAGCTACACCACATTTTGCATTGGAAGTAAGAGCCACTCTCAATCAAGTTTTTCCCATTAGGTGGATCGGTAGACGCGGTGAAATTAAGAGGCCTGCTCGTTCTCCCGATTTGATCCCTCTATTTTTTATGGGGTTACTTAAAATCGAAAGTCTGTTCCAAATAACGTCGATGATTTAAAAAAAACAGAATAAGGCAAGAAATTAATCATATCACCCTGGAAATGATACAAAATGTTTTAGAGGAATTTTGCTGCAACGCCATTATTGTCAAGAAGCAACGGGTATCCGGTTTGCTTTAAACTGTTTTATGTTCTTTTGCTTACTTAGTAACATTAAGAATGTAATATTTTTCAATAAAAAAATTAGAGAAATTCAAAAAATCTTATATTGCTGGATAGAGAATTTCAAATGAGCTATCGCACGCACCCTCGTCCCATTTAAAATTTTTAAAAAGGTAGCTGTCACTCCAAGGGGGTTGAAGGGGGAACTATAAAATTATGCTCACATAATGTTATTTTTAAAATTAATAATTGACCTACCTGTATGAAGTTTTGCATAGAAGTAGGTCTGTGCTGGCAGAAAAGTATAGAAATGTTCTCAAGGTTACCGGGGTTAGTAAAAAACATACGACAACATTCCAAAAATTGTTTCTTTAGAAATAACTTTTAAAACACGCAAAATAGAATAAAAATCGTAAAAATATTTTTTTATATATTAGAGTCTACTACTACTTTTATATTAGAGTCTACTCCATTAAATATTTTTCTACTCCGTTAAATATTTTCATTCCTAAAATGAAAAACGATGCACTACCAGAATACTTAAAAGAAATACATTCATATCATACCAGATCTGCCTTAAGGTGGCCATTCCCTAGAAAGAGACATTCGATATTGAAATATTTATTATTTTTGCCCATAACTTTTTTTTCTTAGTACGTATATTTAAAAAATATATACCAGTACCTAAGTAGAACTATAACACGACTATTACTATGAATTTTCACTCAATAACTTCAGTGACTTGCAAAATAGCTCGATTTAAAACTACGAAATAGGAAGATTAACACATTTTTTTTTAAATCGAGCTATTTTGCAAACCACTAAAATTATTGAGTAAAAATTCATAGTAATAGTCTTATTATGGTTCTACTTAGGTACTCTCATAGTTTTTTTAAATATACGTACTAAGAAAAAAAAAGTTATAGCTAAAAATAGTAAATATTTCTCTATCAGATGTCTCTTTCTAGGGAATGGCTACCTTAAACCTTTATGTTTCACCAACTCTAAAAAACTGTACAATGAATAGTTTGTTTCATAAGGGCATTGGTCAATACAATCTTCTTCCTCTAACCCTTAAATATCTTAAGAGTATTAATATATTTAAAACACATAAGAAAACATGTTGGCCCAATCTAGGATATTTATGTATGTACAATGTACATGTCGAGGTATACTAATATAAGTATTGTATATCGTAAACATTTTATATATTTTAAGTTTAGGTTTTAATTTTAATTTTAAGGATATAGTCGATAAATGTGCAATTATATTGTATTATTTGTTTTCTGGATAAATAAAGATTACTTTACTTTTTTTACTTAAATTATTTCCGGGATTAATTTATATTTTAAAATATACTAGTTGATGTCATGGTAACATGTTCCGTTGATTTTGGACCTTCAGATGTTCTGAAGACAAAATGAGTTGACTTTACATTTTTTGCGATTTTCGCAAATTTTATAGTTCATAAAATTTTGATTTCAAAATGCTCGCAAATGATGAAAACCTAACTTTGACACATGAGATAAAAATGCAAATTAAAGCTAAGGGTATCTACTTTTAATAAGATATATCGATTCAGTCAATAGGAATGTGTGAGTGCATGGATTTTAAAATCGGAGATATTTTATAAATATATTTGCAGTATTGGATACACACATTTTTTTTACCTCCACATCCACATCCATGGAGTGGAAATATAGTACCTAATCGTGAAAAGCATTTAAAAAAATGTCTTGTTGAAATAGGTTTAGATTGTCATGAAACGCCGAGATTTTAGATTTGAGCGAAAGAAAAATTCTGTCTGTCGGTTGGTCGGTCAGTTTGTCTGTAACTTTCTTTGTAAGCACATTTTCTCTGAAAAAATTTCAGATATTGACTTGAAATTTGGTTCACGTATGTATTCTAATTCAATTTGTTAAAGGGTTGGGAAGAAAATAGTGGTAAATAAGTAAAGCAAGCTAATAAGAGTCCAGAGACTTAAGGGGCTATTGATAAATGACGTTCACACTTTACCCGGGGGAGGGGAGTCTAGATTTTGTGACGCCTTGACACAGCACACTGGCACAAAATGAAACTGTGATTTAGTGTCTACGACAGCAAAAGTTCTCACAGAAATTGTTGACATCAGTCACCCTCACCCCCATTAAACGTCGGTCAGTCGAACAGGTTTTGAAGTGGCATCTCGTTTTATGGGTTTTTGGGTCAGACGATTTCAAATATTAGGTATATTATTAAAATTCAATAAGCAATTGTCTTCACATACTGGAGTGCAAATATAATATCAATATGCTTTTAAAGAGACTTGGATGGGAAATCTGGATGCGGAAGAAGTGATTCCTTAGGCAGCGGTTTTCCAATTGTGATCTACTGTAAACGAAACAAATATCAATTCTTTTAACTGTATACAGTGATTTTTTTTTATGGTCGAGACATGTAATGAGCAGATACAAAACTTCCGATGCAAAGCATAGAATTCAAATTCTCCGAACGTCCATGGTGGAGCTCCCAGCGCACAGATTTTGTTTTTATGTATTTTACAGTGAATGTTTAAATAATTTCAGAAAGAATAATTGAAGCAATCTCAAAAATTAATCAATGATTCATATTTTTATGATGAATTGTAAACACAATTATAAAAGTACGTGGAAGTTGATGATTTTCACGTTGAATAAAAACTTTGTTAAATGAAACATTACTTATTAATTAAAACTTTGTTAATTTGAATATTTAGAATTATTTGTTTTTAAATAATAATTTGTTTTTTCTAAAATATGAAATTATGAATACGAGACTAATGAAAGGGAACTGTTTCAAATGGGATTTTCGTTAAAAATGAAAAAGTAGAGGTAGTTACTCCTCGATAAAATTCATAATTTTGAAATTCTGGAACCTTGCTGGTATGAGGAAAATAATTTTCTCTAACAAGCAAATTTTTTTTTATAGAGTGACTTTTTATCAAAAAAATTAAAATTTTAGACCATTTGTGGCATAGGTAATTCCCATCCGAGGAAACCGGTATATACACGCCTTCTAGCAAGAAATTGTATCCTAAGAGGACACATATATCGAGTGAGGATGTATAATAGCAACCGCGACATCCAGCGTTATTGCGATACTCTGGATCACAGAAGACAAGACGAGAAATCCTTTTTAATGCATATTTACCCTTGCTAGCTGCACGTGAAGAGGACAAACTGTAGGAAGGAACAAACACAATCAGTCATTGTGTTGTTACTGATGCTATCTAGTTGTCTGACTGTTCCCATATTATGCCAAAGATGGTAACAAGATCGAAATAAACGATACGACAGAATCCTTGTGGAGATGAAGGACCAAAAGGTCATACTTGCATCGATCATAAGCCTCAGAGTTAAGGTGACATAAGATGTTGAATGTTTATAATAATTATTTTGCTTTCTTCGATTCTCTCTTAAACCGTTGAATTAAATTTATCAGAGTTCCATACGATTATTACTGAACCAAATAAATTGCAATTCACTTTGTATTTATGAGAGTCCAGAGACAAAAGAATTATATAATGTACCCTTTACGATGTTAATTTTATTTTTAGAATTTTTACTTCCCTCGCATACCGAAGGGAAGTATTGTATTCGAGAAAAAATCATCTTCCGAGATTTTTTCGGATTTTCACGTTTCAGATCATGCAAATCACGAAAATATAGGTTTTTCAAGTCTGTTTGTTTGTCTGTCTGTCTGTTGGTGCATTAACTAAAACTACTACTACTTACTAACTACTACTTAACGGAGAATAGTCAAATTTGGTAGGTAGCTGCCGCTACTGTCGGCGAAGAAATGGTTAAACTTTTAAAATATACAGGGTGGACTGTCTAAAGGGAATAAATAATGAAAAAAAAAATTTTTTTTGCTCAAATTTAAAGTTTCCACATTTAATGACGTTCTCAACCTATATCAGAAAAAAAAATGAAAAAATATTTACTACTAGAATAGATGGAAAAAATGTTTTGCTCAAATTTAAAATTTCTACGTTTCATAGCATTCTAAACTTATTTAAATAAAAAAATTGAAAATTGTTTGGAAAAAAATTTTTTGCTCAAATTTAAAATTTCCACGTTTCATGGCATTCTAAACTTATCAAAAGAATTTTTTTCAAATTCGTAATCTTTTTTCAAAACTACTATAGAATAGAATTTTTGCCCAAATTTAAAATTTTCATATTTCTTGACATTCTAAAACTGTTTAAAAGTAAAAGTGAATTATTATTTGTTTGCTTAATTGTATTGAAACATATTATTTATAGGATTTTGGAAACAGCAGACAAATAACTATCCATGAGAACTAAAAGAAAAACTACGTGTAAAAATATTAATGAAATCTTCGCATTCTTTCGATAACCTGAATTCTGGTTATGCTAACAAATTAAAATCATTTTTAAATGAATCTTCATAACCGTAGGGGATATGTAGATACTAGTTTAATCCGCATGGCCGTAGGGGACTGTGTGGATGCTAGTTGTTGAATGAGAATTTTCAAAATAAGAAATTATACAAATTTATTTCAGTATTTTAATTTGCTAACATAACCAGAATTCAGGTTATCGAAAGAATGCAAAGATTTCATTAATATTTTTACACGTAGTTTTTCTTTTAGTGCTCATAGATAGTTATTTTTCTACTGTTTGCAAAATCCTATAAACAATATGTTTCAATTCTAAAAATATTTAAAAAAAAAAAATTAGCAACGTTTTGGAAAAATTAGATACATGGGATTAGAACAGGTGGAAAAAAATTTGTTTGAGCTAAAATTTAAAATTTCCACGTTTCATGGCATTTTAAATATATTTAAAAATCTCTTTTTACCACTACTATAGAATAAATGGAAAATTTGTTTGCTCAAATTTAACATTTCCACGTTTCATGGCATTCTTTTTCTTTACCACTACTACAGAATTGATGAAAAATTTTTTTTCGCTCAAATTTAAAATTTCCATGTTTCATGACATTCTAAACCTATTTCAAAAACTTTTGAAAATAAAAAAAAAAAATATTTGCAAATTTTTGCTCACTACAAAATACAAAACAGATCGACGGAAAAAAATTGTTTTTGCTGAACTTTAAAATTCCCACGTTTCATGACATTCTAAACCTATTTCAACTAAAATTAATTTAAAAATTTTTTAAAAACTAAGTATTTAAAAAAAATTTTTGAAAATATTTTTATCACTACTATAGAATACACGATGTAAAATTCCCATGACCGCTCGGTATATTTTTTTCACCAAAAGTTATCAGGTTTTCTTTGTAATAATATATTCTATATTCCCATTATTATTCTCAATGTAATTTCGTAATTAATAATTTTTTAGAGTGACCGCCATGCACAAATAAAGAGGGAAGTTCTGTGTAAATACCTTTACCGATTTTTTAAATCATTTCTCAAAGAAAAAATGGTAAAATTTTCGTTTTCAAACTTCAGATTTTAGAAATTTAGAGTTTTATTTACTAAAGGTTGTAGAGACGATATTTTTCTTTCTATTTATTTGAAACGCACTTAGGAATATATTAATATAGAACTGTTTCTGTTGAAATATTACCATAATTCTTCTAAGATCAGTTCATAATAAATTATAAAATCACGAGGACATTTAATATCCCTTTTTTAAAATTTAGTCATTATTCCATTTGTGCGGCATTATATCATAAACAGATGAAATTGTCCTATCATTTGTTTACTATGTAATACTAACCTCTCACTTTTGAAAATTTTAAGTAAAATAGTTGTTGTAGTTGTAAAACTTGAGCCGAAGGATAATTACGTAATAAGATGATAACAAGACGGCAGTGATTAGTTGGTAGTGAGCCTTCCAAGTACAATGTTAAACAGGTGGCTACTATTATATTTCTTGGCGACGTGCCTCTAAAAGGTGTATTAAAATGATAAAAATTGAGGTAAAATTAATTCGAGGGGTTCTTGACCGTGGTCCATCTGTCTATAAAGATTATTCAAGCATGAGGTGAACGCAACAACGGATGGCAAAAACATTAAATTCAGTAAAGATATATTATTTGTTTCTGGACAAACTCAAATCCACTAACAGGGAAGAGGAAACCATTCTTGACATCTGCATTTTTACGGGCAAAATGTATGTGCGCTTCTGGTTTCAAGGTAGTCATGTTGTAGTGTGAGAAATAATCTAAAACACCTTAAGAAGTGCAGAAAATACAACAAGATCACCCAAGGTTTCAAAAGTACCTGGGCATCTACGACTTTAGTATTTTTCAATGATTAAATCACATTTAATACAGAGAGTAAAATGATAGAAACTTAAAAATTAAAGTAACCCCCTGCAATGTATTGAATTAGATTCTAGTATGATGGACAAAAGACGACTCGAGGACTTTGTATCTAAGGAAGAGAGGTTTCTTTTAAGCACAGGGGTCTTTAGTGATATTTTAGAGTAAGATGCTACAATAGGAATGAAGTTATAGATACCTACTAAGAAAGTATGAGCGTAATTCCGGGTATGTGAGTTGTGATACGTTTCTGCCGAACGAGGGGTAGTACTCATAGAAGAGTATTACAAACCGCATACTTTCTATGACAATCAAAATCCGTACTTATTTATTGTGAAGAATTTTTGAAAATAATACTCGACACTCTTTTTATTATTTGTATGTAACATGTTCTAAACAGAAATAGTTAGAATACATTAGCAATTTTTTAAAAATGAATCCAAAATTCAAGTCTGGGTAGCGACCCCTAAAAGATCTTCAAGAATTCTGAAAATAATACTTGCTCATTTTACCTTGATAGGAAACAAAATGGCGGGTGGCTCTTTAAAAAATGTCTTCCAAAGACCACCCTAATGAGGGCGTTTCATATCTTCTTTTAAGAATGCACTAATTATTTTCAATTTATATAATTTGATAACTTATTTTATAACCCTTAGAAAAAAGTTGGAAGTAAATGAAAAATAAATAAAATCGCTGTCTAAGGAATCGCTACTTCCGCAATCATATTTCCCACCCAAGCTTCTTTAAACCAAAACATATTGATGCTATACTTGCACTCTAGTACGTGAAAATAATTTCTCATAGAATTTTTGTTGTTTGCCCCACACACGCTGGTAATGCCAAATAATTTGTTCAAAACTTTTGTACTGATTCACACTAAATCACAATTTTATTTTGTTAATTCCTTCAATAAGGCAGTAGGGATACTGAAGGTGGTGGTGGGGGTGGCAGATGTCACAAAAAACTGAGACCTTGGCTTCTAGTATATTCATCAAATTTTAGGATTTTGAACTCATTCTAGCTTGCTTAACTTATTTACACTTATTTACTCGCCAAGCTTTCAGCAGAATAAGCTCAAAATAAAATCCAGTCATAGATCTCGTTAAAATACATGCATATACCAAATTCTAAGTCACTTTCTTAAATCGTTCTAAGGTAATCGTGTGCACAAGTAAAGTTACAGACCGACAGACAACATTTTTTTGCTCAAATTTAAAATACAGACTGTCTATTTTACGAGGGCCACACCAAATATCTCGCTTAATATCTATTGTAGAAGAATAAAGTTTTAGAAACAGTTATCCCATTTTTTGTGAGCTATATTTCAGTAAAAAGAAATTTGAAATCCATAGCCTACTTTATGAGATATATTACAAAAAGCTGAAAAATAGGAAAACCACAAACGGTTATAGCTTCCTTATTTGAGGAGATACGAAAAAAGTTAAAGGAATGAAAGTTGACGGCAAAGACAATAAGAATAATAACGTGTAACAAAAATATCGAAAAATGCAGTTGGCTTTGACATACGCTATTGTGCAAAAATGAAAAATACGTATCTCAAAGTAGGCCATGACGCCATTAATTCCGTTATTTTTTTCTCATTCCAGCGATATAAAACATGTCACAGAAATTTTAACCGATAGTGTCAATATTTAATATTTTACGAATACCACAATTCATATAATTGAATCGTAACAATCAGCTGTGCCATAATAGTAAAAATTCACTTTATAATAATTATAATTCCGTAATTATTTATTACAATTTAATACAAACCAATAAATATCTCATAAATAAAAATACAAGTACAAAACAAACATCCAAAGAAAAAAACGAAAAACTATGTATAACAGTACTACCTACTACTATATTGAAAAGAAGTTGTGTGTATTTATTTTTCTAACTACAAATCTCAAATTGTGCACGATGCATTCTGACACATAAACGTGCTCTACGAGACACATCACGCATTACATTTTGGAGCATTTCAGGAGTAATTGCCTCACATGCGTTTCGAATTCTGGTTTTGATGTCCTCAATATTTTCAGGGGCAGTTTGAAATACCTTGTCTTTAATGTAACCCCAGACGAAAAAATCCAAGGGAGTAATATCTGGTGATCGAGCTGGCCATAGAATGGGTCCATAGGTGCCTCTCCAGCTATCTGGCATAACTTGATTTAAATAATTTGTACATATTACAGCAGTGTGAGGTGGAGCCACATCTTGTTGAAAATATGAATAATTTAATCTTTCTGCCACTGTTAATTCATAAAGAAAATCTTGAAATTCGTTTTGCAGGAAATTAAGGTATCTACGAGCGGTTAATTTGCCATCATAAAAATAAGGTCCAATTACTTTAGTCCCTAAAAGACCTAACCAAACTTTCGTAGAAAATCTTTCTTGGAAAGCAGTCTCTCTGCACCAATGTGTATTTTCTCGTGTCCACTTATAATGCATATTTCTATTGAAAAATCCATTATTAGAAAAATTTGATTCGTCCGACCAAAGAATTTTGCTACATATCCAGCGCGTCATTCCTTTTCTTATTTAATAACCATCTACAAAATCTTACTCTCCTTGGCTTATCTCCCTCATTTAAATGTTGAACTTTCCTCATTTTGTAGCATCGAAATCCGTTTTTTTTCAATATTTTTCTTGCACTGTCTTTTTTTATGCGACAGTTTCTCTGAATTTGTCTCAAAGAGGTTTCCTCATTTTGGTTAACATAATTCATTACTCTATTCACTTTTCTTACATTATCCGCAACATGCGCTCGCCTTACTACTTTTTTTGAAAATGAACCGTGCGTTTTTAGATTTTGAACTAACTTCCTAAACATAGTTCGATTTGGCTGCGAAGCATCTGGAAATCTATCTCCGTAAACCGTGACTGCCATATCAGCATCAAAATTGCACTGACAATAAATGCTAATCATATCGAATTTGTTATTATTGGTGTACACCATAATTACGGATATAAAATTTGTCTTAGAACTCGACAACGCAACATACAACATACAACAGTGACAATCTGTCAAATTTATTAATAACTGTATACATTGTTTTTCACTAATTATGGCACAGCTGATTGTTACGATTCAATTATATGAATTGTGGTATTCGTAAAATATTAAATATTGACACTATCGGTTAAAATTTCTGTGACATGTTTTATATCGTTGGAATGAGAAAAAAATAACGGAATTAATGGCGTCATGGTCTACTTTGAGATATGTATTTTTCATTTTTGCACAATAGCGTATGTCAAAGCCAACTGCATTTTTCGATTTTTTTGTTACACGTTATTATTCTTATTGTCTCTGCCGTCAACTTTCATTCCTTTAACTTTTTTCGTATCTCCTCAAATAAGGAAGCTATAACCGTTTGTGGTTTTCCTATTTTTCAGGTTTTTGTAATATATCTCATAAAGTAGGCTATGGATTCCAAATTTCTTTTTACTGAAATATAGCTCACAAAAAATGGGATAACTGTTTCTAAAACTTTATTCTTCTACAATAGATATTAAGCGAGATATTTGGTGTGGCCCTCGTAAAATAGACAGTCTGTATATAAGTTTCATGATATTCTAAACCTATTTCAACAATAAGTGGATGTCGAAGTAATTTAATATACTGTATGTCGGTAACACTAATAATTGAACCAAGAATCATGACATAGTAGATTTTCATCATAAAAAGAAACTATAAGCTTTTCTTTGGCCTTAACTGTATAAACTGTACAAAATAGGGAGTTCTTCAGTCTTTAAGCGGTATATATGCATTACTAAAAGGTTTTGTTCATCCCAACAACACATAAATATCACGCCAGATTTGGGAAATATGTTAGAAACTGTCCCAACTAACTTTGTGAACTTCTGTTACTTCCTCCAACACCTATAAAATAAGACAGCGATGGTTATCCTTTACGACCGTACAGGGAGAGAGTTTAAATCTTATCATATGTTTTTGTCGTTAATCTGAATAAGTCTAGATTAGAATAATATTTTATGCACCCAGAAAAAAGCAATTAGTACTTGATAAGTAATTTTTTTGTAACTGGGATGTTAAAGAAACAGTGTTAAAAAGTTTAAGTGCAAATTGCGCACACCAATTTAAATCAAGAAGTTTCCATCAACATGGTCTCTAAACTGTGTCCTGCTGATAGAGAAAAAAATATATTCAGTTACATAAAAATACATGACTGACTGACTGACTAGTGACTGATTCCGTGTTTTGGTATACTTATACGTATACTTTCATACATATACTTTACCAACAAACAGGTTTAACTGGATCACGTATCTGTCGAACGCAAATGAGGAAGAAAATAGTGGTGGCAGGTTTTTTCTCGTTTTTAGTAAATATAACTATAAATAAATTTTTACAAAAAATATAATATATTTCTTACACGTAACAAAATCTATAATTTGTTTCTTTTCATATTTGTCACTAACATGCAGTTATTTGAATAAACGCATATTGTTTTTATCTTCATTATTTTGGAAAAAAAATGTACTTATTTGAACATAACTCGAAGAATACTGACGTCACCAACAAATATTACACTTCATTTTTTGTAGGTTATTGAAATACCTTTAATTTAGTTTTTTTTTGTTTTTTTCGGATAAAATTTGCCTGTTTTATGACAAGAAGCATCTAATTACGTCTTCTGAAAAACAAAATAGTAAAAAAGTGGTGGAAATATTTTATAGATTGTAAAATCTGAAAGTCTGATTTGTTATTTAAAACATGCGTTTATTTGTATGTGTAATTATTATCTTTACTGGTGAAATACTTGCAATTAAAAAAACGAATCACTTTTTAATGAGAAATTACAAATTTTGCATTTTTTTTTAAAATCGTTGATTAGGAAAATAAACGTTTAAAAATTTTATGGAATTTTAAAGCCAGGCACCTTATATTTAAATTGAGGGCAATTAGACCAAATTAGGAAAACAATCGTGTTCAACATTTACATTTAATGTTAATAACGTATACATGGAAAAATGTCCAATTTTCATAACAAATTTAAGAGAATTTCGATGAAATTGTAGGTACCATAAAACTAATATCACAGTCATGAGGTATTTAACGTAGGATTAAATCATTCTTATCAGAACTTTTGATTTTTTGGTAGGTTTTTAGTAGTTGAAAAGTATTCTAAAAAGTTACAAATGCCACCGGGTGGTGAAAACAAATGGCATCAATCTAAAAAAAATATATATTTTCTTCTTGGAAATAAGTTTTAAAATATGGAAATTACAAAAAGGACCACAGATGTGAACATTAAAGAGCAATAAACATTCTATGAAATGAATGTACTTACAAAAAATTTCGTATATGTAACCGTTTTCGCGTGAAATAAGAATCAAAGTTGTAGGGTTGTCATTTGTTAGGAAAAGTGGAACTCTTCCTAGCTCAAATTGGTATTTAAATATAGAATTTTAAAAGTACTATTACTTGATTGCCTCAGGGGCCATTGAAATATTACACAACAATAAAGATTAATTTTTTTAACCTCCACCTGTATGTTAACATGCGTAAGAATTTTAACGACCACCCCTCTTATATTATGTAAGATATTCAGTACTATTACCCCATCCCCACTTAATGGCAGTTAACTGCCACTAAATGAAACATTTTATGCATACTAAAATCTCTGAAAATTACATTATCCAGTTTATCCATTTACTTTCCATAAAATAATTATGTAAATAGTAAGTAACCAAAAATATAAAAACAATTTTTAAGAGAATCTCCCCATACTCCCACTCTTCAGTGCTTACGTAATACTTGAATAACCTTTCTCTTTCATAAAAAAGTTTAATTACAAAAGAATATTTTGTCATATCACAGCAATGTTGCATTCTGCGAATTTATCATTAAGTTCTCTAAATTCTTGCTCGATAAGTAATTTTAACAAATAACTTGAAAAAATAGGTATTTAACAGAGATTTTATTAGTTCCATATCCACACAGTGGAATGGAAGTATAGTAATCGTAAAAAAAAAAAATAAATTTTGTCTTGTTGAAACAGGATAGAAATTCATGAAATGTGGAGATTTTAAGTAATGTATGTATGTGTGTGACTTTTTTTTGCTCACGATTTTTTACTTCAAATATCCAACATTAGGTACTGTTAGATACAATTTCTTACTCACTTTCAATGATTGTTTCATTATATAGCGCTCAATGAACCACAATTAATCGACGTTTCGAGAAAAATTTGCTACATATTATTACAAGAAATAAAAATGTTGTGGTCTCATGGTGCGTTTTATAATGAAATAGTCATTGAAAGTTCGGAAATTTTCATATCTGTCAAAAAACCAAAAAACATTTGAAACATCTCTTAATGCAACTTACTGTAACATATTTTATACACATTTTATCTAAATCTAATGATGGACACTCGAACTAAAAATAAATATGTAAAAAAAATTCATAAATAAAATTGCCGGAAAGGGGTCAATGTGTACCCACCTCCTTTGGTACATGCATGTATTATAATGAAATTTGGAGCTAGATTATATTTTATTTGAATTATGTAATAGGGCTGGAGGTAAATAGGGGTAAATAAATAAAGCAGGCTAATACAGTTTAGAAACTTGGCATTTGGTGTATATGCAAAAAGCCAAGTCTCAAATTTTTTTTATGACATTTGCCACCGCCACTACCATCCCCATCCCCTTTAATAAAAGGGGTTAACATAGTAAAATTAGGATTTAGTGTATGTACCTACGATAACAGTTCCTAAAACAATTTTTGGCATCAGCCGCCCCCCTATTACCACCTTGGGGGAGGCGATTTCAAATATTATATTGTGTCCATATTACTGAAGTGCGAATAGTATCAAGATGTTTTCTTTTAAATAGCCTTGGATGCGAAATCTGGATGTGGAAGTAGTGATTCCGTAGGCAGCGGTTTTATTTTCTTTTTGTGTACCTTCTTAATTTATAAATAAAGATACCTTATGTTTATTGTACTATTATCTAGATTACGGACCATATCTAAAGATCTTTCTTACCTTTTGCCTTCTTTGTGTATTTATAGGTACCAAAACAATGGGTATTTCTTTCTATTTTAACCAGTATGTATTTTTTTAAGCATAAATTCGTCACTTGCACTAGTTAATTATCGCCCAATATTTTTATAACATTTGCAATCCAAACAATAACATTTATCTAATCTCATGTTCAGTTTTGATAAAAGTAATATTTACTGATTGACGCAGATAGGTTTCACATTCGGTAAAGCGCAAGTGGTTGGAATTAATTTCATTTACATTAATGCAACTAGTAAATTATTTGTTTATTTAGAAAATAATAATGAGGTACCTACAAAGAACAAACTACTAAGTGTACGTCATCAGTTGTCTAAATTTTGAACCAAGAAATTGTCGAACTCTTAAGACTTCTGTTCTTTAGTGAAACACTAAAAGATAAAGGAAGTGATTCTCATGATCCGCCATTCCTGAAGCTACAGCTATCGGATAACAGAGGTCGCGCTGATTGTGTAGCATGAATACATGGCTCGTAGTGATTCCTGCAACTTGTACATAGTAGATTTCTTTCAAGCTGCAGTTTTGAGCTAAAAATGTATGTATGCGTGACAATTAAAATCTACACTGAGATCCAATTGTACAGAAATCTACTTTTTACATACATGGGGAAACAAATATTTAGGCGTTCAAAAATTAAAAAGGAAAACTGTTAATGTTTGCGGTTTTTAAATTTAATTCACTGATCATTAATGTTATGGTGTCCGTCGTCAGGATTATGTCTGTATGTTATCAATAATCTTTGGAGAAGAAAATATTTTAAATAAAAGTTGAAGTCGGGCGTTGCCAACTGAAAATACCTAACTGCAGAACACGATAATTTCTGGTAGAATTACATTTTCATTTAAAATTTGGAATACACAGATTCGGAAAATGCAGTTTAGGGTATAGGAATAACGATGTAATTGACCACGCCCCGCTAGTTCCACAAATCGTGAAAGCAGAGGCACACAATGAATTGAATTTAGCACGGCATGAACTAAGGATGGGTGCTGACGCAGGTAATAATTTTTAATACGAAACGAGACAATATATCTTCGTCAAAAGCGAAGAAGTTATTTGTCACATTTTTGACAAATAATTTCTTCTATTGAAAGCATTTCTGCAGTTTCTTTTTTAGCCGTAAATGCTATGGGAATAAAATAATAATTCTTATTAAAACCGAAATGAAAATAGAACATTAAAATAAAATTAAAAAACTCGGAAACTAAAATCAACCAATAATTATCAAAAAATGAATTATTCTTATAAAATTACAAAAATAGAACATTAAAATAAAATTAAATAACCCTCAGAAACTAAATTCAACTAATAATTATATTATCAAACAATAAATTAATGAAGTAAGGATTCAAACAAACCACCTTCTTGTGCCAAACAATAGCCAAACCGATTATACAATGAACCTCTCATATCATTGAGTTGATTTGGAGTAATGCTTGCACAAAGTTGGATAAGTTTTTCCCGTAATTCAACTAAATTATTGGCTCGTTCAAACGCATGTTTGCACTCGGTTTCCTTTAAAAAGCCCTACAGAAAGAAATCATGGGGTGCTGGATCAGGTGACCTGGGGGGCCATTTTATCATCCCTCTCGTAGCTATTAAACGATTGGGAAATGTTCTTTCCAAAAAATTAATAACAGGTAAGGTATTGTGACTTGAGCAGCCGTCTTGTTGAAACTAAATGTCGTCAAAATTGACAAGAAGATTTTGAACTGCAGGAATTATTTGGTTTTGTAAAAGCTCTAAATATTTATTGCCATTTAAATTGCCATCGATTAGCAGTGGGCCTATAATATGATTGTCTAAAATTCCCGTCCAAACGTTCAACTTTTGAGGATACGCACAGCAACACTCAAATGTTTATTTCTCCGAGACCAATATCGTACTACGGATGGATTGTGTTTCCTATGTAATGAAAAGGATGATTTATCTGTAAACAATATATTCTTTAAGAAGTTTTCATTCTCATTCACTTTATTTATCATGATTTCACAAAATTCCATCCGTTTGAAATTGTCCTCGGAAAATATTTCTTCCGTTGTTTGAACTTTAAAACAACTGTACCCATTTCTTTTCAAAATATTTCTTACAGTTATTTCTTTCATATCAACTTCATCACCAATTTGCCTGCTAAAACAAGGTTCACTAGTTTCAATAAGTGCACAGACATTAGTTTCGCGGATTTCACATTCTTCGCTCATTTGTTGATGACGGGGTTCGGGTTGACAGCATTTTTTACAATAGTTCACGATACACCCGAAAGTCTCAAATTTTTTAATAATGTATGAAATTATGGTAGCTGCGGGGATTGGTCTGTCTTGATATGCCACAGTAAATAAATTTATTGTATCTTCAGTGGAATGGCACCCGGCCCCCGAAGTACCACTTCACAATTTGCACTTTTTCTGCAGTTGTATAAACGCACGGCATATTAATAACGAAACTGAGATTAATTTATTTTATTCCCACACGTCTAAACAGCTACACTATTAAAAGCAGAATGGGTGCGCTGTTCTCAACTCGACGCGGTCAAGCGATGGCGCTATTGTTTTATACCATTGCTCTGCATTGTTCTACGACAAGGCATGGTTTATCTGCGCAGAAACAAGTTTACGTACCTTAAACTAAATTTGCTGAATGTGTACAAGGTAAAATAACGTAATAGGATACTCACTTTTGAAGCAAGGTTGTATCCGTTATACAGGGGGATCATCAGAGGGCATGCAAACTATTATGTTTTATATAAACTATCATATATTTACCAATAAATTTTCTTCAAAAGGTTCCTCCTTCGGTCCCTGGCAGCCAATATAGGAGGGGGGTATATAGTTTAAAGGCCCAGGCTTACGAAGGGCCCTTAAGACACGTCTGATCCATATTCGCCGAAAAAAGAGGAAGAAAACGCAAATTATTACCTATATGATGTGTAGAAGGCAATAATATTGATGGAAATCCCAAGGACCGTTCCTCTATAATTGATGAAGTATATGCTACTTTAGATTCTAAAATTCTTAAATGAGATAAGTTCTTTGATCGAAACTTAAATGATACAAATCTTCGATTTTCAGCTGCTATAGGTTATCCAAAGTCAGTTTGACAATTATAAAAAAAGACCAACGAAGGAATACTTCATAACAGGAGAGATGAATCTGTCCTGTTATGAGGTATTCCGACAGACAATTTACTTTTTAATTATTGGAAATATCGTTTTACTACTTTATGTTAATTGATAGGTATGATGTAAATTATTTACTTATAATACATTATTTATTTATAACAAATAATATTAGTTTAATGAACAACTCCATAAATGATTCAATAAAAGTAAATAAATATCATTTAACCCGCGGTTATGCTACCGGCAATTATATGTATAAACCAAATCAGGCAGCAGGCTTGTAATGGTGAGCCAGGTAAATAATCGATTACTTTCAGTTGGGGTAAGCGCATAACATATCTGCTGAACTATATTCTTATACGGATATCGTTTGCAATATTCAAGTACGCGGTCTGGGGTGTCACTCTATCACAAATAGGCTTCGTAATGACATCCTGGTAGCAACGATTAGACTGAATTTCCAAATTAATAATAGAAATACTATTATACAAACATGCAATATTTTTAGTCCGAATTCACATTTTACTACATTAGAAATAAATGAAGTGGAAAGAATGTCAGAGAACCTTGTTAAAATATTTTCTGCAGGCTCTTCAATGAATTTTGTTAAAGAAATGCTGCATCCGAAAAAAAATTACAAATCAACGTATAACAACGAAGTAATAATATAATAAGAATTTGCAGCCACTTTTCATCAATGTATATGTTATCTTAGATAGATAGATAGGTAGGTGTTTATTTGACCACATTATATGCAGATCATACATTTGTGGCAAGTCAACAATACTGATATTACAGTTGGATATGCTTAAAAACATAGTTTAAAAAGACAAACACTTTAAAAATAAGTACACACTAACACAAAGTAATAGAAAAGAAAAGTTATAGATTAATTTGAAACCAAACTAACGAATACCAAATTTACAGTCAATAAAAATTTGATAATATTGAAATATTCAGATGCGTTATTAAACAACAGTAACAATACTTGACAGTATAAACTATTTCATAATCATATATAAAACATGTAAAAGATTAAAGAGATTGAAAAGATTAAAAGGTATAGAAAAATTTAAAATATTAATTTAAAAATCTGTTATTAACACCCAGTATATAAGTATGTAAGAATATGTGTCCTAATAATTTTTTTGAATTTATTTATGTTTAAGTTCTTTTATCTGTTCGGGTAATCTATTATACAGATTTAAGTTAAGGGAGTTTTTGACCGATTTAGCAAGACGGTATCTAGGAGGTTTTAATAAGTTTGCTGACCTTGTGTCATGATTATGATAATCAACCGGCCTATCATAGAGATTAACGTTTTGGTGTATTTCTAGCAATGAGAAATAAATATATAGTGAAGGAATTGGCATAATACCATATTTTATAAATAAACGTTGACAGTGTTCATTAAAATTAGCAATTGCAATAATTCCAATAGCTTGTTTTTGTTGTCTAAAAATCCTGAGCGCATTTGTTGAGATTTCCCATAGTACGACCCCATAACTTATATGAGAGTGTATCAGTGAATAGTACGCTGATAGTAATGTATTATTATTTACCACATATTTAAGACGGCTCACTAGAAAACATAACTAGCCAATTTACTACTGGGTTGTTCAATAATATGGCACGACCAAGTTAACGTATCGTCGAGGAACACGCCTAAAAGTTTGACATTGTCCCCTTTTGTATTAAGGTTATTAGTGGAAAAATCAGATTTTGTATTTTATCACGATTTAATTTTAGCATATTAGAATTATACCATAGTTTACTACCAATTATACCACGACTTTTAGTTTCAGATATTGTTTCATGTAGATTTGTAAGACATTTATCAGATTTGCGTATTGTAGCGTCATCAGCAAACATAATGATTCGGCTAGGAAACAAGTAGTAAAATAAATCGTTTACATAAATAATGAATAACAGTGGCCCCAGGACAGAACCCTGAGACACACCATGCGTTACCGATCTAAAATTTGATTTTTTATTACTTATTGAAACGCATTGCTGCTAATCTTACGTTATCCTGCACATTATCAGTGGCTCAAGCTGAACGAGTTGAGTTTAATTAAAAATTGGAAGAGGGCAATAACAAGAACGGTTAAATAATCTAGCCCTCTTGACTATAGAAATTGAACTTGTATTAAAAGTTGATAATTTGCCACGAGAAAAGCCAGAAAAATAAATGCTGTTTAATGTTTTTCTATTTTCAATAAATTATGTTTCTAGTTTTGAAACTATACTTTTAAGTTTTTACATTTTCTCTGCAGACGTGGGGGCCCGTCAAGCGTAGCAGTTACGGGACCTCCAACTAACACAAACTTACTATATCAATTTCAATATGATCTAATTTTTTTACGATTAATGAATGTGGAAGTAATTACATATTTTCTCTTGATGGATTAGTAGGGACTATGAAGTGAGTAAGCTCTTTTCACTCTTCCCTATGAAATATTAGCAAATGCAGATACATTTTTAAATGTATTATTATACTAACCTGCATTTTCAAAAACCCTCCGTTGGAGTCAACGATTATTATTTTCGTTAAACAAAGTAAAATTTTCCGAAAGTTGGAATTTTAAAGCTATCATGTTTTAATTCATCGGGAGAATCGCAGCTTGAAAACGAATGTGGAATCTATGCTCTAGCTAATTCTCAAGAGTTGCTGTATTTTATTTAAAGCAGACGTTATGTTGCCACACATTGAATGTAGTGTACCCGAGCATAGACAAGGTGTTGAGTTTAAGCGTAATTTTTTTCTAATAACTAGTACTGGAAGAGGATTTATTTTTTCCGTACTTTCCCAACAGTCTCCAATAACCCCTTGAGAGGAAGTGCTCCATTTCTGATTCATCCTGTATAGAGAGATTTTTTTCAAATATGCCACCGTTTATACCAATATCTGCCTTTCTAGATTGAACCCAGTATGTAAAATGGACTGCGTGTGGTCAGATGGGTTTTAATGATAACACGTAAAATAGCAAACTACTGTGGACACAAGGACTTGTAATATATTACAAATTATAATTTATGTACATCGTAATGATGAAGCGAACCTGGAGGTAACGGTGATACATGCAATTAAGTGATAATATGTATGATATTTAAACTTTATTATCAGAAGTTAAATCGTTAACATTGTTGAAATGCATCAGCAGTGAGATGCCTGTGCCTTGGGTTTAAATGCATAATATATTATTGAATGTAGATAGATCAGTTTTTGCATCATCATATGTTATGGGAATGACATTTGTATTTAAATCTAATGGAGTATTCGAACACTCGAATGAAAAACGATAAATCATGTGAATTGTGACATTTCTATGAAAGAAACCATTCTGATATGGAAATTGAGGTATATCATACAATGTTCATCATTGTAACTTGTTCACATATCGCAAGAATTGTTATCCTCTTTTCAGTAAAATTTTAATAACTGTGTATATATACAGGGCGGACCATTAATAATAGGCCATAGTGCAGGGGTAGATTCTTTCCGCCAAAATATGAGGATATAACCACATATGCTTTAGTAAAATATTGCTGAGGAAAAAGATACAGGGTATCAAAATCAAATTATTTTTTCGTTTTCTTGCAATAACTCAACAGCCTCTTGACAGATCTTCGCCAGATTTGTTAGAGGAACTTTTTTTATTGTAACAAACAATAATTTATGTATTATATCACGTTAGATCATAGAGGGCGCCGCAGGACCTGTATGTATGTGATTTATTTATTTATTTATTTATTTATTTATTTATTTATTTATTGATTTATCCAGGAGACCATAAAACATGGTATAGGAGACGTCAGAACATTACAAGTGAACAAAATGCAAAATTACATAAAAATATAGAATAAAAATATAACGATACAGTAATATAATGATGAATTTCTTTCATATATTTTTTTGGACAAAACGTTGTGGTACTTCTGACCAGAAAATCTGATGAGGGCGTCATTTCCCCGTATAAAAATAGAATTTTTGATTTTCGGGGTTAGTTTCGGGGATAAAATGGGAAGTTCAATATTTCAGGGCTATTCAAAGTTCAAATTATCCGATGAACTAAGTTTAAAAATTTTGCGCACACAGGCAATTCCTTGAAAATAAAATAAAACGTCCAAAATACTAAAAATATTAACCTGAAGTGTAATAATTTATAGACAAATGACATAAGAGTAAATTACATTATCATATCTTTCTGCTAAAACATACCATATTTAGTAAACATTTGTAATATTTAAAAAAAAAAAATAAGCGGCACAAAAAAGTTCCAATGAAAAAACTATAAACTCATTTTACTCCAAATAATGATTTTGTTACATGACACCTTTATCCACTTGTGTCTTCAATTGTTTTACTTGCTTTTCAAAATTCATGTATTGATCAATGATAAGTCCTAAGTTTTTGGCAGTATCACTTTAACTTAATGTGGTTGTTATCCAAAAAAATGTCAGAAGACATATTTTGTTTAGTTTTGGCTCACATCCTTTTATTTCCGATGCACAGAGTCTTGGAAGGATTAATCACCATTCCGTGGTTCATAGAATATTCAGATACCCGCTTTAAGTTTTCATTTAACACTGCAATTGATCGATCAGGATTTTGTTCTCACTTGTTATTTGAAGCTGTGCATCGTCTGCATACAGATGCATTGCGCACAAAGAAGACAGTGTTTTTGGCCGATCACTGGTATATATTATAAATAGAAGCGGACCAAGAATGCTTCCTTGGGGTACGCCTTTGCGAATGGGCAAGTCAAGGGAAAGGGTATCATTAGTTTTCACGATATGTGTACGATTGGACAGATAATTAGCAAACCACTTTAACACTATAGGATGTATATTATTATAGTGGAGTTTGACGATAAGGCGACCATGATTGATGACGTCAAATACTTTGCTGTAATCTAAGAGCACTAAGAATGTGGTTTGTGATTTGTCGATGTTTCCTAAAAGATCATTGGTGATTTTCAGTAGTACTGTTGTAGTGCTGCTATGCTTTCTAAATCCAGATTGCGTGGGAGGAAGTACGTCATTGCTTATGATATGATCAGTGAGTCTTCTACTCATTATCTTTTCCAGAAGTTTTGATAGAGGTGGCAGGGCACTTATTGGTCTGAGGTCTGTAAGTTCCGTAGCCATTGAAATTTTAGGTTATTATCGATTTTTTTTTTAAATAGAAGGAACAGTAGAATGTTCAAGTGAGGTATTTATAATAAAAAAATGTTTATTTCGGAGGCAAAGCCCAATTTGACGCACATGTAGATAATGCTTTCAAAATAAAGTAAACCGTCCAAAGCATAATAACATACAATTTTAACCGAAGGGGTGAGATTTAGGACAAAAAAACAGGTAGTTTATGCAGCAACGCCGAGAGTCTCAGCCTCGTAGTTTTTCTAAATGTTTACTATTGATATGTATTTTCGTCAGTATGCGAACAGTTAAAGAATTATTACTGCACTTTTGTCTAATAATATTTTTCTTTGATTTCAGGTAAGTTACTTCAGACGTGAACACGTTGCAATATCGCTGATTTACTGTAAGTGAATATTAGTGGATAATAAGTGTATATTGTAACACATGTTGGCAACACAGGCACACAAAACAAAAGAAAGTCCTGATACAGAAAGGTGAAGTACCTTCTGGTACGTTTTTCGGTGTGCTAAAAACGAATCTCAGGTCAGAACTGACCCATCACCCTTAAATTTCACCCCAGCACACCCTAGCACTCCCACAAATGGTCAAATTTTCACATCATATAAAAAATCAAAATAAATATCTCATTCTACGTTTTTCGGTGTGTTAAGAACGAATCTGAGGTCATAATTTACCCATCACCCTTAGATTTCGCCCCAGCACCCCCTAGCACTGTCCCAAATGGTCAAATTTTTACATCATATAAAAATTCAAAATAAGTATCTCATTCTACGTTTTTCAATATAATATAACAGTTTTAATTTTGCTATATCTCCCCACCCCCCTTCTCCATATGGTTATATTTTGACCGTTGTAACGTTGTACCAGTATTTATATTTATTTTCAAATTTTATATAAACTAACATTTTCACCCTATGGGAGGGTTCTGGGGCTGCTGGCAAAATCTAAGGGTGATGGGTAAATTATGACCTCAGATTCATTCTTAGCACACCGAAAATCGTAGAATGAGATATTTATTTTGAATTTTTATACGATGTGAAAATTTTACCATTTTGGGGGATGATAGTATGTGCTGGGGTGAAATCTAAGGGTGATGGATCATTTTTGACCTGAGATTCGTTTTTAGAACACCGAGAAACGTAGAATGAGATATTTATTTTGATTTTTTATATGATGTGAAAATTTGACCATTTGGGGGGTGCTAGGGTGTGTTGTTGTGAAATCTAAGGGTGATGGGTCAGTTCTAACCTGAGATTCGTTTTTAGCACACCGAAAAACGTACCAAAAGGTACTTCACCTTTCTGTATCAGGACTTTGTTTTTTTTTGTGTATCTGTGTAATCTAATAAAACGAATATCGTTGACATGTAAAAGTGCCGTGTAAAGAGATACAGTTGACAGAATAATTATGTATAGTACAGGATTTATTTAGTTATTATCGGTACTTAATACTTTAAATCTCAGAATAATGCATAAATGTGCCTTAAAAGACCACTTCAAAAATACAATATAATTTGTTGTATTTTTCCATATATTTTTTAAAACAATTTTCAAGACTCCCTCAGCTTTATCTCCTAAAGTATCGCTCAGAAAAATCTGAAAAAATCATGAACATTGGGAATAACGTAGGGATTTAAAAAAGTTTTGTAACGCGATAAGTTGACAGAATAGTTGTCTCGGATTATTTAGTAATTATCGGTACTTTGTACTTCAAATTTGGGATCAATACATAAATGTGCGTTAAAAGACGACTTCAAAAATACAATATAAGTCGTTGCTTTTATTTTCATGTATTTTTAAAAATAAATTTCTAAAATAAAACGATTAGAAATGTTTGTCCCGCCACCTTGCTTCCAAAAGCATCGCCCAGAAAAATCTGAAAAATCATGGAATATGATATAGATTAGGAATATAATATTGATTGAAGAAAAATGATCAAGATTGTATTGCCTTAGATATTTTCTTTGGTACATAAAAAAAATCTGTACGACAAACTTTGTTTTACGATTTGGTACCATTTGTTGCTTGAAACACGTATATATTATCATTAAGTATAGGTACCTGTAACAGTAATAATTAGTATATCAAGAGCTACGATTTTTTTTTAAATATTGGCGTAGTCGCCAACATACAGTTACTTACTTACCGCAACTAGGTACTCTTATATTTTTACAGCAGCAGTATAATAATTTGTGACCGTATTGTAGCATACTGGTGATTTTCTTTATATTTAAACATGATCGAAAAATAAGTTAAAAGTATATGTTTCAGCACCTCCACCGTGTCGAGAGAACAAAAAGTAATAAATGTACATTGTTTACATATTAGTATCTTTCGACGCTAGCCATAGTGAATGATACAACTAAGACATAAGTAATTAATAGTACCAGTATAATATGTATAAATCTATCAAATCTAGATACAGAGCACTAACTGTGCAAGTACCTATAGCGTGCACTTAGTCATTTTTTAACGGAAGACGTCTTACATCGCGGGTCCAGTATGGGGCGAAACTAGGTGAAAGTCAATATAATGATTTTGTGCATACCAAACAAATCTTAATAACCTTGAAACTATAACGCATATCTAAAGAACCATAACATGGTTTAAAGAGCATAAAACAAAGATTAAATGTATCACAACATTTGTCTTGAGCGCGTGACGTCACATATCACCACAACATGTCCACTAAATTGTAGTGGGATATTACCGGTTCTCCACGCGAAAAAATTACTATAGCTCAAAAGCGCGGACGTATACGACATTGTCTGAGGTTTCGATTAACAGAGCTCGGAAAATGCTATAAATAAAATACTAATAATAACAATAGTGAAAACAATTGGAAAAACAGGGATAAAGCGTTAAACTTGGATTAACTTCCCCTTAAATATTAAACATGTTGAGTTATCTTCAAAACAAGAAAGTATTTAAGTATCGTGAACGATTACATAGTGAGAAAAGAATAAATGAGGAATCTAAAAAGGTCCCTATGATAGCAGCAGAACGAATGCAGAGGACCACGCAGCGTCAACAATTTGAAGCAAACAACATTAGCGCGGACGCCCGCCGCAACGCCTGATGCAATTACACAACCAGTAGATGGTGACAGTGAAATGGAATAGATGGACTGAGACGAAATACAAGCAGATGTAGCGTTTGAGAATCGAAATTTTGCGTTGCGCTTATTTCTGTCTTACCAGCCCTACAAACATTACACCCTGACAACGCCGCTTAGGTGAAACGTTTTCCGTCAATAAATTCAGCGGTAATGGCTACGACACTACCTATTTCATTTTTTATATATTGGCATGAAAATTAAGGTTGTCCAATCAGCAGGCCACATTCCTGTCTTTCATATGTTTGACATATTCTGTGAAGAATTCTCACACTATTCTCGTTAAGTAACTTAAACCTCGATTGTGATATGATCAACTCATATACTTTGCCAGAATATATCATAGTCTACTTTAAATTTCTCTCTTGGAACCACATCTCAAATTTCTCATGGAGAACATCCTAAAAGTAATAAATTTTGTTACGTTTTAGAATTGGAAAAAATTAATTCGAATTTGTAGAAAGTACTGATATAAAGTAATAATATGCAAGTGACCTATATTTAAGAAATAAAAATTAAGTTTCTTACAGCCATTACGTTCTTACTTATGCTATGCTTAAGTTATATAAAAGACAATTTCGAAACAATTGTAGTACTGATAAACCATCTGAATAATTATCCTGTATATCAATTTCAAGCCAGAAGAACAAGAACGCACTCAAAAATACACGGGCATAAATACCAATCGCATGTCAACGTTATCAAAAATGCCAGTGTGTAATTTGTTCCCTTGCCATTAGTCTGCGGCCGTTACAGGAAATCAAATCATCATTGACAGAGCTGCAAATAGTCCTAAAAGCATTCGAGAAAAAGATCAATACAGGGTGAGAAACAGGTCTTAGTAACATTCCAAGTTTTAATCCAATGGGCCTTTACAGTGCATTCGAATTTTGACATTTAAATATGGTGGGTGTCATTTGGGGAAAATAAAATAATTTTTTATCTAAAAATGAGGCGTCTTAGAACAGCAATCTCTGAGAAATAAATTAGCGAAATACAACAACTTTCACGGGGTATTTCAAACGCTCGAGTTTCACGCGCCTTGGTTGCACACGTAATCCCACCAATCATCATCGAGGACACAACAGAGGAACTTGCAAACCGACAACACTGCGATCTCCGAGCGTGCGGATAGCGGATAACCTTAAACTTTCATTTGAGCTGTCGTCTTTTCTGGGGCATTTTCGGTCGTATTTTCACAGAATGGAACAAAACACTGCTTGCTAGACATTTTAATCGAAATCGGAGGCTTTCAATTTACGCTAACCTCAAAACCAAAATGTTAACATCAACAAGCTGTCAAACGTCTAGTCGAGCGATATGTCACTGCCGGTGATTAAATCACCGTGACTAAATCACCGTGATTATATAAAATATTAATATAAAGTGTAATTTACATTGTTTTACTTTCAATTCATACTTGTCCATTGCTGCTTAATGCAGCCATACATTCACACAAACAAATTACGGCGAACGGTAAACATATCAGCTTGCAGATTGTGATGGCGTTAGTTTAAAACCACCGGAAGTGAAAAATATAAGTCGCCGTTAAGGAGTGATTGGAAAATCGGGATATCGCCCATCACTACAAACGTCAATTGAAAGCTGATTTTGTACGACGTTGCCGAGTCGCCTTTTACACTATTGGCTTGGGATTGCTGACGTGTTAATGGCGCGTTACGGATAATCGTTTAAATTGGACTTGTAAATAGGTGATTTTAATTATTTTTTTCTGGCTCTAATCTGCATCAAAATAGAAATTGAAAAAATACGGGTATTTTAATTTTTCATAAAATTTATGATTCCGCAATAAAAAAAATATGCTGAAAAGGCCCATTCATCTGTGCATAAATACTTCAGTAAAAACTGAATTGAACAAAAACTATACCAATCCTTAGTATACGAGTAAACAGATTTAGTTATTTAAGTAAACAAATGCATTTTTTTCTATTTATTGCTAAAAGAACTGCCAATCTAGATTAAATATAATTATGACATCACTAAAGCTATTAATGAAAATAGTTATATTCCAGATAGATTCCAGAAAAGATAATAAACTGAGCACACTCTAGGCCCGTGTGAGTCCAGATAGTGAGTGAGATAAGCTACAACTAGTAAAAATCACAAACAACACATTTATTTTCCCGACACATCAAATCGTGGGAGTCATTGTTTGAAACCCTATAAACATGTGATTTTAAAGCCATTTTTGCGTTTTTCGCATATATCTTTTTTCCCTTTGATCCACAGAAAAATGACTCAATACCTTTTTTTATTGGTTTCAATAGATCTATAAAACAAAACCAACCGCGTTTGAAAATGTCGTTAATTTTCAAATAAACCATCCCTAGTAGCACAACATATTGGACCAATATATAATCCATATATATTGGCCCTATATGGATTATATATTGGTGCTACTAGGAATATATACTAGTAAGTTATTATTAATATAACGTCTTCATATTACATTGAATTATTCTTTGCTACAGGCAAATTATGCGTACTAAAGCCTTATAGACAAACTAGCCTAGTGTTTTTTTTTCAGTCGGTCTGTGCGAGCCGGACCCTTACCCAAACAAATTTTTTGTAGATATATTTCATACCAAGGAATTACAGTCCACCAATTTTTAAGCAAAACACAAAATTTTGCAAGTACGGTAATTTTTCGAAAATGTTTATCTATGATCAATTTATTTATCGCTATTTGCTTAAATTGTTGAGCAACAAGCGGTCAACTGTGGTAGCCTGGTTTCTCCGTTGTTTTCCAACGAATCTCAGTTTTTTTTCGTCAAGTTCGAGCTCTTTTTATGAACTTTCAATATATATAAATATAAGTATTAAAAAATGTCGGCAATATGGTATATCTCAAATTGATTTTGATTTTACTGCCCTTCTGCCTCATTATTTTTTGACTACTTCCGGATTCTGATTCACTAATGTATAAACTTCAGTTTTGTGCACAATGGGCTTGTTCCATGATATTCTTTTTATATGGTTTTTATACTTTTTCATATAGTACTCGATATTCTCATTATACACTTAAAATTTCGTATTATTATCTTTTTCCGTTCTCGAGATATAAGGAGTTGAATTTAGTAATAGTTGCAAAAACCGAGCGCTCATTTGTGACGTCACTATACGCAAGTGACGTAAGAAAAATGGCTTTCTGGGACCTTTCAAATTTAACCTGAAAAGTCGAAAAACATGGAATTTTTAAACGCTGGTAACTAAATAAATACGTCGAGTGGAAGTTCGTTCTATGTGTCTACGGAAAGGAGAAGGTCAGCGATGAATTATAATCGTAAATTGCAGGGTCGAAATCGAAAATTCGTTCTGGTAGGAGCGAGAGAAAATTGTAATTTTTTGACATTTCACCAAATTGTATTCCCCTACTGTCAAGTAGTAAGCAAAACAAACAATACTTCGAAAACACTTATAATTATAACCAATAAGGAGCATCAAGTCTATTGAGATCGCCGAGTCTATGCGTATAGTGACGTAGCGCCTGGCCACGCCCCATTTTTGCGAGATGGAAATTTGTAATAGTTTTTAAGATACTAAACGTGCGAATAAGATTCTGATATTTTGCAAATCCATTAATTTATACTTGCACTTTCGATTTGTGAAATAAAAAAAAAATGCTGAACAAGCCCATTCAACTTGTATCCCCGCGACGCATAGAGAATTTATTTTTAAGTATATTTAACGCTTTGTGGCACTCTACTATTTGGTTCGTTTCGGGTATTTTGCAACTCTAAACAATCCGATCCGTTATTTAGAGCACAATAAATTCGTTATGAAGGCATCTGAAATAAAGTGTTTGCATGTTTTTACGTTCACTCTGTATATTTATAAAAGGGACGTTACGAAGTTTTACACAGCAATTATACCTTCAAAGGCCTGAAATTATTGGTGGAAAACACAAACAAACGTATGCGAATAGAACACATAGGTACTTAAATAAAGGTAATGGCACAAGTACTGCATTATTTTGTCAAGATTTATTACGCTATAATTCAAGGACACTAAAGACAAAAGCCGTCATTGTTTTACTAACTCATCATGAAAGACTACAAGAGCCTGATGATATTTATCGGTTGTTCTACGTTTCTTACACTTACGAGAAACTAAAGAAACAATCTTTCCAGTAATAACCGAGGAGGTTATTCTGAATTATAAACTTTTACAGTGCATTCTTTATGGCTCTAGTTCAACAAACAGTTCGATTTTTGAGTCTTGCTCATGGTAGGAATTTAAGTATCTATACGTTACTTGTATTTTTTGTTATTTTGTGTCTAGTTATCATATATTTCGATTTTCTCCTTAAACCCTCCATAACGGTTAAAAAATATCCTGATTTTGTGAATTTCATCTCGATCGGTTAACCCAGAAATTTTTTTTGGAGCAGGTGCAAAAGGTTATTTGGTTCCATTGCGTTCTATGTCAAAAGCTCAACTAGTATACGAGCTTTAAAAACGAAATATACTATTGAACAGAATACTATACTCTGCCGATATACTGCACTTTTTTTTAATTGTTGCACATTTTATTGGGTACTACTGTACTATATATAATCTAATCGCGTTGGTGATAAATTTATAACTTTCAAGTTTATAAACAGATTGTTGTATATAAATTGTCTGGCGTATAGACTTATAGTGTGTTATTTATTTTTATTTTTGAAACCAATATAATAATCTTGTTCAGCATTAAATTCTCTGTAATTTGATATCACGTACAATTTCCCATTTTTAAAAAATTTGTCAATATGGCGCACAGTGATTCAAAAATGAATTTTTGTGGACATAATTCGATCTACACTTGAGTTTTGCTTGAAATTGAATTTTTTTTAAAGTGTTTTCAAAACAATACTTTACAAGGCCTAACTGCCCAAATTGGGGCAAATTGGCTATGAATTTTATTTTTTTTTGTTTTTTTTTTTGTTCATTTTTTGAGAAATAAAATATTTACAGTGAAATGGCGAGGATGGACCTTCCTACATTCAAGATCTCTGGTTTTCTAATGGTTGTACATTATGTTTTTGGGTAGTTGATTACCAATATGCTATTCGTTTTACCCAAAAGTAGTCCAATTTTGAGAAATTGGCCATTTTTTGGGGGATTTTGAAAATTTTCGAGGTTTTTATTACATAATTTATTAAACTACAATATGATCATAGTATTCTAAGCTTTTTGGATTAATAAATAAAGCATTGATTTTTTGAATATCAATTAAAAAAATCCATTATCTTACTAATCTTACTAATATAGAAAATTCAATGTATGTTTGTTTGTTTGATTATAACTCAAAAACTCAAAAACTGCAGCTCAAATTTTCAGAGAATATTGCGACAAAAATAGTGTTATAGGACCAACATAATGCCACTAATGTAATTTTTGTGAAAATTGCATTAATTTTTGTACTTAGAGACCGGAAATATCAATTTTCAAAAAATTAGTAACGAGTATTTTATCTCTTATATACTAAATCAAAATTAAGGTTTTTAGACAACTTGCTTCAATGTGGGCAGTTAGGCGTCGTAAAAGATTAGATTTATCTCAAATAATTAATAACTTTCTTATTCTATTTTATTAGGGACAGTAAATTATTGTAAAGTGCTACCTAGCATTTTTCAAAAATATTAGTTTTTCGGCCGTGTTTTTCCGTTGTTTGTTGCCCGGAAAAACTACGCCATATTAACGTCTAAACCATTAATTTAGCTGGAACACCCTGCAACATCACTAAATAAATTTAAAATCTACAAATACTTAGATCAATTTTGAATCACACTTATATTTTAGCTAGACATCAGGTGTCCCTACACATTTTCTCTACCCTGTATCCATGTTCACAACAAGTCTTTTAAGAATATAAAATGATTTAAGCAGAGACTTCACACCGTAATACAGTTACAAAATTCTTATAATAAACGTTTAAGACAAGTGTTACTGTTGTTATTTTATTATCGACCAAAAATCGAACATAACTTTTGAAGTACTACTATCAATATGCTTTGAATGAATGGAAAACCCAATTGCCACCAATTGTAATATTTTATATTATCTTCAACTTTCTCGGTTACTTTAATTTTATGAAGATTAGATTATTCATTAGCGTCACCTTATTGTATTTCTTGCGCCAGCTGTTCAATTGTTCTTATTGTTCAATCTCACGTTTGACAGATATACTGTTTAAATTTTAAAGATCCAGGCTAACAAAAGAACATTATGATAGCATACTTCAAGAAGAATCAGCTATGAATTAATGAAATAAATCAAATAACAAATTGAAGAAATTATTTTTGTGATTTAAAACAAAAGTATCATCTTTTTATAAAATTTGAAAGCGGTAAAGAAAATCAGAATGTGTAATAAGAAATTCGATAAATGAACCTGTATACTGCTTTTCTTGCTCTCCGTGTACACATCATTTAGAAAAAAGTTAACTCAGTATAATTATTATAATAATATACTTTGCCTTACCTCTTAATTAAAAGTAAAGAACATCCTTTCATTTCAAAAATAATAAAGACATAAAACAGTTCCAGTTACCTCTTTATTAAGTAAATGTGTGAATGCTTGAATATTAAAAGTGTTACTTTGTCACGCTAAAACACATTTTGTCATTTAAAGAATACATAGAACTTAATGGGCAGTCCTCTCTGGAGTACAAATGATGGCAAATGTTGCTACAACAAAAATATTTCTGTGCTAAATAATTGCAATAGTATATTTATTACCTTAGTACGGTATACTCCAGGTAATAAATGATTTTACTTCGACATACACTGTATATTGCAGTTTAAAAATCTGGTACATTTTTTAGTATTTTGTTAAATCAAATCGTGGTAATAATCTATTGTTAGATATCTTCAGGATATGATAGAGGGCTTGATGCAAATGCATTTAACGTAAATCCATGTTCACGTGAGCAGCCGAGAATACCGTTTTGTGTATTTACCTGCTGTCGTCTATAACGCAAGCAAATGAACTGATATATTATGCCTCGAGAATAGCATTCCAGGTATTTGCGCATCTATTCGCTTTAGTTATGAGATAGGGTTTATCAGTATGGGGTATACATCTATTGCAATAAATAAGGCATGTGGCATGTACAGACTGCTTCCTCCATTTAAGTGTTCCTACTCTATAAGTTTGCTATTTTTAAATATAGAGAAGAGGTTTACATACGCTGTTAAAGTCTTTAAAAGACTCAGTGGTTCTTAGAAAATGATGCATATTTCTTGCTAATCACCACCTTACTGCTTTCATTTATTTTCCCGTCCAATTATTTTTAAAAGTTTTTTATATGTACAGGGTGTGTTACTAAAACCACACACCATTAACTAAATTTAATATGAAGCCACAGATAATGCGGTCTGGCGTATTCAATATAATAGGCATTCGCTCTTGCTGAATTGTTTGAAACGGATTTTTTGGTTAATAATTTCTTTAATATTATATGTATTCACGTTTTCTCAAGCTAAGTTGCCAAATAAATCGTATAAATTGGTAGTCTACTGTAAAAAATTAAATTCCCCTTGCCAAATCCCTCGGGACATCATCTATGATTAAACCATTTTTGTTATAAAAATTACAACATTTCTCAGCATAAAAGGACAAAAAGCTGTTTCAATAAGACGTGTTAAAATCAGCTTTTAATATGTGTTGTTAAGATGGACATTCCCTAGAAAGAGACATCCGATAGGGAAATATTTATTACTTTTGCCCACAACTTTTTCCTCTTAGTACGTATATTTCACTCGATAATTTCAGTGATTTGCAAAATAGCTAAATTTAAAACTACGAAATAGGACTACTATTAACATAATTTTTAAACTTATATCTAGCTATTTTGCAAACCACTGAAATTATTGAGTGAAAATTTATAGTAATAGTCTTGTTATGGTTCTACTGAGGTACTCTTATAGTTTTTTTAATATTCGTACTAAGAAAGAAAAGTTATGGCCAAAAATAATAAATATTTCCCTGTCGGATGTCTCGTTCTAGGGAATGGCCACCTTAAATTATAATAAAAAAATTATGAATAGTAATGATACTACCGTGTGGTTGCTCGAGAATAAAGGTAAATTTATTAAGAAGACTGCAATCTATAATTAATAACTATGTATTAATAATAAATGATTTTGTCCACGACTATTAAATAATGTACATATTATGTATGTGTTTCCTCAAGGATTATGCTATCCATTATTCCCTGCAGTGAATAATGATTTCATTATTCACTGGTTGCAGTGAATAATGCGGACAGTCAGTTGTTTATAAGAAATGACATTAGTGCCTTTTAACTCAAAATTTAAAATGTCAAAATTATGGCAACCAAAAGACAAGTGTTGTTTCTCTAAGTTTTCTAGGAAGCACTGAAATGGTACATGCTGAGGAGGTACTTTAATGAACACTCAAAAAGTACTTTGGAAATTTTTTTTCAAAGCATCATCTGTTATCAACACGCGGCAATCCCCAACATTGTTTTTGAAACCATTTACCTAGGTGCCTGCAAACTGTATTTATTTAGTAGTAAGCCATGACAATGTGTCAAAGCGTAATTCTGTAACTGATTTGAAACGTCAAAATTGGTGCGATTTCAACGCCAGCGTTATTTGCAATAATTTTACATATTAGGTAGTCAAAAAGAGTAATATAATGAAATAAATGGATACTGACAGTGAAAACGAGATTTCTTTGACATTGCCAGAGATAAAGAACGCTGCAGGAATAGCCTTATTAAACTTGTTGCCCGAAAAATCTAAATAATTATATATAATGGCATATGAATCTTTCTTAAATAGGAAAAACGAAATAAAGATGAATTAAATAAATATTAAATATTTAATAGTCGTGGACAAAGTATAGTATTCTACTCGCATATAATGACTATTATTCACTTCGGTGATTTACGACACTCGCCTGCGGTTCGTGTCTTAAACTTCACCCTCGTGAATAATAGCCGTCATTGTATGCTCGTTGAATAATATACTATTATTAAATACACAAAATATTTAATTTATACCTAATATACATATTCAACCTTAAGAAATGAAGTTTAATAGTATATTATTCATCGAGCATATAATGATGGCATTCGCGAGCGTGAATAATAAATCACCAGAATGAATAGTAGCCATTATATGCGAGTAGAATACTAGCCATTATATGCGAGTAGAATACTATGCTTTGTCCACTACTGTTAAATATTTAATATTTATTTAATTCATTTCATTTCTCCAATTTAAGAGAAAGATTAATACGCAATAATATATAATTTTCTCGATTTTTCGGACAACAAATTTAATAAGGCGATTTCCGCAACTTCCTTTACCTCTCGTTTTTACTGCCAGTAACCATTTAGTTAATTACATTATTCTTTTGAGTAATGCGTAAAATTATTGTAAAACGTCAACGTTACGCTTTAACACATACCTACGTAGGAAAATGGTTTCAAAAACAATGTTGGAAATTGCCGTGTGTTGCTAATACGCGATGCTCTGAAATAAACTTTTTGACTATTCATTAAAGTGCCTCTTCGTCCTGTACCATTTGAGTGCTTCCTAGAAAACTTAGAGAGACATTACTTGTCTTTGGGTCGCTGCAATTTTGATATTTTAAATTTTTAGTAAAAAGTAGCTAACATGATTTCTTATAAACAACTGACTGTCCTCACTATTCACTGCAGCGAATAATGGGTAGTATTATCCTTGAGGAAACACATACATAACGACTACATTATTTAAAGTCGTGGAGAAAGATATTTTTCATACTTTTACTGTAGATGTTACGAGTTTATTTTAAATTAAGATGTTTCGTAAAATGAAGAATTAAAATAGTAGATTACCCATTTACAATTTAATGTCTGCAACGCTCTTTTGCACCAGAGCAGTCCTGAATAGTGTTAGTATTACGACATTAATGGTTAAGAAGATTGATGTGAAAATCAATTCGTTTTAGAGATGATTAATTGATATTTCTTTTGCCTATATTATTAATCGCCTGTATAGCGTTATTACTTCGCAGTAATCAGGATGAAGTTACAGATTATTGTAGATGATTAAATATTGAAACTTAACAATTTTCGTAAAAGGATGACTTATTGAAAATTACGATAAGATACATGTCAAAGTGGCGAAACTTCTTCATAATTTATTGATTCTCATGCTATACAATATGGATTTTGCAATTTTCATTTACATTCTACTTTAATTTATGATACTACAGAAGAAGTCATTTAAAAATGATAAATGCTTTATCATTATCTACCTTATCTCCTAAAAGGACATTTGACACACGAATACGGTGAAAGACAGTAACGTAATTGAGAAGAACTGCCCGAGTTGCACCATACGAAAATTAAAATTGTGATAGAAAATTTCCACTTTATGGAATTCATTAAAGTCGTTCAGATTGTTCCCATAATAGAGAGTATCTCTACTGAATATGAACAGTATAATCTCAATAATGGCTGAAATATAGCTAGAGTTGTGTAAACTTTAACTTTCTCGTGTATGAGTTAATAAATGCGCATACGACTTCATTTTCTTTTGCACACAAAGCATAGTTGAGCCGACGAAGCGACCTTTGGACCGGCCAAGTTAAAGTATATTTGAAGAATTTCCGCTGCTAGCAAAATTTATAACAAAGTACTAACTTAGGGTTAAAAAATGATTTGTTTTATTCAAGCCGAGTCAGTCTGAAAATTGAAATAATAAATCTCAAGATTTCTTAAAGCGCCATTGATAATTGTCACTCATTTTAGTACTATTGAATTTTTTTAATTTTAACTCGATTTTACATATATTGTTTTAACTACTATTTATTTATATTATGTTTTTAATATTATGTATTAGGGTATAATTATGTAATATATCAGTCTGTAATAGAATTTTTGCGCATTAAGTATATTATCAAATAAATAAATAAATATGAATAAATTGGAAAAGGCGCACTCGTAGCTCTGGTAGGAAACATTTTAGGGCGTAGGCTCATATAAAACAAGCACTTTCTGCTTTTGAACGTACTTAGGAAACATCTTATATAGAAAAGCTAGCATTTCGAAATGTTTAACATGTTTCTATGTTTCCCAGTAACAAATATAGCTATTTTTGTTATATACTCATTAATAATTGTTAATTCTATGTTGCTAATATTTTTATTTATCCCTCTACTTATATTCCATAAAAGTAACCATACGGTTCACACTATGGCTTAAATATGAATCTAATCTCGCGATACCATCAGTTGCCACATAACCTGGCTGATACGGGAAGACACTTTTAATGTCATGTAAAGCTTAGCAGTGCGTATTGATTCAGTGATCCTTTAAAGCTCACAATGTTAAATGCGTATCCTCATCACACATCCTTCCAATTTGTTTGTATTAACCCGGAATTAATTCAGATTCATCATTTTCGGGCAAAAACATACAGTAGGAACGAGATTTAAATGTTAATAATATAACAAAAGTTTATAAAACGATATTTGTAGCAAATATACAAAAAGAGTCTTGTCTATACTTTCAGATTTTAGTATCATTATAGAAATGAGTAAAGCTGTAGTCGGACGTGGCCGACTACGAGTATCTATTTGATTAAGTTTTCTCGAATACGACAAAATTAATTTTTACGTCGTGCCACTGAGATTATTGATGGTCCTATTAAAAATACCTTAAAACTATTTTAGAGTCAAATTTGCATACCACCTGATGCACGTAAAGTTCGTTGGAACCTAAAGAACATACCATATATTGCGGTTTGGATAACTTGTACATCTTCATGTTCTTGAATGCTTAATCAAAATTCTTAATAGAATTCGCTTTAAAATTATGTAGAAGTTTACAAGCCTTTGGTCACCTATGTATGATAGATATAGTTAATAATTTTCAAACGAGAAATATATTTTAAAGACTAGATATGGATTAATTTCGACAGGAAGTGTAATACGGTACCATTTTACAAATTTTTCAAATTTAGAATACAAATTTTAAGTCTGGCGAAAATGGTGGCGTTTAATGGGTATTCACAATCGACAACGTACGTTTTATTGGTTTCAATCTTATTAGAAGAATTATATTTACAGATATAGGATGAGAGTGAAACAATTGTTTTTCAAATGTCCTCTTGTGCAAACATGATATGGATGCCATTTCAATAGAAAATGTCGTAAAGACCGTTTCAGCTTGATCGAAGGATGGTTTATAACGACCTTCAATCAGGCAAAACAGGCAATTTTGGATTTTGAACATTTTTGAAATAGACAATTGTACTTTTTTGTGACTCCATATCGATATAAAAACATATAATTATACAGAACTTTTCAATTGAAATATTTTTTGATTCCACAAATAAGTAATAAAATAAGATTTTAGGGTTATTTTCACTCAGTTTCACCGTTTGAAGTACCAATGTAGACTTTTCAATAACTAAACATATCACTTGGCAAACATTTATAGTCACATTTTTATATGGTGAGAAGTCATAAGAAATTAAAGTTATCCATTTGAAAGTTATTCCAGTCCATTTCTCACTTTCAAAGTGGTCATCTCCCAAAAAATTCTTCGGTCTAGTTGAATATTTTTTCACAACATTCTAAACCAACATGTTATCTACCCCCATGTATATAAGAACAACAAGTAAATCTAAATCAGTCTATTCTATATGCGGTAATACACATTTTTTGTGTTTTTCGAAAACGACAAAATATGTCTAAGAATCATATGTAATGAAGCTGTCAATTTGAGTAAAAAATCAAAAGAAATAGCACCAGTCATATGTAAAACGGAACATGCAAGTTACGATGGAATGAATGAAACATCGGTTCGAGCCAATAACACTTAGCAATGTGAATAATTTGGCCATACCTATACAGATTACGGTGTAGCATAACTCGCCCCGCTGATGTAAATTTAGCGGAAATCAGTGAGAGATTGCAACCAGAATGCCTGGTAATCATACCTACCTCTTTTAGAGAAGTCTCAGCATAGACAAAACCAAATATTATTACTAGACTGGATTTAACCTAAGATAAAACAGGAATCCTCTCTACAGCCATCTGGAAGAACGTTTTAAAGATTATTGCACAATATGCAAACAATTACAAACGGTTCAAAAACTTTGATCCGCGTAGGTAGTATAATTGCGATATTGAATAAACTCCATTTGTGAAATTATTCGCCTTTGCAACAGTGAAATGTGTGATATGCTGTTCACCTTAAAATCCATAGCCATTTCCAAGCACCAATATTGTAACATATCTACAGATTTACTTAACTTTACACAAATTAACTCATTTAACTCTGATGCTAGCGCCTAAAACTTAGAATTAAATCAATGCATCGTTTTTATCTAGACTTCAAGTCATACAGACGAAACTGCCGATTAACTCCAAATAAAGATTCTTCTGTATATTTTGAGTTTATTCAACCCGATGACGCAATTGCACACATTAAAAGTAAAGTAATAGACAAGGCAGTGGACTTAAATTACTCAAAGCTGAAACCTATTAAATAAATTGTCAAACCTTGAAAATGTCCAACAAAATTCAGCCTAGCAGATCACAGCAATATTATCTTATTGTACCTTCTATTAAGAAATGAAGCAGTTTTATGTCAGCAATGTACTACAGAGCATATCACTAAATATATTGTATAATCATGCCCTCAACCCAATGATTTCCGCCATATTGAGAAAATTCCAAATAATGTAATTGTCACAGTGTCCAATACTATCAATTCAATAAACAATATTTTAGATTTCATACAGTGACTTGCATCACAGGAAATAAGGTTAATGTGATATACGATAGATCTTATGGCCAATTAAATTAAAAGGAAAATTGGTTCAACATTCAACATTTTCTTCCAGATATTAAACAAGAAACATTCGAGCGGAACTCCCTCTTAACTTTAGTCGCAATTTTAGATTCTTCAAATACTACGAAATACTGTTATAATTTACACTACCTTGAACATTTTTTTTTCTTTGGAGGAAAAACTTTCAGACTGCCCGCACTGCTGTTCGATCGTGCGGGGGTGTGTGGGATTTCTACCTCACTAAGAAACCTCCCTCTTTTCTGTGGCCTCACCATCTCCGGAACCGTGCGAGCATTACTTCATGCCTTGAACTATCTGGATATTTAATTCGTTACTAGACTAATGTTGATAAGATAAATAATATTGTTTCACCATAACTATTTTATGTCGTAACTTATACTGCAGAATGTTCTATCAAAAACTACACACTACAGTTTTCTGTACACTATATTGTCTAAAACCACTTTCCACTTCAGCTTCCCACCACAATTCTAAATGTGTTTTTATCTTTCGTCATGTGAACATGCTAAGAATATGACGGATCTCCAGAAAGCAATTGTTCACGATTAATAATAAGATTCCAAATTTAAAGGTATACCGTTTGGTTGTATTCTTAATCCTTTATATTATGGCTTATTTAATACAAGTATGATGGTCAATTTGGGAGACGTTATGCTTCCTAGAGCGTGATTTTCATTAGCGAGTAATTCTTTCTAAACTTTAGTCATGCAGTTGAATTTGGTAGAACACTAACTCAGTTTTCCTTTTAAATTATGCTTTGTAAGATTAATAAGGCGTATCTCAATTTGCACAAAATCATACTTCAGACGTTTATGTGTTATTAATGATGTTGTTTATAATGACATTCGAGAATTGCAAGTAGACACTTGGTCCATTATAGACCAAGGGTCCTGAGATATTCAAGTTTATGCAACTATAGATTTAACCATATACCGATGATGTCTACGTAGTTAGAAAATGCTTATTAATATTCTGGTGTAATTTTCGGGCTTTGGTATGTGTTCCGTCTGTGGCACTATTTTCGATTGCTTTCTACTTACTTTATTCATAAAATCATTCAAAATTCAATAATAAAGTAATTACAATCTTACTTAGGTAATATAATTTACGTTTTTTATAATAACTGCGAATTGTCATACATTAGGACTCAAATCAGTGTCGAGTTTTTCGAATTCCATTTTTTTGAAAATAGCAGGCGTGCGTAGCACTCGAATACTAAACACACGAATTCTATTTCCAATCAGAATAAGTGGGACTATTGCAAAAATTGCCTACTATAAGTTTGCATACAAAATTAGTACTTACTTTTCAATTTTCAGGTTATACAAACTTTTGTCTAAATGACTCCAAATTAAAACGAAAAGTTACCAACATAATTGAGAGTTAAAAAACATAAAGCAGACAAATTTTTATATTTTCCCTACTCATTATACAAGTTTTATTTACTTTCCAATTTCCATGATTAAAGTAATATTATTTATGTACTAAGCTAAGGAAAATCTTTCATACTTTTTATATTTGCATTTTCTCCCACTGAATATTTAACAATGACAGAATTCGCAGATTATCAACGCTTATCCGGCCAAAGATATGCTATAAATTTTCCATACATTAACATATTGCTGTGTAGACTTATTTTAGATACCCAATTGATGGAGAGATTAGGCACTATTTCCTGCATAAAGGCGAGAAAGTAATATGTTTCATCTGATAATGATAATTTATAGTAAATAAAAATAATAGTTCCGGAAAAATGTTGTCATTATAGTATTGTATATCTAGAGATACCTGAAAGAAGAGAAAGTAAAAATGATTGAATATTGAATATGTGTGTTTTCATTAAAGAAGGTTATCCATATTTGCAAACTAAGGGCATCATTATCAACTGAATTGTCGCTTGGACGGATGTTCGTTCATAGTCGTCTTAATAGGCCATATATTATTATAATTAGTAATGCGAGTAGACTTTATCTCCAGTACTCAGGCTTGTACCATCGTGCATTCGCGATAGGTAGGATCTACTAGCGAGGACCAATGCTTTCCTAGGAAGATAGCAGTCCATTCCAGGGTATATCTTGTAGTTCCGTTGGAAAATGGGATCCTCCTCCAATCTCCAATTCTCCAATTGTATGAAGATGTTTATTCATAGGACGGTTATATAGCCTAGAATATGTCTCATTATTTCACTATCGAGCCCAAGAAACCACTTTACGATAGTTACTTGGAGGACTTATTCTAGGGGATCTGGCATCTGTTGTTAAACTGTGCCAAGGCCGAGTCTCGTGGCTCTAATTGAATCAAGTTTTTTCACAGTCCAAAGGATGTCTCAGGGTCAGGCATTATCGTTTTGATCCCGCTTATGCCAAACAGTCTGCTTCTTCAGTGCTAATTGTTATCAAAAAAATTCCATATAACCAGCAAGACTTTGATTGCTTTATTTAATAAATCTAGGAAAATATTTACATCAATCTTCCTTCTTTTGTTTACTCATTAGTTTTTCTCTTAAATGACTATTGTGTGTATTTTTTAACTAAACATTTAAATCAGGTATGTTTGGTATTAAGATTTATTTCATTTTTCCAGTAGACCATAAAATATGATATAGGAAACGTCAGAGCATTCCCTATAATTTAAAACATACAAAATTGCAAAATAACATTAAAATTGAGCTTAATAATTTAAGTGTTCGGAAATATAGAGACAGAATGTATATAGGCTAAATATTAAAGAAAATATATTAGAAACAAAAACACAAAGTAGGTGTCTAAAATTAAGGCAAAATAACAATTTAAAAGATATAATGTGTATAATTTATAAGTAAATCTAAAATTGTAAATATTCCTGAATACTACATATAAAAGCAATTGTGGATGAGAAAAGATTTAAGTTTACTTCTGGGAAATTTGTTATTTTCTGTTTTTTTTTTGTGATATTAATTTGTTATATAGTTGAATTTCTACGTACGTATGATACGAGCTTATTCGAAAGGTATTCTGTATGCACCTCCTAATTCAAAACATTGTCTATAAGTAAATATAGAAACTTTGTGTTTTCTACTTGTGCAATAGACATTCCATCAACTTTCAGTAAATAACTTCTTTCCATTGACGAAAGGCTTGAAAAAGTTCATAAACAATATTTTTGATTTATATAGACATAACTTGTATCAAACCAGTTTTTCAATTCATCAATCATATTTTGAGTTTTTGAAATTACTACGATTGTATCTAAATTAGTGCATAAATATGTGTTTTCATCTGCAAATATTGCTAAGGTGTTTTCACAGCTTGCTACATTAGAAAGGTCATTAATATTATGCAAATTCTGGAAAACTCTTGTCACTTAAGAATGTTATTTTATTCGCTTGAACTTTGTATGAAATTTTAAGTGCGGCTTTTTTCCAATAAACATCTTATATTATTTCAGGCAACTTCAACTTAACATCAATTGAAGTCCCCGAATTATAAGTTAAATAGTTTTCAAAATATTATTTTTTATTGAAATTGGGACACTTTGGAGGATGATATCACTTCAGGGGTGCAATTTGACATAGAAGTTGTCCTATGTCCACTTACTTAGGATATACTCTGTATACCCAAAAATTGATGCCCATGTTTACCAGAATTTAGCTTACCGAAAAGAAGTATTGTATTGATTGATGGATTGATTGATTTGCCAGCGTAAGATGAGCATTGCTGCCGATTCCGGACATCCATGGAGGTTCGCTCCAACACGCAGCTTGGTCGACCGCCGAACACGCCCAACGGACGGCCAAACCGCGTGCCGAAACCAAATCTCGGATGTTTTATATACAGCCGGACCGCTGCATACGCTGGGTTGGACATGAGACATGCTTGTTATCAGCAGCGAGAACTACATGACGCATGGGGTAGGAATATAGGATGGGAAGTGTAGGTGTTTGTGAGATGCTTCTTTATAGTCTCCGTGTTTCTTTTAAGTTTCCATCTATCATCATCTCCTTATTTATTCTTCTTTCAAGTCTTCTGTTTCTGGATCTAGCAGTGTGCGCCTCCTTCTGCCTACTTGCGTTCACTTCGTTTGTCTACTAAGACATACATGCATTCGCTCGCCGCTATTTTTGTTTTTTCTCCTTTTTTATTAACGGTTCCACGGGTAAATAAACATTTACGGTGGAAGTGCCTTATCTCGCGATAAAGACAGCTTTATCTGGCGGGTTGGTTATGAGAAAGAGGCCCGAGAGAATATTTTGCACACCCTGTATATTAGTTTGTTTCTACAGTAATTGCTTTCAACCGCTACTTTCCAATTCTGGGTATTTTCTATTTCATTACCTATTTAATACCACTTCACTTCTATTATCAAATTTTTCTCAGTTGTGTAATAAATCGTCCTATGACAACACACATAAAAACAATATTCTGAATCAAGAATCCTCTGCCTCAACCGGTAAGCAAATAAACAAATTTCTCATATAAAACAAATAACACTGCAGCTAGAAACAAGAAGTTCATAGTAAATAAATTATTTCTTAAACAAAAGTACCCGTTCCACATGAAGAATTCATTCATTCGCGTATATATGAAACATTTCCGAATCACAACATTATTCTGTGAAGGATTAATAAACCAGTAAATAGAACTTAGAAATAAATAAAAATAACACTTATCTGTCATCCTTTGCTTATGTTACTACTTCCACTCATTAAAAGCCAGTCCGTTGCGTTTCACTTCGCACTAGCCACTTGAGGGAGGGTGCTCGGTCGTCTTAGGTATATGCACTTGTTGATAATCTTCGAGTTTATGACATGGTCGCATTGGACATGTGTATTTCTTTTAGCAGAGTTATCTTATGCTCCAGATATTTGTACCCTTTGTCGAGTTGTTTATATACGCTTTCAGTGACGCTGTAATCAAATATTAAATATCAGCTATATGAAATAGCCAAATTCATGCTAATTTATATCAATTTGTAGGATTGTCCACTTATTAATTCAATACGTCTTTACGCGTTTTCGCACTGTTTTTACCTGATTTTCTCGAGGTTTCGTGATTTTCTTAGATTTTCACGTTTCAAACCATGTAGATTACGGTCTCTTGTATGTCTGTTAGCGCTATATCTAGAAAACTATTTGTAGTCCAGGCGGCAGGTAAATTATTGTGACAAGCACACCTACCTCGCTGATTTCTTGCATACGTTTTAAGCCCCCCTCAGTATCCTAAACGCACAAAATTCTATGTTTTTTAAATTCCGGTGGCGGGGAGGGGAGGCCGACGGGTGCAAAAATTGCTCAATTATTTCGGCTTCTATTGAAGCTACGACAAAAGCGCGACATCAGCGCACCTTCAAGCACTACAACTTTGTTCTTCATGATTTTCGTCGTAATTGCTACGGTTATCGACTGGAGGGGCGGGGCAAACTATTTCGGAACAACAACTTTTTTTAATGAAATTGTTTACTTGCAACGTATTTTAACAATTGTGTGGACATGTTGTCACTCTATATCGTTAGTAAAGGCTATCGTGGATGTGGACTCGAGCCAGTTACCACCAAGAAAGAGGTAGCGCCAAGGAATTGCTAAAATTGATCTCATATAAATGCACTCGAAAATGTTAAAAATCTTGTGAATGCAGAAAAGCGGGCATAATATGCAAGCACTGTGCGGTGGGAGAAACATGCGAAAACACATGAACAATTTCATGTACAGAGCTTAATGCAGATAAATACGGTGACGACTACGTGTCCAATTTTAACATCAACACTGAAAATCACGAGAGAACCGAAGAAATCGAAGAGAACCAGGATGAATGTGGAGATACGCAAATGGGCAACATCGAAAGAAGACCAAGAGTAACTCGAATATCGCAATAAAAAATCATAGAATAACAACAGCAACAAAATTGTGGAATATACATCCTGGGGACACCACTTTAAAAATGCGTCTGGGGCTGTACCTCTCTAGTGCTATGGAAAGAGTCTACATGAAATGTATATCTTATTTTAATATGTAAGTAATATGTATGTATATTCAAATGTAAAAAAATACGAAGAAAAGCTGAATGAAATTAATACACTAGCACGGAATTGTTAAATATGTATTCGCACCTACAGAATGTACATATTTCCCAACTCACAATGTTGCTCAAGTTTCATAACCCCTGAATAGATAATAAAAAGTGTTCAAATATGTATAAAATAGTAAAGACAAGTTGCAAATAAACAATTTTATTAAAAAAAAATTGTTGCTCCGAAAAAGTTTGCCCCACCCTCCAACCAATAACCCTTGCAGTTACGACGAAAGTCAAGACAAGCAAAGCTCGAAGCCCTCTACGCCAGTATCATCGCTTTTGTCATAGTTTCAATAGAAGCTGAGATAATTGAAATACAATTTTTGCACCTGTTAGGCCAACCCCTCCGCCCACGGGATAAAATATAGAATTTAGTGCATTTGGAATTCTTAAGGGGGGCTTAAAACGTATGCAAAAAATCAGCGAGGTAGGTGAGCTTGTCACAATAACATAGAAAAAACCCTCCTGCCGCCTGGACTATTGACGGAGAGTCTTTGATAGGCAGTTGACGCCAGCGAAGATATGGGTAGAATTTCACTGGACCTTATAGAAGCGGACAGCCTATAAATAATAAATAAGAGAAAAAATGTGACAAATGGCAATAAGATTTGGTATATAGTTAACACAATTGGCAAGGAAGACCCCTATTATACTATTAATAAGAAATATACAATACATGGTGGTCATCCTAAGAAATAATTCAACTATGGCGGAAATTTTTAAAGATATTACGCGAACCTTCCATATTTAGCACATTTTATTTATTATTTATTTTTTCTGTCGTATGATCATTCTGCATAATTTTTTAACCAAAAGTTATCAAGTTTTCTTTATAGGACTAGTGATTAAAGCATTCCGATGAATATTATTCTCCTGTTGTTTCTTAATTCATAATTTTGCAGAGTGACCGCCCTGTTAAATAAGGAGGGAAGTTCTGTGTAAATATCTTTACCGATTTGGTCTAATTTTAATTAGCAATTTTCTTGTTAACTTAGTGGTAGAGACCGCCATAAAACTGTACATATTTTGTAAATTAAGCATATTTTGAAAACTATATAACAAAGAGATAATATATTCCATTGAAATCACCATTACATATACCTGATTCTCTTCAAATGGGTGTAATAAAGTAATACCATCATTTTAAGTTAATTTATATATTTAAGTAGCAGCACATGAATTTCTTGTATGTATTTTTAACATTAACAATACATTAATTATCGATAAACTCGTGAGCAAGTTTCCAATTCAAGTGTTTGCACATGGACACAGTGCATGCAGTGGTCTCACAACAATTAAAAAAATAAAAGTAATTTCTTGGACACCAACGTGTGAAAACCTATTAATTATTGTAAGTATGCCATAAATTAAAGAATTAAATCTATAAAGATATCAATACAGCAATTAAATTATAATTAAGTGATAAATTTTCTTTCACAAATACAAATAACCTCTTAGTCACATATGTATTCAGTAAATAAAGTATCAAGTTAAAAACAACATAACTTAGTGTCTCTTAAATTTGCAATACTGCAAATATCATATTTTACATGATTACTTAAATGAAAGTGTATTCAGAAATAGTTAGGGAGATAAATTATACAACAAAAATCTTGTAAAAGATAATTTGATTTTTTTATGATAACCCAATATTTGTGTATCTAACAGTAATGATAAAATTGGTAAGATATGCGCCCTTATAGTAAAAAAGAATAAACACGTTTCAAAAAAAATAGTTACTAAAAATCATTTTCTTACTTGAAATGAAAACTAAAGCCTTGGTTTTGTCTATGCAAAACGCATAAAAAAATTTTTCACTGGCGTGTACGCGGGTCTCAAATATTAAAAGCAGTGTGTCCACGGGTGGCCACGTTGTCCCAATATCATGGACATAAGATGACTGCCGGTGAGCATGTGGTCGTGCACAGTAACAACAGAAATGACCATCGGTTGGTACTTGGCGCTATGCGTTAACAACAAATGTTCTGTATATATATACATTTTTTTTAAATTGAATTTTTCACACTTCACTATTATTTTTCTGTTAAATATATAAAATTGTAAGTACCTAATTTTGGTGGAAAGTATTGGAAATGTTGGATCGAGTGTTTAAACCGGTAACTTAAATATAAAGGCGAACCAATTAAAAGTATACGCCAGAAGGGATTCATCTGAATTTTCTAAACTTTCCCCCATGAAATTGCCTCTATTCTCGTGGGTTTCCTCTGGCCTTTGTAAATCATGGTCTGCATATTCCTTATTATAATACGTAATATGACATAGTTGAGTTTTACTATTTTATATATTAAGAGAATTAGAAATAAGTACCTAAAAATTTACACGAATTTTTACAGGAAATACATTATATGCTGAAATAAATATACCTACTCAAAATATGTGCATTATATTTTGTAATAAATGAGATGTGAATAATTTTTGTAAAATAAAAAAAAAAAAGAATTAATAGCCTTTAAAAAAATAAAAATTATGAAATAATATTTCGTCGCCGCGCCGATAGGTTCATTTAACATATTTGCCTGATATTGATTTTGAGGTTGGTTAAAAATTCGTTCGATTTTGTTGTTTGTTCATTTTTTACATCGAACTCAAAATCGATATTATAATAAGGTTGAGTTAATCGAACGACGGTGAAACTTTATACTAGCTAATGCACTTTGTTTCTAGGGCCAACAATACCATAGAAAAAGTGAAATTTTATATCATAGTTTTGGTAGCCATTTTCTAGAGAGGGTTCAATTTTATGTGAAGAAATTTTGTCTAACTCTTTAGTGGTACAATTATGGCAGACCTGTTGGAATCGCCATTTTGAATCTTCAATTATTGATATCAGATTCAATATCAGCTACCCCGAAAATACATAACTCTTTAACTTAAACGGAAGCCTGCGTCATTTTATTGCCTATTCTTAAATATACCTTAGCTCGCTCCAATATTTGCTCACTTTGTACTAGACATACCTTGATTAAACCAATATGGGACCATCGCCGAGCCATACTAGTAAAATGAGGAACTCGGTGTTCATATTATTACTTAAATATTGCACCTCTGTCCTCCAAGCACAGATATACGCAATATTACATTACACATAAATAACTAGAGTAAACATTATACTCTTCGCCGATTTACCACACTTGTTATATAATTATTGCACATTCCATAGAATGCTCTACGCATTTTTTTTGTAAATAAAATTACTTTTGGACATTTTTGTTTAATTACAAAACATAAGAAAATGTTTTTTTCAAATTCGTGGTTACAAGAACCGTGACGGACGGACATTTTGAGAGTTATTCAGAATTCGATCACCAACACAGTCATATGAACAATTTTTCGAGCAATATTACATGTATTTGCGAAGAGTATAATAACATCAGTAGATATAGACGGATCTGTTAGTGCAGGCAGTTAGGCATACCTAAGGGCACTAGCAAATCAGTGGTGACATTCGCTCTTACGTAAGAATGACGAGGAAAACTAAAGGCCTTAATGAACCATAATAAGATAACTTTGTTGAAGAACCGGTGCATTATAAAATTGAAATTTAAATAATGTTGGTAGGTTAGCAAGGAGATGAACTCCATATATGACCCTAGGTGTGCCTAAATCTATTAGACGCGGTCAGATACGAGATGGGTTAAAAATTTACGCAAAGAATACTTGGAGAAAATAAGCTGGCATCCTATACCTCGAAAAAAAAAAAAACAGAATAAGGATGCATACCGGAGAGCTAGAATGCAAACAATGTAATGGAGAAAAAGACAGCCTACCATATCTTTTGTGAATGTAAAGCTTTGGATCATAAAATGCAGGCTCTATACGGACAACCAAATTGCGTCTAGAAGACTGAGTCTAATCCAATGATGGGACTGTACCAATTAGTGATAAGGTCGTGAATACTAGAATGGGTGTAATCTAGAAAGTGAGAGATTAACGCAATAAGCTTAGAAGGCTATGGTGCTCTAGAAAACAGTTATAATAAATGACTTCCATTAAAAAAAAACAGCTGCTGTTTCATTTGCATAGACAAATTGACATCGCTCTTTCTTTACTCTCCTTATCTTACCATTTCATTTTGCCTTACTCAAGCCTAAAAGGCATTGGTAAAATAAACAAATAGCCATTAAATTCAGCAACCGAATTTTAATTACATTTTCGATAAAATTTTAATTTTTATATTAGGTAGATGTGGGATTGAATTTTAAATTTTTATATCCCTTTCTCGGTTATCCTAAAATGACGGCAGGTCGTGATTAATGAGTAAAGGAGATGTATATCTAGAATTTTGTATATTATATTTCAACACATACTTTTAAGTAGAAGATTCGATAAAGCCTTAATTATTTATCCTGGCGTAGTTTCTAAAGGTCCATATTATTTTCACGCAATTTATTATATAATAAATGGGCCGGTCTTGAAAGAGTCTCCTACGCAGCCAATCTCTCATCCGCTTCCTCTTTATCTTTGTTTTTTCTTATAATTTCCATAATAGCTGATGCGACAATTAGGCAATCTGTAAGAACTTTATTATCTTCGGTGTCCACAAACAGTGATAGATAGCATTCGCATAATTTTAAAATTTAAGCACTAATAATTTTTTTGCTTGTTATGGAATATAAAACAGCATACAATACACGTAGCAATTTTGTAAATTATTACTAAAACTCTGTGAAGAATTAACTGTCCTCATTGAAAACACCACTAAACATTGTAAAATAAAACTTTACCCAGTCACTGGGTTAAATAATAATAATAATAATAATAAAAATAATAGGTCAGAGGAAGGAATAATTTATACGGCTAATTAAAGAACACCATCAGGAGAAAAACTTGTACTCCAACGCAACAAAGTACGATAAATCCAAGAAGAATATCTGGGAAGTGAAACCGCTGACGAGGACGCCAAGAGAAAATTAAATACAGTATTGAAAAGAGGAAAATAGAAATGCTCTGTGCCTTAAAACTTGGCAAAAATATCCAAAAATCACCTTCTTAGAATTATGTATCTTAAAAAAACGTCTTCTTAACCGCTTCTCAAGTCACCGAGGTAACTCCTTGAAAATCCAGAATGATTTTGTGTTGCACTCTTTACAGCACGCACACATGGTTAGTTTAACTACACTTGTTAGAGAGCGTTGTTCATTCGGAATTGTATCTGTGATAGTTTAATAAAGTTTATGTGTGTTTACGCTGAACTTTGTCTTTTCGAAAATTTCTTTAACATGGATTAAATTCCTCAAGGTATGGTCTCTTTAAGGCTACTTAACATTGATGGATAATATTGTTTGATATAAATGTATAATCATTCTTTATGTCAATGAACCTTACCGATAAAGATTATTAAATAAAAAAAAACCCGTTTAGTTACAAAGTTAGACCCGCTTAGAACCGTGCTAATTTTGTAACCATATGAATCTTATATAAATGACTAAAATTTTAGATACTTTTCATTGCTGGTGTGTGAGTTATTTTATATTAAAATCCTACGTGTTAGCTGCTGAGAAAAAGCGAAAATTAAATAATTTTAATTTATTTCATATTTTAATCTACTTTTAGTAGAATAAATGACACATTATTTCTACTTTTTTTATCCTATTAACTGTATTCTAATTTTTTTTTTGTATCAGGTGGAAATGAAGAGGGACTAAGTAGGAACCATATTTTCAAATATAAAAAAAAAAATCTGGTTGTGATTTTTCTGTAAAGTGTCAGCACGTTGTAATGTAGTCTTAAACCAGCCACAAATGCCGGAGCTGCCAGAAAATATTCAAAGTGATGTATAACATAATATCTATGGAGTTTGTAGCAAAATTGGTGAACGACGGAAAGAAAATGGAAGAGCATAAACAGGATTTCTGAGCATTAATGCTGACTGGCTGAAAGAAAAATATAATTTATATCATAATGTTGTGGTGGAAAATAATTTACACAGAACTTCTGGATTAGCAGGGAGAAAGAGAAAGTATATTTATGAAAGCAGTGAAAGATCGAAACGTAGAAAGACTCAGAAATACCGTCAGATAAATCAGCATCAATGAAAACCTCGATTGCAACTGATGTTGATGAATTGAGTACATCCACGTCTGAAAATGATTCTAGTGACTATGAAAGTAACTATTAATAAACTACAAAGATTTTATTTTCTAAAATGTGTCATTTAAGTTCAGATTTTGAAAATTATAATATATTTTTTTGTTGTAATTTTAATTTTGTAATTAAATTTCAAATTTTTTTTTACATTTTTCCAATTGTTGGTACTATATTTTCATTCGTTTTTGCAAAATATATCCCGAATAAATCCATGAGTTTGCAGACAGAATTGTATGGTTTCGAAATTATTACTAAGTTTTCTTTACTTCCACTCCTTAAAACCACTATCCTTAAAGGCAGTTTTTTTTTTGTTATTTCTATGTTAATTTGTAGGTTGAAGTCTTCGTGAATAATTTTTTTCGTAATTTTACTCTATTATTCGAATTCCACCCCCTGAAATCACCCCAATTTCTCGATGTCATTTTTAAATTATCCTTTTCTACAATCACCAGCTGATTTTGGACGAGTTTCATGAGTTTCAGAATTTTTGCCAAAAAATGGTTTATTTCGACCCAGCGTGCGATGCATGGAGAATTCTTTCGAGTTTTGCTGCGTTTAATTTTCATAAAATATACATATTTTTAAAAGACGTCATAAATTAATTACATTTCCAAAACAGTTATTAGTTTTGGGTGAAAAATATTTAAGAATATCTATAGATTAAGTGCTGTGGGTATTTACATAAATATTATAAAATACAATATAATTTTCATGACCAATGAGTAATTACATAGCATTGAATTGTTCAGGGTCATATCTGATTCGATATTGATTTTGAAAAAATTATTGCGAAGATAATTCAAATCTCCATCTATCAGATAACATTAAAAAATATACACGATGCTATTTAAAATAAAAAAGTTAGTAGAACTTTCGGTTAAACTGAAATGTATTTTTAGTTCTGGTTAAGCAACAAAATGTATTTTTGAACCAAATGTTTTGTATCCCAATTTCAAATTCTTCTCTTGAAGAATAAAAGAGTAAATGAGGGCAGGGCGTACCTGATCTCGCAGGCACTCGGTTTGCGTCTACACATCACGTACATGCACCAAGGTTCTTTTTATTGGTCAGTTTAATATTTCCAGACAATTAGTAATACAGAGTGCATGATATAGGTACAAAATAAGATTTGGTGCCGAATGTAGGTATGGCATGTCCGCAAGTAGGCACTTCAACAGTTACTAAAAATGTAATAGCTAATTTTACCGACCTACAGGATATAGAGTAGTATTATTATGAGAAGATGCTCGGGGCGGAGCTAACGTGCGCGAATATTTTTACCAGTGACAGCATCATCTGGGATAGAAGGATATATTATAATAATTGTAATCAAATTTTCGAGGTCGAGGAGCTGTGTAATGTAGAATATTAAAACTCGTCACACTCTGGTGTTTTCGATGAAGACATTCTTCACTGAAAGTAAGGTTATATCACTTAATTCAATCAAAAACGGCGAACACAACAAGTATACCGCAGCACGGATCCTGTGACTGCAGTTTGACGGTGCCACTGGCTTCGACGTCAAATATGACGCAATTCGTTTTCATTGGCCTAAAACAATGGAGCACACAAACTCGTTTCTGCGCATTATTTTTTGCAAGCATCTTCTCATAATAATACTTCTCTACTCGCAAAAAGAAAAATTAGCCTAACCTGAAGAATTAACCTTAAATTCATATACATAGATTATTACAAGTTTTAGCCGAACTAACGCAAAAATGACATCTGAATTGGAACCCAAAACATCCCATCTTAAGCTGACCATCTTACACACTGGGCCATTCGATCGTTAACGCATAATGTGAAGAACTGTGTTATAAATCTACGTCTGCCACATTCCGTACCTGCATTTGGCAGCGAATCACAATCCGTATCCGTTTCTTACGCTTCGTTACTGATTGGCTGATAATACTAAACTGAGAAAATACCTCGGTGCCAAATATATATACGGAATGTTTATATGCACCCGGTATAGCAAGAATCACCAAGTACGTACGAGTCTATACGAGCACAATTGAAATCGTATAAAAACTAAAGGCCGCCAAAAACAGTCGGCAACTCTTTATTGTACATGGGCGGAGGTAAATAGAAATGCTTGTCATAAGAAAATGTTATAATTTTTTGAAAATTGTATTAATTTTTATTATCTTTTGTTTATTAGATGGGCTACTTTTGTTCATTTATCCAATAACATATTTTTGAAGTATTATATCAGTTTTAAATATAAAGTCCAAATATTTAAATTTATTGGGTTTAGTTTTAAAGTTATCTACATTGAAATATGTTATTATCAGCAAGGAACAACGAGAAGGTATGAACGTATCCTTGTCGGGATGGGGGAATGGGACAGGTTAGATTGGCGAGGAGCAAGGATGTTAAATAGTAAAAATAAAAATTTAAGTTTCTTAACCAAAGCAAAGAATTAGTACAACAAAAATAAATACTTGTATAGATAAAACAAAAATAAAAACAAAATTAAAATATGTCTCTAGAATAAAGTAACTTAAATTAAAATTTCTTGTCAACTAAATAATACGTATTCCATAACAATAAAAAAGTAAACTTCATACCTAACATAATAGCTAAATATTTTGTTCGGAAAATTTATATTAAAAAGTTAAATGGTAAAAGTTGACGCGTCTGAATCTTCACTTTCTGAAGAGGGATCATTATCCGGTTGAATTATAATCGGCGCAATGGGGGTTAGTGTTGGATATTGATTTTCTTTTTCAATTACATGCTTAACGTAATTTTTCCATAAATCAGTATTGTCGAGGTCATTTATTACTTCTCTTATATGATCAACTACTACCGCGCTTAACGTTGGAGTATCATTTCATTTTCACAAACGATCTTTTAAAATTGCTCAAACCATCTCGATAGGATTAAACATGCATAGTACGGAGGTAACCGCAAAAGTATATGACCGTGTATATTGTATAAGTTATCAATAACATATTCCCTTTTGAAATTCTGTTCTTTTATTCATTTCAGTAATTCGCGCTTTATTGGAACTTTTACAGGAATTTCCATATTTTTTTCTCTCATAAATTTTAAAATGTCTTTCTTGTACTGGTGTTTGGTATTTTACTTAATATTGGCGAGTGATAGGAAGCATTTTCTAATACAATTACCGAATTAGGCGAAATATTTGGTATAAAGCTGTTCTGAAAACCATTTTTCGCACTGCACTGGAGAAATATCGAGTCCACGTTGACTAATGACTGATATAACTCAAACACCGAGCGACCAATTGAACTGAGGAATACCCGGGTGCCAGCCAATCGTCGCCACCCGTCCTCAAATGCAGGCCAATGACAACACATCTCACGTTGACTCTTGGGAAACGATTTACAAGATTTTTTTATGCTAGTGGACCTGTCCGTTTTATCTTTAAACCAGTGCAGTCGTAGATGGCTCATTCAGGCTGATTACATTGCCAGTCTTGGACTCGCCTGCACAGTTTCAACTACTATTCGATTCTCGATACCATTGTTACATACATAGGACAAAATATCAAGTTAAGTGCGCACGGTCCTGTGCTTTAACACTGAATCTAATGTTGAGAGTCAAACATTCAAAATTGCGAATCCAATAGACCTGCCATAATAACTTTTGCAGATATACATTCAATTTAGTCACTAAAAAGAATGAAAAGAACTGAACCGCCTTTTATAATAATAATTGATATATCATTGAAGTGCTTCTTATTTCAAATGTTTCTATTTATTTCAGGTAAGAGTTAAATAATTTTGATGCAAGGAACATACGACGCCGTTTAACAATTGTTTAAATCATTTCTTCAACGGATTCAAGATTTTTAAATTTCTATCATCTTTCCGGATATACTCCAACCAATTAAGATGGTAGTCTCCTCATTTATATTCGGAAATTTATTTGAAAACAACTCAGATTGCAGCTGATAATACAAGAATGAATTATGAAATAGTAGTCCTTTGAAACATAATTAGGACGATTAAAATTTGAAAATATTGTCAACTTTACAAATTCACTCCAAACATAATTCTTTGACGGTTTTGGTAAAAATAATGTAGAAAAACATCTAATTTCTAATATAATAACATCAACAAACAAATATGAATGTAAATTTAATGACCATCTCATACCATTTTTATAACAACAAATTTCATATTACATAACAATGATATGGTAATGATTTCCATATTAGGGTGATGTAAACAGTCCCATAATGATGGTCTCATGTTGCGGCAGTACCCCAATATTAAAATTTTATTATACGGTAAAGAGCTATAATGTACGTCTTTACGTCGTATTATAAAAGCACTTAGTCGATACATATTCATTGGCACGTCTTCAAAATACACATCAAACCTCAACGTAATTACGTAATAACATTTTTTGTAAAATTAGTCAATCATCTCAGCGACTATGTTAAGAGAACTCTGCAAAGGATAAATAAATTGATTTTCATGTTAAGTACCAGAAAAACTGTTTTATAGCGTCAATTAATTTCCATATAGGGAAAGGTAAGGTGGTCCACAAAGTTCCTGGAAATATTCTTGTAATTGTTGGATTTTGAGGAATGCGCCAAAGGCTAGAAACCGAGCAGGGAAACCTTCTGGGTTGTGTTCTATTCTCGCTTAGCGCTCTGGTTCTCAGTTTTGCTGTTAAAAATCATTTTAATTGGTTGGTTCTGCATGAAATCGATTTAAATTTTAGCTTTTAAAAATAAAAGTCCACTATGAAGAATGCTACCATTGTAGATTGATTTGAACTTTTATTATGTTGCTTTTGAAGCATGCTTTACATTTCCATTAGTTTGTATGTACGTACGCAACACTCTACAAGTCACTAACCCTTAATTGATCCGGTTGATCTTTTCAAACCTCTTCGTGTACTATCAGAATATAACCCTATTGTATTCCCGAATGATTCATCGAATAGTTTCATTATTATAAACAATTATTTAACATCTTGCCCGCAGACCAATCTCATTCTCTGTGTGTAGTAGATAAATAATGATAATAATGGAGTGGGTGACTACAGAAAGGCGCTTGATAGCGCTCCACACATTTGGATCGCTGAATGACTTGAAAACTTGGTATGTCCAGTAATTTTTATATATGACTTGAATATCTAAAATATTTAAAATTAGAGTTGCTTTTTCGGTATGAACACAGAGACTAATATTTTACGTAATTTATCCATGCACTCACTTTTCTCAAGTATAAAATCTTATGAAATTGTTAATGAAAAAGGTTTCCATTTATTTCCAACTTTTTGGAACACGTTTATATTAAAACATTACATGCATATAATGAGTTAAAACCTTCCTATATCTGCCTAGAGAAGTTTACGAGTTTATGTATTTATAACAAAAAGGGTAAAGAATAACTAGCACTGCAACAACTGCTACTTTCAAGAAAAAGTATTGTAATATATATGAATTACAAAATATATTAATTAACATTTATTTATGTAAATGCTTGTATCATTGCAAAGAGCCTATATCTATCCTAAAAAAATGTACAAGAACTAGTTATTTTCATTTTAAAACTTTACGAGAAAGCTAAGCTAAGTGTGCAAAGTCATGTAATTGTAAAGTTAATGTTTTATTTATGTATGTCATTAATTTTTTTTCTCGTATAAATGACCACATAATTTTCAGATATACGATGTAATGAGACTATTATACTTTTAAACTACGTACTATGTGGAGAAAATTTCAAATTTATTGTTAATGTCCTTTTATATTTATGCCGAAACATTAATAGTTATGACACGTTGATTTCCAATCTATGGTATTTATAAATCACTAAGTATATGGTTTCGTTGTAATATCAATGGGAATTTTCTAATATTCTCTCATTATTCCATAACACCTGCCTAGTATAATAAAACGGGTTTGCTAATTTCATATTAGTAATTCACCATAGAAGTCGTATTTCGTATATTTTAGGGTATTTAATAAATGGGAATTTTAGGCACTAGGGGAAAGGTGTAGTAATACGTGCCTCCGAGATGATGAAGTTTCCCATGTATCTCTTATGGGAAAAATATATTTTTTCGTAAATTTGTGTAACGCATACATTTGACTTTTAGTGTTATTTATTGGTACAAGGAGCGACAGCAAAATTCCTTGAAATTTATCCTGTTTTTGCGTACATCGTAACTTTGAGCCGAAATAAAATGAATGAACGCCAAAAGTCTCAAATTAAAGGTAACCAAAAATGTAGATCTCGGCATCTTTTCGTTTTTCAATATAGGGGTTGTCACCCCCATAAAAGGGGGTTATTATGGGCATACATATTTTTCAAATTTATTTTTCAATACGCTTTTTAATACAAATAGTTAAAATTAAATAATTTTTCAAAGTAATTAATTGCAAAAAGTCCACTTTAAGAAACTGCCCCTGAAAGAGGGTTAAAATTACCCCTACGTTAAAAAAATATAAAAAACAATTCTGAGGATACATGTAAAATGTATTAAAATACATTATTAGAATTTTTTAATGTGAGGGTAGTTTTAACCCTTATTTTAAGATATGGGGTTTTTCAAATTTAATTATTTTGAAAAAATAACCACTACGAAAAAAAAATTCAGTGAAAAATATTCATACTTAATTCAACCCCCGTTCAGAGGGGTAGGAACCCCCATATTGAAAAATAAGAAAATACCGTCATCTATATTTTTGATTATCTTTAATTTAAGACATTTAGCGTCTAATTATGTTTTTTCGGTGCAAAATTATGACACGCAAAAACAGACTGATTTTGCCGTCACACTTTTCTGTGCACAAATTGTTAATGGTTTAACAAATGTAAATTATTTAAACCATTTTGCTAAAGTTTGGAAGAGATCATATTTTTATGATTTCCAAAAAGCTTGAGGTGTAAGGCAAACAAATTAGAAGTTAATTTTTACTTCCACATCTACGTAGTGGATTGGAAGTATAGTAGTCGTAAAAAAAAAATTGAAAAAAATTGTTCTTGACAAGTTTAGAATGTCATGAAACGTCGAGATATTAAGGGACCCCGCAGTTCTTAATAGGGGAATGAGTTTCAGTCGATTTTTCTGATACTTCGGGAAAATGTTCTCCTGGGCCCCCTGATTAAAATTCTCGGAAACCGGTCTGACCGAATTCGATTTTTTGTTCTACAGGTGATTGAAACTGTGAAAATCTGCGAAGGGCTGCTTAAATGTTCCATAAAAATTCTGAAAATATTCAGGCTCATTTTTTGGACAAAAATAAGCATCTTTTGTCTCTTGGTGTGTTTTTCCGAAGTGCTTCCTTCTCCTGGAAAAAATTACGAACAAAAAAAATAATTTTTTTGTATTTTTTTTTAAGGGAAAAGGAAGCACTTTGAAGAAAAAGTTGGAGAGGCAAAAGTTGATTATTGAGATATGTGGAAATAGTGATTCCTTAGGCAGCGGTTTTTAAGTTTGTAAACATCAGGGACTTGGAAATTATGCGCAACTAACAATATTCATATCTAAACTTTAAAATTGTCTGTAATTATTATTTTTTTCTAAATCATTTTCATTTCAGACATTTTTTGTTTAATTATAAATCATAAAAAAATCACAATTTTTATTTTAATATAAATAATTAATGACTTTTACTTCCCTCGCATACCGAAGCAAAGTATAGTATTCGAGAAAAAAATCACCCTCCGAGATTTTTTCGGATTTTGACGTTTCAGGTCACGTAGATTACGAAAATATAGGTTTTTCAATTCCGTCAGTCTGTCTGTCTGTCAGTCTGTCTGTTGGTGCATTAACTAAAAAACTACTTGACGGAGAGCAGTCAAACTTGGTAGGTAGTTGACCCTGCTGTCAACGAAGAAATGGTTAAACTTTCACTGGAAAATATACAGGGTGGACCGTCTAAAGGGAATAAATAATGAAAACATTTTTTTTGCTCAAATTTAAAATTTCCACGTTTCATGACACGCTAAACTTTTTTCCTTCTTCAATTCTTTTAACAAAAGAGGCAGATTGCAAAAAAAGAAAAATAAAAGAATCCGCGATAATATTGAATGAGGATAATTGCGTGTCGAATTGTTCCGTAGATGTCTGTACAACTTGGCTGCCAATGTTAAAAGAAGAACTTCACAAACTTAACATTGTATAGAAACTAAAAAACTGTTAACTATATCAACAGTTCTATGTAAATAGTAAGTATCTATGGATATTGAATATAACAAACATTCTTAGAGCTGTGTATTTGTCATACACAGCAAAAAAGATTTTTCAAAAAAAGCCCTGAGAAAGGAAACAGATTAGATTTCCGAAACGTCGGCGAAATATTTAATTTCAAGTTTTTATACTTATTTGTGTTGTTTATTTATCAAAACCAACCTTTAACTGATCCTTTGACGTAAACGTCACGGGCGTAGAGGTTTTTTTACCAGTAACATACTGGTTAATTGTGATATATTTTGTAGATTCCCCTAGCACCGCTTAGAAAGAAAACATACATGTGGCAGTGAAATTCCCAAAGAATTGAAGAAGGAAAAAAATTAAGATAATGCCACAAATAACATTTAGACGCTAAACGTATTTCAGAAAAAAAAAAAATTCTTTGTGTAAATTTAAAATTTCCACGTTTCATGACATTCTAAACCTATTTCAAAACAAAAATTTTTGAAATTTTTTTAACATTTTTGAAAAATTTATTACCACTAAAATAGATGAAAAATTTGTTTTTCTTTGTTCAAATTTAAAATTTCCACGTTTCATAGCGTTCTAAACCTATTTAAAAAAAAAATATTAGAAAATTTTTTTGCCATTTTTGAAAACATTTTACCAATATAGATGGAATTTTTTTTCTTTGTTCAAATTTAAAATTTTCACGTTTTCATAGCATTCTAAACCTATTCAAAGAAATTAAAAAAAAATTTTTATTAAAAATTTTTTTAATCTATTTATCACTACTTGCTATAGAATAGATGAAACATTTTTTTGCTCAAATTTAAAATTTTCACGTTTCATGACATTCCAAACCTATTTCGGAAAAATATTCAGGCTCATTTTTTGGACAAAAATAAGCATCTTTTGTCTCTTGGTGTGTTTTTCCGAAGTGCTTCCTTCTCCTGGAAAAAAATAAACAAAAAAAATTTTTTTTTTTATTTTTTTTAATAGAAAAGGAAGCACTTTGAAGAAAAAGTTGGAGAGGCAAAAGTTGATTATTGAGATATGTGGAAATAGTGATTCCTTAGGCAGCGGTTTTTAAGTTTGTAAACATCAGGGACTTGGAAATTATGCGCAACTAACAATATTCATATCTAAACTTTAAAATTGTCTGTAATTATTATTTTTTTCTAAATCATTTTCATTTCAGACATTTTTTGTTTAATTATAAATCATAAAAAAATCACAATTTTTGTTTTAATATAAATAGTTAATGACTTTTACTTCCCTCGCATACCGAAGCAAAGTATAGTATTCGAGAAAAAAATCACCCTCCGAGATTTTTTCGGATTTTGACGTTTCAGATCACGTAGATTACGAAAATATAAGTTTTTCAATTCCGTCAGTCTGTCTGTCTGTCAGTCTGTCTGTTGGAGCATTAACTAAAAAACTACTTGACGGAGAGCAGTCAAACTTGGTAGGTAGTTGACCCTACTGTCAACGAAGAAGTGGTTAAACTTTCACTGGAAAATATACAGGGTGGACCGTCTAAAGGGAATAAATAATGAAAACATTTTTTTTGCTCAAATTTAAAATTTCCACGTTTCATGACACGCTAAACTTATTTCAGAAAAAAAAAATTTCTTTGTGTAGATTTAAAACTTCCACGTTTGATGACATTCTAAACCTATTTCAAAACAAAAATTTTTGAAATTTTTTTAACAACATTTTTGAAACATTTATTACCACTAAAATAGATGAAAAATTTGTTTTTCTTTGTTCAAATTTAAAATTTCCACGTTTCATAGCGTTTTAAACCTATTTAAAAAAAAAAATATTAGAAAATTTTTTTGCCATTTTTGAAAACATTTTACCAATATAGATGGAATTTTTTTTCTTTGTTCAAATTTAAAATTTTCACGTTTTCATAGCATTCTAAACCTATTCAAAGAAATTTAAAAAAATTTTTATTAAAAATTTTTTTAATCTATTTATCACTACTTGCTATAGAATAGATGAAACATTTTTTGCTCAAATTTAAAATTTTCACGTTTCATGACATTCCAAACCTATTTCGGAAAAAAAAATTGCAACATTTTTTTACCATTTTGGAAAAAAAATTTACCACTAGGATGGAATTTTTTTTTTCCTCAAATTTAAAATGTTCACGTTTCATGACATTCTAAACCTATTTCAGAAAAAAAAGTTTTGAAAACATTTTCACCAACATTTTTGAAAAAAATTTTACCACTAAAATAGATGGAAATTTTTTTTTCTTTGCTCAAATTTAAAATTTTCACGTTTTCACGCATTCTAAACCTATTACAAAAAAAAAAAAAAAATTACCAACATTTTTGAAAAATTAAAAAAAAAACACCACTATACTTCCACTCCACTACGTGAATGTGGAATTGAAAATGTGACAGATGGCAATAATATTTGACATATGCACCTATTACACTTTTATTGAAAAATGTACAGAGTGGTCATCCCAAGAAATAATTCAATCATGGTGGACATTTATAAATGTATTTGCTCAAGCCCTCCATATTTGGCACCTGTTATTTAGTATTGAACTTTTGCTGTTGGATGAGCACTCTATATATGTTTTTTGACCAAAACTTATCAGGTTTTCTTTGTAATAATAGTGATAACTATATTCCGATTATTATTTTCAATGTCACTTCATAATTATGAATTTTTTTGGGTGACCGCCATGCTTCCCATAAAGAGGGAAGTTCTTTGTAAATACCTTTACCGATTTTTTTATTTCCTGATCGATTTAGTTCAAAGACAATAGGGTTTTTCCTCTAGCTAACACTAAGACAACGAACTTTTCTTTCTTAAGTTGTCATGCTTACACCAAATATTTATACTATATGGGAATATTATATAATCTGTATACTGTAGTTTCAGGCTTATCAGTAGTCATCAGTACAGGCTGGCAAGTTGAGTGAATACATTCAAATAATTTCATCTTAAAATCATTGAATCTATTGAATAGAATGGGAGGCAACAATTTGTTTGCCACTCAGTGTATTAAAAACACGATTTTACAGAGACATACGCCAAACAAAGAACTGTCACTACTAAACTGTAAATTTACGGTATGATAATTTTTCCTACAAATCCCAACAGAAACAGGTTTGAAAATTGATTAATGTAATCCTCAAAGACATATGGTAATTTAATAACGAAATCTGGGAAATAACATATTCCTAGTGACTCTCGAGTTTTATAGCTGGAATCATATAAAATAGAATCTGGTAGCGTTTCCTTTGAAACGGAAACATAATTTTGATATATCGTGACATTAGACGTAAATCAAAATGCAGTACGCTTATATGTGTACTGTTTTCCCCCCATTCAGACTTGAAGGATCGACGCCTATTTTTGTGATATAAAATTTAAACTCAGCATTCGTTGTAAGCTCTCTAAACATTTTTTAATGTTGGATATTGAGAAAATCTAATTTTTGTACAGCTTTATAAAGCTTTAAAAGTTATCCAAATACATACAATTTTAATGAAAAACATTTGCTTATAAAAATGTTGTTGTGTACTCGGCCTGGAGTTTGAGCATCTGGTTGAGTGTGTCGTGAAGTGAAACAGGTTTAGAGGTGTTTTAAAACCTCATGAGCCGTGACCTTCATATGCGCAGAGACATAATCCGTCCTGTTGACTCAGTTACACTTCTTAAAAATATTATATTTATTGTTTACAATTTATCCCGAGCTCTTGTTCATGTATACAGTAAGGCAGCCTCCAGTGTCTTCAAAAACATACTTATAACTCAGATTAAACTTTGCCTTTTGCGCATTTCGAGGCTCATGAGATTCTGAAATACCTCTAAAATCGTTGACAGTCATTGCAGCCGCAGTGATGGTCTTGCCGCAACATGCATGTGCAAGTGCCAAAATTTAAATAAGATATTTTGAATATAACTATGTTTTGCATTTTTTATAATTCAGTGTATATCACGGTATTTTAGGCTCATCGAAATAATAATCTCTAAGCCCACGCTACGGTAAAACTGTCACCTGTAAATTCATTGTTCAGAGGCCAAGTGCAGCTTATTTATAGACAATTTACAATATCAATAAAATTATGAAATCGATTTTCTTTTTACCTTGCCGAAACCATTAAGAAACTTCTTTTAAAAACCTATTTATCTCCTGATGTATTTGAGAGGAGATATTCGAGCGAACAAGTATCGATCCTATAAATCAGTGTTTCTTTAAATGTTCAACTAAATATACGTTTGTTACAATTCTTTCCGAACATTCTTTGCAATTAACATAATAACAATGACTGAAATAAATCTTGATAAAAGTGCCAATTCTGTGTCGTTTTGTACTTCATGATTTATTTAAAATGTCCATCGAAGGCGACCACAAAGAGAATACCTGGACAACAATGGATCATTTAGAGTAACGACTTTGTTTTAACAATTTTTTGATTAAATATATACGTCTTAATTCAAGCAATTTATCACTTTTGTGACAATTCGACTCCAATAACACTCTTTAAAACAATACAAATAGTTTTAGCTAATTAAACTCGTTACGTTGCATTGTTTCTTTCTATAAATTCAATATTGATTTGAATTTATAGATTATAGAGATATCAAAGAGGATGTGCATTACTTCCCTCAGCTTTTAGTTCACTATAATTGGACAGACAACAAAGAAATGTCTATTTGTCATCGATTTTTGCAACAAGACAACAATATTAATTCCGTGAATGTTGGACAATGGTTTCTGTTAGGTAAGTCTTGAAAATAAACATATTTGTTTTACTTACCAGATAACTCAAATGTTCCCATTGGTAGAGATCCAATAAAGTGAGATCTGGAGTATTGGCTGGCCATGTCATATTGAATCTTCGGCTCATTGATTTTGTCATCTGTAGAGAAGATACAAGGATTATATTATGTACGTAAATAATACCATTGTACACCATATATTGGGGTCAATCCCACATTTTCTTTTTTATTGTAAACTATGAAATTTCACAATAAAAGATAACATTTCTAATGGAGACGCTGAATCCAAATATTCTTGGGAACATCTTGATTCACCGGTTACATGTACACACTATTTATTTTTTAAATTTTCTTTGAGACATGTATCTTTTGTAATACCTGAGTTCCTATTTTAAAAATGATGTACTGTTGAAGTTGAATATCTTGAAATTTCGAATCATTGTTGTATTACGTAAGTACTTCTTGCTCGACTTTTATTTATCATTTATTCAGAATCACTTGATTATCTTCCCCATTTATCCATTTGTTCCCCGACCGCATGAAGTACCGAATTTTCTCGAGACAAGATACATCCACAGTATTCCTTTATTTTTCAAGATAGAAATTTTAAAAATATTACTTTGGCTATTTAACAGATAAATTTCATAGACAGTATCTAATATTGACACATATAGCATGCCCAGCGGTCATTCTTTTCACACCAACGTTAACATGTCAACCGGTGACCATTTCTATTTGCACTGCTCGGAACCATAATTATTTTTGTGCTTTCTTTTCTTTCAGGTTTCCATATTTAGTAAAACACTGTTGTACTAGTTTAATTTTTGTCTCCATTTCACTAAGTTCTTCTTGCTTTTGTGACATGCTAGTGGTCAATTGGTCCCACAAATTCTGGTGACTGCTGACGTGGGTCAAATTTTTTTAGTTTCAACCCCTATGCTACCACAATTTTACACGAACATGAAGAAATCAAAGGCCTATTAAAAAAGAAATCAGAAGTGCCAACACCGCGTCCATTATCTTCAAGAGAATTCCTAAGAAAATGTTAGGTCTTAAAATAAGTCGAAGGTAAGAAAAGAGTGATCAGACAATGGTGCAGTTTTTACAAAAACTTGTTCAGATATCATGTTGCTGTGTATGCTTGCAAAAACGCTAAAAGTGTAAATACTATTTGTTAACAGTTTGATGGTCCGAATGTGCTTGATATGTTTCCAAAAGTATTATATATGAGAAGACTGTTAACAATAATAAAATTATGAAGAACATCATTTTCAAATTTTTTGTTTCTTTGTTATTTTTGAGAAAAATAAATGTGTATTTTATATTTATCTAATATACGAGTTCTGATCTCATTTATAAAGTAAAGTTCATTTTAGGAATGTAATCCAACTATTTTTGTTTATTATATTAAAGTTTTCCTATTCATTTTGTTTTGTTCTTTGTTTTATTTTGTTCATTCTTAACATTACCATAACTGTTTGGAAACGTTTCATTGAGTATATACACTATGCCACCAGTAACTGTTAATTCTTTCGATCGTGAAAGGAAAAACCATTTAAATTATCTAACTCTTCCAAATTGCTAAGTCCAAGTGAAGCACATTTACATCCTGGGACCAAACATTGGTATTGCCTATGCAAAACCCATATAAAACATCCTCACTGGTATACACGCGGATCTGAAACGTAAAACTCAATGTGTCCACGGCTGATCACGGTGTCCCAATAGGGTGGAGATAAAATGACCATCGGTGGCCATGTGGTCGTGTACAGTAACAACAAAAATGTCCACCGGTAAGCACGTGGTGCTATATGTGTTAATATGAAAAACATGATTTATATATATTGTTGATTTAATTCTGAAATCATGATAGAATACTAATAAAGCCAATCCATGACATCATTCTAAAATTATAATGACGCATTTTACGAAACTCTATCTTTAAAATGTAGTAGCATATCTAGCCATACCTAGATAATACTGCACTTAGTAGTGGTAAGAGATATTGTAGAGCAGTTAGCGGGGTAAGACGGGTTGTTGAAAAGCTTGCCGTTAAGAGCGACCGACAGAGGCGACTGTTACCCTCATCACATTCAATGACTACATACAATTCCCATTTACAGGGCTACTTTTTATTCGATTTTTAATTTTGAAAAACCATTGTAAAGGTAATTTACACCTTTATCAGGTAACAAATAAAAAATATACAGCGTGTTATTTGAAATGAAGAAGTTAATAGTACTTCCGTATAAAGAGGAAGTGTATTTTTAAGTCTGATCAGATCTATTTTTATGCCAAATATTCTGAACTCTAATTTTAAATTTTTATATTATAAAATAGAGTGGACTAGTCTTTACTCGTCAGCATTCAGGATGCATTTGGACATAAGTTTGTGTTCCTGCTTGTCTATTACCTTTTAGCTTTATGCAAAGTTTTAAGGAATAGGCGAAACGATTAATACAAACATATGCAATTAATATAAGGTCGAACTGTTTAACCTACCTAAGCCTCAATCAAACCGGAAAAATGTTTGTAAAAACTGTTCTAGATTGGAAACCTTATTGAAACCACGATTGTACTTATAACTTTTTAAAGCTATTATTTGCATTCAAACGTCTTTTTTGGTAGCTACCAAATTACCTAAATATTCCTATAGATGTTGACTTAATCTTGCAACTAATTTATTGAGTTCTCTTAAAATTGTTTCAATTAGATTTTTGGCGGAGAATTATTTAAAAAAAAAAATTTCTCCGAAACGCTGGTTCATATTTAATATTTAAAAAAGTTGTTGCGATTTCGGTAAAAACGAGTTTATTTCAATTAAAGCGTTTGAACCGCTGTAGCTTGATGGGTTAGAAGTTAATTAGAAAATTTGTTAGAAAATCTACGTCTCTTAACAAAACAGATTTTTAATAATTTTAAGTACTTTCAGTTTAAAAATTATTTCATGATTTTTAAGTGGGACACAGTGCACAAAATAGTACAAGTATTATAGAATTTAACAGATTTTTAATAATTTTAAGTACTTTCGGTTTAAAAATTGTTTCAAGATTTTTCAGTGGGACACAGTGCACAAAATAGTACAAGTATTATAGAGTTTAACGACTTTAAACAAAAACCATTTTTTTAACAAATTGTATTTATTGTACAAAATGGCTTTTAAGAAATGTTGGAAACAATCGCCATTACATTTAAGATGAAAAGTGGTAGAAAACTGTACACCGACACTTTCTGGTATCAACTAAAGTGTGTTAAGTTTTATATGCTAAATTAGCAAAGTTCCACTGAACGCAGAGCTGGATCATAAAATGTTCGCGCCAGGGAGCATGAAGACGATTCTGTTCTGTTCTGCATGGTAACTTTTTAAACAGAAAATTTATATTCCGACTCTCATTATACTACATTAATCCCAAGAGAGAAACAAAGTTTTGTTAATTTAAACGTCGAAATGTGTTATTATTACCGATTTGTATTAACAAATGGGCTCCTTTAAATAGGTTGAAATAAACTATATTTGCCGTCGTTTCTTAAAAATTGTTCTTATTTCCTTTGTGTACAGGGTGTCCCAGGACTGTGGAGCAATTCTCCAGAGACATACGGTTTGGGCCAAAATAATACTAAAGTACCTATTTTTTTCTAGGTCGTCTCCTTTCGGAGCAATTCTACAGTACCTATTCAAGAAAATTTTTTCTTGATAACTTCCAAATTGCACAATCGATTGTAACATAATTTGGACAGTATAGTAATACGTATGTTTCATTCAGAAGTAGGGTTACAATCGTATCTTGTCTGGGAAGCCAAGGGTGGGACACCACTAATACTTTTTAACTCTAAACTTAAATTAATTATTGAAATGTGATGTGATATTTTCATTTTTATACTTCTTAAACTATTTTCAAAAAGAAGATACCGTTTTTGACATCGATAAAGCTAGCCGTTTTCGAAAAAAGAAATGTTTTATTGAAGGAATGTCATGAAATGCAACGGCAAGAAACTTGAAATACAATTGAATAAATGCAAATGACAAAGACAAGTAATAATTAATTAAATGAGCAATGAACATTACTTCTGAACAAAATATTGAGAATTCACTGTAGAAATGAATTGTAAGTAGTCAGGCCTCTAGACAGAAATTAATTGTAGGGAATGCTTATCGGATTCCAGGGAGGCCAACTAGGACATATATAATTTCGAAAATGTAGAAAATAGTTCCACCTAGGTGATGTTGAAATTTTTTGAGTAGGTAGTTAAATGTATCGGGTATCATGGGAGTGAAAGTAGAATTCACAGAATGTAAACAAGCATGGCGTCGATCCAGGCAGAAATGTCAAGTCGGCGAATTATTTCCGTCAAGGAAAATCTGTCATCTGTGTTCTAATATTACATAATTCATAACTTAACCTATGAATATAACAATGTAGACTGTCGCTATGATTCCCAGATAAACAATTTATCTGAGATGTAAATACTTTGTTCAGTTCATTAAAAAAAGTATAGTTGTTAATTGCTAGGTAGGTCCGTTTTTTGGTACTACATATTGATAAACTTCACCTGTAATAAGTCATTTTAATTTTGCATTGAATTTTGATTCCCTCTTCCAAACAGCTAAACAATTTTATATTTTTCAGGAGTACATTCCCCTTATTTGGACATACTATAATTGTAATGGCCCTGTATTGGCATGCAATAATTTTTGTTTTAATGGTGACCAAAAAGACAAGTTGCAGCAATTTTGATCCAGCTAGAGTAACAAAAATTTTGATTTTGTGTAGGTATGTTCGCACAAAATTTTCATTTTATTAAAATTACCAGAGACTTTCATTTTCAGATATGGTGTGTGAAGGCAATGATGCGTACAGCTTACATAAACATAAGATCAATATCACGGCTTATAAGTAATGATCAACTGTGATATATTACTATACCTTTGTAAATGTAGTCCGTACTTTTGTGAGGTAACCTTGTTACTTATTATATTTTGAATTTGAGAAAACTCTATAATGAATCCACAAAAAAAATACTCCTGCAAATATCCTAGTTGCGAAAATAGTTATTATTGGACAAAAGGTGCAAAAAAAGTGGTAAATAAACGGTTTTATAGATTTCCTTTAAATCATGAACGTGCCCTTGTTTGGAAACAAGTATGCAAAATAGACTTGAATAAAGCCTGTAGAAACTTTTATGTTTGTGAAGAGCACTTTCGAAGCAATGACTTCGTCAATGTCTCAAAACATTTGCTTCTTCCAAATGCCGCTCCACGTCCTATTAATGAACAGGAAAACCAAGTGCCTATTTCTAACGAGAATGTTATAATTGATGATAGTGCAAATAATAATAATACTGAGCAGTCAAATAGTGTTAATATGGTAATGTCGGTTTTTAATGATCATGATTATTTTATAAATAATTCAAACAACTTTTCTGATAAGCAGGCCAATTCACCCCCATTCACATACAAAAGTAGTCAGTAAGTACAATTTTATGTATTTCACTATAGTTTTATAATGTATTAATTTTAAGTTTCGTTTTGTGTGTCTTGTTGGCAAATTATAAGTTAACCGGCCACTGCCTAGGCAGTTTTTTTGTTAATTTTATTTTTATATGTTATATTGTTGATTATTTAATTGTTAATATTGTTACAAGTGTAATAATTGGAGCTGCATTTATGTAGACAAATATTTTTAAATATATATTTATATATTTTTGTTTTCAAATCATTGTATCATTTTTCCCTGTCTAAATATTTCGCAGGTACACACGCCATCTTTGACTTTTTATTAATTAACAGGCCAGATAGAAAGAATTTCTTTGAGAGATTTATGTTAAATTCATGAATGAGCGGAAGGTAATATTTTACATAAAAAAAAGAAAATTTTCTTCACAAGGTCTGGTAACAATGAAAAGTTTAAGATGTCGAGTATCTGTAATGCGTAGATAAGATCGGGCACAAATTTCAAATTCAATATTCCCGCATATTGCCTAGTTATTCCAGGCGACTACCAGATGGCGAGCCAAACTTTGTTGTGGCTCTTAAAGCACAGGCTTGCGCTTCTTATATGTTCTGTGTCGGGTATTACCTGGCACCACCCTAGTTACAGGACTGTAAATAGTTTGGTGTGTAGCAGTGGTTTAGTGACATATTTATCATCTGGTGAATATGCCGACATGCATATTATGTACGGACTTAGCAGGTAATGGTTTGGAATCCAAGTGGCTTTATCAGGGACACCTCCCTAACATAGTTCCTCCAAATAGAAATATGTTAATCTTTGTCCTTAGTCACAAAAATCATTTTTTTTTTCAAAAACGGATCGCTTTATTCATATTAAATAACAACATATTTTTATAGAAAATTTCTTTTAGATCAGGTCTTCACTATTGATAAAATGATGTTATTTGTCTGATTTGATAATTTCTAACATACCATTATTAACATCCACTCATACGCATTAACTCTACTTGGAATACGGCTGTATCCCAATCAAATCACGTAGTATTTATTGTCTTCGTATTAGTACGTTTTAATAAAAGCTTTGGTGTTTTTACTTATATGTCTACCTGACTTTTGAGGAGGAGCATAGTCAGCTGGCTGTCCTAATTGCAGCATCGGGTTATGGCCATCAGATAATTGTATTGCTATCGGTACTACATATGTATGCAAAATATCAAGGCCATAGATTTAGTTGAAGTGGTTGAAAATTGACTTGTAGGATTTAGCCTAAACTGACTGATAAACGCGAAATGGCATAATACAGTGACAAGTTAAGCTGACAACAACCTAAAACTCTAGTATATTATGTTAAGTCTACCCAATTCTGCTATCACTTGACTTTTCAATTTTTTGGCGGAGTCGCCGGTGAAACAAATAGGCATTTTTCGTATTTTGAGCTTCCTTAGTTCATATTTGTCATATTGGGCCCGTATAACACAACTTACCTTAGTCCAAAAGTGCATTCCTGAGGAAGTACATTATCTTAAAGTGAGACAGAAATATTTTTCTCCAACAATGTCCGTTATATTGAAGATAAAATTTCAAGTTTTCATAGGACCTGTATCTTTATAAGTAGTCTATGTAATCTTGATAACAGCTAAGTATCTTTTGTTTCTCAAACGCGACAAGTTTTCTGTTTCACAAGCACCTATGAACTCCAGAGAAAAATAATAATTCTTGATTTTTCGTTGATATTACACATAATTTTAAAAATATTAATTTGTGTACTGAAACAGATGGATGTCAGGTGGAGCATTTGTTACTAATGTATTACTTCCACATCCACGTAGTGGATTGGAAGTATCGTAAAAAAATTTCAAAAATTTTTTTTCTTGAAATCGGTTTAGAATGATATGAAACGTCGAGATTTTAAATTTGAGCGCAAAAAAATTCCGTCTGTCTGTCGATCGGTCTGTCGGTCGGTCTGTCTGTCTGTAACTTTTTTTGTCCGCACGCTTCCTCTGGAACGGTTTAAGATACTAACTTGAAATTTTGTACACGTATATATTATAATGAGATCTGGAACTGGATTGTTTTTTGAAGTTATCCGGTGAAGGGTTGTGGGGTAAATAGGGGTAAATATGAGGAAATATGTAAAGCAAGCTTGTAAGAGTACAGAAACTTGAAATTTGATGTATGTACTACAAGCCAAGGCCTCAGATTTTTTTATAATGTTTTTCAACCCCCACCACCCCTTCTCCATTATTAAAGGGGTTGCTAAAATAAAATTGAGATATTCATTTGAAATTTGGTACATGTATGTATTATAACGACATCTGGAAGTAGATTATATTTTGAAATGATGCCGTTGAAGGGTTGGGGGTGAAATAGACGTAAATAAGGGAAAATAAGTAAAGCAAGCTGGTAAGAGTACAGAAACTGGAAATTCGGTGTATGTGCTAGAATCCAAAGTCTCAGATTAGTTATATTATTTTTCAACCCCCACCACCCCTACTCCATTATTAAAGGGGTTGATAAAATAAAATTGAAATATTCACTTGAAGTTTGGTACACGTATGTATAATAACTACAGCTTGATCCATATTATATTTTGAGAAGCTACCGTTGAAGGGTTGGGGGTTAAATACGGTAAAATAGGGGAAAATAAGTAAAGCAAGCTGGTATGAGTACAAAAACTTGAAATTCAGTATATGTACTAGAAGTTAAAGGCTCAACTTTTTTTAAATATTTTTCCACCTCAAAATTGAGATATTTACTTGAAACTTAGTACACAGATGTATTGTAATGACATCTGATTGAGATGATTCCATTGAAGGGATGGGTCGTGGTAGGTTGTGAATAGGGGAAAATAAGTAGGGTAAACTAAAAACTTCATTTTTAACGTATTTGGTAGAAACCAACGCCTCAAACTTTTCTATGATATGTGCTCCAAATATTAAAATTCTATGACCAATAATTTTCACACACTAAAGTGCAAATCTAGTCTAGATGTTTCCTTTAAAGTGACTTTGATGAAAAATCTGGATGTGGAAGTAGTGATTCCTTAGGCACATTCCTTTTTTAGAATAAATTGTAATTTTCTGTTATTATAACATTTTATTCTAGAAATGTAAATGAATGTTAAATACAAATGGAGGAAAAAACGTGTATTTTGATTAATATTACAAAAAATTTTAAGAGTACCCTTTTGCAGCTCTTTCTATGCTGTGCAAAAATATTCCGTAATTTTACAGGGCGATTAAAAAAATATAGCAAATCAAATATTATGAAAAAGAAAAATAAAAGATTGATTGTTGTCAAGTTTACATAGAGAAATGTAGCTTTGAAAATTTTGTCTTCAATATACCAACAATTATTGAAAAAATGTTATTTTCTGTCTCACTTTAAGAGGATGTACTTCCTCAGGGATACATTTTTGGACCAAGGTAAATTGGGCTATATGGGTCAAACATGAACTCAGGAATCACAGGTTCCCGTCCGGGAACTCAATTCTGGGACACCTTGTATAGTCCATTTTCTATGAATTCTACCCAAGAAAATTGTATTACAATCGGTACCACATATGTATGCAAAATTTCAAGGCAATAGATCAAGTGAAAGTGGTGTAAAATCGCAAGATTTAATCTAAACCAACTGACAAACATGGGAAGTTGAATAAGAACTTGTAAAATATCGAGAGGGTGAAGAACGTGGAAACTCGTTATGAGTTGCGTCTTAGATGCACAGTTTATCTGTGTGTAATGTCCTTTATTACAGACAGTGTTAGGTTTTGTTTGAAATTTATAAATGGCAGTATGTATGTAGATTTTTACTAATATAGAACCGATAGTACTATAACTGACCCAAGAAGAACCATGAAAATGATACTAAATTAGACTCAGTCCTGTGTGAGCAAATTAATATACAAAAAAATTGTAATTGTACTTTCTCAATGCGTTTCAAGGGACCATGCACTAATCTTATGGAAAAGCGATCCCTATCGAATGGGCTGAAATTTTGGTATATTGTAGTTCACATGATGCTGATTAAATGTCTCAATGGGCACAGACCCAGTTCAAATTACTAAAAATTATTATTATTAGTCAATACTCCTAAATGAAGTACTTTGAATTTAAATTGTTTTAATCAAGAACTGTGCATCTAACGAGAAAAACGCAAGAAACCGTCTTCATATAGAATTGTCCAGGCTAACCAGAAAAAATATCTGCTTGGAAAAATGTCTGTGGCGTACCACTTTTTTGTTAAAAAATATCAGATGACATGTTTGCAGGGACGCCACTGGTGGATCTACAAAATAACGTTTCTAGCTCAAACATGTGGTTTTACATTCTATTAACACATACCAAAATTGGAAATAATACCAAATGTATTTTCTGAGATATTAAAAACAATTTCAACACCCTGTATAATTATTACTCATTTATCATTATTATTTCTTTTCACTGTTTATAGTATAATAATCTAATTACTAAATGGCATAAATTAATTTTCCTCCTCGTAGACTATATAAGATATTTAATACCATTAAATGCAACTCACAGCTATGTAAAATAGATATCACTAATTCAAATCGCCACAGTGAAGTTATTTCAATTTGATAACAATCGACAGACATGTCATGTGTGTTTTTGTTATTTTAGCTGCATAAGCTGAGAATATCCCGAGGGTTATCCATGTTATCAAGTTGCAGCTCTTAGGGGACATGACAGTATTTCTATTCGATCCTGGCATACTTTGTCTATCGAGGATTTTGTCGTGTATAACTTTTCGTTTCCTGCTGTGTATGTGTACATGCAGAAGAATTCCAATCGGTTTGTTGTGATAATATTACAGCAGCAAATCATAGGATTTATGTTATTAGTGCCAACCCTGTGACTGTTGCAAACTATTTTATATTACTGAATTGTAAGTCAAATGTCCAACAAATTAGCGAAGTGATGAAACCGGCGTAATCGGTACATAAAGGGGTTGTAAGCAATATATTAAAACGCAAGGAATATAATGAATAATAATTAATGAAAATAATAAAATGGTGTTTTTACACTTTCGGATCGAGTATTTTAAACCCGATGCAAAATACTTCGACAGGTTACATAAAAATATTTTATTGGGCATTTACAAAAACGTTATGTTAATAAGGAACTTACAAATCGATACAAGACATTTCGCATTATTTACACTGAGCTACCGGTTAATTACCGATTAAAATGTCGATGCCTCAATTGTTCCTATGTAATTACATGAAATAGGTATATCAAAATCGGCCAAAGATTTTTAATTATCATTGCAGAAAAGAAAATGTACCGGAATATGTTTTATAACACATTGAATGCAAATGACGAGTTAAGAAGTTTACGCGATTTTGATAGGTTGATCCCCAGAATTATGTAAACCATCATGTTATATATAAACTATGTGTTAATAGCAAAATGTTATTAAAGTTTAATATTTAGTTCAGTTGACGATATAACCAAGAAATAGGACCGATACACTTTAATAGAAGAAATAGATCGATTCAGGACAAATCAGATTAGTTTTTCTTTTCGAATTAGAGTTTTATTGCCTCCTATGATATTTCGCCGACAATTTTTGATACCTACATCTGTATACATTTATTTAGTTCAGTGTGATTAGATCGACTCTGTACTACTGAGTTTCTGTTCCACTGCTTTCTTTGATATTTATCAATAATTTTTCACTTTTTGGTAATTCCCGATGAGTCCATGAAATTAGATCCACTGAGGTAAAATCGTTTGCTCTCTATGTAAATCGCTGTAATTGAGTTCATTGGGGTTACACCTAGCCAGTTCGCGTTCCACTGCTTTCTACCGTGTCTTTTAAATAGTTTTTGATATATCTGCGTACTAATTTCTATTCACAAGAGAAACTTATGACAGATATTCACCACTCAACAATTAATCGACCAAATCAGACGAGCGGTAATACTGAACCCCACATTAAACCAAAAATTGTTTTTTAAATTCAGTACACCATATAAACTGTATAAAGTTTACCATGCGTGTTTTATGGGTAAAAGATATTTTGTCGTTTTGCGATAAAAAGTACAGTGAAATAAAATCACACGCAAGTCCCCGCTTTAGGATTATCCAGAGAACACAAATTAATTATTTATTTTTAAAGTAAGCTCCCAAAAAAGCCTTTTATAGGGCTCCAAAATAGCCTCATAAACGCAAAAATTGGTGTGTCGCCTATTTTTCAGTTTATTTTTGTTTCTTTGCAATTTTTTGCAAATTAGCCATAAAATACAATTAAATAAAAATACAGTTTCCTGGAAATGTTTAGCCTTTGAAACGTTTTCGTCCTTATTGTGGACTCATCAGAAAAGCCCAAAGCCATTCATAATGATGTTCCATACAAAACTAAGACAATATCCATGAATAAGTATGAAATATTTATATTTGACATTGACTGATAAAAAACAACAGATCTTCACCTATCTATTAGCTAACTAGTATTGGAGCCTATATACTCTATGCATGTTTGAAAGTGAATTATTTATTATTTGTTTGCTTATAGTAATGAAACATATTCTTTATAGGATTTTACAAACAGCGGGAATAAGAATTATCTATGAGACCTAAAGGAAAAACTTGTATATAAAAATAATAATGAAATCTTTGCATTCTTTCGATAACCTGACTTCTGGTTATGCTAACAAGTAAAAATTCTTATTTGCCATTCTCATTTTAATACTGATGAGTCCACAATAAGGACGAAAAACGTTTCAATGGGTAAGCATTTCCAAGAAACTGAATGAGATTTTATGAAAATGTAATTCATTAGAATGAACAAATTTTTAAAGACAAGGTACGTAAATAAATTAACTTCAGGCCTTTGTTCTCATTTTTAACTGAATTTACATATCGTAGGGGATCATGTAGATACTAGTTTAACCTGCCTAGCCATAGGGGACTATGTTGGATGCTAGTGTTAAAGTGTTAACTTTCGAAAACTACAAAAAATTCTTTGGATTCTAACTGGTTCAATTTATCTATTTAAAATACTTGCCTATTCCTAATAAATTTAAGGGGATAATCAAAAACCATTTGCTTATGCATTGTTTTTATTCACTTGAGGAATATGTTATGCCAACCTTCTTTGAAATTATATCCCCTATTAATTGATTAAATATTTATATCTACACAATTTTATAAATTGATAATTGTTCGAGTTTTTACAAACTGTTTGCAAATTGTTGTTGTAGCTACCTACTTTTTGTACGTGTCTCTCTTTATTTTAATGTGTTTACAATTGCATGCCTACGCAGTATGCTTTCGATAACTCTATGGTTATACTGTGTTTCTTTTGACTTGCCAAAACTGTTGTACTATGCAATTGGATTAAAGAAAATATCTACCTATCTATCCATCTATCAACTAACTTTACTCAAATTTGGAGATGGTTTTCTAGGAATATCAAATCACTTTGGAGGATGAGACAAAAAAAATCGAAATTCGCTTTTCACAAGTATAAATTTGAGCCAGCCTAATGTACACGAACAGGTTCGGCTGAGGCATGTATATGTGTGAGATTAACTGAGAGAAGGGTTACATGCAATGAAATAAAAACTTAACGTCGGAATTTTCTATTAGAGCAATTATACCTTGTAGAGCTCCATACGTCGCTTTAGCGGACTAATGCTGTTTATAGAGTACGCTCTGTGAAGTAAATTCTGTCTTTCTTAAGCGCATATCTCACCGATCGTTTACATTCACAATCCGTACGCTGAACAATCTTAATTAAACATGCATGTAACGTCTCCGTCGAAAAAATGGCAATTTAGTGTCACTTACTTAATGCTGTATTTCGTAGTGGGTTTCTAATTATTTCTTGGTTTTGCTCTATAAATAGGTTACGTATTACAATAACATTAAACTTTACACTTTCTTGGACAGAAAAGGTTGGTTTTCGCTTTTCGAGTTTGCGCAACGAACCTTATTTGGGTATTTAGTATTTGCCAACTGATTTTTATCGCCGGGCAGGCAATTTACCACCAACGAACTTTATACAATATACAGAGTGTTTAATGAGTGCCAGAACTCTAGAAGATAATTAGATACATAGATAGGTAAATATTTATTTTTGGCTCGTCTTTAACACGAATATCTTACTAGGTGTAAACACGTCAAAAACAGCATTAAGAAAAATAAAGATGAAGAAAGGAAACAATTTGATTAAAATTATAAAAGTACATATCATTAGAAGATAATGAATTAAAAACTAACAAATAGTAAAGCCACAGAATGGAGGATGTCAGTAACTACAATCTTCATAGACGAAGTCATTTTAAAATCTGTAAAAACAACGAATTGCTGTTACAGGACAATTGAGTACAAATTCTAATTTTATTTATTTATTTATTTAACGATACACTGCCCAACAGAGCATTCCAATTACAGGGCAGGAGATGATAAGTACATACAGATATATTAAAAAATATTAAAAGAATATAAACAGAAATGTGGTAACTTGTTTTAATTTATGCAGTTAATCTCTTTATCTCAGCTTCATTGCAGTGGAATATATCAAACTAGTCTTGAAGACTATTATAGTTCTCACACATTTTGTACAATGGCGAAAATTTCTGTATGTTAGTTCTGGGGGTCGGCAGATAGAATAAAGAGTTTTGTCTGGAACCTGGTCTAGGTGTTCGAAAATTTAGTAAACTTAAGATAGCATTACAATCTATTATATTATGCATTACTTTAAAAGGGAATATCTGTTGTGAAATAGTTCGGCGAGTCTCCAAACTCGAAAGCGAAAATGTGTTTAAAAGTGCAGTCTGGGGATAACCAATAGCAGGATAGACACCGTCCCCCTTGTAACTTAAATAAGAAACGTCTCTGAATTATCTCTATATTTTGTATATGTATGTTGCAATGAGGAGACTAAATAATTGACGAGTATTCTAATTTGGATCGAACAAAAGACTGATAATAGTAGTTTCAGCGTGTTAGTGTCATTAAAATCATGAGAACATTGTGTTATAAAATAAATCCCAGTTTTCTAAAATTTTCATTGGTTATGGTGTTTATATGACAATTAAAGTTTAGTTTACTATCAAATGTTGCACCAAGATCGCGGAAGGTTGATGGATGTGTAAGCACTGAATCTTCTAAATAATAATTAAATTCGACCTGCTGATGTTTATTGGTAAAAGTTAGAACATTGCACTTCCTTGCGTTCAACTGTAGTTTGTTCAAATTATACCATTCATTTACTTTATCAAGGGCCGTTTGTAGAGCGACACACTCAGTAACATCATTTACTTTATTGTACAACTTCATATCGTCTGCGTATACGAGACAATTGACACCCAGTTCTACTGTGATGTCATTAATGAAAATATTGAAAAATAAAGGATCTAAAATTGAACCCTGGGGTACGCCTGAGGTGGATACAAATTCTAGAGACCGCTGACCACATTATTCAATATGGTGGTGTCTGTTTTCAAGATATAATTTGAAAAATGATAACAGATTTTTTGAGAAATCAAATTGTTGAAATTTTGAATATAAAATACTGTGGTCAAGTCTGTCAAATGCTTTAGTGAAGTCTGTATAAATTATGTCAACTTGTGAGGTTGCGTCGATAGCATCAGTTATATATTGAGTAATACAAAAAAGAATGGTTGAGGTAGATGGTCCCCTGAAGAAACCGTGCTGGTATTCAGTAATGCGATCCTTTGCATAAGAAATTGTTGGCTCATACAGCAATGTTTCGAAAGCTTTGGAGAGTTTATGAAACTATTATTTATTTATAAAAAATATTATTTACATTTTTCAACACCACTGTGACTAGAGCGTCAAATGGACCAAATTACAAAAAAAAAAAAACTCCATGTCTGCCTATATGAATATTATATTACCTTTACAAAAGGTAAAGCACTGCGTGATTAATGTATTGTAATAAATATTTGATATAGTCATGTACAAACATATAAACAGGACCGCCAGCATAATTGGCTGCTCTCCATCAATATTAATTAAATAAACCAAAAGTCTACATTCTTGCCAAATAGCTTCATTACCTTATCGGGACCACGGGCAGCACTAAATATGGAGCTATAGCCCGCTTAGGACAAAACTACTATATACGTTCACAAACAAAATTAATCATAACCAGATTAAAAATTTATATTATGAGTGTTTTTATCGATTGCTTTCGATCGCATTGTTATTATAACTGACCAATGCACCGCGAGGAAAAAAGGTAATTTGTGTAAATGAAGCCATCCAATTTAGAGCATGCGTGATTTCTTTTACAGTTCCGTAAATGTCGTGATTGTAATCGGAGGAAATTAATATGAGATGATTTTGTTCTACGTCGGATTTTATAAAAGGAAAATTATATATATACAATTCTCTTATATTTTATTTAAAAAAATAATACTGAGAGTTTATAAGGGCATAATAAGCTTTTTAAGTTATAAATGCTTATTTGAAATAAAGTATCTTTTAACTAAAAGCTACCATTTACAAAAATATACAGAAAAGTACATTATCGATATGCTAGCTTATTTTAAGTAAGTATATGTAACAATAACTCTATAAAATAATTACTGCTCTCTTTGTATTCCAAACGTCGTAATAACATCTAGCTCATCTATAAATATTCAGAGAAAAATGCAAATTCATATAATTGATTTCTAAAAAATTTCAAAATTTATTAGATGGATTGTACTAAAAATATATTAACATGGCTATAAATCACAGTAAAATTTCTTTCACATCAAAAATTGCAGTCGATGTAAGTTATAACACATTTCTAAAATAATTATTTTTTATTTATCTTTTATTTTATTTTATGAATACAGCGGCCCAGACAGATGTGCATCCAATTACAGGGCAGGAAATATACAAATAAAATATGTATACAGTACAGAGCACAATTTTAAAACTAAATATTTTACAGCAAATAAATTCTTATTAGGTAACTTAAAAATGAAAAATGCAAAGTAATGTGAGAAATTAGTTTGAACTTAACAATGATATAGTAGGAACTAAAGATTATATTTTAAGGGCGATTTAGAATACATTGCTTTATATTATTAGTGCTACAATTAAGAATATCAAAGTTCGACTGATAGCTTAAATAGTTAGAGCACATATTATGAATAGGAGAAGATTTTAGTACATTTGTTCTTGGCTTAGCTAAGTAGAATAGGGCGTATGCGCGAGTCTGAAAAGATGGAACATTGAAATATATACTAAGAATATCCGGGCAGACCATCTGACTTGTTAATAGATTGTGTAGGAGCAAAACAGAAAAATAGACCCTACGTGTCGCTAAGTCATTTAGATTAAATTTGGCTATTATGTCAGATTGTGGTGTGGTGTGAATATTGTATTGTGGATTCCAGACAATCCAGTTTCGGCTGTACAAAAGCATTAAATAGGACAGAAAGTCTGGAAATATTTTTAAAGTGCTTTGAATTTCGCATAATGAACCCTAGATTTCTGTAGGCATTAGCAATTATGTGATCTATGTGGGCAGTAAGAGTTATATTTTAGTCAAAGATGACTCCACGATCCTTGAATTGAGTGCATCTAGTTACCATGTCATTGCCTATTTTGTAGTAAAAGTTTATAGAACTATTTCTTTTCGTAAGTTCGTCGCATTACATTTTGATATATTTAAGAGTAGCCTGTTATTTTCACACCATGAGTTTATTTTTGTGAGGTCACGTTGTAATTGTTGCAGTCTTCTTTGGAGTTAATAGATGCAATCATCGGCGTATAGGAGGACATTATTTTGTATATCTTGGCAAATGTCATTGATGAAAATTATAAATAACAGTGGACCCAAAACAGAACCCTGTGGAACTCCTGATGCCGTTAACACTTGATGAAAATCCATGATACCTCATATTTAATATTCTGTTACCAAGATATAACGCAAAGAAACTTAGAAAGTCAAGACTTAAACCAAGAACTAATAGCTTTTGCAGTAGATCATGATCCAGTCTGTCAAATGCTTTAGACAGGCCTGTATAAATTATATCTGTTTGACCACCATGATCCAGTGTATTTACGATGAAATCTGTAACTCTTACCAAGTTGGTAATTGTAGATCTACCTGCTAAAAACCCGTGTTGACTATAGTAGAGTTGAGATTTATTATGAAAAGAGATTATATCATATAGGACAGTTTCAAAGAGTTTGTCGAAGTTACACAGGATAGCTACAGGTCTGTAATTTTCAATATTAGTCTTACCACCTTTTTTTAAAAACAGGACAGATTTTTTACTGAGTCCATATTTGGGGAAATGTAGACGTTTGCAGTGCTAGATTAAAAATGATAAAGAGTGGTTGTGCAAAAATAAAGGCACAGTTTCTTAATAAGAAAGCCGGTATATTATCGGGACCTATTGTGAGTTTGTTTTAATTTTTTTTTTTTTAGTGCTTCTAAGACATCATTTTCGATAACAGTTGGGATATTAAGTTGGTGAACATTGCCCGTAGTTTCTTGTTCGGTTATGTTATACGTGGAGGATGTGATAAAAAATAATTGAAAATATTGGGCCAATGCATCAACAATGCTCTGAGTATCATTTAAGGAATTATTATTGTAACACATCGAATTCGGTATACTGGTTGTATTTCTAATAATATTTAGAAAAGACCAAAAGTTACTTGGGTTGATTTTAATGTGTGTTTCTGTGTTTTGAACGTATGTTTTGTGAGCAAGTTCAATGTCCCTTTTTATTTTGGAACGCAGTGCTTTGAATTGATTAAAGTAGTGCACCTCATTATTATCTTTGTACAAGTTCCATAACACAAGATTTCAGTTTAATATCTCTTATAATAGGTCCAGTGAACCATGGAGGACAGGATTTATTTTTAGGAGTTGTCTTAGGAACGTTTTGTAAAAATACATAATTTAGTTTATCGTAAAGTTGGGTGCAGGCCCCATAAACATTACCAAATCTGGCTAAATATGACCAGTCTATATTGCATAGACCATCACATAATTTAGTAAAAGCATTTTTTAAATTAAGGATAGTTTATCATTACCCAAATGTCTATAATGGTCAGATTTGAAAGTAAAGCTTAAATCTAGAGGCGGGTGGTGAGGGTCTTCGAGTACTAGATAGTTTTCAGAAGAATTAACAATTACCTGTCATCTGCTTAGGACCAGATCTAACAGTATATCGTTCGAATTTAACACCTCATTGTACTGGTTGAGACCTAGGAACTCAGAAATTAATAATTGAATCGATATGTCTGTTGGAAATTTCAGAGGTATATAGATAATTTACATCATTCGGAATCTTAAAGTCACCTGATATAATTAGTAATTACACAGGCACACAACCTTAGCCTAAAAAAACTGTTAAATATCAGTAGAAATATTAATTGGTAGGGGATAAGTAAAAATCCTGACGTAATAGAGAGCTTTTTTGGGTACATAAAAAGAAGTCATGCAGCATGATACCCCCGTGTACTTTGAGTAGCTGAATCCGATGCCGACATCAGAATAGCTCCATAACGTCAGAATTTTTTCTTAATCTCAAAAAATAGCTAATAATCAATGATAACCTTAACTGGGAGATGAGTTATGGAAAAATCCTGACATGAGACCACTAAACAGCCATATCTTAGCTAGGACTCGAACCCGGGAATTCTTGTTCTCCAGCCAAATACCTTGGCACTGCGCCACTGCGGGACATTATTATCGAACAAACAATGTAAAACAGACTCACTCGAATTATCCCCAATTATTTTAGTTTTTTCGGTAAAAGTATATGAAATATTTTTCCTTGGCACATCCGACATTCTCATGTAGTTCGTGAAAAAGTTTTGGTACACAAATTTATGCGCCTTATATCAAATTCATCTAGATATACCTCCCTCAAGGATCTCTATCGACGCTAGCGATTTAACACCACTAGCAGACTACATTAGGAATATAGCTGAGAAAGTGTATCAATTTAAACTTGATGGCGACCCGCTAATAAACAACATTACGCGCATCGGAGAACATAATGCACCATTTAGGATAAAACACAAATTACCATATTAAGCGTTGCCTATCTTCCCGCAACATAGTCCAGGTCATATCTTCGCATCCGTTGGGGAAAAATTCGTATTAAGTTTTGTTGCAAAATCTTATGCAAGATGGTCTGAAAACAAATCTGTAAGGTGCCAGGTTTAAAATTGGGTAAAAAATTGCTTAAACAATTTTTTTAACAAATTACAAACATTGTTTATTTTTTTTTTAGGTTTCTTAGGCGACTTTGAACAGAAAAGGTATCTTGCAACGTTTCTCTAAAATTGATAGTTTTCAAGATATTAATTATTTAAAGTTCGAAAAAACGCAAATATGTTAATTTTCAAAGTCCTTAAATATTCTTTAAACATTCCTTAACAAAGTCCCAAAACGTCTTAGGGTAGTTATTGAAACCCCTTGTTCTTTAATTAACAATTAAGGGTAGGTATGCATCATTATGGTCGGCCGCCACCGGCCGCGGCTCCTCTGCTCCGTCTCTTTTTCACTCACGCGGAGTATACCTACCATGCTGGCGCTCATATTTTAATCGTCAGTACCTTATTCTTGGATGAAGATTTTTCAAAAAAATATTGGAGCAAAATAAACAATGTTTGCAATTTGTTTAAAAAAATTGTTTAAACAATTTTCGACCAATTTCTAGACCTGGCACCCGGCAGATTTGTTTTCAGGAGACCATTTTGCATAAGATTATGCTAAAAGACTGAATACGAATATTTTCCCCAAAGGATGTAAAGATACGACCTACTAGCTAATAGTCTGTGATCCATACTCTTCTATTTTCTACTTGTCATTTTATATTATTCTTTGTTCTGTTCTTTTAAATTCCTGTTCACTGTCACAACTTTAGAGTTATCAATCGAAATTTTTTGGAAAAAAAAAACATTTTGAACTGAGAAAATTATGCGGCATAATTTAACCGCACGTACTCGCCGCATTGTAAAAAGGGTTTTTACTACCGATTTTTCTCTGTTCGTCAATTATACTTTTTTAAATATTTTATAATAGCGTCCTTTGCATTATGTTCATTATTTTGAATTGTCCTTCTTTATACCTATTTAATCTTATACACATTTTAATTCGCTCTACTGCGAAAGGAGCTTTTTAATTGTTTTTAATTTATAGTGGAGCGAAATTGAGCATAAAAGTCTATCAGTTCTCGAGAAAAAAAAAATCAGCGTAGAACCCGTTCAGACCTTATAGGTTTTATAAAGTGAACAATTTTTTTTGTGGTACCAACATTTTTTATTTCGAAAAAACTTCAGAAATTGATTGTCTAGAAGATTCGTGTTTTTTTAAATTAACGTCGTCATATCTTCAAATCTAATTGAGCTATCGGTCTGATTTTTTTTTTTTTTTTTGATTCAAGTACACACACAAGCGCTTCCAACGGTGTTTGTGTTTATCTCGATTATTGTTTATTGTTTTCTTTAAATAGCAATGAACTTATTACTTTGCAAAGAATGCACTCATATTTTCACTAAGCGACAAACTTTTTTATTTTTGCAAATTTTCATATACATGCAGCGGTGCAATTGAAGCCAAGATATGGGACAAGTTTTTGAAAAAAAAACTTTTCATCTAGGGCTTATAGTTTTTTATTTATGAATATTTTTGTAACGCTGTAACTATGTACACCGGGAGGCGCGTGACTACCTGTATCTAGTACTGCGTCCGCACGAGCGGAGTGCTAAATATGATTGTGCTATCGTAATAAAATAAAATAATGTGAATTCGTATACATCGTGGATCGTGGATGTTGTTGCGTCTAGTGGTGACAAGCCTGTGGTACAGAGACCCAGAAAGCAAGGCTTGTTATCATTAATATCTATTGCCGAGAAAAGAAAAGATGACTGTGGAAAACAAATTCTACTTCAAAGCGCTGGTATTTTGAGTGGGAAAATTATGTTCTCTTGTTATACTAAAATAAGAATAGCAACATTCAAACTCTGAATGATTTACGTCTTCGAATGGCCATCAATTCTAATAAACCATCTTTCGAACTTCCACCAACTGATGATGCATTTTACCAACATTTCTTATTGTTAGTGATTTAAATTCTTTAAAGAAACTTTAACAACATGTACTGAAATTGCAGATCAGTTCAAAATATGGTACTCCAGTAATGATCCAAATCCGCTGCTTGAAGCTACCGAAGGTTGGGGGTGGACTTTAATACATGATTGTTGGAATCCAGTTTTTTCAAATCAAATACCTATTCCAGATATTGTACGACAATGTTTAAGCCTTTATTGTTCCGATAAAAATTGCAATAACAAAAAATGTAATTATGTGAAGGAAGGTCTAAAATGTTGTGAGCAGTGTAAATGTGTGGTATGCAATAATTGTGTAGAATGTATGATTGAATTTGAGGATGATGAGGAGTTTTTAAATTATCGAAAATTGTAACAATTATAAAACAATAAATATGTATGTTAAAATGACCTTTGATTAAAATTTATAATTTCTACTTAGAAAGAAAATATTATTTAGGTATTAAGCTAGAAGGGTAGTTGTTTTAATTGGTTCTCCAATAATGAGTGTTTTAAAGTGCTTACCTGATTAATATATTTGCGTGACGATATTAGGCTCCAATATACACAAAATAGATTATTTCATATTAAATGAAAGTGTGAATGACTGAATTTAAACAAATCATTTAAATATTTTCGATATATTTTTCTTCTTTAAAATGCTAGAAATTCTGTCATGTAATTCAATACTTCGTCAGTAATAGCTAGAAGAGTAGTTGTTTTGATTGGTTCTCCAATAATGATAAAGTATTTATAAGTACCTAACTAATTAGTATATTAGCGTGATCAGTTTAGCCACCAATATACATAAAATAGGTAATTTCATATTAAACAGAAAAGTGTATAAGTTGTGATTTGCTTAATACCTAAATATTTTCTAATCATGATTAAAGCAAATAAATAAGAAATAATTACTTTCCGCTTGTTTCCAAATTATTGTCTATACTAGTCGTAATATTTCATCTTGCAGTGACAATCAGGCGTCTGTCGAGTGTATGCCATATGTTACTGCGTCACAAAAATATTCATAAATAAAAAACTATAAGTCCTAGATGAAATTTTTTTTTTCAAAAACTTTTCCCATATCTTGGCTTCAATTGCACCTATGCATGTATATGCAAATTTGCAAAATTTAAAAAGTTTGCCGCTTAGTGAAAATATGAGTGCATTCTTTGCGAAGTAATAAGTTCATTGTTATTTAAAGAAAATAATAAACAATAATCGATATAAACAAAAACACCGTTGGAAGCGCTTGGGTGTGTACTTGAATTTAAAAAAAAATCAGATCGATAGCTCAATTAGATTTGAAGATATGATGATGTTAATTTAAAAAAACACGAATCTTCTAGACAATCAATTTCTGAAGTTTTTTCGAAGTAGAAAATATCTGTAACACAGAAAAATATCGTAATTGCCCATTACAGGTCCCAAATAACCTACTCTACAATATCTACAGAGTTTCATCTGGTTCTACACCAAAAAAAATAAACGACACATTCCTGGGTCGATTTCGCTCCTCTATTAAAGTGACCTCATCTCGTCCATCCTTTCAATTTACTCGATGCTTGGCTGGCGGTAGGTATATCTGGTGAAAAAAATGTTATTTAATTTAAAATATAGTTAATTTTTATTTGATTTGCTGTAATTCGTTGCGACTGTCGGTTAGGCGCACGGCCTTACAAAATCAGTTTTTCACTAACTCTTTTTTGACATAAGCCTCTTGTAGATGTCACCTTTTGCTATCTCATTCTCCCTGAACTATTGACCGTTCAATATTGTCCTGTTTCTTGTTCACGTCCCCAAGATATATTTCAAAATACCAACTCATTGTCCTATTTGCCTTTTGCCATATGATTCTCTCTGAACTAGCAACCGTGTCAAATATTATTTTCTTTAATTGTTCTTCATTAATAATTTTTTAGTGAGACCACCCGGTTTGTTATTTTTCCGTAAAAGTATTATTTTTTTAGGGTGCCCATATTTTCACTAAAAATATGTTATCAGCTTTGGTGATGAATTTGACAATTAGAACCATTACTATCACTGTGCACCTAAAGTATGTTTAGAATAAAAGATATACCAATGTTCGCATACCAAAATGATCTTTTCTCCGTCAATTATTTTCTTGATGCAAAGATTTTTCTTCCGGAGGATATTTTTGTCAAGAGTTAATGCAGAATATTTTCAACTGGGATCATGTGCAATTAGAATTAGGTGTCCCACCCCTCAAAGGTCAAACTAAAAAAAGCTTCATGCAAAATTTTGATATTTTTCGGGTTTAAGAATTGAATTTCTTACGAAACTAGTTCCTTGAACCACCCTCGAGTTATTTTCTCAGAAGAGAACAGAAAATTCGGCTACATTAAGTTTTGTCCCGTTTGCCATATTTATTAAAGTACGTAAAACTTTAGAATCCCAATTTAACGCGGGAATTGTGGAGGGCCTGGGGAGAGAGGTGCATGTTAGAAAATTATATACACACAGCTAGGTATTCACAGTCGACATATCACCTAATCAACGCAGAGTTAATTCGAACCTGAGAAGCTCACTGTACATTAAAGTTTTGATTTCGCTTATATCGTAGAATTCTTGTCGCTTATTCAAAAACAGTAATAACATTTTTTCTAAAATTATAATAAAATATAACGTACATAAAACATGACAGTTTACAGGTTTACAGGTTTATGGTGATCACTCTGTACGACAGATATTACCCAATTTCAATAAAGAATATTCTCCTATACCATTTTACGTATGTTCCAAATTTAAATTGAAAATATCTAATATAAGTTTACAAAAAATTGTCTTCGCACATACTTATTATACACTTTCATACTTACGGATAATCTTTATTCGCATACAAAAGCACGAACTTCTAAACATATCTTTTTCAACAATAATTATTTATAGTACAGGTTGTCTGATTGCAATATGCGTATATGGTTAAATCAAATAGGTGTAATACTAATGGAACATTTATTCTAAAGTCTAATAAATTTATGAATGCCGAATTTGTAGTATATCGTCGATGAGACGGGATATATTTCCTTATTCATTTCAACTCATTTATATTTGTAAGCATTAAATTAGTGACACCAGTTGATATGTCGCATCTCACTGACGATTTATTGCAGATTTGACATTCATAAATTTATTAGACTATAGTTCACGTTCCTTTTTTATTTGATATCCTTAGTATCACACCTGTACTTCAATAAAAGTTATTTTAACAAAAACATTGTAAGGATAGCCTCATTTAGTTTCATTATTTCCATTATTCAGAAAAGAATTCTATGTTCATCAAGCACAGCTTTTGCTTTTGCTGATACATGTATTTGAAATGCACATAATCGGTTTAAATTTTAAATGTTATTGGTAAGTCCATTTAGTTTACATATTTATGAAGCGAGCATTAGCAATGTAAACGGAGCACAAATAGTGCGGTAAATGCATTATTTGAACTACATTTATATATTCATATCCACGTTCTGGTAGCATGTAGGTACGTTATATTATTGTCCTGGATTCCGCGTGTAAATAAAAGATAGATGGTAGAAGATCGTATCTTGTCCTAATAGGCTAAACGGAATTTGCCACAAATAGCAAGTAAGTAGTTTTATAGCATGTTACCGATATTCAAATTTAAAGTTCTTCTTTACTCATATATAAGGAGTTGAGACAGATGCAACTCAGTGTGAATCCATTTATCAATTATTTCTCAATTCTACAGAACCCCGGTGTACCAGTGATTTAAGCGGGATTTTTTAAAACTTAACTACGACAGTTGGTCATCAATTGAGACATAAATTACAACAACTTTTACGTAGCCCGAGGGATAAAATTGAACAAAATCAAACCGAAATTTACGAAATTAGCTATAATTTGAAGTATGTTGGACAAACGAAATATTCCGCTTCGACAAGATTCAAGCATCATAAGACCTATCTCATGAATGGAGCAAATTTAATTCTGATTCAAAGCTTAGAAATTTAAAAATGTAAAAATAGTAAGAAAAGTGCCAAGGGGCTTATCCCAAAAGCATCCCATCAATTGGACAATACAAGGACACGTAGAGACTGGATGCATAAAAGTGGACGCGCGTCAATTGGACGTCGCACAATAGGACGCGTGCTACATCGAGTAATATTTTTAATTTTTCTTTAAAAAATAGATTACACTTATTTTACTGGACTACTTGGTTGTTCACAATTTTCGACAGCAAGTGTAAATAAATTATATTTTATAGTTTGTATGATTTAGGTTTTTAGTTATCGTAAATTATTTGAATAATTATTACTTTCTTTCATTACCTATATTTTTAGTGTAATATATTTTTTCTTGGTGAATCTCTTTCAATGTTGTGTTTGGCGTTGAAGGTATCACTTACAGCCTGACATTTTTTATTGTGTAAAAAGGTTTAAGGTTTGTTGTTGAGGTTTGGTTGGTTTTACTTTGGATAAACGAATGGTAATTATGGAATCAGCACGCATCGTTGTTCATCGACACGAGTACTGCGTAAAATAAAAGAATACAGAAATGACGAAACATGGTTTGACATCCATGATGTAGTTCGGTTGGGTAGATAACACCAAAAAGTGTAATTTAAGTGCTCCATGTTCTAGGGGAAAAATAATTATATTTCTACATGCTGGAAGTAAAAACGGTTTTGTTCCAAATGCGTTGTTGTCTCCTAAAAATATCAAGCAATCCTCTACCGACTACCACGAGGACATGATAGCGGAATTATTTAAGAAGTGGGCAAAGGAACAGCTGTTACCAAATATCCAGAAAAAAAAACACAAATAAGACTTTATTAGAACTTATTTAAAAGCAAAATTTTAAAAAGGAATATGCCGTTGAAATAATTTTTCAAGCACACGATAGTACTATTTTACGTCTGCCTCCATATTATTGCGTTTTCAACCCCATTGAAATGGTGTGGGCTGATGTAAAAACAAGACTACGTCAATATAATCAATCCCCACAATTAGGTGAGTCTGTCTTAATATAAAGATAATAGTAGACGAAATAGGCAAAAGCGATATATGGAGGAAGTGTGTATCTCGTGATAAAAAAGGAAAATGAGTATTCTATATTACCACCTATCAATCCAACCAATTATTATTCATGTAAATACCAATTCAAGTTCTGAAAACTCGGATAGTGACGAATGTAATGTTGTTTATTTAAAATTCATAGACAAATCTTTTTTGAAATTTGTTTATTTAACGTCGACCTATTTCCGCTACTGAGAGGAATGATGTAAGCCAGTGTACACTATCTCGTCAATTTTTTTTTTTTGTTTCAACAGAAGTAGATCTTTTTTATGATAATATAAATATTATAAAATACGTTTTGTTGTAAACGTACAATATATAATAAAAAAATGTTTTTCTTAAATACATCTGTCTGGCTCTGTACCTCTTTAAACATTAGAATTACAATAAAAATGTATATACAAGAAATAGAGGAAATTTTTGTTAATAAATTAAACACTGCTTTTAGATGAATCAATCAATATATTATAAATATTCTACATATGTTTAGGCTTATTAGGCCTTTATCAGGAGTATTACATAGTGAATACTGTATTCACTATGTAATACAGTATTCACTATGTAATATTCTTGATAAAGGCCTAATAAGCCGAAACATATGTAGAGTATTTATAATATATTGATTGATTCATCTAAAAGCAGTGTTTAATTTATTAACAATTATTTTCAAGATGTTTCACAAGGTACCTACCACAAGTTCAGTTCAGTGTATTATAGGAAATTTTATACTTCTGAACTTTTGTCATAGGATTGTACATTGCCGATTTTTTCCGGGAAAAACAATTTTGTGCACCTTTATTTCGAGATGGCGGTTCGCGCCTCACCCCACCCTCAAGGTCGAAAACTTGTCTTTTTTATCTGGGCTTCGACAATATGTATCAAAATAATTACTACTCCACCTTTTAATGACTTAATAGAGCTCTTTTTTTGCAAGTTAACAATTAGCTTTATAAACAAAATCAGACGCATGGACTTCAGCCAACCATTTTTTTTAATTTATATTTTTGATAATTTTATAGCAATGGCTGAAGCAATAAAATAATATAGGACCATTTTTTTGCAAATTTGACATTCATTTATTTACAAAATAAGCAGCAACTAAATTCGGTAGCTGCTCTAATCGGTCAGTTATATCAATAGCTTCATTCCGTATTATTGTTAACTACAATAAAATTATATGTATATACCCATATTGCCACCAGCTCCGTAGCTATTAGGGTGGTTGTTCTCACACTTTATGAAGATTACGTCGCACCTGATGCAGATTCTTATCACTTTAAGAAAACTTAGACATTTCGAGATTTTTTCGCCCCTCCCTCGGTGTGTGTTTCATATCTATTGTATGTACGCTGTTGTTTAACCTTAATTTGATTGATTAAGATGTAACATTACACTACTATACTATTCTCGTAGCTTAATTTTCTTTTTACCCCATTTCAGGGGTGTTTCTTGACTCTAGCTAATGATTTTGGGGGTGTACGATTTTTATTGACCTAGAATTCGGATTCAGTAAGCGAAAATACATAGTGATACATGGGTCTGGTTCGCTGGTCTGAATTTTTTTTTGGGGCTGTTATTCTTTACCAATTGAACCTTAGTTTTTGAAGAAATTGTATTCTTGACAGATTCAATTTCTCCTTTTTTAATTGTTTTCATAATCAAATCTAAATCGCTCAACACTTGACTATAGTTGATTATAGGAAACGGGCATACATACAGAGAAATCGATAGATGTAAATTTTAAATTCTTATACAATCGAATGTAGAATGAGAATTCAGTGCATCCATTCGAAAATAAAAAAAAAAAAACAAGAATGCTATAAAAAAGAAGTTCTATATATAACTTCTTTTCTCTGGGCATCTAAACAGTATGCAATATAACCTGAAAAGAACTGTAGGAATGCACTCAAGTGTACATTTTACAATATCCTTAATTTTTGGTGCATAGTGTATTATTTAATAATGATATAATTAATGAATGAGAGATTTTTTTTCAATACTCAGTGTGAAGTTTTTATTATAACAATGCAGTTATTTTTTCTGGAAGAAATCTTGTATGAATACTCCTAAGAACATGTTATAAAATTGAAAAAAAAAACAGAAATAGATAATTTTATCACGGCGTACCTCCTCGATCACTTTGGCAAAAAATATGTTATGGAAAGACTTTTAAATATGATACAGAAAAAGTTTCATAGTTGTGCTTGCAGGAATCTTTATAAAAACAAGTAATGATAAATAAAAATGCTTTTTGGAATCTCGTGGTGCAAATAACTGAACCTTTTTTTAAATCACGTTTAATTAGGATTAAATCATACTCGGTTCAGTAAATTAAAAACAAATCTAAATTTAAATGTTTTCTAATCAAAACTAATGAATGAAAATTTGCATTTTATATGTACAAAAAGTTCCCAAAATGTCATTAAAGAAACGCTGGGGCAGCTAATTCATGCTACCACGTCCTTTATTAAGAACATTTTAGTGCAGAACAGGCTAAGAATTACACGATCATCACGAACCATTTTGTCAATACTTGATGTTGTCGTAACCGGATTCCCCAAATAAATCTATATTAATTACTTTCTGTAGCCATCGACAAGTTTATTAATTTATCAGATTATTGCTTTAAATGAAACACTCCAGGGGTTCCATTCTCGATTGAAATCTTTCGCACCAGTTGCCAATTAGTTCTGGTGTACATCAGTTACTATCGTTGTATGAAGATCAGTTTATCTGTTGCTTAAAACACAGTAAGTAGTTATCGAATATCACTAAATTAAAATTCTGGATACAATCCTTCTCGCTTCTTACTTGGTGTTATGCCACTTCCATAAATATATTTAAAAATTTAGTGGAGAGACCTCTGCCAAATGAATCAGACAGTGGTTGATTTTGAATACTTGTGTTACAACATGTCTTTTTCAAAATATACGGGGTGTCTCACCGGGAACTGATCGATCGATAAAGAGAAAAGCACTCAATTTAGATAGTTACTAATGTTGCCGTGGCCAATCCAACTAAAATGATTAGAAGCATGGGGTACTTCCGCTTATATCGGAAGTCCATACCAACTTGCTTATTTTAAATAGAACACCCTATATATTTTCGACTTTTCGAGATGACAAAAATATTCCGAGTTCAGGTATGTAGCACACCCTATATCTAAACCCAGTAGTTTAGAAGATATTTGACATTTTATAAAAAAAATTGACAGGTGCAACGGTTTGCAAGAACCATTATAACTTTTTCTGTGTAGGACATCCTCATTTGCTCTTTGGTACCGAGAAAGAACACAAGAAGAACTACGTTCTACAACTGAAAAAAAATCAATAATATCATACCAAGTGTTCCGTTTTTCGCGTTACATTTTGTCAACTTCAAACCGCGAGAACTTGTTTAGGTCAAATGGAACACACTGTATTTTTTTACGTCAAGTTGTGTAAAATTGAATTTCGTTTTTTCTGATATTAGCATTGAGGGGTTAAAGTTTTTAACTTTTTGAAATATTTGCGATTTTATTAGAAATTCATGAATTGTTGTAATCATTTCATCAAAATAGCCATGATTAGAAACCATCAGTCATTATCTTATGTCAAAAAATGCCAGCACGTTTAAATTACATCCACGAAGACTTTTTAAATTTGTTTATTATTTATGGAGAATATAATATCAAGAACTTGCAGCTCATTTACTACTCGATATCCACAAAAACGGAAGATAACACTAACACTGTAACATGCGTATTAATCGAATTGAAGATATGGCATGAACTAAAATAGGAGAGATAAGATCAATTTAAAACATGATTCCGTTTTAATTTAATAATTGCACAAAATTCCGCCCTCGAACCTCGACACATTTTTCGCACCTTCGGATTAGTTCCTCATGGGTAGCTCTTCTACTTGAACCCTGTGATATGTTTTGAAATGCATTTCTTACTCTCTGCATACAATCTTCAATAGGTGTCAATGGGCTCTCATAAACTTTACTTTTAATAGTTCCCCAAATAAAATAATCTAGAACTGATAAGTCGGGCGAGTGAGGAGGCCATAAGATAGGTCCATTATTGGCAATCCATTGATCATAAAAAGTTTCTTGTAAATATTATTGATTAAATATGCGTTATGTGGAGGAGCACCGTCGTGCTGATAAAAAATGTTTCTATGTTCGGCGAGAGGTAAATTTTCTATATAGGTATTATTCAAATTTTGTAAGATATTCAGATATCTTTCACTTAAAAAAAAAATCGAATTTACCTATAAATATTAACAGAAGAGAAAATTCAATTTACCGTTTAAATATTCCTGATAAAATTGTAATGCCACCACTCTATCGTTTCTTATGGCACAGTAAACATTGAACTGCCAACTTTTCTGAAAGTTTCGCTCTCTGAACATATGAGGATTTGAGTCACTCCAATAATACGAATTGTGTCCATTAAAAAGTCCATTTTTGTAAATTTTGCTTCATCTGTCCATATAATATTTCCCAAATAAGAATCGTCACCCTCAGACCTTTTTAGAATAAACTCACAAAAATTCTGTCTTCTTAAGAAATATGTTGAATTCAATTTTACACAACTTGGCGTAAAAAAAATACAGAATGTTCCATTTTACCTAAACAAGTTCTCGCGGTTTGAAGTTGACAAAATGTAACGAGAAAAACGGAACTCTTGGTATGATGTTATTGAATTTATTTCAGTTGTAGAACGTAGTTCTCCTTGTGTTCTTTCTCCGTGCCAAAGAACAAATGAGGATGTCCCACACAGAAAAAGTTATAACGGTTCTTGCAAACCATTGCACCTGTCAAATTTTCTATAAAATGTCAAATATCTTCGAAACTACAGGGTTTAGATATAGGGTGTGCTACATGCCTGAACTCAGAATTGTATTGTCATCTCGAAAAGTCGAAAATATATAGGGTGTTCCATTTAAAATAAGAAAGTTGGTATCGACTTCCGGTATAACCGGAAGTACCCCATGCTTCTAATTATTTTAGTTGGATTGGCCACACCGACATTAGTAGTTATCTAAATTTTCAAAAATTTCTGATGAGTGCTTTTCTCTATATAGATCGATTCAGTTTCCGGTGAGACACCCTGTATAAACCAAAGTTATAAAATAAAAATTGAGAATGAAAACCAACAAATGGTAAAGTATCCGAAAACATTCGTTTCCGAAAATATAATAACTCACGCAGATGAAGTTTGCAGCACGAGCCGCAGGCATATCTGTTCAGCGATTTCTCTGGGAACTTTTGAAAACTGTAGAGTATGATTCGACAGTGTTCCCATATTTATACATCAGGCTACATCTAGTATAAGTGGGCAATAATCGGAAAGAAGTGTGAATATGATTAGGAAGTATTGAGAACATTCGAAGTTATGGCGAAGGTGCCGGTTATAACAGTAAGTATTTTCCATTACAAAATATTCGAAGCTATGAGGTGGGCGCAGTTGCACGCGAATAGTCAGTCAGTATTTTTGAAATTACAGATTCAAAATGGAGAATTGAATAGTGCTTAACTTTTGTAAATTTACATGAAATAGATTACTACAAAAATATCAAATTCATCACCTTAATTGATGTGGAAAGATGTAAGAGCATTTAGAAGCAATCACATTATAACCTGATAATAGCCATTTAACGAGAAGTTTTGGATTTTTTTAAAATAAATAACCGTATATTAGATATTGTAACTTACACCGTTCTTATGGGTGATGAAGGGTGCGGTAAATGAGGTGGGAGGGGGGGGGCTGAATTTAGAGTGTTTTGCTTCTTTTTCTACTCACCTAACGAAACTGAGTACTTTGAAAGAATTTCGTATTAAAGAATAACTTTTTGTTGCAAGTTCTAATATCAATTTCAATGCCACCCCCACAGGCCCGTCTCTAGAGCTTTGGCCGCCTGAGGCAAACTCAGAAAGTGCCGCCCTTTATCTTTAGTTAAAGTATGTGATTAAAAAAAACTACCATTAAAAAACTAACATGTTTATTGTTACAAATTAAGTGCGTACACACAGATTTAACAAAAAAGTAAAAAGTATAAAAACCATCGCCGTCATAAGCAGAGCCCGGCGCAAAAGTAGTTATGCCAGAGACGGTCTTCACACACAGATAAATATAATGTTTTGCATGATTCACATAAGCAAATCATTAAACATTATTTATAGGAAACAAATACCTACTTTTACGGAAAGAAATAAAAAGTATGGCATAAAACTCATAAAATAATAAATAAATAATGTATTATTGGTGTAGAGAAATTATTTATTTGGTATAGTTGAGCAAGTAGATGTAAGAGTTCTTTACTGAAACTGGTAGATAAAAAACACCAGACTTCGGCCGCACATTATATATACCTGCAGCGTCGCGTATCGGTCTGATTGTCTGATTGAAAACAAAAAACTCGGCGCTTTAAACGGCATACGCCACTTCAACTTTTTATATCAGTTAAGGAAATGTAAACATCTCCCATATGTTTCTTCCCAATTATATTAAATAATTTTCAATTTAAAATATTTTTATCTGTGCACATAATATAAGGCACTATAATTTAAAAAAATATAAGGAGAATTTTCGACACCACAAAGTCACCGCCACGCTTGTCACTCTCTGCTTTTTTACGACAGCAAATAGGATACGATAAACAATAATAATAGTAAAATAAACAGCAGTTTGCGTTTTATATTTTGCAGAAGACTTGAAACATACAGAAAGCATTTGAAATAAAAAAGGTCCAACAATTATTATTAATTTATTACATAATGACCAATGCCATGTGAGATTGTTTCATATGCACATACGCATTCTGGAGTCAACACTTGTCAGTACATTTGATAGAAGTAAATGTGTCGTGATTTGTTATGGCGTCGAGTGGCTTTCCATTAAATGAAACAGTACTTTCGTAGATTTAAGATTTTCTGGAACTGCGGTTTAACGGTGTAGAACTTTTCTGTGCCATTTTCGTGGACATGCAATTCGAACATTTTAAAACAAGTTTTGTCTGAACTACACGCAACGTTCAACATAAGCCGGAAACAGATCAGTATACAGTAATTGATGCAATGAACATTATAGGTGTTTGATCTACGTCAATATATTTTTAGAGTATCAGGGAATATTGCTGAGTGAAATACAAATTGGATACATAAGTGTTAAGAAACAATCCCGGTTTTTCAACATTTTTGCGCGTGGCAAAGAAGTGGACTGTTCAATGCCGGACATAAATCGGCCATCTATAAGAAACTATACTTATTTTAAATGTGCGCCGATTACATCGGTAGACGTTGAACGGTTGAACGATCCTTTTTCACAACACAAGTGGGATATTCAGTGACAAGCGCCGGAGTTTTATTTCGGACGATTTAGAACAAGTGCAAATAATATATTTTTATTATTCGAATAAGGTATAGTTACTAGGCATTTGTGTTTGTGCATCCAACAATAAGTGCATCAAAGTATGACTTATAACCGTTTCGGGGCCATTTACCTTTAAATATTACGGAATTCACTAGATAGAATTAAGGTAAATTATTGTATAATTGCGCATGAAAATGTTTATATAGTTCATATTGCGCAAAGCCGACTCTGGCTTTTACGTCATAACTACCTCGGAGCCGAGGTCTGGTCATAAGTCTACAAGTCATGTCATAATATCCATTGAACATGAATTGCAGTTAATTTAGAGTATGAAGTTCATGTTCAATTGATATAAGTGCCAAAAAATCGAAAAAGTGAAATATTATCCCAAATCGGCCGCCCCTTCAAAACGGCCGTCTGAAGCAGCTGCCTCGTTGCCTCACCCCTGGCGACGGGCCTGACCCCCCAAATAAGAGTGGTGTTTTATTGTCTTTCCGATGCATTTAACCAATTTGGATGACAAATGTAGTCGTAATAATTAATCGGCTATAAATTAACAAACGGTCTCCTGATTGTAACCCTAGCGATGACTTTTTTTGGACCACTTAAAAAATGAAGTTCAATGCGCCGAAATTGAGAGTAGGTAACAATTAATCCAGCGCATCGTTACAACCTGCGACGAACTACGGAATAATCCGGCAACGATACGTCGAGCAATTGGTGACCTAACTAAACGCGCAAGAAGATGCACAGAAGTTGCAGGAGGCCACTTTAAAAATGTACTTTATTGTAAATTATGCTTTATCTTTAAACACATTTAGTTATTGGTTTGATGATTATTGTTACCTGAACGGAAATTATCTTATTAATTTCGGGGTTTTGGTTTCTTCTTCTTTGCAATTGTTATAAAGTGCGAACTATTGCTGATTTTCTTAATTATAGTAATTTGTTGCTTAGGCCTAAATAGTTTTATTATCTGTCACTTTGAATAAGCCTACTATGATTAAATATTGTGCTAAATTATACTCGATTACTCATTTGGGCTACATTCTTTTTAGTAAAATTGTTCTTTAAAACGTGCCGTAATCACCCACGCTCAATAGAATGTTTGCAAATTTTAGTTACAAATGTATTTGTTTCACGTGATTTTTATTTAACATCATTCTGAAATCCATATTCTTGTACATTTAACACCGTATACACAAAGGTGTAACAAGAAAGTGATATAGGCCATTTTTATTTTTTTTGTGTTCTTTTCGAATATTGTATAGAAATTTCATTATTCCGTTCCCTGTCAAAATAATGACAAAAAGCATTATATGTCAAAAACTATGAAACACCCTGTAACTTCGTAGTGAAAGCCCAATGAGAAATGTCTATAAAAGGTTCTGATTACCACTAATATTCTCTACCCCCTATTAAGCTATGTCCCTCTCATGATGCAACTCCCTGTATGTGTCAGTTTATTATGGAAATAATAAGTTATATCCTCAACTAAACAGCGTAAAATTTAAGTTTCCGGAATTTCATTCATCATCTGATTTTGTTTTATACGGTGTGTGGTATACTCGTAAAGATGCTTTCAAAAGAAATGTTGCACTTGAGTCGCTGACATACATGTGCTGCATTAATTGCAACAATATCGTGACATATTAAACGAGATTTATGCGATAATAAAATTTATAAATATGCTGCACAGATTGTATTACTTGCTTAAAGTATGCACATATTTACAAAGTTTAAGTTACACTCGTGGTATTTGCATGCATTAGATGTAAAAATATAATTTAAAATGAATATTAAGTTACAGGTTATGATAATCAAGATAATCAGTATACCTGGATTTTACGGAGGCTAAGGTGAGGTTAAGAAATTAAAATACTTAACTAAAAGTTATTTTCATTAATAGTTTTTTTAGGTATGACTTTTCAGAAACGTGTGATATCTAGCATTGACTAGAAGTTAACCGGGCTTCACTTTAAAGTTGTAGCCATTTTTCTTTTACGAATTTGAGAAACAGCAGAAAAAGTAATCAATAAAAAATAATAAGAAAAACTATCTATAAAAATATTAACTTTCAATCTTTCCAATCTATTGAGAATTGCCAAATAAGAAATAGATGCATTCATCGTATAATTATTTAATTGCTGACATAATCAGAAAGCAGGTTATTGGTAGAATAATAATATTAGTAATAATAATAATATGCAGATGAACTGGTGTCTCATTCGACGACAGGCGAGGAGGCCGGCGCGCGGCGCGGTGCTGACGCAGGTCAGTCACTGAACTTCAACCAACACGTCTGAAGGCCCGAATAAAAGCTGCCGAATATAAAAATCTATTCAAGTAGCATGTCGATAAACCCATGTATGGTGTATACTATAACAACGTAGAAACATTGGGTTTATCGACTAGGCTGACATTCGCCTTTTTAAGGTTAGCTGAGCTGAAGTCAGAGACTGAGGGATCCATAGTGGTCTGTCAAGACTGTGTAACTAACACGTTGCTCTACCGAAGCCAGTTGATGGGTGTAGACTTGTAGAGGTTCCTGATATAAACTGCAGGAATCGCTCATGCATTTAAAAAATAATTCACTTTAAAATATACATAAAGACTATAGGCTTCACTTAGTAGTCGAGGCTATAGTCTCTATATTGATGATATATTGATGAAGGTTAGTTATTTCTATCAGTTAATATCAATCATTTCAAGTCTAACTTTTTTAACCCTTCATTTTTCTGGAAAATTAAAAAAAAAATTAAACCTTTATCTTGCTTCATGCATGAAACGTTCTAAGAGTGGCCTTGTCTTTATGAGGAGCTCCAGAGTAAAGGAGGAAATCATTCAAAATTCTAAGCATTTCCAAGTGACAGAATAGTAAATTTTTTTCGTAGACAGAAAAATGTATTATGTACGTATCCTTTGAATGAATTTTTTTAGAAAAATTCCGTTTACGAAATTTTTGTAGATTGTCAGAGAAATACACGGTTTAACTTTGGCATTTAAGTAGATGTTAATGTTTTATTGAATAGATAGGCTTTTTATTCTCATTTTGAACTTATTCTTCATTGTCGTAAGGGGCTATGTGGATACTAATGTTACAATGAGAATTGTCAAATAAAAATACATTCACTTCAAAGTAAAAATGGTAGAAGTTCAATAAATCGAAATATTTTTTTTAAATTGGCCGCTTTTAAAAATAGTTTCATCATCGACCTATTAATTGACTTTTGGTACATAATATCGATATTAAAATCAGTGTAAAAATAACTAAATCACGAAAAAAACAAATTTTAATTGTCCTTTTACCGACAGGATTGACAAAAAAAATACTTTTAGCAAAATTAGATGTTTTTGTAAAATAGTAGGTTAAAAGAATCAGTGATTTAATCTTCGGTTAACGGTACAAACATCTTCTTCGAATAGCATTTTACTCCAAAGAGAAATTAAGGATAGTTATTTATTGAGCTTCTTTTACAAATTCCATGTTTTTGAGCACCAGAAATATATTTCCTAACTTTTGACCACATTACCTTGATTTTAGAGATAAATGATATTTCTTATAAAGAATTACAGTTTTGAAATACCGAAAATAAAGTAGGTTTCTATCTTCGTGCGTCCATTCGTGAATGCACTGTAACAATTTTTGTATGTTTTTTTCTACGATTTTTTATATTTATATTGTATGTATTTGTTGTATTATTTTTCTATTAATATTCGTATTTTATTTTTAGAGGAACATAAAAAAATTCACCCTTTTCAACCCCCAGCGAAAAATGGCCGTATTTCGATTAATTATTGCTATAAGATTAATTTAAAAACATTAAATTAAAGATAATTTTGTCATAAACAACTTTTATTTGAATGCCATATTTCCCCAGAAAATAGAGAAAAATCCATTCTTCAATAAAAAAAAAATACCCCTTTTCATCTACTCTAGGTTCCCGGGATCCTTTGGTCTATTTTGAACCTATAACAAAAGTTCAAGATCTACTATAATTTTCTTCCAGTTAAAATAAAGTTTTCCTGTACCATAGGTATCATTTTTTAATGTACGCTCATAGTAACTTTTCCTAAAACCTAGCCTGATTATGTCATAAGTCATTATAGAATAAATACTAACCAGATACAGAAATGTATGTATTATTGGAGTCTAACAGGAATCTTGTAATGGGTAGACACTGACATCACCGTCCTGCGATTATATACCCTAAACAAAAGTAAAAATCGAAGCTGAATACAATTTACGAGTGTAGTGAACCTTTTCGTCGCTTCTTTACAACTGTCGGATCTCATGATATGAACTTAAAAGGTAGAACTAAAGATAAACGATGAGATCCATATTAAAATTAATGTATTCTGCGCCACGGGAGATTGTTGGATTTACAAACCTGCACTAATCGAGTCACATCTCGCTAGAATTATTATATTTCAACCTATGAAAAATATGGTATCCGTGAACAATAGCACCACTTTTAGTATGTCAACAGTTCGACCCTTTTTAAATTCACTTAGTGGACTTGAGCGTTGCCCAACAAAATATCAGTAAATACAAGGGGCAGACATTGATTTTCTTTTCTCTTTGACACTTAGCTAATCGCTGATGGTGACATGGGTTGTCTTAAATTGCTAAGAAAGAAATAACTAACTCTCCAATCTAGACAAATCGACATTCAATAGTTAACTACTATTGCAATTGTCTTATGTGACAAAGAGAAAAAGTTCTTTGAGCATCAAGCATTATACACTGAAAAAAAGTGCTTATAATTATCAGGTACTAAGCACTTTAAAAAACGAAGTGCTCGCGATTACTAACCACCTTTAGATAATAATTTAAAATCACAAGCACTAAGCACAAAGCACTTTTAGACAAGGCGAAAATCTCGCCTTCATATGAAAAAAAATTCCCATTCGACTTTTATGCATATTCAGTTCGGAACATGCCCCTGAATAAAGATTAAGAGTTTGCCGGACAAAAATCTGGTCCCAATTTGTTTAAACTAATTTTATACACCAATCCGTAGGAAATTTTATTCTCTTTAAATTAGATCTCTTGACATTTTTCCGAAAAAGTAATAGTTTCTGAGAAAATTAGCAAAAACTAAAAAAAAATACCTTTGGGGGTGGTTTTGGGGTAGTTTTTCAAAAGGGGTCCCCGGTACTTCATCCTATCTTTATTTCTAGTTCCCCAATAAAGACTTTTTGAGGCCAAACTTTAAGACGCACGGTAACTCACACTATAGGATTCACACCTACTATTAACAAAATCCTAAAGAATAAATATAGATTATTTCGTTTTAAAGCTTACATTTTAATTGTTAAATAGACCAGCCTTTCATGCGTTCACCGGTTATGATACAAGTAAAATAAGTACAAAACATAATGCTTTAAATATATTTGAGATTGATGATAATCAAAATGCCCTTATTCCTCTGGGCAATGGGTTATAGCTTATCACGAAGCAAGTAAATGCATTATAAAAAGTTTATTTAAAATATTAAATAAAACAAGTAAAATAGCAGATGAGGCTAGATCGATTATTATCTCATTCATGCGGAATGAGTGTAAACTTAAGAAAGATTCCATGTATGCCTACTGCTTTTAAATTGCATGCGTTAAGAGGGTCATTGGAAAAATATATGGAAACATTCCTCAAACCCTAGATATTAAACTTTAAATTTTAAACATTTTGGGTAGATCCTGCAAGAAATATGTGTATTGATACCTAGAGTGCAAATGTTTAAAGACTTGCAAAACCAAAGCATGCCATTGTAAAAAAAAATATTACTTGTGTAGTATAGATGAATGCAAGAATATGCTCAAATAAATTGTTTGCTAATACAAGATTTTTCTACTTTTTTGTTTAATTTACCTTTTATATTTGTAACAGCTTGTGACAAATTATACTGATTTATAAAACATAGACCAATAGTAACTAAAGCGTATGTAAAAGCAACGTATCGAGAACACATTAGATCTAATCTAGTCTATATTCCAGTCGGCTGAGAAAAAGCGCACGCCCGTCTAAAAACTATTTAACAATTAAAAATGTAGGTTTTAAAATGAAATCATCTGTACTTACTCTTCAGCATGGATGTTCAAAGATTATATAAAAGTTTGGTGAATTCAATAAGTTCATTTTTTAATATTGTTTCAACCTTGAAATTGAACGATTAAATTGTTTATAAGTCGGAAACGGTCAACTTTACGAAAAATAGACCTTTTTTGTTTAAAATGAATAAATACCAAAAAAAAACAAAAAAATTCTGGTCAAAAGAAGCGATTTTTGCAATTTGTAGTAAAAAAATTAGTTTAAACAAATTGGGACCAGATTTTCGTCCGGCAAACTATAAGGATCAATAGGTTTCAGGGGCAAGGCCCGAGTCGCCTAGGTTAGGGGGGCGGATGGGCGGAAATATGGACGACGGCGCGTTAAAGTTTACGAACGCCGTCACTAGCTGTGAAGAACTATATGCCGTCGCGGGTACGACTTGGTCGGATCGACGGTTTCGAATATTAAAGCCGTTCTAGTCCTAATTTTACTACTAACGGGCAACACGAATAGAAGCTCTGGCGGGGGTTGCTAGGAAACTGTTCGTGGCAATGAATACTATGTCAAAATATAAGGAAAATGAGGGGGAGAGATCCGCCTTCATCGTTCCGTGGAGGCAGGCGGGCGGTGATCGAGTCACTTTGTGCTGGTAGCAGATTTTGAACCTAACATCGGAAAGGATACGGGGTATCCTTCCCGAAGCGAGGTTCAAAATTCACTACAAACGAGAAACGACTCGGTCACTTCTCCTCTTTTTTTATTTTTTTGCGAAGGGAAATTCTTCATGGACGACCCGTGCTTTGCTCTATCGCAGCGGGGGGTGCCGGACTCCTACCGGCTAAAACCCCTCCCTTGTAGGGGCGACATGCACTGGTACCGTCCTTTCAGACATTCGTCGCGTGCATGCGCCCGTCTTCTCTCCAGGTTCTATCTAGGTGACTGTATGGTGTATTTTAGTGCTAGGTCCTTGCTTGCAGTGCTCGCTCCTCTGTTTCCTTTCTGCTGAGTATTTTTGTTATGCCTCCAGCTATGCTATGCCAATTCCTTTTGTTGCTGATCATTAGTTGGATGACATTATCTGTTGTTATGTCAACTCCTACCAGAGTATTCATTTCACGTCTCGCTTCTTCCCATCTCATGCACATTAGAACTGTGTGTTCTGCGGTGTCCGGTTGTCATAGTACACGCATCTGTCGTCCTCGCTTTTGGCGATTCTTTTAGTGTAACACCTAAATGAGCCGTGGCCTGTTAGGAATTGGGTGATATAATACGTGAGTATTATGTGTTTGCATTTGACCCATGGTTTCAGGTCGGAAATCAGGCGTTTGATCCACTGCGCCGTTGCGGTGTTGGCGTTCCGCGATTCTTGCCATTTGTTGATGATGTCTTCTCTTATGTGCTGTCTGAGGCCGTCCCTCTGTACCATTTGTTCTGTGTGCATCAGGTTTCTCTCTTCCATTAATAGTTCGATGGGGGGAGTCCCAGTGATCGCTTGCTCCGCCATGGCGGATGCGGTGCGGTATGCGCTGGCGACCCCCAGGAGCATTTTCCTCTGGGTTATGCTTAGCTTACCTTTATGCCTTTTTATAGCGATTGCTTTGTGCCAAACTGGGGCCCCATATAGTAGTGTTGATTGCACCACTCCCAGGAGTATTTGCCTCTTTGGGGCGCTGGGACCCCCGATGTTTGGGAGGATCCTAGTGAGGGCCGTGATTCTCCTTTCTGTCTTTTCGATTGCGTGCACCACGTCCGAAGGACCTCTGGGTGTCGAAGACGATGCCCAGTATTTGACAGCTTTTGTTGGTATAATCTCCTTATTTAGTAGGTTTATTTTTATGTCTGCTCTCTTCCTTGGGCCTTTCAGTATTACTCCCTCGGTCTTTTCGGGGGCGAGGTTGAGGTGGTGCCGGGCGAGCCATTGATGGATAAGGTTTATCGCAAGTCTCGTGGTACCGTTTAACTGGTTGGTCGTATCTGCAGAGATTGAGATTATTAGCGTGAAATCGTTTGCATATCCAATAATATTTGCTCCTCTCGGTAGATTAATCCTAAGTACTCCGTCGTAGAGCACGTTCCACAGCGTTGGCCCGAGAACCGAGCCATGTGGAACGCCTTCTGTTGTAGTGTATGTTTCTTTCCCAGATTTTATTTTACGGTCTTTTAGGTAGTTAGATATCAGATTTGTGAGGTATTTCGGTAAGTTGTGTTTCCTCGATTCTTCGATTATGAGGCCCCAGCTGGCCTAGTTGAAAGCATTTCTTACATCTAAAGTGATAAGCATGCACCATTTCTGATTTGAGTGCTTAGCCAGTTCTGCGACTTTTATTGCTGCTTGAATGTCGACTTGCCCTTCAGAAACCCGCTTGCCCGCGATGGTGTTTCTATTCTCCAGTTCCTCCACCAGTCTGTCCCTAATTAGGGCCTCGTATAGTTGGCTAGCACGTCTAGCAGGCAAATTGGCCTGTATGCACCCGGGTCGTCTAGTGGCTTTCCTGGTTTCGGGATTAGAACTAGCCTAGCCATTTTCCACTGCGTGGGGAAAGTTTGGTTTTTTAACAGGGTACTAAACATTGTCAATATTATATCAGGTCCTGTGTTGAGGCTTTCTTTGATTAGTTCTGGCTGGATGCCGTCGCTTCTCCCCTGCCCCCACTTAACGACCTAGGCGGATTTCTCCCCCTTCATTTTCCTTACATTTCGACGTAGCATTCATTGCCACCAACAGTTTCCTGGGAGCCGCCGCCAGAGATTCTATTCGTGTTGCTCGTTAGAAGTAAAGTTAGAACTATAATATCCTTAATCTATAAAACCGCCATGAACCAACAACGTCCTGTGGTCGAAATTTCACCATCTCTTTCGGTTTCAGCTTCACGGCACAACTATGTAGAACTTATCTCCATGATACCGACGAAACCTTTCGTTTCGTTCTTCGATCGTACCAGACGTACCCCCGGAACCCTGTTTTTTGAGGCTATGTTGAAATAGTTAGCCATTCCAGTAATTCTGGCCTCAGATTCGACTTCAGAGGTGAAAATACATCGGAATATACTATTGTAGTATGAAGGCCAATTTGTTTTGGGTACGCTGTTTTTACTAAATGTACGAAATATAACAGTATTTTTAAAAACGTTGATAAATTTATATAGTCCTTAAATGCTGTCAATTGCTTGTTGTTATACTTTAAAATTTTTTGCGATAACTAAAGAGCGAACATCTGAATACTTGTTTTATAGCATTTTTATTTACCTGTTCCTATTAAGGTAAAATTTATTTTATACGGAACTTTTTCATATAAAAAGAGTATGAAAAAAACCTGTATACACCTTACAAATTCTCTTGAATGCAATTTGTGATTTAAAAACATTTTTATTTACACACAACAGCGGCATTTTGAACGAGTTCCTAATAAACTGCCTGAAACAGAAGCCACGCTGTTATTTTCGAATCGTATGTCTGTACGAGAAATTATATCGTACTGAATACCTGTAAACAAATGCACGTTTTCTTTTTTATAAAATTGCGCATGTGGAGTCGACACATTCCTATGTGGCGGCGGTAATAACATAAAACTGTAGGATCCGCAGAATAAATTCAATACAACTTTTGCGGCCTGTGAACCTCACAGTGTTAACGACCGGCCGCAAATTATTCTTCAGAGGTATTATCAAGTATTTACTAATTGCATCGAATTGATCGCCTTCATTGATTTATTTATGTCAGATCTATCATTTCCATGTAATAGGTCTACAGCACGCATCCATTTATGTTACCGGTTTAGTGCACAATTCAGAAGAGCTTAATATAATTTTTACAAGCATTTGGGGTTCTTAAGATGCAGTTTTGCCTAAAATACATATTTTCCAAGTTGCATCTTACCGAGCTGCAACATCCCAACAGTGGAATAGATTTTTCAACAACAAATGAGAATGCTGTGTAATATTTACTGTCACAGGTTTCCACCCCCTGGGAACCTCCTCTAATTCGTGGGTTCAGAAATTGTTGTTTATAACAGGTGTTTATCCTGTCTTTTCCTGATTACGTGAAGCGTTATCCATAATTACACAGAAACCGAATTAAATGATATTCAATCTTTTCATCTCAATTTATTAAGAATATAAAATATATTAGCTTCAAAATTTAATATCTATACAGTTAAATAAAATAAAACGATTTAATTGGTAAAAATGGTTCAGAAATTAGAACACGGGATAATTGATTTCAACTTGTCGGCAATCGATTGCTGAAACATTTTAAGTATAAATACACAGGGTGTCTCATTTGAAAAATTTGAGTTGATACTTTAAAATATAAGAAATTGAATAATCGTGGAGAACACCTTGTAGAACTAGGTTCATTTTTGTACTTCTATGTGTTTCCATCATGAGATATAAAATTTAAAAATTTAATTCCATTTTAGGAAGTTCATATGCAAGGTCTAAAGATGAAATATTATGAACTGTAAAAACATTTGTTTATTACTTTTAGAGCGCCAAAAAACGAAAAATTGGCGATTTTTGAATTTTTTGAAATTATTAATATTGAAAATATCAACTCTATAAAAAAAAGTTATCAAACATTTCTTGCAAAGAAGTGTTTTCCCGATGACAAAAATGCAATTTATGTTAGTATTATCCTTCGTTACTTGTTCCGCTTACATTCAAATATATTTGTTTTATATCATTGTTATTGATTTCTCCTAATTTAGCTAGTTTAAACCGCAATATAGGATTCTACTTTATGTGAAAAATGTAATAAACCCGACTGTGAAAAGGTTACTTGCAAAGATTACAAAATTTAACACTAGCGGCGCTGGCCCAGCCAGCGCAAATCATTTTCATTGAAAGAGATTTGGGATCTTTCCGCTCAGCATGTCTGAAAGTAAAACACACCGTTCACTATTATACTCCGACCGCCGTCCAGTAAATATCGATTTCAGAATGCCGAGCCACCGTTTCTTGTCAGAGTTTTCATATTTACAAAGATAAGATTACTTTACTGAAATACGAGTATAAAAGTGATAATTAAAAATAATTCCGATTCAATGTATCAGAATAAAATTATCGCTTTCCGAATTATCAAGGTAAATTTCGTAGTAAATATAAATTATTATTAAAGTAGTTATACTCTATTTAGGGCCTGTTAGATTCTTAAGATTTTGTCCGAATAACTATGCTGAAAGAATTTTTCTTAGGCCCATACCTTGAGATGACGCTTCGAGAGAATACCAGTAAAACTGTTTCCATTCCTATTATTATAGCCCAGACCGTTTTTCATATTTAAGGAGTAAAAATAATATCCGCTATTTTGCCGGAGTGGTAGAAACTAGTATTCCGTTTATTTTATTTCAACTTTTCCGTATTTTTACGAATTAAAATAAAATCTGTTACTTTAAATAGTTTTTGGAAATTTGTTATAGTCCGGGAATTTAGTGCAAAATCTAGGCATACCGTAAATACATCGGTTATCGAAATATTTTGATACTTTGAAATTTTCCTTGTCAACTACAAAATACCACCTGGCTTACAGGGTCCACGCGCATCCCGCTGTGCGCCGATCCCCTCCCTAAACCGAATGCATTTCACAGACAGCTCTTTCCAGACCAAGAGCAGAGAAACATTACCGTACCGACCGCCGACCGATTTAGTCGTATGCTCAACAATCAGCTAGTAGTAAGTGACTTTAAAAGACCTTAGCTGTGGGGTTTGAGACACTTGGCAAACACATCATGAAATTTTGAAGTGGTTTGACATGTCTTAACCGTACCGAAATAACACAGTTATGATTATTTTCTGTCTGTCCGCCCGGACAAAATATTCGCCGTTTTGACAAATTCTTCAGACTTAAATTATGACCATTGATTTATTTTGCTGTAGATAATCGCTTGCTATTGCCTGGTACTTACACACTGCCTGTTTTTACTACTTACCTGTTTCTTTGTCACTGTATTTTTACCGCTTACTGTTCTTACCGCTATTACTGATTTAATGCTTAAATCGCTACCGCTCCAAAAGCTTCCAAATTAATGTTAGTAACTAGTGGTTAACTAGCTTCTCACCGCCTGGTTCCTCGTTCTCGTAGTTTGCATGTTATAAAATAAAAGAACATATCTTTTGTTTTGAATTTATTTATAATGAACTCCGCAGGATTATTTTTGGTACTTGACCGTTTCATTGTTATTGTCAATTTTATTATATTTAATAAATTTTGTTATTTACCCCTGGACATATCCGTTTCTTCAGTGTAGCTATCCCCACCCTACTGCAACAGGCTATGTTAAGAGGCTAGTATGCGAGCTTTACCCCCACGTAAAAATTGTAAAGGTGGCGCTTCAGAAAAACCTATAACCGAAATAGAGATCAGTGCTTAAGTGACGCTTCCACTTGTCTATGCGCTAGGCAACTGGGAGAAAGTACGTCACATTCTTGTTGGAAATCAATAGAAAAATATATAAGAAACTTCTTGATTGATAAAATATAATATTTCCTTTTGTTATAAACAAAATTATTTTAAAAAATATCAAACTAGGGTACCGTCTGGTAACATGGACTTTCACAATTGGTAGTGTCACCTGAACTGATTCCAGCAAAAAAACTACGTTCGAAATGTATTCGAAACGCCTTTACTAAAACATTATTTCGCATCTTTTGCCAGTTCACGGCCTCATAAGTCATTTGTTTTCCCACGTTTTAGTGCAACGAGAATAAATTAGGTCATACACACATTAACTCAGGTCATGTCAGATTATCTTTATCTATAAAGCTGTCACATTAATATATTTCTATTTTATAAGGTAAAATAATGTCCTAGAAAGGAAATCGAGTAAAATACGATTAAACATACAAGCGAGACGGAATATTCACATTTCTCAGTTACACTTTATTACGTTTTGGTTGATCGGTGCCAAATTTGGCATGTGAGCAGATCATAAATGGAAATAACAAGTAAGCCAGATGAAAGGCGGGTGTACTTGGGAACAAGTAAAATCCTAGGAAATGTAAAAAGAAGTAAAGAACAAAGAGCATTTCAAATGAATGTTCAAAGAGGTCGGTGTTTTATTATTTCTGCGACATCTACGACAAAACATTCAATTGATGTTTTTATCGAATAGCTCTAATGAAGACGTATTGAAACATGTCTCTAATAAATATCCTAGTAACATTTTCTTTAATAAATAAATGAGAAGACGAGACCTATATTTACTGTGAAAATATAATCATTCTTCCTAAGGGCCTAGACAAAAATGTTTTGTATATTTAAGATTATTTCGGAAATTTTTTATCGAAAATTTATGTGCTGAATTTAAACAGCTATTTGCTTGAAATCCAATGTAAGGGGAACAACAATTAGAAACAAGTTTTGTATTTTTCTAGTCCAAAATCGCTTTGGCGAATGTAAATAATTAGACTTAAAACCTAGTCCTCGATTTATAATAACGATAATAACTTTCACATTCATGTAGTGGAGTGTATAGTAATCCTAAAAAAATTCTCAAGATATTGATTTTTGGTACATGTATGCACTATAACGAGATCTACGTAACATATTTGAGCTCATTCCTTTAAAACGTTGGCGAATAAATAAAGATAAATAAGTAAAGCAAGGTAATAAGAGTCTAGAAATTTGGCATTTTATGTATGTAGTAGAGGCCAAGGTCTCAATTTTTTTTTCTGGCATCTGCCACCCCAATACCATCTAACCTCTATTATTAAAATAACGTAAAATTATGGACATTGACTTGAAATCTGATACACTTATGTATTATAACGAGACTAGAATTAAATTAAATTTGAGCTCATTCCGTCTAGGGGTTTAAGGGTAAATGAAAAAATCAAGGAAATAAGAGTACAAAAACTTGGCATCTGGTGATTATACTAGAGGCCAAGGTTTCCATTTTTCTTTGACATCTTCCACCCTCACCATCACCCCCACTCCATTATTAGGGATTAGGAAAATACAATTAAGATATTGAAATTAGGTACACATATGTATCATAACGAGATCTGGACCTAGGTTTATATTTTGGGTTCATTCTATTGAAGGGTTGAGGGGTAGATTAGTAAGTAAAGCAAGCTAATGAAAGTCAAAATTCTTGGAACTACATTTTTTATGACTTCTACCACCTCCACTCTATCATTAAAAGAGATAACAAAGTAAAATTGACCCCCTACTATATTTTCTGAATACGGCTGTGAATTTCCACAACGTAAACAAGTTCCTTCATTCAACCCCACACATAAAAGTCCATTGCTGTCAAATCTGGGGACCTTGTGGGCCACAAAAACATACTCACTGATAGCTCGTCAGTGACAGACTAAAGTCTAGCAACACATGACGCACTTAAAACCAATAAAACTATCCCAAATCACATGGTCGTTCCGCACAATCTGCGTGTTTGAATAAGCACGAAAAATGTGGCTACTTGTGTTCCCGCTGTTCACGCAGAGGATTCATTCCCGCATCTGTTTGCTGGACGTTACATTAACAAGCAAATGACTCGTTCTGACTTGCTCTGTCAGAAGAACGGTGAATGTGGTCGTGGGGTGAACGTTTTTCCATTCTTTGTCAAATACTGTCAATGATGTTTACAAGGCGAAGAGAATGATAAAACTAATTAACTACAGCAAATTAGAAATTCAGTTCGTATTCAGTATTATAAAAAAATAATTTTAAGTAGACTAAATTTTTTGTTAATAATGTTTGCACAATTTAGTACTAAATAAGCCAAATTATTTTTAAACCACTATTTGATCAACATGTATTCGGCAAAATTTAACACGAAATGAAAAATGTTAATCTGATGTAGTACACGATAAAAGCGATAAACATCAAAAACATAAATGCTTTAAATAAGCGGACAATGTGAATAATCATTTAAATAAATTACATACATAAATATCAAGTTGAAATTCACCAAAACTTAATCAAAGATAATTGTTTGAACCATAAAAGGTTAATTGAAAAATATCATATATTAACGATTTAATGATACTGTCTCTCCATAAAATCGACTTTGGCTCCGATTGGCCACAACAGGATGGCGCGACGGCATATACAGTCCATTAATTAATTCAGGTTCTGAGGATAGTATATGGAAATCGTATAGAATCCTCGACATATTTTACCGTTTATGGTTTCTTTCTCTGAGATAATCTCGGTAGCGTCCGCCACACCCTGTATTATATGTCTTCAATATCTTCGTCTTCTTATAGCTAAGTAGTTCTTCCTATGTACAATGTACACCTCTATACATTTGATTTAGACGTTAGCCTTTTGATATAAATAACTATATAGTGTTTTCAAATTCACATACTTTCAAATATGCTTACTATGTATTGAAACATTCTTTATAGGATTTTGCAAACAGCAGAAAAAATAACTATCTATAAAAGAAAAACTTTGTGTAGAAATATTAATGAAATCTTTGCATTCTTTCGATAACCTGAATTCTGGTTATGCTAGCAAATTAAAATCCTAAAATGAATTTGTCTAATTTCTTATTTGACAATTCTCATTCTAACACTAGCATCCACACAGTCCCCTACGGCCATGCAGATTAAACTAGTATCCACATAACCCCCTACGATTATGAAGATTCAGTTAAAAATAAGAACAAAGACCTAAAATGAATTTATTTATCTACCTTGTCTTAAAAAAAAATTTTCATTCCAATGGATTACATTTTCATGAAATCTATCATTCTGTTTCCTGGAAATGCTTAGCCTTTGAAACGTTTTTCGTCCTTATTCTGGAGCTCATCAGAAAGACAAAGCCATTCATAAAGATGTTTCATGCAAAACCAAGACAATTTCTATGAATAAGTGTGAAATGATTATATTTTACATTGACTGATAAAAACAACCTCACCTATCTATTAGCTAACTAGTATTGGAGCCTATATACTCTATGCATGTTTAAAAATGTATTATTATTTGTTTGCTTTATGAATGGCTTTATGTCTTTCTGATGAGCTCCAGAATAAGGACGAAAAACGTTTCAAAGGCTAAGCATTTCCAGGAAACAGAATGATAGATTTCATGAAAATGTAATCCATTGAATGAAAATTTTTTTAAGACAAGGTAGATAAATAAATTCATTTTAGGTCTTTGTTCTCATTTTTAACTGAATCTTCATAATCGTAGGGGGTTATGTGTATACTAGTTTAATCTGCATGGCCGTAGGGGACTGTGTGGATGCTAGTGTTAGAATGAGAATTGTCAAATAAGAAATTAGACAAATTCATTTTAGGATTTTAATTTGCTAGCATAACCAGAATTCAGGTTATCGAAAGAATGCAAAGATTTCATTAATATTTCTACACAAAGTTTTTCTTTTATAGATAGTTATATTTTCTGCTGTTTGCAAAATCCTATAAAGAATGTTTCAATACAAATATAAGCAAACAAATAATAATACATTTTTAAACATGCATAGAGTATATAGGCTCCAATACTAGTTAGCTAATAGATAGGTGAGGTTGTTTTTATCAGTCAATGTAAAATATAATCATTTCACACTTATTCATAGAAATTGTCTTGGTTTTGCATGAAACATCTTTATGAATGGCTTTGTCTTTCTGATGAGCTCCAGAATAAGGACGAAAAACGTTTCAAAGGCTAAGCATTTCCAGGAAACAGAATGATAGATTTCGTGAAAATGTAATCCATTGGAATGAAATTTTTTTTTAAGACAAGGTAGATAAATAAATTCATTTTAGGTCTTTGTTCTCATTTTTAACTGAATCTTCATAATCGTAGGGAGTTATGTGGATACTAGTTTAATCTGCATGGCCGTAGGGGACTGTGTGGATGCTAGTGTTAGAATGAGAATTGTCAAATGAGAAATTAGACAAATTCATTTTAGGATTTTAATTTGCTAGCATAACCAGAATTCAGGTTATCGAAAGAATGCAAAGATTTCATTAATATTTCTACACAAAGTTTTTCTTTTATAGATAGTTATTTTTTCTGCTGTTTGCAAAATCCTATAAAGAATGTTTCAATACAATTATAAGCAAACAAATAATAATACATTTTTAAACATGCTTACTATGTGTTGAATAATGTCTTTTGAGAAATATCTTGGTACTTACAAGGGAGCATTTATGTCATTTATCTTAGTTTTTAGTTTATGTTAAGAAATTGTTGCCTTTCAAGTTGTACATCTAGATTTTATTTTAATATAATTTTTCTAACATGACGTGGTGAAAGGGAGATACTCAATAACCATCCATAGTATCATTTTAAATAGCCATGAAGTTAGTAGATGTTGGTAGGCATTGATAAAGGTATTTATGTCACTAACGACAGATGAATTGAAATAAAGTTTAGATATGACCAATATAAGAAGTTATTAGTTTTGTTATAAGTTATTAAGCAATATGCTATAGTTGTAGAATATGCCTGTTAAAAAATATTTTAAAATTTTTCATTTGACAGTTTTAAAAATGATTAAATTAATTAATTTAATTTCATTGTATTTGGTAAAACTAAAAAGAAGATATAATTTATAATTTTAGCAATGATTAAATAATAATCATAAGAAGAAGGTACTGTATAAATCAATAATTTAAATGTACAGGAAATTATGCTTTTTAATGTTTCAAAAAGTTTTATTAAAACTCTACACGTGTTTCGGCTTATTAGGTCGAAACACGTGTAGAGTTTTAATAAAACTTTTTGAATCATTAAAAAGCATAATTTCCTGTACATTTAAATTATTGAAGAATGTTTCACAAGGAACCAACCGTAGAATCAACCCAATGTATTAAATGAATGGATTCAATATAAAAGAATGTTGGGTTCGAAAATTTATAAACCAACTAGGTAAATTCAGATTAGACAGACATTAGTTGTGGAAGTTAAAATAAAGAGGACAATGGAAAGAAATTGGAATTTTGATATGACCAGAACATTGTAAAGAAATTGACATTTAGAAAAAGGGAGTTAGAAAAATGTGAAGAAAGGTACCTTTGCTTAAATCCGAGCAAAGCAAATTTTTATTTTTTGTATGTAATAGAATTACGTGTTTATTATTGTTACTGAATTAAAACTTTATAACTGAAATATAGTCAATGCTTTATACAACTAAGTAATTGATCAAAAGATAGTTTGATAACCGACTACTGACTTAAGAGTTATTCCATGAAGAAGGATATTATTTGAAGGTAAATAAGAGAAGGTAAGATACAAATTAAATTCAATATTCATTAAATAATTGATAACAAATTAAATTATCTAACTTTCTGTTTTCCAAAAATCATAATTTTCTATCTATCCTAGCGGTAAAAATTTTTTCCAAAATTGTAAAAAAAAAAAAAATTAGGTTTAGAATGTCATGAAACGTGGCAATTTTATTTTTTTTTTTTATTTATTCCCTTTAGACAGTCCTGTATATTTTCCAGTGAAAGTTTAACCATTTCTTCGCCGACAGTAGCGTCAGCTACCTACCAAATTTGACTTTTCTCCGTCAAGTAGTTTTTTAATTAATGCACCTACAGACAGACACCCAGACACACAGACGGAATTGAAAAACCTATATTTTCGTAATCTACGTGATCTGAAACGTGAAAATCCGGAAAAATCTGGGAGGGTGATTTTTTCTCGAATACAATACTTCCGTTCGGTATGCGAGGGAAGTAAAAAGATCTGTATAGGCACTTACACAAAACTTCCCCCTTTTATATATAATTTTTCCTGGAATTTTCTTGAACAAAAAAATATGTCAAGTTTTCCTCCCATGAGCAATTTCAACTACGTTCCAAATATTATTTCCTCGGTCGCTTCTTAATTAATAACTTCTTAAAGTGACCATCCTGTATAATCTTAATAAAAGTCCGCTATACCTCCCTCCTTGGCAATTGTGTGTAACAAGAAGCAAATTGTGAATATAAGCCTCGGTCAATCCAAAGAAGTTACTGTAAATATTGTTATAAGGGGTGACCCACTAAAGATTGCAACAATTTGGTAATATGTGATATATGTCAGTCGCGTGCGATTTGACGGGGATTTGAAAAGTTGATTTTTCAGAAAAGAGTATTAGCGATTTTTTATAGAAAAACTAGTAAGGTATCCTTAATCCTTTAGAAACCCCCTTGTACAAGATTACATCGTAATGGGTTCAAAGGTGTTTGAGATGTCGCCGTCAAAACACAATTTCTTGAACTAAAACTAATTTCTGTCTAAAACGAATTTTCAAATCAAAAAAATGTATTCTTTAGTTTTTGCTCAGGGTAATATATTGTATTAGTTTGAATTGATTTTACAACAAATAATTATTTAGTTAATAAAGCAAAAATTCTAGTTCGTACATGTCTACCATTTCCTAACAAACAGTTTTCAATAAAGACCTAAGTGAGCCATCAAAACAAAAGTTATTGAGTCAATTCATTTATTTTTTTATTTTTAAATTTTTTCACTTTTTTTATTATTTTTTAAAATTTATTTTGTTATAAATCAATTCAGTCTAGTACAATACATTATTCTGGACAAAAAATAAAGAATGCATTTTTTTGATTTAAGAATCTGTTAAAAATTATTTTAATTTTTAAAAATCACTAATACTTTTTTTGAAAAATCGACTTTTCAAAACCACTTATAATCACACGCTACTGACATGTATCATATATTACTAAGTTCAAAAAATCACTTTAACGGTTTCTTCTTATCGTCAAAGTTTGAAGTTAACGCTAATTAAACATCAATTAACGAGTATACAGGGGTATTGCGATCTTAAGTCGGTTACACCGTATCTCAAGGCTCCATTTTGGGTTCTTAATATTCAAGAACGATTTTCCTAATATAGAGAATGATCCAGTGGAAACAACTAGCCAGTCTGGTCACTCTATTGTGTCGATAAGTGTATTCCGATGGTGCTAAAGCAGCACATCCCGTCACCAAGTGACTGACATGTTCCTCTGCGTACATCCTACACTGCTGTTTCAGGATCATCCTTGGTGGTATCTTGGACCAAGCACTAAATAGTGGTTTTCCTCTTGGCGCCCTCGTCAGTGCTTTCGGTTCCTGAATATTCTTCCTGGATTTTATGAGCTTCCTTCTAAATAGAGTACAGGTTCTCTTCTCATCATTTTCTTTAACATGTCGTGTAAAGTCCGACAGTATAGGAATCGTAATCACATTCCCACTGCAATCATTACTATTATTATTACTGTAAGATGAATATTTTACCCGAAGGAACGGAGTGCATATACATGCTTTAATAAAATATCACAGAATCATACAATGACACACGCACACACACAAAAAATGTTGTCGATTTCATTTACCAGACCAACCATTTCCTGTTTATTTTGGTTTGCTAAATTCGAATCCGGTGTCAGTTTTGTCCCACCACACCCACGTCATAATTTTTTTCTATCCTTAAAAAACAGTTGGAGAAATGCAATTTTTGCATTTCCCTAACTGTTTCTTGATGATAGAAAAAAATTGTGACGTAGTGGGGCAAAACTGACACCGGATTCGGATTCAGCAAACCAAAATACACCGGAAACGATTAGTTTTGTTCGTGGATTTCACAACTTTTTTCTTGTGTGTCTATGTTATTGATGATGCTCACGTGGTATTCAAATATTGTTAATGTATGTTCAACTGAAATCACTCTAGGCCTAACGTGATCTAACAATTTTAAAGTTACCGATCACCATGTCTGTGTTTTTAACAAAAAAGCAGTAGCAGTATATGCAGAAAGAATCCACGTGTGCAACGGTTCTTTTTATAAATTAAACCGAACCGATTAAAGTTTCTTGGTCGTACAAATATACTAAATACTACTAAATACTTTGAAAAAAAATCCTAAAAATAATCTAACTGTCTTTAAACATGCGGTCATTAAAAATTATGAAATAAAATTTCATCCTCTCCTGATTAATTGACCCTTATTGCCTAATACAGATATCGATAATAATCAGTATTGAACTCATGATTTTGAATTTTTAGCTTTTGACATCATATTCAGTATGCTCGGAAAACACCTGACCCAGCTAACAATTTAAGTGTCGACGACTTCTGCTAAAGGAAATTCGAACAAAACAGGTCGAAATTACGTAATGTTTAAGTCCACTTGGTAGAAGTCACTATGGTACCCATCAGGTACAGGTCAATTATTGGTAAAAAGAAAGTGGTATATAGTAGGGAATACACGGCCTTAATAACCTAATAGGGTAAGTACGTAGAAAGTGACCTATTCGGAAACCTTAATAAGGGGACATATAGCATCTAATAAGTAATATAATTGCTAAATAACTTATTAAGTAATTTTGGTTAAGTTATCATTAGACCCTACTAGAAGATATAGGTGAAATGTATTGAAATGACTAAATACGTAATCGTATTTCTTGAACAAGACTTTTTGGGTACCTAATAAGGATCCTAGAAGTCCTTAAAGTTCCACCAAAGAGTCGAAATGTCACTTATTAAGTAATATAGTCAGAGAGCAACCATATTTATTTAAAATAGACTTTGTGAAAATATTTTAATTTATAAATAATCGTTAAACATATTAATAATTAGTAAATTTTAAATTGAATTAAACTGGATTACGAAAAATATACAAAAATGAAAATTTCAAAATTAAATTGTCACAATCTATATTAGTATATTATATATATTCATAATAATTGATGTTTTTAAGGAGGGGTTTTGTAATATTTCAAGGTAAGTACAATATATAATATTAACAGAAAAAAATCTTTCCCACGTAAATTCACGCGCGTCAAAACAACTTGTCATATAACATTATGTATCTTATAATATATTATGAACAATTTTATCCTATTAAGTTATATTTTTGATCAAACAGAATTTTGAAGGGGAATAAAAGGTGTAAATGGTGAGAAATAAGTAATCGGCGACGTTGATTTTCTATATTCTCGACATTGAATATGTGTCTGGCGACCTAACCTAATAGGTCAAATATACCTGTTTAACTTATTTTGCACACTAATACGACGTGTCAAAAAACACCGTTTAGGTTGTATCGACTTCGAATTTATGTCTTATATCATCTATCGGAAATAGTGGCGTCACCTGTTCGACGTACAATCGACGTCGAATGATACCTAAATTGTTAGCTGGGGACTATCAATTTAAATGCAAATGGCAATAACAGACAACGTGATTAAATATGAAAAATAAATAAATATATACTATAAATATTTTTTTAATGTGGAAATTTTATTTGGTTAAAAAATAATTTTTAAGCACTTCTTAAAACTGTATAAACAATTTCCTTTTATGGCTAAATTTAATCAACTTTCTTATCCCCAAGAGCAACGATAACCCTCTGTCTACAAAATTTGGCACACTCTATACATACATTTATTTAAAACGCAATTTGACTAAATGTCTCTATAAGCCCTTCTTTAAGCTGTAAAAAATAGATGTAAATTTTATTCCTGTCAAGATTAAACTTCCCCTCTTATTTTTTAAACTCATGTATTGCATAAATTCGTTTTTAATATCTGACGTTTCACATATAACTGCGTTTGTGATTGAAGATTGCGGAAGTGGTTTAAGAAAATTGATGAATATCTCCTATTGGAACAAAATTATTTTCAGTATATTTTGGTAAACTTGGAGCACGTACTAATATTAATTTCAACGCTCAGATAATATTACAATCTATTCTTGTTTAGGGTTAAATATAAAAAATTGCGATTAATTATGTCTATGATAAGTAATTCTTTATTTTAAACAATAAAAGTTAAACAGAAAATTTTAAAAACCCTTGACACAGAAAATGAATCTTTAAAAAGTAACAGATAATTTATATTCACTGGTTCGCAACACTGGCTATTTCATTTTCTGTAAATTTATTGTTGGATCATGGATAGTTTTCAGTTAGGTAGGTAGGCACATTATTTGTTTAACTACATCGTTATTCGAAAATAAATCATAAATGCGTCGGGTGGGTACCGCTGAAATGAGCAATTCTCATACTTACTAGAAGTAATATAATGCATAGTGTCATAGTGGGTTTCGGTCTGTTGCGTATTTAACATCTGGTGTTCCACATGGATCGATTGTGGGACCGTTGTTTTTTAATCTCTTTATAAATGATATTGTGGAAGTTACTCAAGCTGACTGTTTACTCTACGCAGATAATCTCAAACTTTATAGGACAAACAGTTCCGTAGCCGACTGCAATCTATTACAAAACAGCCTCTTCAACGTATCTGATGATGGTGGTGGTGGTGTGTTCGAGATACGTTGAACTTAAACGTGTCCAAATGTAACGTTATGTCCTACACAACAAAACTCATACCCACTGCGTTTAATTGTAGTATAGACAATGTGGAACTCCAAAGACCCGTGACTTTCAAGGATCTAGGAGTAATTTTTGATAAAGAACTTTCCATTGTATCACACATAAATGACATAAGTTCAGAAGATTTTATGATTTTAAGATTTTTATTCATAAATCAAGCAGAGAGTTTACCAGTACTGATACTCTAAAAGTGCTTTACTTTGCTTTTGTCCGGTCTAAACTTGAATACGCGTCACTCATCTGGAACCCTCATTACGTAACTCATGTTAGTAGTCTAGAAAAGGCACAAAAGCGATTTGTAAAATTATTGGTTTTCAAGTGTAATGGAGTATACCCATCAGTTGGTTTACCACACCTAGAACTTTTGAATAGATTCTCTATGGACACTCTTGAGAATAGGAGGGTTTGTTATTCTCCAATATTTTTACATAATCTAATACATAAGAAGATCGGTTGCCTATATTTTAAAGCAAATTGCAGTTGTATGTCCCATTAAATGCTGCCCTAGTAGCACAGATATTGCACCAATATATAACCCATATAGGACCAATATATGAATATTGGTTCAATACTGATCCAATATTTTGTGCTACTAGGATCGGATAGTGCAAACCTTTTATCTTCCCACTCCGCTCTCCAACAGGCTTAAATTTTCTCTTGTATTTTCAATGTGTCATATTACCACAAACATTGTGACAAATATGATATTCTCAGCTGCACTGTTAATTCCTTAAAAGGCTTTGACAGCCATTGACACTTTGTTTTTCTTTGGATTCCGTTTTTATATAGTTTTATTATTATGCTTATCTTATGTGTACTTTATACTTCTTTAATGTATGTTGTACATACTTCATTTTTGTTTTTTGTGTATCCGTCCTGCTCTGCTCTGCAAATGGGTAATACCAGTTGAGCAGCGCATGCCAAATAAGTGAATAAATAAATAAATAAGTAAAATTAAATAAGTACCTTTATTATATAAAGTAAAGGACCCCGCACGGAACATATGGAAATTGGCCCCCGGTTAAAGTCTTTGATACTCGGGGATATTATCCAAATATCGATGTTGATTAAAAGTCTCTATGGGCTCAAGGTCGGAAATTGGACGGTTTTCCAGATATCGGGGGTGTAGAGGGGGATGCTCATTTCTTGTGGGAAGTGGCCCCCGCTCCAGTAAAATTGGCTGGAATCGATATATGTCATTCCTCTCGACCTCCTGATCAAGAATTCTCAGGGGCACAAGTATGGAAAATAAACAGTTTTCTAGATATGGGAGGTGCAAAGGGGGGTGCTCATTTTCTATAGGAAGTGACCGCCAGTGAATTTCACTGGAATCGACATATGTTGTTCCTCTCGACCTCCTGATCAAAAGTTCTCATAGACACAAGGTCGGTAAATGCACAATTTTTTCGATATCGGGGGTTCAAAGTCGACTTTGCAGCCCCCGATATCTGGAAAACTGTGCATGTACCGGGCTTGTGCCCATGAGAAATTTTGATCAGGAGGTCGAGAGGAACAACATATGTCGATTCCAGTGAATTTCACTGGGGGTCACTTCCTATAAAGGAAATGAGCGCCCCTGCTTTGCACCCCCCATATCTAGAAAACTGTCCATTTTTCAAACTTGTGCCCCTGAGAATTTTTATCAGGTCAAGAGGAATAACATATGTCGATTCCGGCGAATTTTACTGGAGCGGGGGCCACTTCCCACAAGAAATGAGCATCCCCCTTTACACCCCCGATATCTGGAAAACCGTCCAATTTCCGACCTTGAGCCCATAGAGACTTTTGATCAACATCGATATTTGGATAATATCCCCGAGTATCAAACACTTTAACCGGGGGCCAATTTCCATATGTTCCGTGCGGGGTCCTTTCTTTCTGTGGATATAGACAACAACGGTCCTCCATGCACATACGATTCTTTTACTTCCACATCCACGTAGTGGATTGGAAGTATAGTAATCGAAAAAAAAAAATTTAAATTTGAGCGTAAAAAAATTTTCTGTCTGTCTGTCGGTCTGTCTGTAACTTTTTTTGTCCGCACGCTTTCTCTGGAACGGTTTAAGATATTGACCTGAAATTTTGTACACGTATATATTGTAATGAGATCTGGAACTGGATTGTTTTTTGAGGAAATCCGGTGAAGGGTTGGGGGTTAAATAGGGGTAAATAGGGGGAAATAAGTAAAGCAAGCTTGTAAGAGCACAGAAACTTGAAATTCGGTGTATGTACTAGAAGTTAAGGCCTCAGATTTTTTATAATATTTTTCAACCCCCCACCACCCCTACCCCATTAAAGGCGTTGATAAAATAAAGTTGAGATATTCATTTGAAATGTCGTACACGTATGTATTATAACGATGTCTAGAATTAGATTATATTTTGGGATGATTCCGTTGAAGGGTTGGGGGTTAATTTGGGGTAAATAGAGAAATATAAGTAAAACAAGTTGGTAAGAGTACAGAAACTTGAAATTCGGTGTATGTACTAGAAGCCAAAGCGTCAGATTTTTTAATAATATTTTTCAACCCCCACCACCCCTACTCCAATTTGAATAGGGTTGATAAAATAAAATTGAGATATTCATTTGAAATTTCGTACACGTATGTATTATAACGACGTCTGAAATTAGTTTATATTTTGAGATGATTCCGTTGAAGGGTTGGGGGTTAATTTGGGGTAAATAGAGGAATATAAGTAAAACGTTGGTAAGACTACAGAAACTTGAAATTCGGTGTATGTACTAGAAGCCACAGCGTCAGATTTTCTTATAATATTTTTCAACCCAACCACCCCTACTCCAATATGAAAAGAGTTGATAAAATAAAATTGAGATATTCATTTGAAATTTGGTACACGTATATATTATAACGACGTCTGAAACTAGATCATAATTTGAGATGATGCCGTTGAAGGGTTAGGGGTTAAATAGGGGCAAATAGGGGAAAATAAGTAAAGCAAGCTGGTAAGACTACAGAAATTTGAGATTCGGTGTATATACTAGAAACCAAGGCCTCAGATTTCTTTCTAATATTTTTCAAACACTACCACCTCCGCTTCATTATTAATGGGATTGATAACATCAAATTGAGATATTCACTTGAGAGTTAGTACACGTATGCATTGTAGTGATATCTGATTGAGATGACTCCTTTGAGGTGGTAGGTTGTAAATAGTGGAAAATAAGTACGGTAAACTAGAAACTTAATTTTTAACGTATATGGTAGAAACCAACTCCTCAAACTTTTCTATGACATCTACCCCAAATATTATTAAAATTCTATGACCAATAATTTCCACATACTAGAGTGCAAATATAGTCAAGATGTTTCCTTTAAAGTGACTTGGACGAATAATCTGGATGTGGAAGTAGTGATTCCTTAGGCAGCGGTTTTTTGAAATGTTGTCAGTTTTCACCGTTCATGCTAGCATTACGCCTCATGCACCTGGCGAAAACAGCCTGGCATTGCGTAAAAATGCTGTGTGCAAGTTCTACGCATTTAAATATTACGAGATTGCTCCAACTGCAAGGACAAATTTATTTCTCTAGCTCAATAAAAGGGCTAGGCTAGACACAAAGTGTCGCGTCTTTATTTATATATTTATTATCTAGCTCTGGTACAGAGGATCGCATAACTTGTCTTACAACGATTGAATAGCGATCGAATCATGTCTCGAACCTAACTTACATAAAATATTTATATTGCGACTTGTCCTGAAATATCTGAAACATTTCCTGTACAATAAAAAAAGCTATAAAAGTGTCAGATTCGTTAAGACTACGAAACTCTTCTTATTTATTGTATGACAATATTTCACAAATTCGCTTTTAATTCCGTACGCACTAGAAGCCATTTACATATTTCAGAGAAAGTTAAATTTTGAACCGCTGAAGGAACTATACGCAATAAGAAGTTTGAGAAATACTCAATTCTAAATGAAGGGAAGGGGTTGACATTGAAAACTGGAATAAATTTACATTTGCAATACAATAATAATTTTAAAAAAAACTGATGAATAAAAATAAATTACGTATATTGTAAATTCATTTTACACAATACACATTAAATTTCTAAAAACCCTATTTTTCACGAATTTAATACCTGTGAACTTCTCACGGCAAGTTTTTAGGCCAGGTAATCAACATGGCAAAAATGATGTTATTTGTTTGATCCGATCATTTTGAACTTACCTTTGATAATGTAGATGAACCTAGTGTCGTTTGATCTGATGGACATGACAAGGATTTTATATAATTTAGACCGGAGCCGTGTCGCCGCTACGATACTGATCAACTCTACTCAGAAGGGGGATTCAAGATACCCTTCAGGCTCCCCAAGACGAAAATAGACAAAATTATACTTACTGTGATTGCTACAGTCTGCTCTCTCCGTCGAAATCTTATGTCGGGTGGTGCACTTTTAATGAATATATAGGGTGTAATCAGTTTCATGTCATTAAAAAAAACTGGTAATGGGAACTGACTAGACGAACAAAAACCCTTTACGACTTTTCCCTCTAGAAGAAAAAAACTGATCTGGGTTAACATATTTAATATTATGGTAGATATCTATTGAGAACCACTGATTTTCTTGGTCGATGGACTTGTACTTCCCAATTATACAACTTTTAAATTGTCATAAAAAATTGCTCGCCGGCACACGCGGTATCAAAGGATCATCGACCGCCTTTGATGGACCGCCTCAACTGAACTGAGGGTATAAAGAGGTAAATAATTCGTTCTCTCTTCGTGCACAATTGCAAGCAAATAATGGCCATAGAGATTTAAACAGAGCATTTCTTTACATGTGTGTTTTTTAATTTGGAACAAAATGTTGTATTGTTATAATTTAGAAAATTTAAATGTGGTTTATTAACATTTGTAACATAAATGAGTGTCCTGGGTTAAAAGCTTACTACCTACCTAAATGATTCAAAATCCCTGCATCTGTATCAATACACAGTTCGGTGCGTCGAATTAAGTACATACGCATTTCGTTCAACACTAAACACTAAACTATCAACTAACGTTGTCAATAAAGAAAAATAAAATAAAAACTTGGTACAAAAGCCAAAAAGGAATACAAAAAGAACGAACAAGTAAGTTGTGTCTGTACGGTAATCAAGAATTTGACAACTTGAACGGTAAGTCAATAAAATAAATCTTAACTATAAATACACAATGACGCGAAATTCAAAAATAACAAAAACAACGAACGGCGGGTTGGACGTCTGTACATAACGAAGCACCGAGAGGAACTAAAATATTGCACAAGAGAGAGTTAGAGTATAGTTTTCTTCAGATCAGATTTAGATCTAAACCTACCTCAATATTCCAGCAGGTCTCAAAAATGTTTATTGAAAATTTACGAAATTTTTGTTTATTTTTTTTCTCCAAAACTATAAGCTTTAGACCCCATGTTATATAAGGTTTTTTGTTTGTCTTGTCGTTCACTACCACCAGTTTTTTTTAATGACATGAAACTAATTACACCCTGTATCTTATAATTGGCACTTTCTCAGAAACACTTCTTAATAATTAAGACCGTCGATGGATTATATGAGTATTGGGACAAGTACACAGACTTGGCGGAATCAGAAGTGACCCACGGAAAGTAATTGTCCGACTCACGCCACAGAATCGCACGTCGGTCACAAATATTATAATTATTAGATCAATAAGAAATCGAATTCAAAATATATTTTCATTTATCGAAATAATTCATAAAATGTAAAAAATATAAATATTCAATACTTAGCTAATGTGTATAAGGCAAACATCAAAGAGCACCACCACTCGGCAAGCCGTTACCTCCCGTAGGAGTGTAACTCATCCAGCGTAGAGAGAACTATGACAATCGACTGTATAAAAAGATTCAGACTCCCAATTAGTAACGATTGTAAAATATATGCGGAACTTTTTGAAAATGATTCGCTTTGAATTTTGCACTAAAATTATCGAAATGTTTGTCAGGATGTTTAAGCTATCTAGATGAGTTCGATGGTTTTCCTGCTTTTATAAATGTACTAACGGCATCGAACCCAAATATACTTCTTTTCCGTCGACTCGTATTCGAGCCACTACTATGGCGATGTCCGCCTGAACCGGGAAAAAAGTATTTTGGGTTCGTCGGAATCGACCCTCCGTCTTTAAATCCTTTGACTATTTTTCTGTACGCTTTAAGGGTTTTTAATAAGGATTATGCTCCAACCCTTGAGGAATATTAAATGAGGATTTTGGTTTTTATTGGAAAAACCATCCCATTGATTTTTCCTAAATTTTGATGTTTAAAATAGCTACTCGCTGCATCCTGACTGAGGATTTCGACCTGTGAACCACCAAATTCGTGGTACTTTCGAAAAATTCATCTCGAGGAGCAGTTTTCTGCTTTGTTTACGTCTCGTTATCGTATTTTTATAAAAATAAATTTTCGAGATTTTCAAAAAATTAAATTCGTTGTACTTCCGAAAAATTTGTTCAGCCGAGCAGTTTTCCGTCTTGTGCAATTTGATTCGTTGTACTTTCGAAAAACCAAATTCGTGGTACTTTCGAAAAGTGAAATTCGTTGTACCTGTTGGACGGAGCAGTTTTCCGTCCTGTGTGATTTTATTCGTTGTACTTTCGAAAAGTTCGTCGGGCGCTCGGTTTTCCGCTCTGTGCAACTTGAAATTTTTGTCAGTACTTTTTTAATTTTTGGAGTACTTTTGAAAATTCGAACTACGGATCCTAAAGGTGATTGACCGTCGACCTCGAGATGAAAAAAGTCAATATTTTGGTCATTTTTAGTGAAATAATTTTTTACGTAGATTTCGGTTTAATATGATGCCAAAGGTGTTTAGAAGTCTTTTTACCAATTTAAATATTATTTTTTCGTGGGATTATTGTCTGAATTTACTTTTATAGTAAATTGGGTATTTTTTCAAATGGATCGTTTTACTTGGTTCAATAACAGTGTCACCTCTAATTTGACTGCTGATGAATGGATCTTGATGAAACCGTTTGCAATGTGTTTGTAATGACGTTAACTAAAAAGTTGAAAAAATGATTGAAGTAGGAACTGATCGGAAGGGGTAGAGAACACCCATTTTATCATGGGTTCCTTAACATGTAGAATTAGGCCAAAAGTGAAGAAAAAAACAATATTAGGGGAAACTGGGGACCCTTGATCCTTGTGGGAAACATGGTACACCTAATTCGCCTGTTTATTATATATACTTCATTTTACGTTCGGCAACATGATCGTCTTTATTATAAGCTAGCTTTAAATATCAATTAGATGAGTTAAATAAGTGACATTTGAATATGGCGACCGACTGAATATTTTGGTGTCATTTATCTTGTTTTTGTTTTCATATAAGTTTAAATTCATTTTATTAGTATATATTTGTATTACCTAAGTACTCATATTGTAGAGTGACTAAAGAGCTATTTTGCTATGTATTGTTAAATTCGAGTTTATAAATATTATTGCAAAATAAATTGTATAGCCTGTGAGACATTGTGTACACTTGCTACACATAATTGTGGGAGACTTGATCCCCGGATCAAGCGACACCCTATATTTTATCGACTTGATTTCAACAAAAGGGATATCTACTAAGAGAAATTCTATAGATCCAGATTACAATTAATTTAAGCAGAATAAATATTCAGCATTCAATAAGCGGACATCAATGTGCAGCTGTTCATTGTTCTTCGACGTCTAACGCTACTCTTCAATAAAGAAATCATCAATCTAGCTTCCTTTTTATTAATCCCGAAATGATAAGACTATATCCCAAAGCTAAACTAAGGAAGAATGCGAGAAAAGGAAGAAATTAGGGCAGCACGAAGATATTGACAGATACTCCCGAAAAACTAGCAATTGATAATGAAATTAAGGCAAGAGAAGAAAATGGAAGTTACATAAAGCCAAGGAGAGAAGAAGAGAGAAATTACGTTCGTTAGTTCATTAATTAAAAAAAGAAGATAAGGAAAGCTATAACTGATCTCATATTTACGAAAACTTGTTGAGATTTTTATATTCATTCTATTCCTTTCTTTTCCAAGAAAATGAATGAGAGATTTTATGATAATGTAATCCATTAGAATAAAAAAAAAAATAATACAGGGTAGGTAAATAAATTCATTTCAGGCCTTTGTTCTCATTTTTAACTGAATCTTCATACTGAAGGTGGTCATGTAGATACTAGTTTAATCTGCTTAGCCATAGGGGACTATGCTGGATGCTAGTGTTATAATTATAGTGCCAAATAAGAGATTGGACAAATTTATTTTAGGATTTTGAGTTGCTAGCATCACCAGAAATCAGCTTATCGAAAGAATGCAAAGATTTCATTAATATTATCGTCTTAAACAAGTTTTAATTTTTTATAATTATATCTCTATAAGAAAGTTTTTTGAAAATGTTTTCTCGTTTAACAATTTCGGTTTATTTAGAAATTAAAGTTAAGTAATATTTCTACTATGAGGTTCATTACATGAAATTTTGTGCTGGGAGCTTTGATCCCCAGGAACAAATCACCCAACAAGTCGGATCAAGTCACACTTAATAGGGGACACATGGTGCAATTTACCTAATATTTAAAAATTAATTATTATTTGTTTGCTTATAATTGTATTGAAACATATTCTTAATAGAATTTTACAAACAGCTGTTTGCAAAATCCTATAAAGAATATGTTTCAATTACCTAATATTTGTTTGGATTTAATAACTTGTACATTTACAAATTTAAACAATTACTGTTATACATGTATTAAATTTTCTAATAACATATTTCAAAGAAAAATGCAAAATAACACAAATACGCCTTAAGGACATAAGGGTTAATCGAGTGTCCCCAGTTTCCCCTAAGTTTATTGACCCGAAATAAGGTGTTTTTACTATCGTTTTTTTTTCGAAAAATGAGCACATTTTTCGAGATATGGCCAACTGAAGTGGGAGAGGGGAAATGTAAAAGTTGAAAAAAAATCTCAAAAAAAAAATTCAGGTGAATGTATCATCGAAATTTTATTTGCAACTTATCTGTAAAGCGCGTTTTCACTGAGCTTTTCTGGAAAAACATGAAGAATTGCCGCTTTTTGTGAAATTGTAGCGCTGTAAATATATGTAATTAAAAAATTTTCAAAAATTCAGACATATGCATTGAGACCTCTTAAATATTTTTTGTCTCTTGGAATTTTTTTGTAACTTGCTAATTTTCCGAGTTGCTGGTAGTTTTTCACGATAAATAATGTACTACATTTCTTTCACATTTTCAATTTAGAAATTATATTCAACCATTAGAAATAGTTTAACTATATAGGTTTCATATTATTTTATAATGATATAGGTATATGAATGAAGCTCATTGTACGAATTTTAATTTATATTTTAATGTGCAAAGGTAGTATATTATTTATCTGTAACTCTGAAAATTAGCAAGTTACAAAAATATTCCAAGAAACAAAAAATGTTTAGAAGGCTTCAGTGCATAAGTCTGATTTTTTTTTCAAATTTTTAACTTACATATTTTTAAAGCTACAATTTCAAAAAAACGGGTAGTTTTCATGTCTTACCGGAAAAACTCGGTGAAAATGCACTTTAGGAAAAGTTGCAAGTAAAAAAATGTCTTTATTTCGACGATTATTTCAACTTTTACATTTACCCTCCCTCTCTTTTAGAAATGTTTGAGTGGCCATATCTCGAAAAATGTGCACTTTTCGAACAAATTAAAGAATAAAGACATCTTAATTTGGGCCAAAAAAGGTAAGTATTTTTCTTTTTGATTTTTGACCTAATTGCACAAGTTGCAGAACCCATGATAAAAGAAGTGTTTTCTATCCCTTTCGAACATTTCCTACTCTAATCTTTTTTCAACTTTTTATTAACGCCATTACAAATACATTGCACAATTTTTCATCAAAATTAATTCACTAGCACTCAAATTAGAGATTTTGGTCATTTTAGCGCCCCGTTGACTGGACTATAAACATAGAAATACTTTAATTTGAATGCGCTTATTCCGAAATACCCGATTACGAACAGAGCCATAAAAAAATATTTCTTTCTTCTGTATTATTATAACTCTGTAATTACAAAGTTAAATGGGTACATTCTTACCCGATAAAGTAAGTAATCCACTTATGAACAAGCTTATGTCACCAAAAATTGACGGACATGATGGTGATATTACTAATCCTATTAAAGGCTTATATGGCATGGAAAGCAGAGCATTGAATTTAAAAAATTTCAAGTAAATCGTTTATCCTATCAAATTTATCTGACACAAAGTCATTCTGGCATTCAAGAAATGATAAAATTATTTCCGTCGAACATACATTACTTTTTGAATGAAATATATTTATAGATTTCTGTAAGGTAAGAATTCATTTACCTCCACATCCACGTAGTGGATTGGAAGTATAGTAATCGCAAAAAAAATTTTCAAAAATTTTTATTCGTGAAATAGGTTTAGAATGTCATGTCGGTCTGTCTGTCGGTCTGTCTGTCTGTAACTTTTTTTTGTCCGCACGCTTTCTCCGGAACGGTTTAAGATATTGACCTGAAATTTTGTACAGGTATATATTATAACGAGATCTGGAACTGGATTGTTTTTTGAGGAAATCCGGTGAAGGGTTGGGGGTTAAATAGGGGTAAATAGGGGGAAATAAGTAAAGCAAGCTTGTAAGAGTACAGAAACTTGAAATTCGGTGTATGTACTAGAAGTTAAGGCCTCAGATTTTTTTATAATATTTTTCAACCCCCCACCACCCCTACCCCATTAAAGGGGTTGATAAAATAAAGTTGAGATATTCATTTGAAATTTCGTATACGTATGTATTATAACGATGTCTAGAATTAGATTATATTTTGGGATGATTCCGTTGAAGGGTTGGGGGTTAATTTGGGGTAAATAGAGGAATATAAGTAAAACAAGTTGGTAAGAGTACAGAAACTTGAAATTCGGTGTATGTACTAGAAGCCACAGCGTCAGATTTTCTTATAATATTTTTCAACCCAACCACCCCTACTCCAATATGAAAAGGGTTGATAAAATAAAATTGAGATATTCATTTGAAATTTGGTACACGTATGTATTATAACGACGTCTGAAACTAGATCATAATTTGAGATGATGCCGTTGAAGGGTTGGGGGTTAAATAGGGGCAAATAGGGGAAAATAAGTAAAGCAAGCTGGTAAGACTACAGAAATTTGGGATTCGGTGTATATACTAGAAACCAAGGCCTCAGATTTCTTTCTAATATTTTTCAAACTCTACCACCTCCGCTTCATTATTAATGGGATTGATAACATCAAATTGAGATATTCACTTGAAAGTTAGTACACGTATGTATTGTAGTGACATCTGATTGAGATGACTCCATTGAGGTGGTAGGTTGTAAATAGTGGAAAATAAGTACGGTAAACTAGAAACTTCATTTTTAACGTATATGGTAGAAACCAACTCCTCAAACTTTTCTATGACATCTACCCCAAATATTATTAAAATCCTATGACCAATAATTTCCACATACTAGAGTGCAAATATAGTCAAGATGTTTCCTTTAAAGTGACTTGGACGAATAATCTGGATGTGGAAGTAGTGATTCCTTAGGCAGCGGTTTTTAAATCCTTTTATTTTTTTAAAAAGTTACTCGTCAATATTTTGTGCAAAAATAAAATTTTTGGCATGTTTAAAAACTGCATAAAAACACGGTAAGGTTGTTTCCCAGAACTTCCTTATTTATTTATACAGGGCGGTCACTTTAAGAAATTATTTTAATTAAGAAACGACATATAAGAATAATAATCAAAATGTAGTTGTAACTATTACAAGAAAAATCTGATAGCTTTTAGTCGAAAAAATATACAGAGTGGTCATCCGACAGCAAAAAATAAGTATTAAGTAAAAGGTGCCAAATAGGGAAGGCTTGCGCAATTACCTTTACTTTCCACCATAGTTGAATTCTTGGGATGACCACCCTGTATATTTTTCAATAGAACTATAATAGATCTGTTCCTTGCTAATTGTGTTAACTATACTCGAATTATTATTGCCTTCTGTTACATTTTTACCTCCACATCCACGCAGTGGAGTGGAAGTATTTATAGTAGTGGTAAAAAAATTTGATTATTTTCTTTTTTAAATATAGATTTAGAATGTCATTAAACGTGAAGATTTTAAACTTGAGCGAAAACATTTTTTAATCATTACCTATTCTCCTTAGATTTATCAGGAAGGTCTACACATTTCTTCGCTGGTAGTCTGGGCGTCAACTACCTACCAAAGAACTACCTAAAAAAGTGCCCGTTTTTAGACTCTTAAATTTAGAATGAAATTATATGTCGAGTGGTTAGTTCTGATAAGATATGAATCACAGAAAAAAATTATGTTGAGCGTATAATCGGTTTCTTCAATCCAATAAATATGGCATTATGAGACTTGTATTACACTATTGTTCACGGTCATCAAACTTTAAAGTATCTAAATATTTGTTTGAAATACTCAATAGCTTCATGCGCAATAATCCAGCATATTATATGATTTAAGTTATAATATTATGTACTGTTCAGGAAAAATAGTAATCAGTATATAAAAAAGAAACCCGTGCATAATAACTATCGCAACAATAGATTTTTTCAAAATTTTATGTGCCATGTTAGGTAATGCTGCTATTTGGAATTTTTATATTTTAACAGTAAATTCATAACTGGCTACCCAAGAAAAAACATAGATACTATCAGAGTTATTTAACCTGAATATTAATGTAGTAAAATTCTAGTGCATCGTACTTTTTGAATGAATGGGCCATCACTTGGGCTCAATATATCTCAAAAACTAATCGTATGCTCAACGTAAAATTTGTCTGTAATTATTATCATCTCACTATAACTGATCAATCTTCAGTAAATTTAATTTCAAATTCGAGGGTCTGAAAACGGCCAAAAAGTACGCTAGTTTCTCGATCGTTCTTTCACTCCTCTCCGTCAAATAGTTTTTCAGTTATTGCGCCAACTGGCAGGCAGACTGACGGAATTGAAAGACCTTTATTTGAAACGTGGAAATCTGAAGAAATCTCAGAGGGTGGGTGATTTTTTCTCGAATAATAAGTAAAAATAAACAATTGAAAGAAAAAACAGTTTTTTCTACGCCAGTTGTCAGCAGGGATATGACAATTTTTGTATTTTAGCCATTTATAAATAAATAAATATTTGTATTTTCTTGACCGTTGATATCAAATTAACTTGATGTATCCTGGGATTTTTCGGTCATCTTTAAATGAAAATTCTTATATTTTCTTACGTTTCGGTTTTATTAACCATCGTCAGAGGAAAAACTACAATATAAACGTACGATTATTTGATGTGATTTTACAAATTTAATGTCATTATTTACAATTTAAGAATTTTTTTGTTTACACTACATTAACATTTTACGTTTATTTCTGTTAAAAGTTTTGATACAACTAAATGCTGAACAAAAGTATTGCCTGCTTTCTGGTCTGTGTTATGTCACTATTGGTACAGTTTATTTAATTTATGGATGTTAGATATGAATTTTCTCTAATGGCTGGTAGTGTGAAATATGATATTTTAAGAATGATCTTGCGGACTTGATGGATAGATGTAAAAATATATGTTGTTTAATAATATCTATCCCCTTTTTAGTTAATTTAACAAGTTAAAGTATGTTTTACTTAAATTCTCTATATCAGTGCGGTTGTTGATTTATAAACAAACTAGAGTGATATAATGACTTTTGAATGGCTCTGTGGACACTCAAGTAGATAAATCAGACAAGGTACATAGATACATGCGTTATTCTGTCACTGAGTGAGAGTAGATAAATCAGACTTAGTAAAATCTTTCCGTCAGTTGTATCCGCTACAATTTGTTTCGCAGTGTTAAAAAACTCAATTTGTGCAATCTCTCGATGGCGAGAGTTTTTATGATATTTGGCACAAGGATAATATTGATACCGTACATGGGTTGAAATGGTGTACATAACATTTAGTGCCCTTTTAGTGACTTTTTACGTTACTAATGATTCCAAATTTTTTGTTTTTAAAGGGCTCGTGAGGCTCGCGTTTCTGGCTGCCGAACCCCCCCGAAAAGCGTTCATTTTTACCACCTCCAAGGAGGTGGGGGTATCATGAACTTGAATATCACATGATGGCTCTTGATCTAGAATGTCTTACTGATATTTTTAATTTTTAGGCATTTTCAAAACCAATATCATTTAAACATTTTCTATTTTGTTTAGCCATTTTAGTGGAATAAGACTAAGGGTTTAAATTGCATAAAAAGGAATTGTATTACTCTAGCAACGTTCTTACTAGTACTTACAGACTTTTGGATAAAATCTGTGATGGGAAGCTTTTGTTTAAACAAAACAATGTTCAAAATCGTGTTTTTTCGCAATTTTTCTTAAATATCTCTGGTTATATAACCCACATCGCTATAAAGAAAGAGAAACAAATTGTTCATAACAGAATTGAGCAGAAAACTAGATTTGCCCATAAGATTTAGGACAATATGCCAAGTCGCAAAATATAAAGACATTTACGGAGGCTATTTTTAAATAGTTGATGATAACTTAATATTGGTTAATATTTTAAAGAAACTTTAGAAGAATACACCCCTTGTAGAACTAAACCATCAAGTCAAGATTCAGGTTAGAATGTTTCAGATTACAGATTTTTTTTATGTTCTTTTGAAAATGTAAAAAAATAGAACTAAGTAAAACAATGTAATGATCATTTTTATTTCAATTGTTAAAAGAGGGATCAAGATAAAATAGAAATTAACATTTTAGTTTGAAATCTTCATAGTATTGTTAATATAAATAATTAATCTTATAATTTGTCAGTAAAACTAATATCTACTAGAAATGCAATTATCTAAAACGAAAAAGGACATGTTGGTACAATGAGGGTGAAGGGCGAAAAACAGATTTTAGTTATACCGTGAAAATGATGGAATGTCTTAAAGTGCACAAGTAGGCCGTGCACGACTTTCCGTTTCACCCAACACTGTCCACCACATTTCACTCGATAATTTTCCAACAATTTACGTGACTATGAAAATGGTAATATGTTCAACATAGTGTTTAAGTATTAGGAAATGTTCAGTGCTAATTTCAAGTCAAAATGTCTCTTAGTTTGTTTATAAATGGTCATAATGCAACAAATGTCATATTTCGGCTTCCAATTGGTGTAGATAAAAGTATTTTAAAAAATTGTACTTTTTGTACTTTTAACATATACCAACAATTTTTATTTTTGGACAAAATTTTAATGGGTAAATGCATTTGTTTTTAAAAAAATTAGAAATTGAATAAAATTGACTTTAAAAAATTTGAAATTTATTTTCGTTCATATCGCCGAAAATATATAATATGAATCAACAATTTTTGATGTACGACTTGATGCTCCAAAACACTCGACGATTCAATTTTTAAATTTGCAATTGCTTTTTAGGCGTTATTATAGACATTTTAATTTGAAACTTGATCGTTTAGCTCTACAAGGGGTATATTATTCTAAGATTTCGTTAAAGGATATGCATTATTGTTTAAGTTAAGTTTCGGACATATCCTACTTTTTCTCGCCATTTCGTTGTAAACAATTTGTTTCTTTATAGTAAAACAGTTACCTAGAAATGTTAGTTTTACTCGACAATTTTCACATTTCAAATCTTAAAATTGGAGTTCCTTAAATATGTATTCAATTTGATATTAATTATAATATCAATAAAAAATTTAATCAGGGGAGTGTGGGTGAAATTCAATTTTGTTATTTATTAATGTAATTCTGTCGGAGGCGGGAGGAGCATCTGCGGACATCTTACTCCTCTGCCTAACATCATTAAAAATAGTTTTGTTCTTGTCTTATTTATTATAAACACATTAGAATAAGTAGCATGACCAGTAGTATATGTGTGTGTGAGAGAAATTGATTGGCTTCGGAAATGTCCACAAAAGATCTATGTTGATTAAAACAAATTTAGGTATATCGACATTGCAGCTTTATGCATCGCAAATTTCTCTATTTTTCTAGTTTAAAAGGTGTGCTGGAAAGCATCGATGTTTAAATTTAAGTGTGGCAATTGTTGAGGAATATTGTTTGTTAACTGCAAATTTTGATATATGAGGAATAGATGTGGGACGGGTGGGATATGAATTAGAAAGTAGAGATTCTTAGTAGACAACATTTTCTAACCATATTTTTTCCCAATTTTTCCAGCTGTTTGTTTTAGATTCTGGATATCATTATTTGTTGACACTGAGTAAATTTCGCAAAGTTTAGTGTCTTCTTTAGCTGCCTGATCTACAATTTCATTCCCTATTATTCCAACATGGCCTTTTGTCCAGATAAATATTACTTATACCTGACTTTGAGTAAAGTTATGGACTAACTTTTTGACGTTGCACATTATGGCATTCTTAAATTAAATTTTTTAAACTGAAGTTGTTGATAGCTTGCAAAAAGACTTTGAATAAGAAATAATATTAATATATCCCATATTAATTTTATTTGTCTGCGTTATATAACAAAGACCTCGGCTGTAAAGATTGAGCAGGAATCATTGGGCGAGATTAGTAAGTTTGGTTGGTGTTCGAAACATAGAATGCGCTGCCTAATCGAACATCTATTTTTGATCCGTCTGTATAAATCTCTACTTTTCATCATACATGCTTAAGATAGACTTCATAATATGTTTTTAATAATTGCTGGAATATCAGAATTTGTTAGAGTCTATAAGGGCATCTGCTATTTTTAAGTCTCCAATACCCGTTTATAAAATTTTCATGATGTTATTTGTATTTGGAGATCTAATTTTAATCATCATTTTGTTAGCTAAGAATTGTCTTCATAAAGCTAGAGAGACCAGTAATGTATAAATAGTTCAATTAATTGGCGAATAGTATAATGACTACTCTAGTTTTATTTCTGGAGCATGACAACCAGAAATTAAAAAGTAAGGCTTAGTGCCTTTGAGTTGTTATTTTTTCTCCTTTACAACTAAAGCTAATTTTACATGGGTTAACTTTCAGTTTAATTTAAAAGACGTAATTCACACTGATCGTTTTAATAGAAAAAAATATAATAAAAAGATAATAATAAATTTATCATAAAATTTGCTTCGTCATTCTGGCAGGAAATATTAAGGTGTAACAATTCACACACTACACATAATGACTCTTGCGTGAGCCAACTTGAAGAACGTTCAGCAGGGCGCATCTGGCAAATTCCTGCTGCTTTCTTGGTCCTCTGCGAACTGTGAGTTACCGCCAGTACTCCTGCTGGCGTTGCTTGGGCTAACCCGCGCGACTTCTCAACAGGAAGCAAAAGCCACGCGCTTTCCGTACACACGTGAGCTTCCGAGAGTTCGATTTGTGCCTACCTAGTCCTATTTGAAGGATATTTGTGTTGTCAAATGTGTCAAATTTAGCAATATTTGGTTTAGTTACAGTGGCCGTAAAGTTAATTTCAAGGCAAATTCAAGAATAGGGTAAATACAAAATTTTTTTGTGATTGATAATTTTATAATTTTTAAGTCACCTTTAAACTGATGGAATCCTGGATGTGACATTCACACGAATATTTAATAAAATTAAATTTAGATACGACCGATAAAAAATTTAATTTATGAATTTTTTTTAAACTAGCTTTTAAAAAATGCTCCTTGATCTAAATGAAATTGTTATCTATTTATAATTCCGTGGCAAGGAAATAAAGTAAAAACATTCAGTGCTAAAATTTATTTCGAAGGCTTTCAATATAAGGACATTCTTAAGGAAACTTATTTTATAGTATTATATATGAAAAGCTTAGATTTCATATTAAAGTGCTAACTTAAAATATTATTCGTCAAAGTTCTGACTAATATATATGTCGTAATAAAATAAAATATTTTTGCCAAAAAATATTAGTGATAAAATAAGCTCGTGATTATTATACTTATTTTTTGACACCCCACGGAACTAATTTACGTGACATAAAAGTAGTGGATATTTGTAATTTATGTCACACATGTCTTAAAAATATACATTATTTTCTCTCATCTTTAAGAAAATTTCGGTTTCGATATCTCACCCTCAAAATTCGAAATCCTGAAGATACAACTTATCAAGACTAGATAATTTGTCAGTTTAAAAATCCAAGAAATTTTTACTCTTAGAACTAACTTTATTGGAAATGTTCAACGTCTATTTAAGTCCAATAAAGCTCACATCATTATTTCAGAATTTTTATTCACTTATAAGTCTCGATAAAAAATATAACGTCATATTTTTATTGAAAATATCTCAAAGACTATCCATTTATGGACGCCTTGTATTTTGATATTCCAAAAGTTTCAGAACTTTTTATTGAAACCAATTCCATTTCAGTTGAACGGGGTCCTTTGAGATTCATGAAAATTTAGTGAAATAAAAATCGCACACAAGTCCCCTCACCAAAACTATCTAGAGAACACGAATTAATAATTCTTTTTAAGGGAAGCCTCCTTTTATAGGGTCCCAAAATCACACACTGTGGGCAAATATAAAATATAGCCTACTTTCTACGTTTATTATTGTCTTTTGAATTTTATTGAACACACTAATAATTAGGCAAATTCTTTTTCAGATTAAATCTAGAGAGTTGCATTTTTTTTAACCTTTAAATTTTTCATAGACTCGAATTTAAAAATGACAGAACATTAGTAAATATCGATGAACAATAATAATTTTTTAAATAAACCTCCATGGTGTAAGAAATGTGCTGTATTTTAAACAAGTACAAAGCCGAAGGAAAGATGTAAAGTTTTTAAAGCTGCAACTATTTATCTTTATTATGAAGAAACAATTATAAATTTAAAAATGAATTATTATTTGTTTGCTTATAATTGTATTGAAACATATTCTTTATAGGATTCTGCAAACAGCAGAAAAAACAACTATCTATAACTAAAAAAAAAAACTTTGTGTAAAAATATTAATAAAATCTTTGCATTCTTTCGATAACCTGAATTCTGGTTATGCTAGCAAATTAAAATCCTAAAATAAATTTATCTAATTTCTTATTTGACAATTCTCATTCTAACACTAGCATCCACAGTCCCTACGGCCATGCAGATTAAACTAATATCTACATAACCCCCTACGATCATGAAGATTCAGTTAAAAATGAGAACAAAGGCCTACAATGAATTTATTTATTTACCTTGTCTTAAAAAAATTTCATTCTAATGGATTACATTTTCATGAAATCTATCATTCTGCTTCTTGGAAATGCTTGGCCTTTGAAACGTTTTTCGCCCTTATTCTGGAGCTCATCAGAAAGCCACTCATTTTTAACTGAATCTTTATGATTGTAGAGGGTTATGTAGATACTAGTTTAATCTCCATGGCCGTAGGGGACTGTGTAGATGCTAGTGTTAGAATGAGAATTGTCAAATAAGAAATTAGACAAATTCATTTTAGGATTTTAATTTGCTAGCATAACCAGAATTCAGGTTATCGAAAGAATGCAAAGATTTCATTAGTATTTTTACACAAAGTTTTTCTTTAAGTTATAGATAGTTGTTTTTTTCTGCTGTTTGCAAAATCCTATAAAGAATATGTTTCAATTATAAATTGTTTAAATAATTTGCATGTTCCATTAGCATTATTTAAATGATTTATAATTGCTTAAACAAGCTGAGGAACACTAAAACATTATTACAAACTACGATGTGACTAACTATTAATAGTTTGTGCAAAAAGAATCACAAAGAAATAACGTCAAAATATGGGACACTCTACTCTTACCCTTATGAATTCATTTTGGGGTCCTTTAAAATATTTAATTTAAAAAGACATTGTTAGTTCGTATTCTGTGAATAGTTCGAAAAAAGAGATTTGTGTGCAATTTTTATTTCACATTTTAACAATTCTATCGTACATTTTTTAAAAGATGTTCTTTAGGTATAGGAAATATTTAAAGAAGTTCATAGTATAGGTCCAAGTATTAGTGTTACCCGATTATACTCAAATTTGGGGGAAATATTTTCTTTTAGGATTTCAAATAAGTGTGAAGGGCGAGAAGGAGAAAGATTTCACTTGATTTCTTGAACAACACTGATGAAAACCTAATCGGACCAACTTTTCTGTAATACCTAATAGGTGAGCGGTATGTATACTCTCAAAAAGACGCTCGAAACAGCAACCTTAGTGACCTCAAAATTTCGACAGATTGAAACCTTTTGGAATTGATTCGTTACTTTATTGTCAACAAGAAACTTTATTCAACTTTTTGATTCCGCTAACAGGTAATTTGTTATTAACAAAAAAAAAATTGCAATTAAAAAAAGTAAAAACTCTTTATCGTAACACATTTTTTGTGAATTAGGTCAAAATAAACACTTTTTGTCTGTTGGCGCTTTTCTCTAAAACTTGCCATTTTTGAAGTAGGTACATGATTAAGTCGAAAAATGGCCAAAAGTTGCCATCGTTAAAAATGTATTCTCAGCTTCTATCAAAGCTTTTTAAACGTTTTTTTATGGAAAATTATCGCCAAGAAAATCGTTTTAAAATCTATTTTTTTTTATATAGTTCACCTTTTTTGGAACTCGTGGTATTTGAAACCAAAGTTGTATAAACGGAACGAAATATGAAGGTGGCAGGAAATCGATCCGCAAATCTTTTTTAGTAACATTATTAATTATTTTAAAGATACCTACTGTTACCTAGTTTAAGTTTAATTGTTCAAACGGAATTGATTTTTATTTATTTATAGGCCCGATATTTATGTTCATTTAAATAAAACTCTGAAAACCGAACTGATGTCGCATTCTATTGCAAATGTCCTTGTGGATGTAGTTGTGTTTACCTCCACATACCTATGCTAAACTTAATTGTAACGTTCTTTGCGCTCACAATTATTAAATGTTTGATAGCTCAAGATTGCCTATAACTACACGAGTCTGTCTGACAGCTGATATTGTTTTATTACATTCAATGGCTACTATGATTTTTCCAATGTTATTAGGTTACCAGATTTACACATAAATGTGCCATTTTAGTTTCCAAAGCCCACTAATCTATTATCTATTAGCCGCATGTTTCTAAAAGCTTGGTTGCATTGTATTTTGGCTGAAATCTCAAATATTTCTGAGCGGATTTTCAAAATTTTGGTATCATTAGATTCGTATGAAAATGGGGTATTTAAAAATGTTGGTGAACGATTAAATTTCCATTTAAAAAAACCGAGTTAGTGGGTAAAAATCACATTTAAAACTTTTAAACGCCTCTAGAGAATTAAGTAATGCAATCATATTGCTCTTTTTATTTTTATAGTAACGTAGCACACAAACTAAAATATATTTTAGGCACCACAGCACTCTGGATTCAGAAACAGATTTTTTAATAAAATGTTTAATGTTTATCAAAAAGTGACCAAAATGGATGTATTGTATTCAAAATTTCCTCTAGATTCCAAAAATGTAAAAATATATAGGGTGTTCCATTTAAAAATCGAAAGTTGTGGGCATTTCCGGTCAAACCGGATGTGCACCAAACTTGATTTTTTATTGAAAAGATGGCATTTTAGTCGTGTAATAAGTCCTCCAAATTTCAATTTTCTATTCCAAATATTTTAGGAAATATCGGGGCGAGCGCATTTCGTGACTCACCCGGTATTATGTTACTCACGACGCCCTTTCTAAGAGAATTTTACGTGCTTTTAGACCGATTGTACTTTTTCTGGCAAAACCAGACCGGACTGAATTATTATGGATTAAAGGCATATGAATTCATGAACAAAATTAATCCATAAGCTACAAGTCCTAAAATTAAGCCATTGCTGTATACTGTTTAATAATATAAAAATCCCGCATTTCTGACGTGCCCGCATAAATGTGAATTTAAAAAAAAATAAATGTGTAATTAAGAACTGTATTACGGCCTAAATAGTACATAATTTAAGCTTCGTTGTATAGTTTGCTCTTTCTTTAGGAACAAATTTCGCGATTTCGTAGCTGTTTTTAATTGAAATTTTGTGGTTAATTTCGAAACTATCGAAATTCACAAATTTCAAAGTGCTCTCAAAGTCAATAAAGAAAAACGATTTGTGCTACTATTAAGGGGTGATTCCCATGAAACAAGCTGATAAGTCGCGTTTTTTAGGAATTTCTGTAGGAAAACTATTAGACAAATAAGTTTCAAATTTTGTAGATATATTTATTATACAGGGTTGGGCAAATGTGTGGAAACACCTGATTTCTGGCTAAACTATAAGTGCGATTAAAAAATACCCTTAACAAAAGTTTTTGTAGTATTTTTATTCTATTCAGTGATGTACTTTGATTTTCAACAGCTATCCTATTTTTCGAGATGTGACGTTATCGACAGTTTTTTTAAATGGATAACCCTGTATATTTTTACATTTTCAGATAGACAATTTTTCATCAATTATAGTGATATAGGGTTTGGTGGGTGTGCGGCTTGTGGTTTTTTAAATATTAAATAAAATAGTAAAGCAAAGACATGGCTGTTTACAATTTAATTATTGTCAACAGGACTATCTGATAAAAAAATATTCGTTTTTTTCTTGCCTTGCTTTTTGCAAACTTTCTTTAACCGAACTCAAATCATTCGTATTACTGTCAATTGCAGTCAATACTGTTAGAGAGTTTCGGTGTGAAATATTAACATTGTTTTTTAATTATGGCTGAACTAACTGAACGTGAAAGAATTACGTTGTTAATGATGGTTGGTTTTGGAGACAAGCAGAGATCTCTACAAGATGCATGCGATATTTTTAATGTAACATTCCCTGATAGAAATTCTCATGTTTCAAAATCAACAGTTTCAAAGGTTGTGCAAAAGTTTCACGAAACGGGAAGTGTTAAAAATCGGCCAAAATCCGGTCGAAGTAAATCGGCTATAAATGAAGATATTTCACTTGATGTTCTTCTTAGCCTACAAGAAGAACCAAAAACTTCAGTATCAAAACTAGCCTTACATCACAATATTAGCGAGAGATCAGTAAGAAGGATATTGTCCAAAAATAAATTTCATCCGTATAAAGTACATTTAGTACAAGAATTAAATGAAGATGTTCCTGATAGAAGGATGCAGTTTTGTCAGGAAATGATGGATACATTTGAAATTAATGGTAACTTTTTCAATAATATAGTCTTTTCCGATGAAGCGACATTTTGCCTGAGTGGTTTTGTAAATCGACATAACTGTCGCTACTGGGCTGATCAGAATCCTCATTGGATGGAAGAAAGTCACACCCAATACCCTCAAAAATTAAATGTATGGGCGGGGATAATCAGAGGACACATCATCGGACCATTCTTTCTTAGAGAAAATTTAAATTCCAATCTTTATTTACAACTTTTACGCGAGCAAATTATTCCAGTATTAAATCGTTTATTTCCAAACCAGGCAAATCCTGAACGACTTTCAGATGAAATTTGGTATCAGCAAGATGGAGCTCCGCCTCATTATGGAGTTGACGTGCGTCAATACCTTAATGAAATATTTCCACAGAGATGGGTAGGTCGAAGAGGACATATTGAATGGCCACCGCGATCGCCAGATTTAAGTCCTTTAGACTATTTTCTTTGGGGTCATTTAAAATCCGTTGTCTATAGGACCAAGCCTCAGTCGTTAGAAGAGTTGGAAGATCGAATTAGGATGGCTGTTCAAGAAATATCACAGCATGCTATTCAAAACCCTTTAAGAGCTTTCGTTGATCGAATAGGATATTGTCAGGCTGCTGAAGGTTTCCAATTTGAACATTTATTATGAATATTTTCTTCGTTTCTCAATATTAAAGTGCTCAATATTTTGTAATAAGAAATTTAATTATCATTAACTAATAAATATTTATTACACTTTATTTTATTATTTTATTTAATATTTAAAAAACCACAAGCCGCACACCCACCAAACCCTATATCACTATAATTGATGAAAAATTGTCTATCTGAAAATGTAAAAATATACAGGGTTATCCATTTAAAAAAACTGTCGATGACGTCACATCTCGAAAAATAGGATAGCTGTTGAAAATCAAAGTACATCACTGAATAGAATAAAAATACTACAAAAACTTTTGTTAAGGGTATTTTTCAATCGCACTTATAGTTTAGCCAGAAATCAAGTGTTTCCACACATTTGCCCAACCCTGTATATACAGCAACTACATTCAAATACTTTTGTGGTTATAATGAAAATTGTGGTTTTGGTGCTCCTTGAAGTGAGAAGCCTCCCAAAATTTCTCGATTCCTGGCTGACACAACTCCTTCTCTCCTGATCATCTAAAACAAAAAATCATTTTTTTTTACTTCCTGTGAATATAGGTATTGCTGAATTACGGAGAATTTCTTTTTTCAAAGGATGAGAACACTGCGACGTATGATAAAAAAAATTATTTTTTCACACATTTTTTATGATAAAAAAAGTTTTGCATGCACTTTATTTTCCGTAGTTTGTGAGAAAGACAGTTGCGTTTTCGATATATGAGCCAAATTTCAGGGCAATTGGCTTATAATCGCGTTGACGTGACGTCGATAATTTCCTTTTTTTGTCAGCTTGACAGCTGCCAAATGACATATGACTTATACTTTACAATTTGTAGACAAAAATAGTGGCTTCGAAGTTTTTTGGATAATTACAGCTAATTATTGACAGCTACCACAAATTGATATTTGACTTATATTCGTAGATTCGATATTTTTATCGTATGAAGTTATTCAGTATATTATATCAAATATTATTTTAAAACATTTTTTTGGCCTTTAACTTAAAATAACAAAAAAAATTTTTTTTAATTCCGAGGATTTGTTGAAGTTTCGGTAAGCTTTAATTTAAAAACAGTTGTTCATTTTCGACAAGATTTGCGCTCTCTAGCCATTTTTCAACAAAAAAAACTCTATTTGGGACCACTGTGGGCTGTGACATATAGACAGCCGGACGGACATACCGAAACTATACGGTATCCTATGAAACCCTAAGAAAGTCTGTTGTATCGCCAATATTTTTAACTAAAGATGAGGGTTTCGGATGATTAGGGGTCGAGCTTGAGCTCCTTGCCCCAATCATCGCTGTAGACCTGCACCGGGCTCGTAAGAGGTGGGGTTATGTTATACCATTTGAACTCAAATTAATTACAGACAGTGTCGCTCATGTCTGTGTTGATTGAAGAGAGCACTCGTGCTGTTTCTAAGTAAAATGGACATTGCGTTATAGTGACGCAAGAATTATCGACATGAATTTGAGTTCTTGTGATTTAATAATACTAACAATATACCTATGCTTCGCATAGATTGCCATTGCTTCATAATCTTACAACGTGTAGGAAAAACTATTGGTGTATGAATCAAATCTTTTTATTTAACAAAAAGTAAATAGGTTCATTCAAACCCATCAAGCGGGCAGATCAGGTTTTCAGCAAAGTGAGCTGGAACATATTATTTATTTACGTACACTACAATTAAAGAAGTTTGATTTCTTTTTAAACGGATTAATTAAGCATATAAATATATAGTTATATAATATGTAGTCTCTCAGCAAATGATCTACAGGTCTTATTTGTAGATGTAACCTAGTATAAAATGTCTGCTACACGGACACACACACAATATGTCCGTGAGAAAAACATAGATTCGTTAAAGCAACTTCGGTATATTTATATAACTGGTCCTAAGTTTTATCAATGATCATTGCACTGCAAATTTTCAGCCGGAACTGGATACTTTTGATTTGATAGGTTAGTCACTTAGGACAAACCGATAGAGGGGATGAAAATATGTCCACATACTGTTCATGTTATTGAAGCTTCAATTTTTTTTAACGCAGCAGATGAAAAGATGAAAAGGCAAGGGAGCGAGCGTAAAGACGCCACTCTATATTCATATCTCGATACTTCCCCTCCCCTCAATTGGTAAATAGTAACGTTTTTACAAGCTGACCCATTGTTTATAGCAGGTTTTCATTCTGTTTTTTCCTGCATACTTGAAACATAACTCATTAAACACATAGTAAATCTCTTGACTTGCGCTTTTCGTTAATCTTATTGCAAATATAAGAATAACCCGTATTGAAAATACACACAAATACACAAGTTATATGGAATGGAACCCCTGCCTAAAGTTACATACCTTTTACGTATGTACCTTCTACGTATCTTATCTATTAAAAATGTAAAAAATACTTACTCTTCGATAGAGAAAGGATTTGGCAAAATTTTCAGGTTGAGAAACTCCACAAAAAAATTCGAGATTGATCGTAATTTTGTTAATAATATTAAATTATGTCAAATGTCTCGTTACTCATGCCAGAGAGGCCAGACCCATGATAACTTATATCAACAAAAAGCTCTTCCAAAGGAGTATCCTTGGTGTTACAGTATACAGAGCTTTCCATATTTTAAAAATGAGGAAAAGCATATTTAGCGTTTCCTAACTCGCCCTACATAAAATAGACGATTTCCTTAGATCTGATAACCCGCAGTGTAAACTAGAGATCTTTTGACAATTTTTGGCATGAACTAAGTCTTGAGATGTTAAACCCTTATAACACAGTGACCTTACAAAAATGATGTTCTTGTACAAACTCACACTTATCTCATGGCACCAATAGATAAGTGTGAACACAGATTGAACTGTGTTTAAAAGGAGAATTCATATATGTAATAATATCCGGGTATTCCATTTAAAAGAAACATAAGTTTATGACGTGACACCTAAATTGGTCGCCCTGTACATTTTCAAATATTTCTAAACTGGAAGACACGTTGAACTTAACACGTTGAACTTAATTCTAAGCAAGGAGTGAAAATAAACGATATTTTCCGATAGCGAAAAAAATATGGGAGGTGGCTCATTCGATTCGGAATTGGAATCCCTGGAGAGTAAAGTAAATACAAAACCGCGCCATCAAACACTATAGAAGTTATAAACAAATTTAGTTAACAAAAATGGAATTTCTCGAAAAATTTCATAGATGGCGTAAATTATCAAAACGATTCTTAAAGAGCATGATATTTAATCTTGAAAATAGCGTTTTAATCGGTCGTATCGGCAAAGGCTATCGAATAAAAATCGTTTAACTTCTTGCTTAGACTATATCAACCAATATAAAAATAAGTATAGAAATATAGTTGTGCACTTATCAAAAGTAACAGAAGCAATCCAATATTTTCATTTAAAACTTTAATGAATTATTCCTCTTGAATGTTCCCATATGTGTACCAAGAATTATAATAATTTACTAATTAGAGCTGTGTGTTCTATTTTCTATGCCACTCAGTACTATACAATATTCGCTTAAACTCAGATTAGCATATGTTGTCGGGAGACACAGATACACATAATGTACAAACACGTTTTGTTTGTTTTTGTGAAAAGGATTTCTCTGCATTTATTTCCCTTTGTCTAGTATTATGGAGCCTGCAATTAAAGCGAAAATTTGATTGCTATCTGTAGGCAGTAAGAATTAAATAAGTAAATGTCTACACAAATTGTATATCTTGTGTATTTCTAGTTGTGTGGGGTAATTCCAGAAGCTTTTTAGCAAAGTTGTGTATAAGTTTATCTCCAGTAATAAATCTCAGATGACCTTTCGCATTTGTTTTTGTAAATTAATTTTGCCTGGCAGTTACAGGTAAGTAAGTGTCTCGTTGGAACGCGATTTAAATAAGAGTTTCAGAGTTACTTGAATCCATAATAAATTTACTTCGCATCTGTAGTAATTTATATACCTATAGTTATTAGAAAACCAGCAATGGAATGGAAGAAACATTCGAATATACTGGATCCTCATTTTAACCGTGAATATATTATAAACGGAGTGGCGGAGAAAATTGTTGATCCATTGTGTGCAATTGTAAGCTCACATTCACTGAAAATTTAATAACTTACATTGAATAGTTTTGCTATAAGCTATAATATAAATAATAAATAAGCTTCATTGAAAAATGTTGCAGTTTTTAAGGAGATTTTGACCATGCCGGCTTTTAATCCGTTATACTTCGAAAGATATATATTCAGTTAGTCAAAATGTCCCTCATATGCAACTATCGCCTTATATTGCATAGCTTCCGCGTATATGAAAAACCACCTTCGGCATTGACCCTGTGCTGTGTGTTGCCTATATCTCCCGAATTCTTTATCCTATTATAAAATTGTACAGGAACCAAAAATGTAGGCCAGGAAACGACCTTTTTTCGTCTTCACCATCTACGTCCCATTAAGTTGTATTTCCCAAGCAACTCATCTATAAAAAACGAAGTATATATTCAACAATTGCAAAAGCAGAAATTTAAAACTCGGCGGACTTCGCTTTATTTTGTATGTAATGTACTGATAACGAATAAACAAGCAAGTTGAAACGATCTGGTTGATTTTCTACGAATAACATTTAACTAGCGCAATGGTCCCAAAAAAGGTCTCTCATTGACTACCTGCCATATTAACGAGTGAATAATCTACAAGAACTACAATGTAAGTAATCATGTATGTTTTATTACAGTAAAAGCATCAACAAAAAATAACAAACATGCTTCATAATTATAGAATTTGGGTCTTAATTTGAATATCGGAAATAAAGGAAACGTTTTGCCACCTTAAAATGACTTCATCAACATATTTTATTTTATCTTGATTCTAAATCTTTGTAGGAAATCTTAAGCGCTGTCAAGCACGAAAGAAGAATATGAAGAATATAAAAATATATATCTTTTATCTTAAAGACAAACACTCGTGAGTCATCCTTGAAAATCTCAATCTGTTGTTTCCTATGTTCCATTTTAGTATGTTTATGTAATATTACATTTCTGCTCATTGACAGTAAATAAAATGTCAAAACAAGCAGCCTCTAAATGAATTTCAACTCCATCCGATCATAATAAGATCTCTCTATTTATAAGATAAGAATCTGTAACATGGCCAGACATTTGCGGTAGGTAATAACTTGTTCTAACTAGCAGACAAAAGATATACATCTGTATTACAATAAATATGAAGCTCGCAAATGGAAATTTCAATCCAAAATTGAAACATCAAATTTAAAACAAGTACAGTTTATTAATTGTTTTCAAGAAAATAATCACATAATAGCTCCTCAGTTTTTTTATCAAAAATGCTTTGAATAATAATTCGTAAAGATTTTAGGCTTCGTGCAATTTTATGAAAAAAAATTTTACAGATCAAAAAAATATCATTTACTATACACATGAGTGGCGCAGGGCCGACACATTTCATAGAATCAAAACTGAATTCCAAAGCAGTGAAAATAATTGTAACGACGCATCAATATATTGAAATATACCATATATCATGGCATGGTTGAAACTTCATTTTTTGAAAATTACGTTAGAGAAATTTCTTCGATCAGAATCGAGGTATTCTTTCACGAGATAGGTACTGGAATTTTCAGAACATGTACTGCTTGTTTGAGCTCTTAAATCGTTGTCACGTGTTACCAGGCTTCTTTACGAGACCAGGTACACCCCCGCTTCTTTCTTTATTTTTCAAAATAAATATTTGTAATTCGTGTACATGACATTTGACACAAATATACATTTCTTGACATAACTATAACCAAAAAAAACTCTCGGTTTAACCTTAAGTACTACTAACTTTTCTATTTTAAATAGCGCTGTGCATATTTCTTAATCCCATCTGATAGAGGTTTGAGACATACAATAGTTCTTTGAAAATCCAAATCGAATCGTAAATGTAATTTCTCAGTTGTGATGAAATCATGTTGAAAGTGGCCATTCCCTAGAGAAAAACATCCGACAGGGAAATATTTACTATTTTTGGCCATAACTTTTATTTCTTACGTATATTTAAAAAAACTATAAGACTACCTAAGTAGAACCTTAACAAGAACATTACTATGAATTGTCGCTCAATAATTTCAGCGGTTTGCAAAATAATTAGATTGCGACAAAATTCACATTCGTCAAAAAAGTTTCACTTTGTGCACTTGTTGCATAAATAGCTATTCTGTGTCGATCTCGTGCTGTTATTTTTGTGTTACCAGCTGGAAAATTTCATTTATTTATTATACTACAATTTAATGAAAATGCAATTAACTAATCGTACAAAAAGCCTCTTTAATAATATATGACACCAATTAATCAATAAACAGGCCGCCACACTTATAGAACTACTAGGATGAACACAAAAAATCAATATATATTATTAGTTTGAGTTAATCTTCCTAATGTACCATGCACTGACGCTCTATAGTAAAGGTTATAAATGATAGGTTGTCTTAATCAATTTTGAGAATACAAAACAAAACGTAAATAGGATATTAGTCCTCTAAAAAGCTTTTGAATATCTCCTATTGGCATACGACAAAAGTTTTGTTATAAATTAATTTAAGACAATATGGATAATGTTTGATTTGGATAATTCGCGCTTTAACGGTTTTCCATAGTTTCCAGTCTGGCAAGCATTTGATAGATTACGGAGTAATAGTCCCATAGTCTACGGACTAGACGTTTGTAAGTAATAATAGAGTGAAAGATAAATACTTTTGTAAATGCTACCTTAATAGTCATGATATATGTACCTTCATGTCAAGGAAACTTTTCTTGTAGAGAAGAATAACAATATTACCTTTAGAGGCATATACAGAGTGTCCCATAAGTTAAAGATCAAACGAGATAGTGTGATAAGAGATAATTTATTTTCAATCAAAATATCCCATATATATGGTTAGTTGTTGATTGTATCTTTCCCTGAAATCGTATACTGCGATACTAAAAGAAAAATGTTAGAAAATATGTAAGTTGCTCGGTTGTTTTTTAGGCATTAAGTAGGTACACATTTCCAATAGAAGCATTGTCACGAACTCTGTTATCTTCTGTCAAATAAAAACAACGGTTAAAAAAATACAAAGAATGTGGTTAATTTTTAAGCGACTGACAGACAAAAATGTATGAAAGTTGACCAATTACTGAAAAAAGTTGTCTATTTAATACAAAATCTGTTATTCAAAACAGATTTTTTTTTATCAACTACTTCCACATCCACGTAGTGGATTGGAAGTATAGTAATCGTAAAGAAAATTTTATTTTTTTTTTTTATTTGGAGTAGGTTTAGAATGTCATGAAACGTCGAGATTTTAAATTTGAGCGAAAAAAAATTCTGCCTGCCTGTCGATTTGTCTGTCTATAACTCGTTTTGTCTGTCTGCAATTCGCTTTGTCAACACGTTTTCTCTGGAATGGTTTAAGATATTGACTTGAAATTTTATACACGTGTATATTATAACGAGATCTGGAACTGGATTGTTTCTTGAGCATATCCGGTGAAGGGTTGGGGGGTAAGAGTACAGAAACTTGAAATTTGGTGTATGTACTAGAAGCCAAGGCCTTAATTTTTTTTATAATATTTTTAAACCCCCCCACCACCCTACTCCATTATGAAAGGGATTGATAAAATAAAATTGAGATATTCGCTTTAAATTTAGTATACGTTTATATCATAATGGCATCAGGAACTAGATTATATCTATTCCGTTGAAGGGTTGGGGGTTAAATAGGGGTAAATAGTGTAAAATAAGTAAAGCAAGCTGGTAAGGGTACAGAGACTTGGGACTTGGTGTATGTACTAGAAACCAGGGCCTCAGATTTCTTTCTTATATTTTGACTTACCTTATGTCACATTACCGAGATAGACAAATTGTATGTATTTTCCACTTGGAAATGGACAAAAAACAGTTAATTTTTTAGATGATTGAGGAAAAATGCAATTGAATGCTCCATCAAAAATGTAAAATATACAGATTGTCCTTTAAAATAAAAGATTTGGTTCCAATTAAACCAAAAATCATACTCAAGGTATAATTATCCGCATATCAAATTATTATCTAAACTACTGTGGGAAAAGTAATCGATAATTATTTGACACCCAGTATATATATATGTGCTTGCTTTGGTTATAACCATTGTGTTTTTATGAGGTTTTAAAGTCTTGATAGGTATAATTCACCGACACCACATGAGTTCAGTTTGTTGGACATAATATACGTACTTTATCAATCAAGCTTTAGTCATATGTAACATTATGGCACATTGACCATGAAACATAATTTATCTTATTAATGATAACGATGAGTAAAAGACTTGATTTTCAGATAATTCCCTTAAAGCTTTAGGCTTGATCTATAATTTCAATGTTAAATAATTTCGGCTAATCTCTTTTGCCAATGTAACTGTTTCATTACGCATCTGATTGTTCCATTACCCATCAACTAAAAGTTAATATGCACAACTAAACTTTGATAATTAGGAACCGAGTAACTATAACTTTCTCAGAATTGTTTATTACGAAGATATATTATTTATATTTCTGGAGCAGATTACCGTCTGTCAACATGATGTGACCTGCAATAACCATAAGACGTAATCAAGTTCGGTATTGGCACTAATAGGTCACTAGTACTTTAATACTAGTAGTCCGAAAGCAATCCCACTCTTCTGGGGAGGGTTGTCAAAAAATTTAAAAAAGAATAGAAAACAAGCTAACCATTATACTCTTTGCCAATTTGCTGCACTTTTTATATTGTTGCACATTCTCTAGAATACTCTTCGCAGTTTTCTTGTCAATGATATGAGTTTTAGATATTTGATGAAAGATTAACGAACTTTATTTTAAAAAGCAAATAACAAATTATCTAATAAGATGTTTAAACTGAGCTCCGTTAACAGCTATGCAATGTGCAAAGCGCTGTTGAAAGTGTCTTAAACATTTATGGAATACCGTTTGGGCTATTCGATCCATCTCCGACCTTAGATGACTTTTAGAGGTCAATTTTATAAGTACCGAAGTCATGTCCGAACGTAGAATTTTCCACTCGTTTCATTTCCGGGGCTATAAGTAGGGGGTTCTATGCGAAAAATCAATCTGACCTTCAAATTGCCTTTAAGGGCAAATCCAAGATCACCGTCAGATAGTCCTGAAAATTTCCTACAACTTTTGTACTTAAAGTGTTCTTCTAAGATTCGTATTTTTCAAGTTATCTTGCTGTTGTCATACTTTTATGCCACCCGGTATAGAGGTAACATCAGCGTGGATATTACTGGCTAATTAATATTCGGAGCCAGAGAAGATATTGTGTGCACCTTTCGTTTTTAAAAAAAAGTAAGAAAATATAAAAAATGTATCGTAATGAAAGAATTAAATAAGTAGCCTGACTTTCCACAATGTTTTTGAGTGTCTAATCAATTGACATTACTAGATATTTTCCACTAATTCACAAAATTTGATATTAAGTTCAATATCGAAACATTCGGATTTTTAACAGGATTATTTATAGAAACATTTGTCCTAAAACGTAATACCGTGTATAAACTAGGAATCGAACGGCTCATAGTTTTTTACTTACGTCGTGCTAATTTAAACAGGGTGTAATCAGTTTCATGTCATTAAAAAAAACTTGTAATGGGGACCGACTAGACAAACACAAAACCTTTATAACTATTCCCTCTAGGGGCACTTTGAAAAAAACTGACCTAGGTCAACCTTTTTAATATATTTTTTTTAATATTAATGTAGAAAATAATTGAGAACCACTGTGGATGGACTTGCAATTGCAATTCGCAATTATACAACTTTTAAATTGTCATAAAAAAGTGCAAAGGCATTGGAACATCGACCGCCTTTGATGGACCGCCTCAACCGAACTGAGGCAATTATAAAGAGGTAAATAATTCGTTATCTTTTCCTGCGCAACTGCAAGCGAATAATGGCCGTAGAAGTTTAAACAGAGTATTTCTTTACATGTGTGTCTTTTAATTTGGAACAAAATATTAGATTAATGTTTATAATTTAGAATATTTAAATGTGATTTATTAACGTTTGTAACATAAATGAGTGGGTTAAAATCTTACCACCTAAGTAAATTATTCGAAATCTGCATCTGCATCAATACACAGTTCGGTACGTCGAATTAAGGACATACGTACTCCATTCAACACTAAACAATAAACTATCAACTAACGTTGTCAATAAAGAAAAATAAAATAAAAACTTGGTCAAAATCCAAAACGGAATAGAAAAAGAACGAACAAGTAAGTTGTACGTAATCAAGAATTTAACGACTTGAACGGTAAAGTCAATAAAATAAATCTTCACTATAAATACACAGCGAATTCAAAAATAACAAAAACAACGAACGGGGCGGGTTGGACGTGTGTACATAACGAAACACCCACAGAAACTAAAATATTGCACAAGGGAGAGTCAGAGTATAGTTTTCTTCAGATCAGATATACTAAACACTGAAAGAACGTCGACGTCTTTCATCTTATTTACCGCACCGCTAAAGTCCGCCGACATTTTATAGCTATCTACACAAATATTGAGTATCATAGGAGTATCATAGGAGTATCAATATTCCAGCAGTTCTCAAAAGATTTTATTGAAAATTTGTGAAATTTTTGTATATTTTTCTCCAAAACTATGAGCTTTAGACCCCACGTTGTATAAGGTTTTTTTGTTTGTCTTGTCGCTCCCTACGACCAGTTTATTTAATGACATGAAACTAATTACACCCTGTATATGTCTCGCACTGTGCGTCGCGTACATTGTTGCAGATATCGTACCTAACTCTTATTCTAACTGGGTTACTAGAATTTCTGGTGCTACAAAATCTGTCAGTCGTTAAACTGTATATTATATCATGTTATCATGATGATTTATGAAAATAAGTAAAAAAGTTCTTATAAACTGTGACGTTAAATTCACCCGACAGTTGGTGATGGAGCGTCACTGACACTCGAGCTTCGGTCGTGATATGAGAGTAAGGACGGAATTCGGAAAGTCAGGGCATCAGTTCCTTTTTTGGTGGAACAACCAATTACTCCCAAAGCCGGTTCAGCAGGGCTTGAGTAACTACACGGTAATGTCCAGCAGGTCTAGTGATAGTTAGACTTCACATACACCACATTAAAAGCATCTTTCAGATTATATAACAAAATGTACTATCTTAGAACCTACTATTTACAATACTACTTAAAGCTACAACTACTATTACAAAACCAAACAGACAACCAGGAGCTTAAACTAAAGTTAGTTTACGGTAACAGAAGCTAAGGTGAGAAAGGCGACGACGGACGGTTAAACGAATACTGAAGCGGCGATACGGTAAACGGTTGGTGAGTGGTGCCGACGCGCGACGGCCGAAATGCAGACAGCGCGGTGTCACTACTGGTTTCGGAGTCGACTACTGCCTACGGACGGACGGTGTGTACTTAACTCTGGTTTGCAGAAACTGTAATAGACACTCTAGCAGTGTAGAGCATGGAACGGCTTAGTCAGAGTGCTCACCAGATTGGGACTTATGGGAAAATATGAGCGGTCTTACCTACAAGTTCCTCTACTACTTACTATTCCTTACACACGTCTATCTTTGCGGTAGGTCGGACATCAACTAAATTCCCCAACAAACGGTGCACTGCTTGACGGGAGGCAGGCTAGTTCTGCCCAGGTGCATTTTTTCAGACGGTGGGAGGAGCACGAATTGCTCGCGGTGAGTCTCCCGGACAGACTAAATGTTGCATAAATGCAAGTATATGGTACATGGAAAACTACATTGCGCACGTCTTCACACTTACAATACTTTCACGGATTACCTAGCCTCTACAAGTTAGTATAATATAATCTAAATATATAACTTAGTTAATATTAAAACAGACGGTGGTTTAGAGTGTAGTTTCCATAACGAAAAATGCATCGTTAGAAAACATTTAACATAAGACGTACCCCTAGAGAGTCGCTAAAATGAACGCACATGATTTTAATAACCAAAAATGAACTAAATCATCTTTTTAGCATGAAAAAATAAACGACCGTTTAATATTTATATAATATTTTCCAATATTTTTTACTGTACTAGAGAAAAACAAATTTCATCTGAACCCCTTTAAGTGCCTGTAACGTTTTATGCTGGATGTTTATAGGAACATCTTGTCTTATTCTTGTGAATAATGAAAACCTTGGGACCCTATTTTATAAGCGCCGTGTATATATTCTTAATTAACTGATATTACTAAATATTTATAGAAAACTCTTTATGTATATTGTAGATGCATAGTGAACACCAATACTAATTAAAAATGTTATTTATGAACATTCTCTAAGTTACATAGTAGCGAATTCCTACAAAAAGTTCGTAATTAAAAGTCATCGTATTTATTAATAATTATTAAAGGCTCATTGGAAATGGTTGCAAAGTATGTAAGTTATGCGAATTATTTTGCGCTCTGGGCTTAATTAAATTTTATCGGATTGCACTATTTCTGTATTGCTACTATTTCATGAGAAAATATATGCACTAATAAATTATGATTGAAAGATAAATTGATACTTAATATATTTTATGCGACGTGGAATGCAAACAGACGATTAAAATATTTCTGTAAGGTACTTAAGTGCTGCATTAAAATTAATCAATACTGGTTTCTGTAAAACATAATGGTAACAGATACAACAATAAATTTTACCGCATTATCTATAATATGTTTGATAATTACAACAATAGAATTTGTCTATAAAACAGTAATTTAACTTTAAAAATACTAATGTGAAAATCAAAATAAATTATATGAAAAATAACAGTCGCGGTCGTGGAAATTTATAATGAATAAATAAATATTTCGATTACACACTGCTCTTTATGACATACCTATCACATTATATGTGTTTGCCTCTAGATTTGCCGACGATGAGACACCACCACCCGCTGCTCGCAGCGCCTCACTCCAGGGCCTACTTTATATAATCGGAAAGTTTCACATCACTTGCATTGTCGGATCTTCGTTTGCTGCCCTACTCCGTTCATACAGTACACCTATAAAAATAAATAGAAAAATAAATATTTCGATTACACACTGCTTTTTCTGACATACCCATCAGTTTATATGTTTGCATCTAAACTTGCTGCCCTTCAGCGCGACGATGACCCACCACCACTCCGCTCATTCCAAGAACCACTTTATGTCGTCGAAATGCTTCACTTCGCTTGCGCCGTGGGATCTTCGTTTTGTGCCCTACTCAGTTCAGACAGTACACCTAATCAAATGAATGAATAGATATTTCGTTTACGCGCAGCTTTTTCTGATACATCTTTCTGCTCATAGCGTCACATGTAGATGACGATTTAAAGAGATCGAGATGTTTCAGTGATCGGAATACTCTAACACCACTTTCTCATGGAAATGTTTCTAAAAGAATACAGAAAATTATTCCCTCAACTGCAACTAATAGTGTCTTGTATTAACTCACAATATCTGTATCCAGTTTAACTGGAATATGGTATACTCCAAAGTTGCTCATCAATTGCTCGTAGAATAACCAGCAATAACAACTTGGGTACAACGCATCCGTTCAAATTCCATTATTAAGAAATAAATACGAAAGGATTCGGAAAACTAAAATTCAAAGTGAATTTCAAAAACTAATATAAATATCAAGACACGCAAACTTATTACTTCACAAATGGCTAGATTAAGAATATGCGTGTCCGTCTCTGAATTCCTAGACGCGTGCTTTAAATATGCCGCCCTCGTGTGCGGTGATGGCCCACCACCGCCCGCTGTACATAAAACAATTCATGAATAAGATGGTTTCATTCTGCTTAGATTGCTGCAAAGAAAATCATCAGGTATAATCTCACCATTTCAACAAAATACAGGGTTCTAGGTTCAACTAAAATTTGGTGAAACCGATAACCATAGAAATGATCCATATTAATACATTGACATTGAAGAATATTGTATTGTAAAACAAATATCTTACATGATACCCAGTACTGACAGTTCTTTTAATGTGTTCAAGCGCAAATTCAAGCGGTTCTGCGCTATAATACTTTCTTGAAGAGCAGGGGGTGGGTGTTAATTTTATTTGACAATCGTTTTATAGCAAGCTCTGTATTCACAGTTACCCAGACCGAGGGAGGATAACGTACAATGTACGGCCATGCTCTAATGATAGACTGTGAATAATTTGCTTAAGGGGCTTTGGAGGTTAAAATCATCAGGACAAAATAGAACAGAATGACAATTATTTATTGCCAGTATTTTTAAAATGAGTTCCCTGCCGTTCTCAGTAGATATTGAAATAAGAAATTCCCCCGAGTTGACACCTTTGCATTGTTATTGGACCTATTGATATGAAATATTCCCTGATGCAGACAGTACCACGATTCACGTATTTTTTAAAAGGAGTTTCCCGTTGTCAGTAGATACAGAAATAACAAATTCCTGCGAAGTCACCCTTTGCGTTGCCATCTTTATGAAAAATTTTCCATGATGTGGGCAGTACCACAACTAAGGTTTTTTTTTAATGTGTTATGTGCTATTGCCAGTCGACGCTGACACAGAAAATTTTTCTGAAGCCATCCTTACATTATTCTTGGACATATTGATAAAAAATATTTCCTGCTATGGAAAGTACCACAACCTATGTATTTTTTAAATGTGTTTCGTGTGACAACACGTAGATATTGAAATAGAGAATTTCGCGGATGTCACCTTTATGATATTATTGGGCAGCTTTATGAATAATTTTCCCTGATTTTTAAAATGTTATTTGCTATCGATTGTCGACATTAAAATAAAAAATTCCTCGAAATCACCATTGTATTGTTTTTGGTCGTCTTGATAAAACGTATTACCTGAGTTCATATGTGCTTGCTACTAAATGGGTCGCCCGCCAGGGTGTCGATTTCCCACCAATACCCTCCCAACGCCTCGTTCCAGAGACCACTTCATATTGCCGAAATGCCTTACTTCACTTAAGTCGTCCGATTTTCGTTTGCTGCCCTACTCAGTTCAAACAGTACTCCTACAAGAATAAATAAATAAATATTTCGATTACACACTGCTTATTCTGACATACCTATCAGTTCATATATGCTTGCCTCCAAATTTGCCGCCCTCCAGGGCAACGATGACCGACCACCACCCGCTGCTCGCAGCGCCTCATTCCATGGACCATTTTATGTCGTCGAAATGCTTCACTTCAATTATATCATCGGATTTTCGTTTGCTCCCCTACTCGATTCAGACAGTACTCCACAAAAATATAGAAATATTTTGACTACACATTGCTTTTTCTGACCTATCTCTACCTCTAAATTGGCCATGGACCAGGGTGACAACGACCCACCACCACCTGCTGCTGGCAGCACCGCATGCCAAGGATCACTTTATGCCATCAAGATGCTTCACTTCACTTACGCCGTGGGATCTTCGATTTCTGCCCTACTCAATTCAGACAACAGTACTTCAAAGCAAATAAATGAATAAATATTTCGTTTCGCGTTACGGCACTTTTCGATTACGATTTTATGATGTCGAGATGCTTCAGTGATCAGTTTACTCTAATACTAGTTTCTAATTGAAGTATTTCTAAAAGAATGCAGATAATTATTCCTTCAACTCCATTATTGCCGTATATAAACTTACAATATCCGTCTCCAGTTTCATTGGTATATTACAAAATTTCTACATCAACTGCTCATACAATAACAACCAATAAACTTGACGCAGAATATTACCTAAAATGTACTTGCAGCAAGCATTTCATTTTATTTTATTAGTCATCACTTTAGATTAAGACAATGTCGTATCCTTTCTGAATTCCTAGGCGCGTGCTTCAAAATATACCGCCCTCGAGGGCGGTGATGGCCCACTACCTCCCGCCGTCCACAGCTCCTCATGAAGAACATGGTTTAATTCCGTTTAGATTGTGCAGAGAGAATCATCAATTATGATCTTGCTTTTTCAACAAATTATAGGTAGGTTTCTAGGTTTAACTGAAATTCGGTGAACCCCACAACCCTAGAAATTGTCGATATTAATGATTTGACATTGACATTGAAGAATATTAATCTGAATTGTTAAACAAATACCTTACAATGATACCCAGTATTTAAAGACCTTTCAATATGTTGATATTAAATTCAAGTGGTTCTTCGCTATAATATTTTCTTCTGGAGCGGGGGTGGGTGTTAATTTTATTTTACATTCGCTTTATAGTAAGCTCTGTATTCCCAATTACCCAGACCGAGGGAGGGTAACGTACAATGTACGGCCGTGCTCTAGTGAGGGATTGTGAATATTTTGCTTACGGGGCTTTAGGGGTTAAAATCATCAGGATGAAATTAAACGAGAAGATACATTTTTATTGCTAATAATATGAACAATCAGGGCGAAAAGAGGCGTTGTTTAAGTTGTCGTTTTAAAGTAAGCTCTGTATTCACGGTGACTAAGACCGAGGGTGGGTGACATACAGTAATGTATGGCCGTGCTCTAGTCATAGACTGTGAATATTTCACTTAAGGGCAGGGTCTTGAGGATTAATTTTTTGATTTATTTATTCAAACCACCCACTGCTCATAGCGCTTACGCCAACACTATTTAATTATTCCACCACATTGCAGGCTTCACACAAATTCGGTGTATCCTACAATCCTACAAATGACGACAATACATTAAAAAGTAATCACCACAAAAATCTTACCTTGTTGATTCACAGATCTGCTTCAATATCCAAGGAGATTAACAGAGGTCGTTCTTTTATTAATAGTACCAAGTTGATTCGATTTCCGAGGGCAGGTAACTAAAAAGATTTGCAGTTAATTTCACATTTCACAATTAAACAATTTACGAGCCGTTTATACTTACTTCACGATTTTGTTTTGAAGTCATGTAACCATGTTTACTTACTCCATCAAAGCTGTCACAATAAAATATGTTATCACATTCACAATTAAAACGTCTTCACTTAATAAAGAACAAACATACTACCTTATTCGATGTTTTCATCATATCCTTTCACGTTCGGAACCTACCTGCAACAGAAAATAACTAATGAAGACATAGATATTGAAAATTGAATCTATGACGTAATATTAAATAGGATAACGCATGGGGTAATTAGATAAGAAATATTTAATACAGAATGAAGATATTCAAACTTTTTATCGCAGATCTGTAATAATCTACGTACCTTTAACTCCTTTCCCTTTCGCAGTCGTCCCCATTATGATACCATTTAAATGCATCTGCGTGATTGCACTCTGAAACAAGAGAGAAATGATTAGGAAAGATATAATGAGGAATTAGGTAAAATTTTGAATGAAAGTACGCATTGATTAGTATTAAATAAGAATACATTTTTTAAGAAGCATTTAAAAGAAAGCTCAATTTACAGTCATACAATGCTGACAGTATTTAGCAAACTTTCACTCAACGTTCATACTTCTTTTAATATTGACATAGAAAATATTCACAATGACCGACTCACCACTAGAGTGTAGTGCAAGGATGTTAGAGGGTCGGGTCCAATCCTACTGCATCTCCATCACTCGCTCGTGGAAGTAAGAGTCTACTAACTGCTCTCCTGGGCTCCGAAGCCCCCAGAAAATTTCCAAATACAGTTACAGGACTTAACACTTGTAATATCCAAGAAATTTTAAAAATAACCAAGATATTGACAAGGTACTCGTCGAGATTCGACTCAGATTTAACGACCGGCATGCACCGCTCCACGGTAGATTGGTACACGCTTAACTTAGCTTCCAGCTCGCTTCATTAATACCACTTTAGCCCAGTACTGGTCTCTATCTGCGTAATCTAGATACTACTCGAAAATTTCATTTACTTTTAACTTCCCGCGCACTTAACTAACACTAGTTCACTTAATGTCTGTCTTGCCTTCATCTGCCACTCGAGAATACTGGAAATAGAAAATATACATGATAATTAGTAAAATTATATTTGATGTTACGTTGCATTCTGCCCCACAGATATAATAACGTCGCTATTCCTCAAAATTCCCCATTTCTAGATATCACATTGTTATTGGGCATCTTGTAAAAAGAAACAATTCTCTGATGTGGACAGTTCCCCAGAATCTGTATTTTTTAAAATTGAATTGCGTTGTTAAGCTTAGTGTACGTTAGACAAAGAAAAACCCAGTGTGAGCAGTATCACAACATTTTTTTATATATATAAATAAATATACTATTATATGGCATCACTATAAAAAGTATTCCCTGATGTGAACAGTACCACAATTAGTGTATCCATAAAATTAGTTCCCCCCTGTTCTCAGTAGATATTGAAATTAAAAATTCCCCCGAAATCACCCCCTTGCATTGTTATTGGTCATATTGGTAAAACAGATTCCCCAGATACCACAACTTGTATTTTTAAAGTGAGTGCCCTGTCGTTCTCAGTAGATAATGAAATAAAAAATTCCCCCGATGTCACGTTTGCATAGTAATTGGAATTTTTAATAAGGATGTGGACAGTACCACAACATGTGTATTTTTAAAATGAGTCCTTTGTTGTTCTCAGTAGATAGTGAAATAAGAAATTCCCCCGAAGTCACTTCTGCATTGTTATTGGTCATTGATAAGAAATATTCCCCGATGCGGATAGTACTATAACTTATAACTTGAAAATGAGTTCCCTATGGTTATCAGTAGATATTGAAATAAAAAATATTCCCTGATGTGGACAGTACCACAACTTGTATTTTTAAAATGAGTCCCCTGTCGTTCTAAATAGATATTGAAAAAAGAAATGCCCCCAAAGCCACGCCTGCATTGTAATTGGACATATTGATATAGAAATATTCCCTGATGATGGCAGTTCCACAGCATGTGTATTTTTAAAATGAGTTCCCAATTGTTCCCAGTAGATATTGAAATAGAAAGTTCCCCCGCAGTCAAAATGAGTCCCCTGTCATTCTAAATAGATATTGAAATAAGAAATGCCCCCAAAGCCACGACTGCATTGTAATTGGACATATTGATATAGAAATATTCCCTGATGATGGCAGTGCCACAGATTGTGTATTTTTAAAATGAGTTCCCAATTGTTCCCAGTAGATATTGAAATAGAAAGTTCCCTCGCAGTCACTCTTGCATTGCCACTTGACATATTGATAAGAAATATTCCCTGATATGGACAGTACCACAACTTGTATTTTTAAAGTGAGTTCCCAATTGTTCGCAGTAGACATTCAAATAAAATATTCCCCGATGTCACTTCTGCATTGTTATTGGACATATTGATAAGAAATATTCCCTGATGTGAACAGTATCACAACTTGTGTATTATTAAAATGGGTTCCCTGTTGTTATAAGTAGAATTTGAAATAAAAAATTTCCCCTAAGTCACCTCTGCATTGTTATTGGACATATTGATAAGAAATATTCCCTGATGTGGACAATACCACGATTTGTATTGTTAAAATAAGGTCCCTGTCGTTCTCAGTAATATTTAAATAAAAAACTCCCCCGACATGTGTATTTTTAAAAAGAGTTCATTGTTGTTCTCAGTAGATAGTGTAATTAAACATTCCACTGAAGTCATTTCTGCATTGTTATTGGTCATAGATAAGAAACATTCCCCGATGCGGATAGTTCCATAACTTGTAACTTAAAAATGAGTTCCCTATGGTTATCAGTAGATACTGAAATAAAAAATATTCCCTGATGTGGACAGTAGCACAATTTGTATTTTTAAAATGAGTCCCCTGTCGTTATAAATAGATACTGAAATAAGAAATTCCCCCGAAGCCACGCCTGCATTTCAACTGGACATATTGATATAGAAATATTCCCTGATGGTAGTACCACAACTTGTGTATTTTTAAAATGAGTTCCCAGTTGTTCCCAGTAGATGTTGAAATAGAAAGTTTCCCCGCAGTTATTCTTGCATTGCCGGTTGACATATTGATAAGAAATATTCCCTGATGTGGACAGTACCACAACTTGTATTTTTAAAATGAGTTTTCTGTTATTCTCTGCAGATATTGAAATAAAAAATTTCCCAGAAGTTACTTCTGCATATATTTTGAAAATGACATTCCTATAGTTATCAGTAGATATTGACACAAGAAATATTCCCTGCTGAGGACAGTACCACTACTTGTATTTTTAAAATGAGTTCCTTGTGGTTCTCAGTAGATATTGAAATAAAAAATTCTCCCGAAGTCACTTTTGGATTGCTATCGGTCATATTGATAAGAATTGTTCCCTGGTGTGGACAGGAGCACAACTTGTGTTTTTAGAATAAGTTCTCTGTTATTCTCTGCAGATATTGAAGTACAAAATTTCTCCGAAGTCACTTTTGCATTGTTATTGGACATATAATAAGAAATATTCCCTGATGTGGACAGTACCACAACTTTTGTATTATTAAAATGGATTCTCCGTTGTTCTAAGTAGATTTTGAAATAAAAAATTCCCCCGAAGTCACCCCTTTGAATTGCCATTGGACATACTGATATAAAACATTCCCTGAAGAGGACAGTACCACGACTTATGTATTTTTTCAAATGTGCCATGAGCCATTGCCAGTCGACATTGACATTGACAAAATTCCTCTGAAATCATCTTGGACATATTGATAAGAAATATTCCCTGCTGTGGAGAGTACCATAACCTATATAATTTTTAAATGTGTTCCGTGTTGTCAGTAGATATTGAAATATATAATTTCGCTCATGTCACCTTTATATTGGGCAGTTTAATGACTAATTTTGCCTAAGGTGGGTTGCAGAACAACATGTATTATTTTTAAAATGTTATTTGCTATCGATGGTATATATTAAAATAAAAAAATTCCCCCATGTCACCATCATATTGTTATTAGTCGTCTTGATAAAATATATTAACAGATGTGAGTTCATATGTGCCTGCTTCTAAATGGGTCGCCCTCTAGGGCGTCGATTCCACACCAGGAACCGTTCTCAACGCCTCATTCCAGAGAGCACTTCATATGGTCGAAATGCGTTACTTCACTTACGCCGTCAGATTTTCGTTTGCTGCCCTACTCAGTTCAGACAGTACTCCTACAAGCAAATATTAATTAATATTTCCATTACACACTGCTTATTCTGACATACCTATCAATTCATATGTGCTTGCCTCCAAAATTGCCGCTCTCCAAGGCAACGATGACCCTCCACCTCCCCTACTCGATTCAGACAGTACTCTACAAAAAGATAGAAATATTTTGACTACACATTGCTTTTTCTGCCCTATCTCTACCTCTAAATTGGCCGCCCACCAGGGTGACAACGACCCACCACCACCCGCTGTTGGCAGCACCGCATGCCAACGATCACTTTATGCCATCAAGATGCTTCACTTCACTTACGCCGTGGTATCTTCGATTTCTGCCCTACTCAATTCAGACAACAGTACTTCAAAGCAAATAAATGAATAAATATTTCGTTTCGCGTTACGGCACTTTTCGATTACGATTTTATGATGTCGAGATGCTTCAGTGATCAGTTTACTCTAATACTAGTTTCTCATTGAAGTATTTCTAAAAGAATGCAGAGAATTATTCCTTCAACTTCATTATTGCCGTATATTAACTTACAATATCCGTCTCCAGTTTCATTGGTATAATACAAAATTTCTACACCAACTGCTCATGCAATAACAAGCAATAAACTTGACGCAGAATATACCGCCCTCGTGGGCGGTGATGGCCCACCTCCTCCCGCCGCCCACAGCTCCTCATGAAGAACATGGTTTAATTTCGTTTAGATTGTGCAGAGAGAATCATCAGTTATGATCTTGCCTTTTCAACAAATTATAGGTAGGTTTCTAGGTTTAACTGAAATTCGGTGAACCCCACAATCCTAGAAATTGTCGATATTAATGCTGACATTGACATTGAAGAATATTAATCTGAATTGTTAAACAATTACCTTACAATGATACCCAGTATTTAAAGACCTTTCAGTATGTTGATATTAAATTCAAGTGGTGCTTCGCTATAATACTTTCTTCTGGAGCGGGGGCGGGTGTTAATTTTATTTGACATTCGTTTTATAGTAAGCTCTGTATTCCCAATTACCCAGACCGAGGGAGGGTAACGTACAATGTACGGCCGTGCTCTAGTGAGGGATTGTGAATATTTTGCTTACGGGGCTTTAGGGGTTAAATCATCAGGATGAAATTAAATGAGAAGATACATTTTTATTGCTAATAATATCAACAATCAGGGCGAAAAGAGGTGTTGTTTGAGTTGTCGTTTTAAAGTAAGCTCTGTATTCACGGTGACTCAGACCGAGGGACGGTGACATACAGTAATGTATGGCCGTGCTCTGGTCATAGACTGTGAATATTTCACTTAAAGGCAGGGTTTTGAGGTTTAATTTTTTGTTTTATTTATTCAAACCACCCACTGCTCATAGCGCTGACGCCAACACTATTTAATTATTCCACCACATTGCAGGCTTCACACAAATTCGGGGTATCCTACGATCCTACAAATGACGACAATACATTAAAAAGTAATCACAACAAAAACTTTACCTCGATTCACAGATCTGCTTCAATATCCTAGCAAATTAACAGAGGTCGTTCTTTTATTAATAGTAGCAAGTTGATCCGATTTCCGAGGGCAGGTAACTAAAAAGATTTGCAGTTAATTTCACAAATTAAACAATTTACGAACCGTTTATACTTACTTCACAATTTTCTTTTGAAGTCATGTAATCATGTTTACTTACCCCATCAAAGCTGTCACAATAAATCATGTTATCACATTCACAATTAAAACGTCTTCACTTAATAAAGAACAAACATACTACCTTATTCGATGTTTTCACCATATCCTTTCCCGTTCGGAACCTACCTGCAACAGAAAATAACTAATGGAGACATAGATATTGAAAATTGAATCTATCACGTAATACTAAATAGGATAACGCATGGTGTAATTAGATAAGAAATATTTAATACAGAATGAAAATGTTCAAATTTTGACATGAAATCATTAGCCGGAGCCGGAAACTACAAAACTTTTATCGCAGATCTATAATAATCTACGTACCTTTAACTCCTTTCCCTTTCGCAGTCGTCCCCATTATGATACCATTTAAATGCCTCTGCGTGATTGCACTCTGAAACAAGACAGAAATGATTAGGTACCTACTCTCCACACACTAAAATGGAAAGATATAATGGGGAATTAAGTAAAATTTTGAATGAAAGTACCACGCCAATACGCATAGATTAGTATCAAATAAGAATACATTTTTTAAGAAGTATTTAAAAGAAACCTCAATTTGCAGTCATACAATGCTGACAGTATTTAACCAACTTTCACTAAACGTTCATACTTCTTTTAATATTGACATAGAAAATATTCACAATGACCGACTCACCACTAGAGTGTAGTGCAAGGATGTTAGAGGGTCGGGTCCAATCCTACTGCATCTCCATCACTCGCACGCGGAAATAAGAGTCTACTAACTGCTCTTCTGGGCTCCGAAGCCCCCAGAAAATTTCCGAATACAGTTACAGGACTTAACACTTGTAATATCCAAGAAATTTTAAAAATAACCAAGATATTGACAAGATACTCGTCGAGGTTCGACTCAGATTTAACGACCGGCATGCACCACTCCACGGTAGATTGGTACACGCTTAACTTAGCTTCCAGCTCACTTCATTAATACCACTATAGCCCAGTACTGGTCTCTATCTGCGTAATCTAGTTACTACTCGAAAATTTCATTTACTTTTAACTTCCCGCGCACTTAACTAACACTAGTTCACTTAATGTCTGTCTTGCCTTCATCTGCCATTCGAGAATACTGGAAATAGAAAATATACATGATGATTAGTAAAATTATATTTGATATTACGTTGCATTCTGCCCCACAGATATAATAACGCCGATATTCCTCAAAATTCCCCATTTCTCCATATCACATTGTTGTTGGGCATCTTGTAAAAAAAAAAACAATTCTCTGATATGAACAGTTCCCCAGATTCTGTATTTTTTTAAATTGAATTGCGTTGTTAAAATTTGTGCACGTTAGACAAAGAAAATCCCAGTGTGAGCTGTATCACAACATTTTTTTATATATATAAATAAATATACTATTATATGGCATCACTATAAAAAGTATTCCCTGATGTGGACAGTACCACAATTTATGTATTTCCTAAACTGAGTTACCTGTCGTTATTAGGAGATATTGAAATAGAAACTTCCCTCGAAATCACTTTTGCATTGTTATTTGACATATTGATAAGAAATGTTTCCTGTTGTAGACAGTACCATAACTTGTGTTTTAAAATTAGTTCCTTGTTCTTCTCATTAGTTATTGAAATAAAAAATTTCCCCAAAGTAACGTTTACATTGTCATTGGACATATTGATAAATATTCTCTGATGTGGACGGTGCCCCAACTTGTATTTTTAAAATGAGTTACCTATAATTATCAGTAGATATTGAAATAAAAAATTCCCCCGAAATAACTTTCGCATTGTTATTGGACATTTTCAGAAGAAATATTCCCTGATGTGGACAGTACCACAATTAGTGTATCCATAAAATTAGTTCCCCCTTTTTCTCAGTAGATATTGAAATTAAAAATTCCCCCGATATCACCCCCTTGCATTGTTATTGGACACATTGTTAAGACAGATTCCCCAGATACCACAACTTGTATTTTTAAAATGAGTCCCCTGTCGTTCTCAGTAGATATTGAAACAGAAAGTTCCCCCGCGGTAGCTCTTACATTTTCAGTGGACATATTGATAAGAAATGTTCCTTGATTTAGACATAGTTCCCTATCGTTATCAGTAGTTATTGAAATAAAAAATTCCAACGAAGTCACTTTTGCACTGTTATTGGATATATTGATAAGAAATATTTCGTGATGTGAACAATTCGACAACTTACATTTTTAAAATGAGTGCCCTGTCGTTCTTAGTAGATAATGAAATAAATAATTCCCAAGAAGTCATGTTTGCATAGTAATTGGAATTTTTGATAAGAATGTGGACATACCACAACATGTGTATTTTTGAAATGAGTTCCTTGTTGCTCTCAGTAGATAGTGAAATAAGAAATTCCACCGAAGTCACTTCTGCATTGTTATTGGTCATTGATAAGGAATATTCCCCGATGCGGATAGTACCATAACTTGTAACTTGAAAATGACTTCCCTATGGTTATCAGTAGATATTGAAATAAAAAATATTCCCTGATGTGGACAGTACCACAACTCGTATTTTTAAAATGAGTCCCCTGTCGTTCTAAATAGATATTGAAATAAAAAATGCCCCCGAAGCCACGCCTGCATTGTAATTGGACATATTGATATAGAAATATACCCTGATGGTGGCAGTGCCGCAACTTGTGTATTTTTAAATTGATTTCCCAATTGTTCCCAGTAGATATTGAAATAGAAAGTTCCCCCGGAGTTACTCTAGCATTGCCAGTTGACATATTGATAAGAAATATTCCCTGATATGGACAGTACCACAACTTGTATTTTGAAAATGAGTTCCCTATAGTTGTCAGTAGATATTGACATAAGAAATATTCCCTGATGTGGACAGTACCACAACTTGTATTTGTAAAGTGAGTTCCCTATTGTTCTCAGTAGACATTGAAATAAAGAATTCCTCCGAAGTCACTTTTGCGTAATTATTGGACATATTGATAAAAAACATTCCCTGATGTGGACAGTACCACAACTTGTATTTTTAGAGTGAGTTCTCAATTGTTCTCAGTAGATATTCAAATAAAATATTCCCCGAAGTCACTTCTGCGTTATTGGTCGTATTGGTAATAAATATTCCATGATGCGGATAGTACCATAACTTGTATTTTGGAAATGAGTTTCCTATACTTGTCAGTAGATATTGACATAAGAAATATTCCCTGATGTGGACAGTACCACTACTTGTGTATTATTAAAATAGGTTCCCTGTTGTTCTAAGTAGATTTTGAAATAAAAAATTTCCCCTAAGTCACGATTGCATAGTAATTGGAATTATTGATAAGAAATATTCCCTGATGTGGACAGTACCACAACTTGTATTTTTAAAATGAGTTTTCTGTTATTCTCTGCAGATATTGAAATAAAAAATTTCCCCGAAGTCACTTCTGCATTGTTATTGGACCTATTGATAAGAAATATTCCCTGATGTGGACAGTACCACAACTTGTGTATTATTAAAATAGGTTCCCTGTTGTTCTAAGTAGATTTTGAAATAAAAAATTTCCCCTAAGTCACGATTGCATAGTAATTGGAATTATTGATAAGAAATATTCCCTGATGTGGACAGTACCACAACTTGTATTTTTAGAGTGAGTTCCCAATTGTTCTCAGTAGATATTGAAATAAAATATTCCCCGAAGCCACTTCTGCATTATTGGTCGTATTGGTAAGAAATATTCCATGATGCAGATTAGTACCATAACTTGTATTTTGGAAATGAGTTTCCTATAGTTATCAGTAGATATTGAAATAAGGAATATTCCCTGATGTGGACAGTACCACAACATGTGTATTTTTAAAATGAGTTTCTTGTTGTTCTCAGTAGATAGTGAAATAAAAAATTCCACCGAAGTCATTTTTGCATTGTTATTGGCCATTGATAAGAAACATTCCCCGATGCGGATAGTTCCATAACTTGTAACTTGAAAATGAGTTCCCTATGGTTATCAGTAGATATTGAAATAAAATATATTCCCTGATGTGGACAGTACCACAAATTGTATTTTTAAAATGAGTCTCCTGTCGTTCTAAATAGATATTAAGTCACGATTGCATAGTAATTGGAATTATTGATAAGAAATATTCCCTGATGTGGACAGTACCACAACTTGTATTTTTAAAATGAGTTTTCTGTTATTCTCTGCAGATATTGAAATAAAAAATTTCCCCGAAGTCACTTCTGCATTGTTATTGGACCTATTGATAAGAAATATTCCCTGATGTGGACAGTATCACAACTTGTATATTATTAAAATAGGTTCTCTGTTGTTCTAAGTAGATTTTGAAATAAAAAATTTCCCCTAAGTTACGATTGCATAGTAATTGGAATTATTGATAAGAAATATTCCCTGATGTGGACAGTACCACAACTTGTATTTTTAGAGTGAGTTCCCAATTGTTGTCAGTAGATATTGAAATAAAATATTCCCCGAAGCCACTTCTGCATTATTGGTCGTATTGGTAAGAAATATTCCATGATGCTGGTAGTACCATAACTTGTATTTTGAAAATGAGTTCCCTATAGTTATCAGTAGATGTTGAAATAAGAAATATTCCCTGATGTGGACAGTACCACAACTTGTATTTTTAAAATGGGTTCCTTGTGGTTCTCACTGGATATTGAAATAAAAAATTCTCCCGAAGTCACTTTTGGATTGCTATCGGTCATATTGATAAGAATTGTTCCCTGGTGTGAACAGGAGCATAACTTGTGTTTTTAAAAAGAGTTTTCTGTTATTCACTGCAGATACTGATATAAAAAATTTCTCCGAAGTCACTTTTGCATTGTTATTGCACATATAATAAGAAATATTCCCTGATGTGGACAGTACCACAACTTTTGTATTGTTAAAATGGATTATCTGTTGTTCTAAGTAGATTTTGAAATAAAAAATTCCCCCGAAGTCACCCCTTTGAATTGTCATTGGACATACTGATATAAAACATTCCCTGAAGAGGACAATACCACGACTTATGTATTTTTCCAAATGTGCCATGAGCTATTGCCAATCGACATTGACATAAAAAATTCCTCTGAAATCATCTTGGACATATTGATAAGAAATATTCCCTGCTGTGGAGAGTACCATAACCTATATAATTTTTACCCCCCCATGTCACTATTTTATTGTTATTAGTCGTCTTGATAAAATATATTCCCAGATGTGAGTTCATAAGTGCCTGATTCTAAAAGAGCCGCCCTCCAGGGCGTCGATTCCACACCAGGAACCGCCCTCAACGCCTCATTCCAGAGATCACTTCATATGGTCGAAATGCGTTACTTCACTTACGTCGTCAGATTTTCGTTTGCTGCCCTACTCAGTTCAGACAGTACTCCTACAAGCAAATGTTAATTAATATTTCCATTACCCACTGCTCATTCTGACATACCTATCAATTCATATGTGCTTGCCTCCAAAATTGCCGCCCTCCAGGGCAATGATGACCCACCACCACCCGCTGCTCGCAGCGCCTCAATCCATGGCCCATTTTATGTCGTCAAAATGCTTCACTTCACTTACGTCATCGGATTTTCGTTTCCTCCCCTACTTGATTCAGACAGTACTCTACAAAAATATAGAAATATTTTGACTACACATTGATTTTTCTGACCTATCTCTAACTCTAAATTGTCCGCCCACCAGGGTGACAACGACCCACCACCACCCGCTGTTCGCATGCCAAGGATCACTTTATACCATCAAGATGCTTAATTTCACTTACGCCGCGGGATCTTCGATTTCAGCCCTACTCAATTCAGACAACGGTACTTCAGAGCAAATAAATGAATAAATATTTCGTTTCGTGTTACGGCACTTTTCGATTACGATTTTATGATGTCGAGATGCTTTAGTGATCAGTTTACTCTAATACTAGTTTCTCATAGAAGTATTTCTGAAAAAATGCAGAGAATTATTCCTTCAACTCCATTATTGCCGTATATTAACTTACAATATCCGTCTCCAGTTTCATTGGTATAATACAAAATTTCTACACCAACTGCTCATACAATAAAAAGCAGAATATGCCGCCCTCGTGGGCGGTGATGGCCCACCACCTCCCGCCGCCCACGGCTCCTCATGAAGAACATGATTTAATTCCGTTTAGATTGTGCAGAGAGAATCATCAGTTATGATCTTGCTTTTTCAACAAATTATATGTAGGTTCCTAGTTTTAACTGAAATTCGGTGAACCCCACAACCCTACAAATTGTCGGTATTAATGCTTTGACATTGACATTGAAGAATATTAATCTGAATTGTAAAACAAATACCTTACAATGATACCCTGTATTTAAAGACCTTTCAGTATGTTGATATTAAATTCAAGTTGTTCTTCGCTATAATACTTTCTTCTGGAGCGGGGGTGGGTGTTAATTTTATTTGACATTCGTTTTATAGTAAGCTCTGTATTCCCAATTACCCAGACCGAGGGAGGGTAACGTACAATGTACGGCCGTGCTCTAGTGAGGGATTGTGAATATTTTGCTTACGGGGCTTTAGGGGTTAAAATCATCAGGATGACTTTAAACGAGAAGATACATTTTTACTGCTAATAATATGAACAATCAGGGCGAAAAGAGGTGTTGTTTAAGTTGTCGTTTTAAAGTAAGCTCTGTATTCACGGTAACTCAGACCGAGTCAGGGTGACATACAGTAATGTATGGCCGTGCTCTAGTCATAGACTGTGAATATTTCACTTAAGGGCAGGGTTTTGAGGATTAATTTTTTATTATATTTATTCAAACCACCCACTGCTCATAGCGCTTACGCCAACACTATTTAATTATTCCACCACATTGCAGGCTTCACACAAATTCGGTGTATCCTACGATCCTACAAATGACGACAATACATTAGAAAGTAATCACAACAAAAACTTTACCTTGATTCACAGATCTGCTTCAATATCCAAGGAGATTAACAGAGGTCGTTCTTTTATTAATAGTAGCAAGTTTCCGAGGGCAGGTAACTAAAAAGATTTGCAGTTAATTTCACAAATTAAAAAATTTACGAACCGTTTATACTTACTTCACAATTTTGTTTTGAAGTCATGTAATAATGTTTACTTACTCCATCAAAGCTGTCACAATAAAATATGTTATCACATTCACAATTAAAACGTCTACACTTGATAAAGAACAAACATACTACCTTATTCGATGTTTTCACCATATCCTTTCACGTTCGGAACCTACCTGCAACAGAAAATAACTAATGAAGACATAGATATTGAAAATTGAATCTATCACGCAATATTAAATAGGATAACGCATGGTGTAATTAGATAAGAAATATTTAATACAGAATGAAGATGTTCAAATTTTGACATGAAATCATTAGCCGGAGCCGGAAACTACAAAACTTTTATCGCAGATCTATAATAATCTACGTACCTTTAACTCCTTTCCCTTTCGCAGTCGTCCCCATTATGATACCATTTAAATGCCTCTGCGTGATTGTACTCTGAAACAAGAGAGAAATGATTAGGTACCTACTCACCACACACTAAAATGGAAAGATATAATGAGGAATTAGGTAAAATTTTGAATGAAATTACCACGCCAATACGAATAGATTAGTATCAAATAAGAACACATTTTTTAAGAAGCATTTAAAAGAAAGGTCACTTTGCAGTCATACAATGCTGACAGTATTTAACAAACTTTCACTAAACGTTCATACTTCTTTTAATATTGACATAGAAAATATTCACAATGAGGGACTCACCACTAGAGTGTAGTACAAGGATGTTAGAGGGTCGGATCCAATCCTACTGCATCTCCATCACTCGCACGCGGAAATAAGAGTCTACTAACTCCTCTTCTGGGCTCCGAAGCCCCCAGAAAATTTCCGAATACAGTTACAGGACTTAACACTTGTAATATCCAGGAAATTTTAAAAATAACCAAGACATTGACAAGATACTCGTCGAGGATCGACTCAGATTTAACGACCGGCATGCACCACTCCACGGTAGATTGGTACACGCTTAACTTAGCTTCCAGCTCACTTCATTAATACCACTTTAGCCCAGTATTGGTCTCTATCTGCGTAATCTAGTTACTACTCGAAAATTTCATTTACTTTTAACTTCCCGCGCACTTAACTAGCACTAGTTCACTTAATGTCTGTCTTGCCTTCATCTGCCATTCGAGAATACTGGAAATAGAAAATATACATGATAATTAGTAAAATTATATTTGATGTTACATTGCATTCTGCCCCACAGATATAATAACGCCGATATTCCTCAAAATTCCCCATTTCTCCATATCACATTGTTGTTGGGCATCTTGTTAAAAAAAACAATTCTCTGATGTGGACAGTTCCCCAGAATCTGTATTTTTTAAAACTGAATTGCGTTGTTAAACTTGGTGCACATTAGACAAAGAAAAACCCGGTGTGAGCAGTATCACAACATTTTTTTATATATAAATAAATATACTGTTATATGGCAAAACAATAAAAAGTATTCCCTGATGTGGACAGTACCACAATTTATGTATTTCCTAAACTGAGTTACCTATCGTTATCAGGAGATATTGAAATAGAAACTTTGCATTGTTATTTGACATATTGATAAGAAAGATTTCCTGTTGTGGACAGTACCATAACTTGTGTTTTAAAATTAGTTCCCCCTTGTTCTCAGTAGATATTGAAATAAAAAGTTCCCCCGAAGTCACTTTTGCATTGTTATTGGATATATTACATTTTTAAAATAAGTCCCCTGTCGTTCTCAGTAGATAATGAAATAAAAAATTCCCCGAAGTCACGTTTGCATAGTAATTGTAATTTTTGATAATAAATATTCCCTGATGTGGACAGTACCACAACTTGTATTTTTAAAGTGAGTTCTCAGTAGATATTGTAATAAAATATTCCCCGAAGTCACTTCTGCATTGTTATTGGCTGTATTGGTAAGAATATTCCCCGATGCGGATAGTACCATAACTTGTAACTTGAAAATGAGTTCCCTATGGTTATCAGTAGACATTGAAAGTAAAAATATTCCCTTATGTGGACAGTACCACAACTTGTATTTTTAAAATGAGTCCCCTGTCGTTCTAAATAGATATTGATATAAAAAATGTCCCCGAAGCCACGCCTGCATTGCAATTGGACATATTGATATAGAAATATACCCTGATGATGGCAGTGCCACAACTTGTGTATTTTTAAATTGAGTTCCCAATTGTTCCCAGTAGATATTGAAATAGAAAGTTCCCCCACAGTCACTCTTGCATTGCCAGTTGACATATTGAAAAGAAATATTCAATGATATGGACAGTACCACAACTTGTATTTTTAAAATGAGTTCCCAATTGTTCTCAGTAGACACTGAAATAAAATATTCCCCGAAGTCATTTCTGCATTGTTATTGGCTGTATTAGTAAGAATATTCCATGATGCGGATAGTACCATAACTTGTATTTCGAAAATTAGTTCCCTATATTTGTCAGCAGATATTGACATAAGAAATATTCCCTGATGTGGACAGTACCAGTACCGAAGTCACTTTTGCGTAATTATTGGACATATTGATAAAAAACATTCCCTGCTGCGGACAGTACCACAACCTGTATTATTAGAGTGATGTCGCGATTTTTCTCAGTAGATATTGAAATAAAATATTCCCCGAAGTCAATTCTGCATTATTGGCCGTATTGGTAAGAAATATTCCATGATTAAATGAGGTCCTTGTCGTTCTCAGTAATATTGAAATAAAAAATTCCCCCGAAGTCACGTTTGCATAGTAATTGGAATTATTGATTAGAAATATTCCCTGATGTGGACAGTACCACAACATGTGTATTTTTAATATGAGTTCCTTGTTCTCAGTAGATAGTGAAATAAAAATTTCCGCCGGAGTCATTTCTGCATTGTTATTGGCCATTGATAAGAAACATTCCCCGATGCGGATAGTTCCATAACTTGTAACTTGAAAATGAGTTCCCTATGGTTATCAGTAGATATTGAAATAAAATATTCCCCGAAGTCACTTCTACATCGTTATTGGCTGTATTAGTAAGAATATTCCATGATGCGGATAGTACCATAACTTGTATTTTGAAAATAAGTTCCCTATATTTGTCAGTAGATATTGACATAAGAAAAATTCCCTGATGTGGACAGTACCACAACTTGTATTTGTAAAGTGAGTTCCTTATTCTTCTAAGTAGAGATTGAAATAAAGAATTCCTAATAAGTCACTTTTGCGTAATTATTGGACATATTGATAAAAAAACATTCCCTGATGTGCACAGTACCACAACTTGTATTTTTAGAGTGAGTTCCCCATTGTTCTCGGTAGATATTGAAATAAAATATTCCCCGAAGTCACTTCTGCATTATTGGTCGTACTGTTAAGAAATATTCCATGATGCGGATAGTACCATAAACTGTATTTTGGAAATGAGTTTCCTGTAGTTATCGGTAGATAGTGAAATAAGAAATATTCCCTGATGTGGACAGTACCACAACTTGTATTTTTAAAATGAGTTTACTTTTATTCTCTGCAGATATTGAAATAAAAAATTTCGCCTAAGTCACTTCTGCATTGTTATTGTACATATTGATAAGTAATATTCCTTGATGAGGACAATACAACGATTTGTATTGTTAAAATGAGGTCCTTGTCGTTCTCAGTAATATTGAAATAAAATATTCCCCCGAAGTCACGTTTGCATAGTAATTGGTATTATTGATAAGAAATATTCCCTGATGTGGACAGTACCACAACATGTGTATTTTTAAAATGATTTCCTTATTGTTCTCAGTAGATAGTGAAATAAAAATTTCCACCGGAGTCATTTCTGCATTGTTATTGGCCATTGATAAGAAACGTTCCCCGATGCGGATAGTTCCATAACTTGTAACTTGAAAATGAGTTCCCTATGGTTATCAGTAGATATTGAAATAAAAAATATTCCCTGATGTGTACAGTACCACAATTTGTATTTTTAAAATGAGTCCCCTGTCGTTCTAAATAGATATTGAAATAATAAATTCCCCCGAAGCCACGCCTGCATTGCAATTGGACATATTGATGTAGAAATATTCCCTGATGGGTAGTACCGCAACTTGTGTATTTTTAAAATGAGTTCCCAATTGTTCCCAGTAGATGTTGAAATAGAAAGTTCCCCTGCAGTCACTATTGCATTGCCAGTTGACATATTGATAAGAAATATTCCCTGATATGGATAGTACCACAACTTGTATTTTTAAAGAGAGTTCCCAATTGTTCTCAGTAGGCATTGAAATAAAATATTGCCCGAAGTCACTTCTGCATTGTCATTGTCTGTATTAGTAAGAATATTCCATGATGCGGATAGTACCAAAACTTGCATTTTGAAAATTAGTTCCCTATAGTTGTCAGTAGATATTGACATAAGAAATATTCCCTGATGTGGACAGTACCACAACTTGTATTTGTAAAGTGAGTTCCCTATTGTTCTCAGTAGACATTGAAATAAAGAATTCCTGCGAAGTCACTTTTGCGTAATTATTGGACATATTGACAAAAAACATTCCCTGATGTGGACAGTACCACAACTTGTGTATTATTAAAATAGGTTCCCTGTTGTTCTAAGTAGATTTTGAAATAAAAAATTTCCCCTAAGTCACTTCTGCATTGTTATTGGAAATATTGATAAGAAATATTATCTGGTGTGGACAATACCACGATTTGTATTGTTAAAATAAGGCCGTTGTCGTTCTCAGTAATATTGAAATAAAAAATTCCCCCGAAGTCACGTTTGCATAGTAATTGGAATTATTGATAAGAAATATTCCCTGATGTGGACAGTACCACAACTTGTATTTTTAAAATGAATTCCTTGTGGTTCTCAGTAGATATTGAAATAAGAAATTCTCCCGAAGTCACTTTTGGATTGCTATCGGTCATATTGATAAGAATTGTCCCCTGGTGTGGACAGGAGCACAACTTGTGTTTTTAGAATGAGTTTTCTGTTATTCTCTGCAGATATTGAAATAAAAAATTCCTCCGAAGTCACTTTTGCATTGTTATTGGACATATAATAAGAAATATTCCCAGATGTGGACAGTACCACAACTTTTGTATTATTAAAATAGATTCTCTGTTGTTCTAAGTAGATTTTGAAATAAAAAGTTCCCCCGAAGTCACCCTTTGAATTGTCTTTGGACATACCAATATAAAACATTCCCTGAAGAGGACAGTACCACGACTTATGTATTTTTTCAAATGTGCCATGAGCTATTGCCAGTCGACATTGACATTGAGAAAATTCCTCTGAAATCATCTTGGACATATTGATAAGAAATATTCCCTGCTGGGGGAGTACCATAACCTGTATAATTTTTAAATGTGTTCCGTGTTGTCAGTAGATAGTGAAATATATAATTTCGCTCATGTCACCTTTGTATTGGGCAGTTTAATGACAAATTTTCCCTGAGGTAGGTTGCAGCACAACTTATATATTATTTTTAGAATGTTATTTGCTATCGATGGTATATAATAAAATAAAAAATTCCCCCATGTCACTATTATATTGTTATTAGTCGTCTTGATAAAATATATTCCCAGATGTGATTTCATATGTGCCTGCTTCTAAATGGGCCGCCCTCCAGGGCGTCGATTCCACACCAGGAACCGTTCTCAACGCCTCATTCCAGAGATCACTTCATATGGTCGAAATGCGTTACTTCACTTACGTCGTCAGATTTTCGTTTGCTGCCCTACTCAGTTGAGACAGTACTCCTACAAGCAAATATTAATTAATATTTCCATTACACACTGCTTATTCTGACATACGTATCAATTCATATGTGCTTGCCTCCAAAATTGCCGCCCTACAGGGCAACGATGACCCACCACCACCCGCTGCTCGCAGCGCCTCATTCCATGAACCATTTTATGTCGTCGAAATGCTTCACTTCACTTACGTCATCGAATTTTCGTTTCCTTTCCTACTCGATTCAGACAGTACTCTACAAAAATATAGAAATATTTTGACTACACATTGCTTTTTCTGACCTATCTCTACCTCTAAATTGGCCACCCACCAGGGTGACAACGACCCACCACCACCCGCTGTTGGCAGCACCGCATGCCAAGGATCACTTTATGCCATCAAGATGCTTCACTTCACTTACGCCGTGGGATCTTCGATTTCTGCCCTACTCAATTCAGACAACAGTACTTCAAAGCAAATAAATGACTAAATATTTCGTTTCACGTTACGGCACTTTTCGATTACGATTTTATGATGTCGAGATGCTCCAGTTATCAGTTTACTCTAATACTAGTTTCTCATTGAAGTATTTCTAAAAGAATGCAGAGAATTATTCCTTCAACTCCATTATTGCCGTATATAAACTTACAATATCCGTCTCCAGTTTCATTGGTATAATACAAAATGTCTACACCAACTGCTCATACAATAACAAGCAATAAACTTGACGCAGAATATACCGCCCTCGTGGGCGGTGATGGCCCACCACCTCCCGCCGCCCACGGCTCCTCATGAAGAACATGGTTTAATTCCGTTTAGATTGTGCAGAGAGAAACATCAGTTATGATCTTGCTTTTTCAACAAATTATATGTAGGTTCCTAGGTTTAACTGAAATTCGGTGGACCCCACAACCCTACAAATTGTCGGTATTAATGCTCTGACATTGACATTGAAGAATATTAATCTGAATTATTAAACAAATACCTTACAATGATACCCAGTATTTAGAGACCTTTCAGTATGTTGATATTAAATTCAAGTGGTTCTTCGCTATAATACTTTCTTCTGGAGCGGGGGTGGGTGTTAATTTTATTTGACATTCGTTTTATAGTAAGCTCTGTATTCCCAATTACCCAGACCGAGGGAGGGTAACGTACAATGTACGGCCGTGCTCTAGTGAGGGATTGTGAATAGTTTGCTTACGGGGCTTTAGGGGTTAAAATCATCAGGATGAAATTAAACGAGCAGATAAATTTTTATTGCTAATAATATGAACAATCAGGGAGAAAAGAGGTGTTGTTTAAGTTGTCGTTTTAAAGTAAGCTCTGTTTTCACGGTGACTCAGACCGAGGGAGGGTGACTTACAATATTTCACTTAAGGGCAGGGTTTTGAGGATTAATTTTTTATTTTATTTATTCAAACCACCCACTGCTCATAGCGCTTACGACAACACTATTTAATTATTCCACCACATTGCAGGCTTCACACAAATTCGGTGTATCCTACGATCATAAAAATGACGACCATACATTAAAAAGTAATCACAACAAAAACTTTACCTTGATTCACAGATCTGCTTCAATATCCAAGGAGATTAACAGAGGTCGTTCTTTTATTAATAGTAGCAAGTTGATCCGATTTCCGAGGGCAGCTAACTAAAAAGATTTGCAGTTAATTTCACAAATTAAACAATTTACGAACCGTTTATACTTACTTCACAATTTAGTTTTGAAGTCATGTAATCATGTTTACTTACTCCATCAAAGCTATCACAATAAAACATGTTATCACATTCACAATTAAAACGTCTTCACTTAATAAAGAACAAACATACTACCTTATTCGATGTTTTCACCATATCCTTTCACGTTCGGAACCTACCTGCAACAGAAAATAACTAATGAAGACATAAATATTGAAAATTGAATCTACCGCGTAATATTAAATAGGATGGTGTAATTAGATAAGAAATATTACTACAGAATGAAGATATTCAAATTTTGACGTGAAACCATTAGCCAGAGCCGGACTCTACAAAACTTTTTATCGCAGATCTATAATAATCTACGTACCTTTAACTCCTTTCCCTTTCGCAGTCGTCCCCATTATGATACCATTTAAATGCCTCTGCGTGATTGCACTCTGAAACAAGACAGAAATGATTAGGTACCTACTCACCACACACTAAAATGGAAAGATATAATGAGGAATTGGGTAAAATATTGAACGAAAGTACCACGCCCATACGCAGATTAGTATCAAATAAGAACACATTTTTTAAGAAGCATTTAAAAGAAAGCTCAATTTGCAGTCATACAATGCTGACAGTATTTAGCAAACTTTCAGTCAACGTTCATACTTCTTTTAATATTGACAGAAAATATTCACAATGAGGGACTCACCACTAGAGTGTGGTACAAGGATGTTAGAGGGTCGGGTCCAATCCTACTGCATCTCCATCACTCGCACGCGGAAATAAGAGTCTACTAACTGCTCTTCTGGGCTCCGAAGCCCCCAGAAAATTTCCGAATACAGTTACAGGACTTAACACTTGTAATATCCAGGAAATTTTAAAAATAACCAAGATATTGACAAGATACTCGTCGAGGTTCGACTCAGATTTAACGACCGGCATTCACCACTCCACGGTAGATTGGTACACGCTTAACTTAGCTTCCAGCTCACTTCATTAATAACACTTTAGCCCAGTACTGATCTCTATCTGCGTAATATAGTTACTACTCGAAAACTTCATTTACTTTTAACTTCCCGCGCACTTAACTAACACTAGTTCACTTAATGTCAGTCTTGCCTTCGTCTGCCATTCGAGAATACTGGAAATAGAAAATATACATGATAATTAGTAAAATTATATTTGATGTTAAGTTCCATTCTGGCCCACAGATATAATGACGCCGATATTCCTCAAAATTCCCCATTTCTACATATCACATTGTTGTTGGGCATCTTGTAAAAAAAAACAATTCTCTGATGTGGAAAGTTCCCCAGAATCTGTATTTTTTAAAATTGAATTGCGTTGTTAAACTTAGTGCACATTAGACAAAAAAAACCCAGTGTGAGCAGTATCACAACATTTTTTTATATATATAAATAAATATACTGTTATATGGCATCACTATAAAAAGTATTCCCTGATGCGGACAGTACCACAATTAGTGTATCCATAAAATTAGTTCCCCTTGTTCTCAGTAGATATTGAAATTAAAAATTCCCCCGAAATCCCCTCTTGCATTGTTATTGGACATATTGGTAAGACAGATTCCCCAGATACCACAACTTGTATTTTTAAAATGAGTCCCCTGTCGTTCTCAGTAGATATTGAAATAAAAAGTTCCCCGGTCACGTTTGCTTTTTAATTAGACATATTGATAAGAAATACCCCCAGATGGACGATACCACAACTTGTGCATATTTGAAATGAGTTCCCTATTGTTCTCAGTAGTTATTGAAATAAAAAATTCTCCCGATGTCACGTTTGCATAGTAATTGGAATTTTTGATAAGAAAGAATGTGGACAGTACCACAACATGTGTATTTTTAAAATGAGTCCCTTGTTGTTCTCAGTAGATAGTGAAATAAGAAATTCCACCGAAGTCACTTCTGCATTGTTATTGGTCATTGATAAGAAATATTCCCCGATGCGGATAGTACCATAACTTGTGTATTATTAAAATGGGTTCCCTGTTGTTCTAAGTAGATTTTGAAATCAAAAACTTCCCCCAAGTCACCTCTGCCTTGTTATTGGACATATTGATAAGAAATATTCCCTGATGTGGACAATACCACGGTTTGTATTGTTAAAATAAGGTCCCTGTCGTTCCCAGTAATATTGAAATAAAAAATATTCCGTGATGTGGACAGTACCACAATTTGTATTTTTAAAATGAGTCCCCTGTCGTTCTAAATAGATACTGAAATAAGAAATTCCCCCGAAGCCACGCCTGCATTGCAATTGAACATATTGATATAGAAATTTTCCCTGATGGTAGTACCACAACTTGTGTATTTTTAAAATGAGTTCCCAATTGTTCCCAGTAGATGTTGAAATAGAAAGTTCCCCCGCAGTCACTGTTGCATTGCCGGTTGACATATTGATAAGAAATATTCCCTGATATGGACAGTACCAAAACTTGTATTTTTAAAGTGAGTTCCCTATTGTTCTCAGTGGACATTGATTATTGGACATATTGATAAAAAACTTTCCCTGGTGTGGACAGTACCACAACTTGTATTTTTAAAATGAGTTCCTTGTGGTTCTCAGTAGATATTGAAATAAAAAATTCTCCCGAAGTCACTTTTGGATTACTATCGGTCATATTGATAAGAATTGTTCCCTGGTCTGGACAGGAGCACAACTTGTGTTTTTAGAATGAGTTTTCTGTTATTCTCTGCAGATATCGACATAAAAAATTCCACCGAAGTCAGTTCTGCATCGTTATTGGTCATTGATAAGAAATATTCCCCGATGCGGATAGTACCATAACTTATAACTTAAAAATGAGTTCCCTATGGTTATCAGTAGATATTGAAATAAAAAATATTCCCTGATGTGGACAGTACCACTTCTATTTTTAAAATGAGTCCCCTGTCGTTCTAAATAGATATTGAAATAAGAAATGCCCCCAAAGCCACGCCTGCATTGTAATTGGACATATTGATATAGAAATATTCCCTGATGATGGCAGTACCACTGCTTGTGTATTTTTAAAATGAGTTCCCAATTGTTCCCAGTAGATATTGAAATAGAAAGTTCCCCCGCAGTAACTCTTGCATTGCCAGTTGACATATTGATAAGAAATATTGAGTGCCATAACCTATATAATTTTTAAATGTGTTCCGTGTTGTCAGTAGATATTGAAATATATAATTTCGCTCTTGTCACCTTTATATTGGGCAGTTTAATGACAAATTTTCCCTGAGGTGGGTTGCAGCACAACTTATCTATTATTTTTAAAATGTTATTTGCTATCGATGGTATATATTAAAATAAAAAATTCCCTCATGTCACCATTATATTGTAATTAGTCGTCTTTATGAAATATATTCCCAGATGTGAGTTCATATGTGTCTGCTTCTAAATGGTCCGCCCTCCAGTGCGTCGATTCCACACCAGGAACCGTTCTCAACGCCTCATTCCAGAGATCACTTCATATGGTCGAAATGCGTTACTTCACTTACGTCGTCAGATTTTCGTTTGCCGCCCTACTCAGTTCAGACAGTACTCCTACAAGCAAATATTAATTAATATTTCCATTACACACTGCTTATTCTGACATACCTATCAATTCATATGTGCTTGCCTCCAAAATTTCCGCCCCCCAGGGCAACGATGACCCACCACCACCCGCTGCTCGCAACGCCTCATTCCATGGACCATTTTATGTCGTCGAAATGATTTACTTCACTTACGTCATCGGTTTTTCGTTTCCTCCCCTACTCGATTCAGACAGTACTCTACAAAAATATAGAAATATTTTGACTACACATTGCTTTTTCTGACCTATCTCTACCTCTAAATTGGCCGCCCACCAGGGTGACAACGACCCACCACCACCCGCTGTTGGCAGTACCGCATGCCAAGGATCACTTTATGCCATCAAGATGCTTCACTTCACTTACGCCGTGGGATCTTCGATTTCTGCCCTACTCAATTCAGACAACAGTACTTCAAAGCAAATAAATGAATAAATATTTCGTTTCGCGTTACGGCACTTTTCGATTACGATTTTATGATGTCGAGATGCTCCAGTGATCAGTTTACTCTAATACTAGTTTCTCATTGAAGTATTTCTAAAAGAATGCAGAGAATTATTCCTTCAACTCCGTTATTGCCGTATATAAACTTACAATATCCATCTCCAGTTTCATTGGTATAATACAAAATTTCTACACCAACTGCTCATACAATAACAAGCAATAAACTTGACGCAGAATATACCGCCCTCGTGGGCGGTGATGGCCCACCACATCTCGCCGCCCACAGCTCCTCATGAAGAACATGGTTTAATTCCGTTTAGATTGTGCAGAGAGAATCATCCGTTATGATCTTGCCTTTTCAACAAATTATATGTAAGTTCCTAGGTTTAACTGAAATTCGGTGAACCCCACAACCCTACAAATTGTCGGTATTAGTGCTTTGACATTGAAGAATATTAATCTGAATTGTTAAACAAATACCTTACAATGATACCTATTATTTAAAGACCTTTCAGTATGTTGATATTAAATTCAAGTGGTTCTTTCTTCTGGAGCGGCTAATAATATGAACAATCAGGGCGAAAAGAGGTGTTGCTTAAGTTGTCGTTTTAAAGTAAGCTCTGTATTCACGGTGACTCAGACCGAGGAAGGGTGACATGCAGTAATGTATGGCCGTGCTCTAGTCATAGACTGTGAATATTTCACTTAAGGGCAGGGTTTTGAGGATTAATTTTTTATTTTATTTATTCAAACCACCCACTGCTCATAGCGCCTCCGCCAACACTATTTAATTATTTCACCACATTGCAGGCTTCACACATTCGGTGTATCCTACGATCCTACAAATGACGACAATACATTAAAAAGTACTCACAACAAAAACTTTACCTTGATTCACAGATCTGCTTCAATATCCAAGGAGATTAACAGAGGTCGTTCTTTTATTAATAGTAGCAAGTTGATCCTATTTTCGAGGGCAGTTAACTAAAAAGATTTGCAGTTAATTTCGCAAATTAAAAAATTTACGAACCGTTTATTATACTTACTTCACAATTTTGTTTTGAAGTTATGTAATCATGTTTACTTACTACATCAAAGCTGTCACAATAAAATATGTTGTCACATTCACAATTAAAACGTCTTCACTTAATAAAGAACAAACATACTACCTTATTCGATGTTTTCACCATATCCTTTCACGTTCGGAACCTACCTGCAACAGAAAATAACTAATGAAGACATAGATATTGAAAATTGAATCTATCGCGTAATATTAAATAGGATAACGCATGATGTAATTAGATAAGAAATATTTAATACGGAATGAAGATGTTCAAATTTTGACATGATATCATTAGCCGGAGCCGGAAACTACAAAACTTTTTATCGCAGATCTATAATAATCTACGTACCTTTAACTCCTTTCCCTTTCGCAGTCGTCCCCATTATGATACCATTTAAATGCCTCTGCGTGATTGCACTCTGAAACAATAGAGAAATGATTAGGTACCTACACACTAAAATGAAAAGATATAATGAGGAAATAGGTAAAATTTTTAATGAAAGTACCACGCCAATACGCATAGATTAGTATCAAATAAGAATTTTTTAAGAAGCATTTAAAAGAAACCTCAATTTGCAGTCATACAATGCTGACAGTATTTAACAAACTTTCACTAAACGTTCATACTTCTTTTATTATTGACATAGAAAATATTCACAATGACCGACTCACCACTAGAGTGTAGTGCAAGGATGTTAGAGGGTCGGGTCCAATCCTACTGCATCTCCATCACTCGCACGCGGAAATAAGAGTCTACTAACTGCTCTTCTGGGCTCCGAAGCCCCCAGAAAATTTCCGAATACAGTTGCAGGACTTAACACTTGTAATATCCAAGAAATTTTAAAAATAACCAAGATATTGACAAGATACTCGTCGAGGTTCGACTCAGATTTAACGACCGACATGCACCACTCCACGGTAGATTGGTACACGCTTATTTTAGCTTCCAGCTCACTTCATTAATACCACTTTAGCCCAGTACTGGTCTCTATCTGCGTAATCTAGTTACTTCTCGAAAACTTCATTTACTTTTAACTTCCCGCGCACTTAACTAACACTAGTTCACTTAATGTCTGTCTTGCCTTCATCTGCCATTCGAGAATACTGGAAATAGAAAATATACATGATAATTAGTAAAATTATATTTGACGTTACGTTGCATTCTGCCCCACAGATATGACAACGCCGATATTCCTCAAATTTTCCCATTTCTCCATATCACATTGTTGTTGGGCATCTTGTAAAAAAAAAACAATTCTCTGATGTGGACAGTTCCCCAGAATCTGTATTTTATAAAATTGAATTGCGTTGTTAAACTTAGTGCACGTTAGACAAAGAAAAACCCAGTGTGAGCAGTATCACAACATTTTTTTATATATATAAATAAATATACTATTATATGGCATCACTATAAAAAGTATTCCCTGATGTGGACAGTACCACACTTTATGTATTTCCTAAACTGAGTTACCTGTCGTTATCAGGAGATATTGAAATAGAAACTTCCCTCGAAATCACTTTTGCATTGTTATTTGACATATTGATAAGAAAGATTTCCTGTTTTGGACAGTACCATAACTTGTGTTTTAAAATTAGTTCCCTGTTGTTCTCATTAGTTATTGAAATAAAAGATTTCCCCCAAGTTACGTTTACATTGTCATTGGACATATTGATAAATATTCTCTGATGTGGACGGTGCCCCAACTTGTATTTTTAAAATGAGTTACCTATAATTATCAGAAGATTTTGAAATAAAAAATTCCCCCGAAATAACTTTAGCATTGTTATTGGACATTTTCAGAAGAAATATTCCCTGATGTGGACAGTACCACAATTAGTGTATCCATAAAATTAGTTCCCAATTGTTCTCAGTAGATATAGAAATTAAAAATTCCCCCGAAATCACCCCCTTGCATTGTTATTGGACATATTGGTAAAACAGATTTCCCAGATACCACAACTTTTATTTTTAAAATGAGTCCCCTGTCGTTCTCAGTAGATATTGAAATAAAAAGTTCCCCGGTCATGTTTGCATTTTAATTGGACATATTGATAAGAAATACCCCCCGATGGACAATACCAAAACTTGTGCATCTTTGAAATGAGTTCCCTATTGTTCTCAGTAGATATTAAAATAGAAAGTTCCTCCGCAGTAGCTCTTACATTTTCAGTGGACATATTGATAAGAAATGTTCCTTGATGTAGACATAGTTCCCTATAATTATCAGTAGTTATTGAAATAAAAAATTCCCCCGAAGTCACTTTTGATAAGAAATATTTCGTGATATGAACAGTAGGACAACTTGCATTTTTAAAATGAGTCCCCTGTCGTTCTCAGTAGATAATGAAATAAAAAATTCCCCCGATGTCACGTTTGCATAGTAATTGGAATTTTTGATAAGAATGTGGACAGTACCACATCATGTGTATTTTTAAAATGAGTCCCCTCGTTGTTCTCAGTAGATAGTGAAATAAGAAATTCCACCGAAGTCACTTCTGCATTATTATTGGTCATTGATAAATATTCCCCGATGCGGATAGTACCATAACTTATAACTTGAAAATGAGTTCCCTATGGTTATCAGTAGATATTGAAATAAAAAATATTACCTGATGTGGACAGTACCACAACTTGTATTTTTAAAATGAGTACCCTGTCGTTCTAAATAGATATTGAAATAAGAAATGCCCCCGAAGCCACGCCTGCATTGTAATTGGACATATTGAAATAGAAATATTCCCTGATGATGGCAGTGCCACAGCTTTTGTATTTTTAAAATGAGTTCCCAATTGTTCCCAGTAGATATTGAAATAGAAAGTTCCCCCGCAGTCACTCTTGCATTGCCAGTTGACATATTGATGAGAAATATTCCCTGATATGGACAGTACCACAACTTGTATTTTTAAAGTGAGTTCCCAATTGTTCGCAGTAGACTTTGAAATAAAATATTCCCCGAAGTCACTTCTGCATTGTTATTGGACATATTGATAAGAAATATTCCCTGATGTGGACAGTACCACAACTTGTGTATTATTAAAATGGGTTCCCTGTTCTAAGTAGATTTTGAAATAAAAAATTTCCCCTAAGTCACCTCTGCATTGTTATTGGACATATTGATAAGAAATATTCCCTGATGTGGACAATACCACGATTTGTATTGTTAAAATGAGGTCCCTGTCGTTCTCAGTAATATTGAAATAAAAAATTCCCCCGAAGTCACGTTTGCATTGTAATTGGAATTATTGATAAGAAATATTCCCTGATGTGGACAGTACCACAACAAGTGTATTTTTAAAAAGAGTTCATTGTCGTTCTCAGTAGATAGTGAAATAAAAAATTCCACCGAAGTCATTTCTGCATTGTTATTGGTCATAGATAAGAAACACTCCCCGATGCGGATAGTTCCATAACTTGTAACTTGAAAGTGAGTTCCCTATGGTTATCAGTAGATATTCAGGGTGTCTACTAATCTGGAATACCTGGAAAACCTGGAATTGTCAGGGAATTTATTTTAGTCAGGGAAAATCTGGAAATATCAGGGAATTTGTTAAAATAAGCAGTATAACCTGGAATTTGCCCATTCAGATAATTATTAATACAAACTATTGAATCATCTGTTAGAAATATTTCGAAGATGAAGATTATGAACACTTCTTGATACAAATCTTATATAGCGCACTTCTCCAGTTATTATTTATCACTAGTAGTTCCAGAGTTGATTGTCTATGGTAGTTCAGATAGTCTGGCCGCAATCAGCGCCGCCGCTGTGTGGTAATGTCTGCGGCTCTGCTTCTGCATAACTAATTATAGTTTACGTTGAAATATAATATATGAATAGTTGTACAGGCAAATTAGCCATTTAGCGTAACAAAAATTAATAAAAGGATCATCTCTAGGATTTAAGTAGGGAATAACTTGGAGAATGAAATGATGCATTCTTTGCACTTCCAAGTACCGGGAAAATTAAAAAAAAATTGGATAAACTTTTTGATTTTCGTTTTTTTTTATTTTAGCGGCCAAAATAAATAAATAGGGAAAAAAGTTTTCAACAAAAGTTGTAGCTTGTCTCATTTTCTAAAAACGGTCTTTAGAAATTTTTATCTTACTTAGCGGTTTAGAAGATAAATCGAATTTTCCACTTATAGTTTTGAGCTGCTTTGAAATGTGCGAAAAATGAGAATTCTCCAAGAGTTTCGTACGACCAGGCTCATCGATTGATAATTCTTACTATTCAGAGCCCCCAAAAAAATTAAAATAACATAAAATGTAGCGAAAAGTCTCAGCCTTAATGTGGAACTAATCACAAAATTCTTAAAAAATTTTATCATAGTGAAAAAGTGTTAGAAGATGGCTTAGTAAACTTTGTACAGCTGAACCACAGACTTATTCATATCTTTGCCGGGAGTCATTAGAATGATAATTTATTTTGCTAATATATTATTATATAATGATATATTAATTCAATTACATTTTATTGCAATTACTTTTGTTGGAAAAATATGCCTTGCGATCTAAGTAGATGGTATATTTCTCATTGATCAGTCATCTCCAAATTTTGGAGTTTAATTCGCTATATCTAAATTAATTAATAATAGCACAGTCTTAATTTCCGGATTATAAGTACAATAAGACATTCTTTCGAATGACTTTAGAGTTTTTTAAATGCGTGCAGTACTTTTTGAATTTGTCTACATTATTCATACATGTTCAGAAAATGCACAATTATACAGTAAAACATATACAACTTATTTGTTTCTTAACATTCTTCAATGAGATTTTCACGAAATATAGACTAAAGTGCGTGGAATCGAATTCATGCAGTGAAGAAGCACCCATTGTTTTCGGAAGAAATAGGGAGGATGCATAAAATTCAAAGATATGAATAAATTAACTGTATAAAGTTTACTAAGCCATCTTCTAATACTTTCTCTCTGTGATAAAAAATTATATGAATTTTGTGCGATTAGTTCCACATTAAAGCAGATCCACATAATTTTTTTAGCGGCTCTGAATAGTAAGAATTATCAATCGATGTGTCTGGTCGTATGAAACTCCCAGAGAATTCTCACTTTACGCGCATTTCTGAGCGGCTCAAAACTATACATGGAAAACTGGATTTATCTCCTAAACGGCTTAAGTAAGACAAAAATGTGTAAAGACCTTTTTTGTAGAGAAAGAGACGTGCTACAACTTTTGTTTAAAACTTGTTTCTCTATTTTCATTATTTTAGCCGCTAGAGCAAAAAAACTGAAAATCAAAAAGTGATTCCAAATTTTTTTGAATTTTCCCGGAACTTGGAAATGCAAAGAATGCATCATTCCATTCTACAGGTTAGTACCTACTAAAACCCCAGAGACGATCCTTTTATTAATTTTTGCGAGGTTTTTACAATATTTTGCCTTCATTGCCTGTACTATAGATAGATTTTTTATTTGTACTATTTCACTATTTCTATATATTGTTTTGTTGTTAATTCTGATTAAAAAAGGGAGACTTCGTTAAAGACTAAAAAACAATGATAATTTTTGTAGAAATGATTCAGCTTGTAATTGGGTTCTAGAAAATAAATGTTTTAGTAATAAAATGCAAGAATTTTTTCTAATTGTTTCATAGAATTTGTTTATATTTTTTTGAGGTGAATACATATTTTCATATTTGTTCGAATGTAAGAAGTTAAAAACCTGGAATTTAGATAAAATAATGTCTGGAAAACCTGGAAAAGTCAGGGAATTTTAAGATTAAGATTTAGTAGACACCCTGATATTGAAATAAAAAATATTCCCTCATGTGGACAGTACCACAATTTGTATTTTTAAAATGAGTCCCCTGTCGTTGTAAATAGATACTGAAATAAGAAATTCCCCCGAAGCCACGCCGGCATTGCAATTGAATATATTGATATAGAAATATTCCCTGATGGTAGTACCACAACTTGTGTATTTTTAAAATGAGTTCCCAATTGTTCCCAGTAGATGTTGAAATAGAAAGTTCCCCCGCAGTCACTCTTGCATTGCCGGTTGACATATTGATAAGAAATATTCCCTGATATGGACAGTACCACAACTGGTATTTTTAAAGTGAGTTCCCAATTGTTCTCAGTAGATATTGAAATAAAATATTCCCCGAAGACACTTCTGCATGGTTATTGGCTGTATTAGTAAAAATATTCCATGATGCGGATAGTACCATAACTTGTATTTTGAAAATGAGTTCCCTATAGTTGTCAGTAGATATTGACATAAGAAATATTCCCTGATGTGGACAGTACCACAACTTGTATTGATAAAGTGAGTTCAATATTGTTCTCAGTAGACATTGAAATAAATAATTGCTCCGAAGTCGATATTGCGTAATTATTGGATATATTGATAAAAAGCATTCCGTGATGTATACAGTACCACAACTTGTTTTTTAGAGTGAGTTCCCAATTGTTCTCAGTAGATATTGAAATAAAATATTCCCCGAAGTCACTTCTGCATTATTGGTCGTATTGGTAATAAATATTCTATGATGCGGATAGTACCATAACTTGTATTTTGGAAATGAGTTTCCTATAGTTATCAGTAGATATTGACACAAGAAATATTCCCTGATGTGGACAGTACCACAACTTGTATTTTTAAAGTGAGTTCCCTATTGTTCTCAGTGGACATTGAAATAAAGAATTCCTCCGAAGTCACTTTTGCGTTATTATTGGACATATTGATAAAAAACTTTCCCTGATGTGGACAGTACCACAACTTGTATTTTTATAATGAGTTTTCTGTTGTTCTCTGCAGATATTGAAATAAAAAGTTTCCCTGAAGTCACTTCTGCATATATTTTGAAAATGAGTTCCCTATAGTTATCAGTAGATATTGAAATAAGAAATATTCCCTGATGTGGACAGTACCACTAGTTGCATTTTTAAAATGAGTTCCTTGTGGTTCTCAGTAGATATTGAAATAAAAAATTCTCCCGAAGTCACTTTTGATTTGCTATCGGTCATATTGATAAGAATTGTTCTCTGGTGTGGACAGGAGCACAACTTGTGTATTTAGAATGAGTTTTCTGTTGTTCTCTGCAGATATTGAAATAAAAAATTCCTCCGAAGTCACTTTTGCATTGCTATTGGACATATAATAAGAAATATTCCCTGATGTGGACAGTACCACAACTTTTGTATTATTAAATTGGATTCTCTGTTGTTCTAAGTAGATTTTGAAATACAAAATTCCCCCGAAGTCACCCCTTTGAATTGTCATAGACATACTGATATAAAACATTCCCTGAATAGGACAGTACTACGACTTACGTACTTTTTCAAATGTGCCATGAGCTATTGCCAATCGACATTGACATAAAAAATTCCTCTGAAATCATCTTGGACATATTGATAAGAAATATTCCCTGCTGTGGAGAGTACCATAACCTATATAATTTTTTAATGTGTTCCGTGTTGTCAGTAGATATTGAAATATAGAATTTCGCTCATGTCACCTTTATGATATTGGGCAGTTTAATGACAAATTATCCCTGAGGTGGGTTGCAGCACAACTTATGCATTATTTTTAAAATGTTATTTGCTATCGATAGTATATATTAAAATAAAAAATTTCCCCATGTCACCATTATATTGTTATTGGTCGTCTTGATAAAACATATTCCCTGATGTGAGTTCATATGTGCTTGCATCTAAATGGGCCGCCCACCAGGGCGTCGATTCCACACCAGGAACCGCTCTCAACGCCTCATTCCAGAGATCACTTCATATCGTCGAAATGCGTTACTTCACTTACGTCGTCAGATTTTCGTTTGCTGCCCTACTCAGTTCAGACAGTGCTCCTACAAGCAAATATTAATAAATATTTCCATTAAACACTGCTTATTCTGACATACCTATCAATTTATATGTGCTTGCCACCAAATTTGCCGCCCTCCAGGGCAACGATGACCCACCACCACCCGCTGCTCGCAGCGCCTCATTCCATGGACCATTTTATGTCGTCGAAATGCTTCACTTCAATTACGTCATCGGATTTTCGTTTGCTCCCCTACTCGATATAGACAGTACTCTATAAAAATATAGAAATATTTTGACTACACATTGCTTTTTCTGACCTATTTCTACCTCTTAATTGGCCGCCCACCAGGGTGACAACGACCCACCACCACCCGCTGTTGGCAGCACCGCATGCCAAGGATCACTTTATGCCATCAAGATGCTTCACTTCACTTACGCCGTGGGATCTTCGATTTCTGCCCTACTCAATTCAGACAACAGTACTTCAAAGCAACTAAATGAATAAATATTTCGTTTCGCGTTACGGCACTTTTCGATTACGATTTTATGATGTCGAGATGCTCCAGTGATCAGTTTACTCTAATACTAGTTTCTCATTGAAGTATTTCTAAAAGAATGCAGAGAATTATTCCTTCAACTCCATTATTGCCGTATATAAACTTACAATATTCGTCTCCAGTTTCATTGGTATAATACAAAATTTCTACACCAACTGCTCATACAATAACAAGCAATAAACTTGACGCAGAATATACCGCCCTCGTGGGCGGTGATGGCCCACCACCTCCCGCCGCCCACAGCTCCTCATGAAGAACATGGTTTAATTCCGTTTAGATTGTGCAGAGAGAATCACCAGTTATGATCTTGCTTTTTCAACAAATTATATGTAGGTTCCTAGGTTTAAGTGAAATTCGGTGAACCCCACAACCCTACAAATTGTCGGTATTAATGCTTTGACATTGACATTGAAGAATATTAATCTGAATTGTTAAACAAATACCTTACAATGATACCCAGTATTTAAAGACCTTTCAGTATGTTGATATTAAATTCAAGTGGTTCTTCGCTATAATACTTTCGTCTGGAGCGGGGGTGGGTGTTAATTTTATTTGACATTCGTTTTATAGTAAGCTCTGTATTCTCAATTACCCAGACCGAGGGAGGGTAACGTACAATGTACGGCCGTGCTCTAGTGAGGGATTGTGAATATTTTGCTTACGGGGCGGGGCTTTAGGGGTTAAAATCATCAGGATGAAATTAAACGAGAAGATAAATTTTTATTGCTAATAATATGAACAATCAGGGCGAAAAGAGGTGTTGTTTAAGTTGTCGTTTTAAAGTAAGCTCTGTATTCACGGTGACTCAAACCGAGGGAGGGTGACATACAGTAATGTATGGCCCTGCTCTAGTCATAGACTGTGAATATTTCACTTAAGTGCAGGGTTTTGAGGATTAAATTTTTATTTTATTTATTCAAACCACCCACTGCTCATAGCGCTTACGCCAACACTATTTAATTATTCCACCACATTGCAGGCTTCACACAAATTCGGTGTATCCTATTCCACCACATTGCAGGCTTCACACAAATTCGGTGTATCCTACGATCCTACAAATGACGACAATACATTAAAAAGTAATCACAACAAAAACTTTACCTTGATTCACAGATCTGCTTCACTATCCAAGGAGATTAACAGAGGTCGTTCTTTTATTAATAGTAGCAAGTTGATCCGATTTCCGAGGGCAGGTAACTAAAAAGATTTGCAGTTAATTTCACAAATTAAACAATTTACGAACCGTTTATACTTACTTCACAATTTTGTTTTGAAGTCATGTAATCATGTTTACTTACTCCATCAAAGCTGTCACAATAAAACATGTTATCACATTCACAATTAAAACGTCTTCACTTAATAAAGAACAAACATACTACCTTATTCGATGTTTTCACCATATCCTTTCTCGTTCGGAACCTACCTGCAACAGAAAATAACTAATGAAGACATAGATATTGAAAATTGAATCTACCGCGTAATATTAAATAGGATGACGCATGGTGTAATTAGATAAGAAATATTAATAGAGAATGAAGATATTCAAATTTTGACGTGAAATCATTAGCCAGAGCCGGACTCTACAAAACTTTTTATCGCAGATCTATAATAATCTACGTACCTTTAACTCCTTTCCCTTTCGCAGTCGTCCCCATTATGATACCATTTAAATGCCTCTGCGTGATTGCACTCTGAAACAAGAGAGAAATGATTAGGTACCTACTCACCACACACTAAAATGGAAAGATATAATGAGGAATTAGGTAAAATATTGAATGAAAGTACCACGCCAATACGCAGATTAGTATCAAATAAGAACACATTTTTTAAGAAGCATTTAAAAGAAAGCTCAATTTGCAGTCATACAATGCTGACAGTATTTAGCACACTTTCACTCAACGTTCATACTTCTTTTAATATTGACAGAAAATATTCACAATGAGGGACTCACCAGTAGAGTGTAGTACAAGAATATTAGAGGGTCGGGTCCAATCCTACTGCATCTCCATCACTCGCACGCGGAAATAAGAGTCTACTAACTGCTCTCCTGGGCTCCGAAGCCCCCAGAAAATTTCCGAATACAGTTACAGGACTTAACACTTGTAATATCCAGGAAATTTTAAAAATAACCAAGATATTGACAAGATACTTGTCGAGGTTCGACTCAGATTTAACGACCGGCATGCACCACTCCACGGTAGATTGGTACACGCTTAACTTAGCTTCCAGCTCACTTCATTAATACCACTTTAGCCCACTACTGATCTCTATCTGCGTAATCTAGTTACTACTCGAAAACTTCATTTACTTTTAACTTCCCGCGCACTTAACACTAGTTGACTTAATGTCTGTCTTGCCTTCATCTGCCATTGGAGAATACTGGAAATAGAAAATATACATGATAATTAGTAAAATTATATTTGATGTTAAGTTCCATTCTGGCCCACAGATATAATAACGCCGATATTCCTCAAAATTACCCATTTCTACATATCACATTGTTGTTGGGCATCTTGTAAAAAAAAAACAATTCTCTGATGTGGAAAGTTCCCCAGAATCTGTATTTTTTAAGATTGAATTGCCTTGTTAAACTTAGTGCACATTAGACAAAAAAAAACCCAGTGTGAGCGGTATCACAACATTTTTTTTTTATTTAAATAAATATACTGTTATATGGCATCACTATAAAAAGTATTCCCTGATGTGGACAGTACCACTATTAGTGTATCCATAAAACTAGTTCCCCTTGTTCTCAGTAGACAGATTCCCCAGATACTACAACTTGTATTTTTAAAATGAGTCCCCTTGTCGTTCTCAGTAGATATTGAAATAAGAAATTCCACCGAAGTCACTTCTGCATTGTTATTGGTCATTGATAAGAAATATTCCCCGATGCGAATAGTACCATAACTTATAACATGATAATGAGTTCCCTATGGTTATCGGTAGATATTGAAATAAAAAATATTCCCTGATGTGGACAGTACCACAACTTCCATTTTTAAAATGAGTCCCCTGTCGTTCTAAATAGATATTGAAATAAGAAATGCCCCCAAAGACACGCCTGCATTGTAATTGGACATATTGATATAGAAATATTCCCTGATGATGGCAGTACCACAGCTTGTGTATTTTTAAAATGAGTTCCCAATTGTTCACAGTAGATATTGAAATAGAAAGTTCCCCCGCAGTCACTCTTGCATTGCCAGTTGAAATATTGATAAGAAATATTCCCTGATATGGACAGTACCACAACTTGTATTTTTAAAGTGATTTCCCAATTGTTCGCAGTAGGCATTGAAATAAAATATTCCCCGAAGTCACTTCTGCATTGTTATTGGACATATTGATAAGAAATATTCCCTGATGTGGACAGTACCACAACTTGTGTATTATTAAAATGGGTTCCCTGTTGTTCTAAGTAGATTTTGAAATAAAAAATTTCCCCTAAGTCACCTCTGCATTGTTATTGGACATATTGATAAGAAATATTCCCTGATGTGGACAATACCACGGTTTGTATTGTTAAAATAAGGTCCCAGTCGTTTTCAGTAATATTGAAATAAAAAATTCCCCAGAAGTTACGATTGCATTGTAATTGGAATTATTGATAAGAAATATTCCCTGATGTGGACAGTACCACAATATGTGTATTTTTAAAAAGAGTCCATTGTTGTTATCAGTAGATAGTGAAATAAAAAATTCCACCGAAGTCATTTCTGCATTGTTATTGGTCATAGATAAGAAACATTCTCCGATGCGGATAGTTCCATAACTTGTAACTTGAAAATGAGTTCCCTATAGTTATCAATAGATATTGAAATAAAAAATATTCCGTGATGTGGACAGTACCACAACTTGTATTTTTAAAATGAGTCCCCTGTCGTTCTAAATAGATACTGAAATAAGAAATTCCCCCGAAATCACGCCTGCATTGCAATTGGACATATTGATAAAGAAATATTCCCTGATGGTAGTACCACAACTTGTGTATTTTTAAAATGAGTTCCCAATTGTTCCCAGTAGATGTTGAAATAGAAAGTTCCCCGCAGTCACTCTTGCATTGCCGGTTGACATATTGATAAGAAATATTCCCTGATATGGACAGTACCACAACTTGTATTTTTAAAGTGAGTTCCCTATTGTTCTCAGTGGACATTGAAATAAAGAATTCCTCCGAAGTCACTTTTGCGTTATTATTGGACATATTGATAAAAAACTTTCCCTGATGTGGACAGTACCACAACTTGTATTTTTAAAATGAGTTCCTTGTGGTTCTCAGTAGATTTTGAAATAAAAAATTCCCCCGAAGTCACCCCTTTGAATTGTCATTGGACATACTGATATAAAACATTCCCTGAACAGGACAGTACCACGACTTTTTCAAATGTGCCATGAGCTATTGCCAGTCGACATTGACATTGACAAAATTCCTCTGAAATAATCTTGGACATATTGATAAGAAATATTACCTGCTGTGGAGAGTACCATAACCTATATAATTTTCAAATGAGTTACTTGTTGTCAGTAGATATTAAAATATATAATTTCGCTCATGTCACCTTTATATTGGGCAGTTTAATGACAAATTTTCCCTGAGGTGGGTTGCAGCACAACTTATGTATTATTTTTAAAATGTTATTTGCTATCGATGGTTTATATTAAAATAAAAAATTCCCCCATGTCACCATGATATTGTTATTAGTCGTCTTGATAAAATATATTCCCAGATGTGAGTTCATATGTGCTTGCTTCTAAATGGGCCGCCCTCCAGGGCGTCGACTCCACACCAGGAACCGCTCTCAACGCCTCATTCCAGAGATCACTTCATATCGTCGAAATGCGTTACTTCACTTACGTCGTCAGATTTTCGTTTGCTGCCCTACTCAGTTCAGACAGTACTCCTACAAGCAAATATTAATAAATATTTCCATTAAACACTGCTTATTCTGACATACCTATCAATTTATATGTGCTTGCCACCAAATTTGCCGCCCTCCAGGGCAACGGTGACCCACCACCACCCGTTGCTCGCAGCGCCTCATTCCATGGACCATTTTATGTCGTCGAAATGCTTCACTTCAATTACGTCATCGGATTTTCGTTTGCTCCCCTACTCGATATAGACAGTACTCTACAAAAATATAGAAATATTTTGACTACACATTGCTTTTTCTGACCTATTTCTACCTCTAAATTGGCCGCCCACCAGGGTGACAACGAGACACCACCACCCGCTGTTGGCAGCACCGCATGCCAAGGATCACTTTATGCCATCAAGATGCTTCACTTCACTTACGCCGTGGGATCTTCGATTTCTGCAGTACTCAATTCAGACAACAGTACTTCAAAGCAAATAAATAAATAAATATTTCGTTTCGCGTTACGGCACTTTTCGATTACGATTTTATGATGTCGAGATGCTCCAGTGATCAGTTTACTCTAATACTAGTTTCTCATTGAAGTATTTCTAAAAGAATGCAGAGAATTATTCCTTCAACTCCATTATTGCCGTATATAAACTTACAGTATCCGTCTCCAGTTTCATTGGTATAATACAAAATTTCTACACCAACTGCTCATACAATAACAAGCAATAAACTTGACGCAGAATATACCGCCCTCGTGGGCGGTGATGGCCCACCACCTCCCGCCGCCCACAGCTCCTCATGAAGAACATGGTTTAATTCCGTTTAGATTGTGCAGAGAGAATCACCAGTTATGATCTTGCTTTTTCAACAAATTATATGTAGGTTCCTAGGTTTAACTGAAATTCGGTGAACCCCACAACCCTACAAATTGTCGGTATTAATGCTTTGACATTGACATTGAAGAATATTAATCTGAATTGTTAAACAAATACCTTACAATGATACCCAGTATTTAAAGACCTTTCAGTATGTTGATATTAAATTCAAGTGGTTCTTCGCTATAATACTTTCTTCTGGAGCGGGGGTGGGTGTTAATTTTTTTTGACATTCGTTTTATAGTAAGCTCTGTATTCCCAATTACCCAGACCGAGGGAGGGTAACGTACAATGTACGGCCGTGCTCTAGTGAGGGATTGTGAATATTTTGCTTACGGGGCTTTAGGGGTTAAAATCATCAGGATGAAATTAAACGAGAAGATAAATGTTTATTGCTAATAATATGAACAATTAGGGCGAAAAGAGGTGTTGTTTAAGTTGTCGTTTTAAAATAAGCTCTGTATTCACGGTGACTCAAACCGAGGGAGGGTGACATACAGTAATGTATGGCCCTGCTCTAGTCATAGACTGTGAATATTTCACTTAAGTGCAGGGTTTTGAGGATTAATTTTTTATTTTATTTATTCAAACCACCCACTGCTCATAGCGCTTACGCCAACACTATTTAATTATTCCATCACATTGCAGGCTTCACACAAATTCGGTGTATCCTACGATCCTACAAATGACGACAATACATTAAAATGTAATCACAACAAAAACTTTACCTTGATTCGCAGATCTACTTCAATATCCAAGGAGATTAACAGAGGTCGCTCTTTTATTAATAGTAGCAAGTTGATCCTATTTCCGAGGGCAGGTAACTAAAAAGATGTGCAGTTAATTTCACAAATTAAAAAATTTACGAACCGTTTATACTTACTTCACAATTTTGTTTTGAAGTCATGTAATCATGTTTACTTACTCCATCAGAGCTGTCACAATAAAATATGTTGTCACATTCACAATTAAAACGTCTTCACTTAATAATGAACAAACATACTACCTTATTCGTTGTTTTCACCATATCCTTTCACGTTCGGAACCTACCTGCAACAGAAAATAACTAATGAAGACATAGATACTGAAAATTGAATCTATCACGTAATATTAAATAGGATAACGCATGGTGTAATTAGTTCAGAAATATTAATGCGGAATGAAGATATTCAAATTTTGACGTGAAATCATTAGCCAGAGCCGGACTCTACAAAACTTTTTATCGCAGATCTATAATAATCTACGTACCTTTAACTCCTTTCCCTTTCGCAGTCGTCTCCATTATGATACCATTTAAATGCCTCTGCGTGATTGCACTCTGAAACAAGAGAGAAATGATTAGGTACCTACTCACCACACACTAAAATGGAAAGATATAATGAGGAATTAGGTAAAATATTGAATGAAAGTACCACGCCAATACGCAGATCAGTATCAAATAAGAACACATTTTTTAAGAAGCATTTAAAAGAAAGCTCAATTTGCAGTCATACAATGCTGACAGTATTTAGCAAACTTTCACTCAACGTTCATACTTCTTTTAATATTGACAGAAAATATTCACAATGAGGGACTCACCAGTAGAGTGTAGTACAAGGATATTAGAGGGTCGGGTCCAATCCTACTGCATCTCCATCACTCGCACGCGGAAATAAAAGTCTACTAACTGCTCTTCTGGGCTCCAAAGCCCCCAGAAAATTTCCGAATACAGTTACAGGACTTAACACTTGTAATATCCAGGAAATTTTAAAAATAACCAAGATATTGACAAGATACTCGTCGAGGTTCGACTCAGATTTAACGACCGGCATGCACCACTCCACGGTAGATTGGTACACGCTTAACTTAGCTTCCAGCTCACTTCATTAATACCACTTTAGCCCACTACTGATCTCTATCTGCGTAATCTAGTTACTACTCGAAAACTTCATTTACTTTTAACTTCCCGCGCACTTAACTAACACTAGTTCACTTAATGTCTGTCTTGCCTTCATCTGCCATTGGAGAATACTGGAAATAGAAAATATACATGATAATTAGTAAAATTATATTTGAGGTTAAGTTCCATTCTGGCCCACAGATATAATAACGCCGATATTCCTCAAAGTTCCCCATTTCTACATATCACATTGTTGTTGGGCATCTTGTAAAAAGAAAACAATTCTCTGATGTGGAAACTTCCCCAGAATCTGTATTTTTAAAATTGAATTGCCTTGTTAAACTTAGTGCACATTAGACAAAAAAAAACCAGTGTGAGCGGTATCACAACATTTTTTTATATATTTAAATAAATATACTGTTATATGGCATCACTATAAAAAGTATTCCCTGATGTGGACAGTACCACAATTAGTGTATCCATAAAACTAGTTCCCCTTGTTCTCAGTAGATATTGAAATTAAAAATTCCCCCGAAATCCCCCCTTGCATTATTATTGGACATATTGGTAAGACAGATTCCCCAGATACCACAACTTGTATTTTTAAAATGAGTCCCCCGTCGTTCTCAGTAGATATTGAAATAAGAAATTCCACCGAAGTCACTTCTGCATTGTTATTGGTCATTGATAAGAAATATTCCCCGATGCGGATAGTACCATAACTTATAACATGAAAATGAGTTCCCTATGGTTATCGGTAGATATTGAAATAAAAAATATTCCCTGATGTGGACAGTACCACAACTTGTGTATTATTAAAATGGGTTCCCTGTTGTTCTAAGTAGATTTTGAAATATAAAATTTCCCCTAAGTCACCTCTGCATTGTTATTGGACATATTGATAAGAAATATTCCCTGATGTGGACAATACCAGGGTTTGTATTGTTAAAATAAGGTCCCAGTCGTTCTCAGTAATATTGAAATGAAAAATTCCCCAGAAGTCACGATTGCATTGTAATTGGAATTATTGATAAGAAATATTCCCTGATGTGGACAGTACCACAATATGTGTATTTTTAAAAAGAGTTCATTGTTATCAGTAGATAGTGAAATAAAAAATTCCACCGAAGTAATTTCTGCATTGTTATTTTTCATAGATAAGAAACATTCTCCGATGCGGATAGTTCCATAACTTGTAACTTGAAAATGAGTTCCCTATAGTTATCAATAGATATTGAAATAAAAAATATTCGGTGATGTGGACAGTACCACAATTTGTATTTTTAAAATGAGTAACCTGTCGTTCTAAATAGATACTGAAATAAGAAATTCCCCCGAAACCACGCCTGCATTGCAATTGGACATATTGATAAAGAAATATTCCCTGATGGTAGTACCACAACTTGTGTATTTTTAAAATGAGTTCCCAATTATTCCCAGTAGATGTTGAAATAGAAAGTTCCCCGCAGTCACTCTTGCATTGCCGGTTGACATATTGATAAGAAATATTCCCTGATATGGACAGTACCACAACTTGTATTTTTAAAATGAGTTCCTTGTGGTTCTCAGTAGATATTGAAATAAAAAATTCTCCCGAAGTCACTTTTGGATTGCTATCGGCCATATTGATAAGAATTGTTCCCTGGTGTGGACAGGAGCACAACTTGTGTTTTTAAAATGAGTTTTTTGTTATTCTCTGCAGATATTGAAATAAAAAATTCCTCCGAAGTCACTTTTGCATTGTTATTGGACATATAATAAGAAATATTCCCTGATGTGGACAGTACCACAACTTTTGTATTATTAAAATGGATTCTCTGTTGTTCTAAGTAGATTTTGAAATAAAAAATTCCTCCGAAGTCACCCCTTTGAATTGTCATTGGACATACTGATATAAAACATTCCCTGAACAGGACAGTACCACGACTTTTTCAAATGTGCCATGAGCTATTGCCAGTCGACATTGACATTGACAAAATTCCTCTGAAATAATCTTGGACATATTGATAAGAAATATTACCTGCTGTGGAGAGTACCATAACCTATATAATTTTCAAATGTGTTACGTGTTGTCAGTAGATATTAAAATATATAATTTCGCTCATGTCACCTTTATATTGGGCAGTTTAATGACAAATTTTCCCTGAGGTGGGTTGCAGCACAACTTATGTATTATTTTTAAAATGTTATTTGCTATCGATGGTATATATTAAAATAAAAAATTCCCCCATGTCACCATGATATTGTTATTAGTCGTCTTGATAAAATATATTCCCAGATATGAGTTCATATGTGCCTGCTTCTAAATGGGCCGCCCTCCAGGGCGTCGATTCCACACCAGGAACCGCTCTCAACGCCTCATTCCAGAGATCACTTCATATGGTCGAAATGCGTTACTTCACTTACGTCGTCAGATTTTCGTTTGCTGCCCTACTCAGTTCAGACAGTACTCCTACAAGCAAATATTAATTAATATTTCCATTACACACTGCTTATTCTGACATACCTATCAATTCATATGTGCTTGCCTCTAAAATTGCGGCCCTCCAGGGCAACGATGCCCCACCACCACCCGCTGCTCGCAGCGCCTCATTCCATGGACCATTTTATGTCATCGAAATGCTTCACTTCACTTACGTCATCGGATTTTCGTTTCCTCCCCTACTTGATTCAGACAGTACTCTACAAAAATATAGAAATATTTTGACTACACATTGCTTTTTCTGACCTATCTCTACCTCTAAATTGGCCGCCCACCAGGGTGACAACGACCCTCCACCACCCGCTGTTGGCAGCACCGCATGCCAAGGATCACTTTATGCCATCAAGATGCTTCACTTCACTTACGCCGTGGGATCTTCGATTTCTGCCCTACTCAATTCAGACAACAGTACTTCAAAGCAAATAAATGAATAAATATTTCGTTTCGCGTTACGGCACTTTTCGATTACGATTTTATGATGTCGATGCTCCAGTGATCAGTTTAGTCTAATTCTAGTTTCTCATTGAAGTATTTCTAAAAGAATGCAGAGAATTATTCCTTCAACTCCATTATTGCCGTATATAAACTTACAATATCCGTCTCCAGTTTCATTGGTATAATACAAAATTTCTACACCAACTGCTCATACAATAACAAGCAATAAACTTGACGCAGAATATACCGCCCTCGTGGGCGGTGATGGCCCACCACCTCCCGCCGCCCACAGCTCCTCATGAAGAACATGGTTTAATTCCGTTTAGATTGTGCAGAGAGAATCATCAGTTATGATCTTGCTTTTTCAAGAAATTATATGTAGGTTCCTAGGTTTAACTGAAATTCGGTGAACCCCACAACCCTACAAATTGTCGGTATTAATGATTTGACATTGACATTGAAGAATGTTAATCTGATTTGTTAAACAAATACCTTACAATGATACCCAGTATTTAAAGAACTTTCAGTATGTTGATATTAAATTCAAGTGGTTCTTCGCTATAATACTTTCTTCTGGAGCGGGGGTGGGTGTTAATTTTACTTGACATTCGTTTTATAGTAAGCTCTGTATTCCCAATTACCCAGACCGAGGGAGGGTAACGTACAATGTACGGCCGTGCTCTAGTGAGGGATTGTGAATATTTTGCTCACGGGGCTTTAGGGGTTAAAATCATCAGGATGAAATTAAACGAGAAGATACATTTTTATTTCTAATAATATGAACAATCAGGGCGAAAAGAGGTGTTGTTTAAGTTGTCGTTTTAAAATAAGCTCTGTATTCACGGTGTCTCAGACCGAGGGAGGGTAACATACAGTAATGTATGGCCGTGCTCTAGTCATAGACTGTGAATAGTTCACTTAAGGGCAAGGTTTTGAGGATTAAATTTTTATTTTATTTATTCAAACCACCCACTGCTCATAGCGCTTACGCCAACACTATTTAATTATTCCACCACATTGCAGGCTTCACACAAATTGGGTGTATCCTACGATCCTACAAATGACGACAATACATTAAAAAGTAATCACAACAAAAACTTTACCTTGATTCACAGATCTGCTTCATTATCCAAGGAGATTAACAGAGGTCGTTCTTTTATTAATAGTAGCAAGTTGATCCGATTTCCGAGGGCAGGTAACTAAAAAGATTTGCAGTTAATTTCACAAATTAAACAATTTACGAACCGTTTATACTTACTTCACAATTTTGTTTTGAAGTCATCTAATCATGTTTACTTACTCCATCAAAGCTGTCACAATAAAACATGTTATCACATTCACAATTAAAACGTCTTCACTTAATAAAGAACAAACATACTACCTTATTCGATGTTTTCACCATATCCTTTCACGTTCGGAACCTACCTGCAACAGAAAATAACTAATGAAGACAGAGATATTTAAAATTGAATCTATTACGTAATATTAAATAGGATAACGCATGGTGTAATTAGAGAAGAAATATTAATACAGAATGAAGATGTTCATATTTTGACGTGAAATCATTAGCCGGAGCCGGAAACTACAAAACTTTTTATCGCAGATCTACAATAATCTACATACCTTTAACTCCTTTCCCTTTCGCAGTCGTCCCCATTATGATACCATTTAAATGCCTCTGCGTGATTGCACTCTGAAACAAGAGAGAAATGATTAGGTACCTACTCACCACACACTAAAATGGAAAGATATAATGAGGAATTAGGTAAAATATTGAATGAAATTACCACGCCAATACGCATAGATTAGTATCAAATAAGAATACATCTTTTAGGCCGCATTTAAAAGCTCAATTTGCAGTCATACAATGCTGACAGTATTTAGCAAACTTTCACTCAACGTTCATACTTCTTTTAATATTGACAGAAAATATTCACAATGACGGACTCACCACTAGAGTGTAGTGCAAGGATGTTAGAGGGTCGGGTCCAATCCTACTGCATCTCCATCACTCGCACGCGGAAATAAGAGTCTACTAACTGCTCTTCTGGGCTCCGAAGCCCCCAGAAAATTTCCGAATACAGTTACAGGACTTAACACTTGTAATATCCAAGAAATTTTAAAAATAACCAAGATATTGACAAGATACTCGTCAAGGTTCGACTCAGATTTAACGACCGGCATGCACCACTCCACGGTAGATTGGTACACGCTTAACTTAGCTTCCAACTCACTTCATTAATACCACTATAGCCCAGTACTGGTCTCTATCTGCGTAATCTAGTTACTACTCGAAAATTTCATTTACTTTTAACTTCCCGCGCACTTAACTAACACTAGTTCACTTAATGTCTGTCTTGCCTTCATCTGCCACTCGAGAATACTGGAAATAGAAAATATACATGATAATTAGTAAAATTATATTTGATGTTACGTTGCATTCTGCCCCACAGATATAATAACGTCGCTATTCCTCAAAATTCCCCATTTCTCCATATCACATTGTTATTGGGCATCTTGTAAAAAAAAAACAATTCTCTGATGTGGACAGTTCCCCAGAATCTGTATTTTTTAAAATTGAATTGCGTTGTTAAGCTTAGTGCACGTTAGACAAAGAAAAACCCAGTGTGAGCAGTATCACAACATTTTTTTATATATATAAATAAATATACTATTATATGGCATCACTATAAAAAGTATTCCCTGATGTGGACAGTACCACAATTTGTGTATTTCCTAAACTGAGTTACCTGTCGTTATCAGGAGATATTTAAATAGAAACTTCTATCGAAATCACTTTTGCATTGTTATTTGTCATATTGATAAGAAAGATTTCCTGTTGTGGACAGTACCATAACTTGTGTTTTAAAATTAGTTCCCTGTTGTTCTCATTAGTTATTGAAATAAAAAATTTCCCCGAAGTTACGTTTACATTGTCATTGAACATAAATATTCTCTGATGTGAACGGTGCCCCAACTTGTATTTTTAAAATGAGTTACCTATAATTATCAGTAGATTTTCAAATAAAAAATTCCCCCGAAATAACTTTCGCATTGTTATTGGACATTTTCAGAAGAAATATTCCCTGATGTGAACAGTACCACAATTAGTGTATCCATAAAATTAGTTCCCCCCTGTTCTCAGTAGATATTGATATTCCCCCGAAATCACCCCCTTGCATTGTTATTGGTCATATTGGTAAGACAGATTCCCCAGATACCACAACTTGTATTTTTAAAATGAGTGCCCTGTTGTTCTCAGTAGATATTGAAATAAAAAGTTCCCCGGTCACATTTGCTTTTTAATTGGACATATTGATAAGAAATACCCCCTGATGGACAACACCACAACTTGTGCATCCTTGAAATGAGTTCCCTATTGTTCTCAGAAGTTATTGAAATGAAAAATTCCCCCGAAGTCACTTTTGCATTGTTATTGGATATATTGATAAGAAATATTTCCTGATGTGAACAGTACGACAACTTCCATTTTTAAAATGAGTCCCCTGTCGTTCTCAGTAGATAATGAAATAAGAAATTCCCCCGATGTCACGTTTGCATAGTAATTGGAATTTTTGATAAGAATGTGGACAGTACCACAACATGTGTATTTTTAAAATGAGTCCTTTGTTGTTCTCAGTAGATAGTGAAATAAGAAATTCCCTAGAAGTCACTTCTGCATTGTTATTGGTCATTGATAAGAAATATTCCCCGATGCGGATAGTACCATAACTTATAACTTGAAAATGAGTTCCCTATGGTTATCAGTAGATATTGAAATAAAAAATATCCCCTGATGTGGACAGTACCACAACTTGTATTTTTAAAATGAGTCCCCTGTCGTTCTAAATAGATATTGAAAAAAGAAATGCCCCCAAAGACACGCCTGCATTGTAATTGGACATATTGATATAGAAATATTCCCTGATGATGGCAGTGCCACAGCATGTGTATTTTTAAAATGAGTTCCCAATTGTTCCCAGTAGATATTGAAATAGAAAGTTCCCCCGCAGTCAAAATGAGTTCCCTGTCATTCTAAATAGATACTGAATTAAGAAATGCCCCCAAAGCCACGACTGCATTGTAATTGGACATATTGATATAGAAATATTCCCTGATGATGGCAGTGCCACAGATTGTGTATTTTTAAAAAGAGTTCCCAATTGTTCCCAGTAGATATTGAAATAGAAATTTCCCCCGCAGTCACTCTTGCATTGCCACTTGACATATTGATAAGAAATATTCCCTGATATGGATATTGGACAGTACCACAACTTGTATTTTTAAAGTGAGTTCCGAATTGTTCGCAGTAGACATTCAAATAAAATATTCCCCGATGTCACTTCTGCATTGTTATTGGACATATTGATAAGAAATATTCCCTGATGTGGACAATACCACGATTTGTATTGTTAAAATAAGGTCCCTGTCGTTCTCAGTAATATTTAAATAAAAAACTCCCCCGACATGTGTATTTTTAAAAAGAGTTAATTGTTGTTCTCAGTAGATAGTGTAATTAAAAATTCCACTGAAGTCATTTCTGCATTGTTATTGGTCATAGATAAGAAACATTCCCCGATGCGGATAGTTCCATAACTTGTAACTTAAAAATGAGTTCCCTATGGTTATCAGTAGATATTGAAATGAAAAATATTCCCTGATGTGGACAGTAGCACAATTTGTTTTTTTAAAATGAGTCCCCTGTCGTTATAAATAGATACTGAAATAACAAATTCCCCCGAAGCCACGCCTGCATTGCAACTGGACATATTGATATAGAAATATTCCCTGATGGTAGTACCACAACTTGTGTATTTTTAAAATGAGTTCCCAATTGTTCCCAGTAGATGTTGAAATAGAAAGTTTCCCCGCAGTTATTCTTGCATTGCCGGTTGACATATTGATAAGAAATATTCCCTGATGTGGACAGTACCACAACTTGTACTTTTAAAATGAATTTTCTGTTATTCTCTGCAGATATTGAAATAAAAAATTTCCCAGAAGTCACTTCTGCATATATTTTGAAAATGACATTCCTATAGTTATCAGTAGATATTGACACAAGAAATATTCCCTGCTGAGGACAGTACCACTACTGGTATTTTTAAAATGAGTTCCTTGTGGTTCTCAGTAGATATTGAAATAAAAAATTCTCCCGAAGTCACTTTTGGATTGCTATCGGTCATATTGATAAGAATTGTTCCCTGGTGTGGACAGGAGCACAACTTGTGTTTTTAGAATAAGTTCTCTGTTATTCTCTGCAGATATTGAAGTACAAAATTTCTCCGAAGTCACTTTTGCATTGTTATTGGACATATAATAAGAAATATTCCCTGATGTGGACAGTACCACAACTTTTGTATTATTAAAATGGATTCTCTGTTGTTCTAAGTAGATTTTGAAATAAAAAATTCCCCCGAAGTCACCCCTTTGAATTGCCATTGGACATACTGATATAAAACATTCCCTGAATAGGACAGTACCACGACTTATGTATTTTTTCAAATGTGCCATGAGCCATTGCCAGTCGACATTGACATTGACAAAATTCCTCTGAAATCATCTTGGACATATTGATAAGAAATATTCCCTGCTGTGGAGAGTACCATAACCTATATAATTTTTAAATGTGTTCCGTGTTGTCAGTAGATATTGAAATATATAATTTCGCTCATGTCACCTTTATATTGGGCAGTTTAATGACTAATTTTGCCTAAGGTGGGTTGCAGAACAACATGTATTATTTTTAAAATGTTATTTGCTATCAATGGTATATATTAAAATAAAAAATTCCCCCATGTCACCATCATATTGTTATTAGTCGTCTTGATAAAATATATTCCCAGATGTGAGTTCATATGTGCCTGCTTCTAAATGGGCCGCCCTCTAGGGCGTCGATTCCACACCAGGAACCGTTCTCAACGCCTCATTCCAGAGAGCACTTCATATGGTCGAAATGCGTTACTTCACTTACGTCGTCAGATTTTCGTTTCCTGCCCTACTCAGTTCAGACAGTACTCCTACAAGCAAATATTAATTAATATTTCCATTACACACTGCTTATTCTGACATACCTATCAATTCATATGTGCTTGCCTCCAAAATTGCCGCTCTCCAAGGCAACGATGACCCTCCACCACCCGCTGCTCGCAGCGCCTCATTCTATGGAGCATTTTATGTCATCGAAATGATTTACTTCACTTACGTCATCGTATTTTCGTTTCCTCCCCTACTCGATTCAGACAGTACTCTACAAAAAGATAGAAATATTTTGACTACACATTGCTTTTTCTGCCCTATCTCTACCTCTAAATTGGCCGCCCACCAGGGTGACAACGACCCACCACCACCCGCTGTTGGCAGCACCGCATGCCAACGATCACTTTATGCCATCAAGATGCTTCACTTCACTTACGCCGTGGTATCTTCGATTTCTGCCCTACTCAATTCAGACAACAGTACTTCAAAGCAAATAAATGAATAAATATTTCGTTTCGCGTTACGGCACTTTTCGATTACGATTTTATGATGTCGAGATGCTCCAGTGATCAGTTTACTCTAATACTAGTTTCTCATTGAAGTATTTCTAAAAGAATGCAGAGAATTATTCCTTCAACTTCATTATTGCCGTATATTAACTTACAATATCCGTCTCCAGTTTCATTGGTATAATACAAAATTTCTACACCAACTGCTCATGCAATAACAAGCAATAAACTTGACGCAGAATATACCGCCCTCGTGGGCGGTGATGGCCCACCTCCTCCCGCCGCCCACAGCTCCTCATGAAGAACATGGTTTAATTTCGTTTAGATTGTGCAGAGAGAATCGTCAGTTATGATCTTGCCTTTTCAACAAATTATAGGTAGGTTTCTAGGTTTAACTGAAATTCGGTGAACCCCACAATCCTAGAAATTGTCGATATTAATGCTGACATTGACATTGAAGAATATTAATCTGAATTGTTAAACAATTACCTTACAATGATACCGAGTATTTAAAGACCTTTCAGTATGTTGATATTAAATTCAAGTGGTGCTTCGCTATAATACTTTCTTTTTATTTGACATTCGTTTTATAGTAAGCTCTGTATTCCCAATTACCCAGACCGAGGGAGGGTAACGTACAATGTACGGCCGTGCTCTAGTGAGGGATTGTGAATATTTTGCTTACTTTGCTTTGTCGTTTTAAAGTAAGCTCTGTATTCACGGTGACTCAGACCGAGGGACGGTGACATACAGTAATGTATGGCCGTGCTCTAGTCATAGACTGTGAATATTTCACTTAAAGGCAGGGTTTTGAGGTTTAATTTTTTGTTTTATTTATTCAAACCACCCACTGCTCATAGCGCTGACGCCAACACTATTTAATTATTCCACCACATTGCAGGCTTCACACAAATTCGGGGTATCCTACGATCCTACAAATGACGACAATACATTAAAAAGTAATCACAACAAAAACTTTACCTCGATTCACAGATCTGCTTCAATATCCTAGCAAATTAACAGAGGTCGTTCTTTTATTAATAGTAGCAAGTTGATCCGATTTCCGAGGGCAGGTAACTAAAAAGATTTGCAGTTAATTTCACAAATTAAACAATTTACGAACCGTTTATACTTACTTCACAATTTTCTTTTGAAGTCATGTAATCATGTTTACTTACCCCATCAAAGCTGTCACAATAAAACATGTTATCACATTCACAATTAAAACGTCTTCACTTAATAAAGAACAAACATACTACCTTATTCGATGTTTTCACCATATCCTTTCCCGTTCGGAACCTACCTGCAACAGAAAATAACTAATGGAGACATAGATATTGAAAATTGAATCTATCACGTAATACTAAATAGGATAACGCATGGTGTAATTAGATAAGAAATATTTAATACAGAATGAAAATGTTCAAATTTTGACATGAAATCATTAGCCGGAGCCGGAAACTACAAAACTTTTATCGCAGATCTATAATAATCTACGTACCTTTAACTCCTTTCCCTTTCGCAGTCGTCCCCATTATGATACCATTTAAATGCCTCTGCGTGATTGCACTCTGAAACAAGAGAGAAATGATTACCTACACACTAAAATGAAAAGATATAATGAGGAAATAGGTAAAATTTTGAATGAAAGTACCACGCCAATACGCATAGATTAGTATCAAATAAGAATTTTTTAAGAAGCATTTAAAAGAAACCTCAATTTGCAGTCATACAATGCTGACAGTATTTAACAAACTTTCACTAAACGTTCATACTTCTTTTATTATTGACATAGAAAATATTCACAATGACCTACTCACCACTAGAGTGTAGTGCAAGGATGTTAGAGGGTCGGGTCCAATCCTACTGCATCTCCATCACTCGCACGCGGAAATAAGAGTCTACTAACTGCTCTTCTGGGCTCCGAAGCCCCCAGAAAATTTCCGAATACAGTTACTGGACTTAACACTTGTAATATCCAAGAAATTTTAAAAATAACCAAGATATTGACAAGATACTCGTCGAGGTTCGACTCAGATTTAACGACCGGCATGCACCACTCCACGGTAGATTGGTACACGCTTAACTTAGCTCCCAGCTCACTTCATTAATACCACTATAGCCCAGTACTGGTCTCTATCTGCGTAATCTAGTTACTACTCGAAAATTTCATTTACTTTTAACTTCCCGCGCACTTAACTAACACTAGTTCACTTAATGTCTGTCTTGCCTTCATCTGCCATTCGAGAATACTGGAAATAGAAAATATACATGATGATTAGTAAAATTATATTTGATGTTACGTTGCATTCTGCCCCACAGATATAATAACGCCGATATTCCTCAAAATTCCCCATTTCTCCATATCACATTGTTGTTGGGCATCTTGTAAAAAAAAACAATTCTCTGATATGGACAGTTCCCCAGATTCTGTAATTTTTTAAATTGAATTGCGTTGTTAAACTTAGTGCACGTTAGACAAAGAAAATCCCAGTGTGAGCTGTATCACAACATTTTTTTATATATATATATAAATATACTATTATATGGCATCACTATAAAAAGTATTCCCTGATGTGGACAGTACCACAATTTATGTATTTCCTAAACTGAGTTACCTGTCGTTATCAGGAGATATTTAAATAGAAACTTCCCTCGAAATCACTTTTGCATTGTTATTTGACATATTGATAAGAAAGATTTCCTGTTGTGGACAGTACCGGAACTTGTGTTTTAAAATTAGTTCCCTGTTCTTCTCATTAGTTATTGAAATAAAAAATTTCCCCAAAGTAACGTTTACATTGTCATTGGACATATTGATAAATATTCTCTGATGTGGACGGGGCCCCAACTTGTATTTTTAAAATGAGTTACCTATAATTATCAGTAGATATTGAAATAAAAAATTCCCCCGAAATAACTTTCGCATTGTTATTGGACATTTTCAGAAGAAATATTCCCTGATGTGGACAGTACCACAATTAGTGTATCCATAAAATTAGTTCCCCCTTGTTCTCAGTAGATATTGAAATTGAAAATTCCCCCGATATCACCCCCTTGCATTGTTATTGGACACATTGGTATGACAGATTCCCCAGATACCACAACTTGTATTTTTAAAATGAGTCCCCTGTCGTTCTCAGTAGATATTGAAATAGAAAGTTCCCCGCGGTAGTTCTTACATTTTCAGTGGACATATTGATAAGAAATGTTCCTTGATTTAGACATAGTTCCCTATCGTTATCAGTAGTTATTGAAATAAAATATTCCAACGAAGTCACTTTTGCACTGTTATTGGATATATTGATAAGAAATATTTCGTGATGTGAACAATTCGACAACTTACATTTTTAAAATGAGTGCCCTGTCGTTCTTAGTAGATAATGAAATAAATAATTCCCCCGAAGTCATGTTTGCATAATAATTGGAATTTTTGATAAGAATGTGGACATACCACAACATGTGTATTTTTGAAATGAGTTCCTTGTTGCTCTCGGTAGATAGTGAAATAAGAAATTCCACCGAAGTCACTTCTGCATTGTTATTGGTCATTGATAAGGAATATTCCCCGATGCGGATAGTACCATAACTTGTAACTTGAAAATGACTTCCCTATGGTTATCAGTAGATATTGAAATAAAAAATATTCCCTGATGTGGACAGTACCACAACTCGTATTTTTAAAATGAGTCCCCTGTCGTTCTAAATAGATATTGAAATAAAAAATGCCCCCGAAGCCACGCCTGCATTGTAATTGGACATATTGATATAGAAATATACCCTGATGGTGGCAGTGCCGCAACTTGTGTATTTTTAAATTGATTTCCCAATTGTTCCCAGTAGATATTGAAATAGAAAGTTCCCCCGGAGTTACTCTAGCATTGCCAGTTGACATATTGATAAGAAATATTCCCTGATATGGACAGTACCACAACTTGTATTTTGAAAATGAGTTCCCTATAGTTGTCAGTAGATATTGACATAAGAAATATTCCCTGATGTGGACAGTACCACAACTTGTATTTGTAAAGTGAGTTCCCTATTGTTCTCAGTAGACATTGAAATAAAGAATTCCTCCGAAGTCACTTTTGCGTAATTATTGGACATATTGATAAAAAACATTCCCTGATGTGGACAGTACCACAACTTGTATTTTTAGAGTGAGTTCCCAATTGTTCTCAGTAGATATTCAAATAAAATATTCCCCGAAGTCACTTCTGCGTTATTGGTCGTATTGGTAATAAATATTCCATGATGCGGATAGTACCATAACTTGTATTTTGGAAATGAGTTTCCTATACTTGTCAGTAGATATTGACATAAGAAATATTCCCTGATGTGGACAGTACCACTACTTGTGTATTATTAAAATAGGTTCCCTGTTGTTCTAAGTAGATTTTGAAATAAAAAATTTCCCCTAAGTCACGATTGCATAGTAATTGGAATTATTGATAAGAAATATTCCCTCATGTGGACAGTACCACAACTTGTATTTTTAAAATGAGTTTTCTGTTATTCTCTGCAGATATTGAAATAAAAAATTTCCCCGAAGTCACTTCTGCATTGTTCTTGGACCTATTGATAAGAAATATTCCCTGATGTGGACAGTACCACAACTTGTGTATTATTAAAATAGGTTCCCTGTTGTTCTAAGTAGATTTTGAAATAAAAAATTTCCCCTAAGTCACGATTGCATAGTAATTGGAATTATTGATAAGAAATATTCCCTGATGTGGACAGTACCACAACTTGTATTTTTAAAATGAGTTTTCTGTTATTCTCTGCAGATATTGAAATAAAAAATTTCCCCGAAGTCACTTCTGCATTGTTATTGGACCTATTGATAAGAAATATTCCCTGATGTGGACAGTACCACAACTTGTGTATTATTAAAATAGGTTCTCTGTTGTTCTAAGTAGATTTTGAAATAAAAAATTTCCCCTAAGTCACGATTGCATTGTAATTGGAATTATTGATAAGAAATATTCCCTGATGTGGACAGTACCACAACTTGTATTTTTAGAGTGAGTTCCCAATTGTTCTCAGTAGATATTGAAATAAAATATTCCCCGAAGACACTTCTGCATTATTGGTCGTATTGGTAAGAAATATTCCATGATGCAGATAGTACCATAACTTGTATTTTGGAAATGAGTTTCCTATAGTTATCAGTAGATATTGAAATAAGGAATATTCCCTGATGTGGACAGTACCACAACATGTGTATTTTTAAAATGAGTTTCTTGTTGTTCTCAGTAGATAGTGAAATAAAATATTCCACCGAAGTCATTTTTGCATTGTTATTGGCCATTGATAAGAAACATTCCCCGATGCGGATAGTTCCATAACTTGTAACTTGAAAATGAGTTCCCTATGGTTATCAGTAGATATTGAAATAAAATATATTCCCTGATGTGGACAGTACCACAAATTGTATTTTTAAAATGAGTCTCCTGTCGTTCTAAATAGATATTAAGTCACGATTGCATAGTAATTGGAATTATTGATAAGAAATATTCCCTGATGTGGACAGTACCACAACTTGTATTTTTAAAATGAGTTTTCTGTTATTCTCTGCAGATATTGAAATAAAAAATTTCCCCGAAGTCATTTCTGCATTGTTATTGGACCTATTGATAAGAAATATTCCCTGATGTGGACAGTACCACAACTTGTATATAAATAAAATAGGTTCTCTGTTGTTCTAAGTAGATTTTGAAATAAAAAATTTCCCCTAAGTCACGATTGCATAGTAATTGGAATTATTGATAAGAAATATTCCCTGATGTGGACAGTACCACAACTTGTATTTTTAGAGTGAGTTCCCAATTGTTCTCAGTAGATATTGAAATAAAATATTCCCCGAAGCCACTTCTGCATTATTGGTCGTATTGGTAAGAAATATTCCATGATGCTGGTAGTACCATAACTTGTATTTTGAAAATGAGTTCCCTATAGTTATCAGTAGATGTTGAAATAAGAAATATTCCCTGATGTGGACAGTACCACAACTTGTATTTTTAAAATGGGTTCCTTGTGGTTCTCACTGGATATTGAAATAAAAATTTCTCCGAAGTCACTTTTGCATTGTTATTGGACATATAATAAGAAATATTCCCTGATGTGGACAGTACCACAACTTTTGTATTGTTAAAATGGATTATCTGTTGTTCTAAGTAGATTTTGAAATAAAAAATTCCCCCAAAGTCACCCCTTTGAAATGTCATTGGACATACTGATATAAAACATTCCCTGAAGAGGACAACACCACGACTTATGTATTTTTCCAAATGTGCCATGAGCTATTGCCAATCGACATTGACATAAAAAATTCCTCTGAAATCATCTTGGACATATTGATAAGAAATATTCCCTGCTGTGGAGAGTACCATAACCTATATAATTTTTACCCCCCCATGTCACTATTTTATTGTTATTAGTCGTCTTGATAAAATATATTCCCAGATGTGAGTTCATAAGTGCCTGACTCTAAAAGGGCCGCCCTCCAGGGCGTCGATTCCACACCAGGAACCGCCCTCAACGCCTCATTCCAGAGATCACTTCATATGGTCGAAATGCGTTACTTCACTTACGTCGTCAGATTTTCGTTTGCTGCCCTACTCAGTTCAGACAGTACTCCTACAAGCAAATGTTAATTAATATTTCCATTACCCACTGCTTATTCTGACATACCTATCAATTCATATGTGCTTGCCTCCAAAATTGCCGCCCTCCAGGGCAACGATGACCCACCACCACCCGCTGCTCGCAGCGCCTCATTCCATGGCCCATTTTATGTCGTCGAAATGCTTCACTTCACTTACGTCATCGGATTTTCGTTTCCTCCCCTACTTGATTCAGACAGTACTCTACAAAAATATAGAAATATTTTGACTACACATTGATTTTTCTGACCTATCTCTACCTCTAAATTGGCCGCCCACCAGGGTGACAACGACCCACCACCACCCGCTGTTCGCATGCCAAGGATCACTTTATACCATCAAGATGCTTCATTTCACTTACGCCGCGGGATCTTCGATTTCAGCCCTACTCAATTCAGACAACGGTACTTCAGAGCAAATAAATGAATAAATATTTCGTTTCGTGTTACGGCACTTTTCGATTACGATTTTATGATGTCGAGATGCTTTAGTGATCAGTTTACTCTAATACTAGTTTCTCATAGAAGTATTTCTGAAAAAATGCAGAGAATTATTCCTTCAACTCCATTATTGCCGTATATTAACTTACAATATCCGTCTCCAGTTTCATTAGTATAATACAAAATTTCTACACCAACTGCTCATACAATAACAAGCAGAATATGCCGCCCTCGTGGGCGGTGATGGCCCACCACCTCCCGCCGCCCACGGCTCCTCATGAAGAACATGGTTTAATTCCGTTTAGATTGTGCAGAGAGAATCATCAGTTATGATCTAGCTTTTTCAACAAATTATATGTAGGTTCCTAGTTTTAACTGAAATTCGGTGAACCCCACAACCCTACAAATTGTCGGTATTAATGCTTTGACATTGACATTGAAGAATATTAATCTGAATTGTAAAACAAATACCTTACAATGATACCCTGTATTTAAAGACCTTTCAGTATGTTGATATTAAATTCAAGTGGTTCTTCGCTATAATACTTTCTTCTGGAGCGGGGGTGGGTGTTAATTTTATTTGACATTCATTTTATAGTAAGCTCTGTATTCCCAATTACCCAGACCGAGGGAGGGTAACGTACAATGTACGGCCGTGCTCTAGTGAGGGATTGTGAATATTTTGCTTACGGGGCTTTAGGGGTTAAAATCATCAGGATGACTTTAAACGAGAAGATAAATTTTTATTGCTAATAATATGAACACTCAGGGCGAAAAGAGGTGTTGTTTAAGTTGTCGTTTTAAAGTAAGCTCTGTATTCACGGTAACTCAGACCGAGAGAGGGTGACATGCAGTAATGTATGGCCGTGCTCTAGTCACAGACTGTGAATATTTCACTTAAGGACAGGGTTTTGAGAATTAATTTTTTATTTTATTTATTCAAACCACCCACTGCTCATAGCGCTTACGCCAACACTATTTAATTATTCCACCACATTGCAGGCTTCACACAAATTCGGTGTATCCTACGATCCTACAAATGACGACAATACATTAGAAAGTAATCACAACAAAAACTTTACCTTGATTCACAGATCTGCTTCAATATCCAAGGGGATTAACAGAGGTCGTTCTTTTATTAATAGTAGCAAGTTGATCCTATTTCCGAGGGCAGGTAACTAAAAAGATTTGCAGTTAATTTCACAAATTAAAAAATTTACGAACCGTTTATACTTACTTCACAATTTTGTTTTGAAGTCATGTAATCACGTTTACTTACTCCATCAAAGCTGTCACAATAAAATATGTTATCACATTCACAATTAAAACGTCTTCACTTGATAAGGAACAAACATACTACCTTATTCTATGTTTTCACCATATCCTTTCACGATCGGAACCTACCTGCAACAGAAAATAACTAATGAAGACATAGATATTGAAAATTGAATCTATCACGCAATATTAAATAGGATAACGCATGGTGTAATTAGATAAGAAATATTTAATACCATTTAAATGCCTCTGCGTGATTGTCCTCTGAAACAAGAGAGAAATGATTAGGTACCTACTCACCACACACTAAAATGGAAAGATATAATGAGGAATTAGGTAAAATTTTGAATGAAATTACCACGCCAATACGCATAGATTAGTATCAAATAAGAATACATTTTTTAAGAAGCATTTAAAAGAAAGGTCACTTTGCAGTCATACAATGCTGACAGTATTTAACAAACTTTCACTAAACGTTCATACTTCTTTTATTATTGCCATAGAAAATATTCACAATGACCGACTCACCACTAGAGTGTAGTACAAGGATGTTAGAGGGTCGGATCCAATCCTACTGCATCTCCATCACTCGCACGCGGAAATAAAGAGTCTACTAACTGCTCTTCTGGGCTCCGAAGCCCCCAGAAAATTTCCGAATACAGTTACAGGACTTAACACTTGTAATATCCAGGAAATTTTAAAAATAACCAAGACATTGACAAGATACTCGTCGAGGATCGACTCAGATTTAACGACCGGCATGCACCACTCCACGGTAGATTGGTACACGCTTAACTTAGCTTCCAGCTCACTTCATTAATACCACTTTAGCCCAGTACTGGTCTCTATCTGCGTAATCTAGTTACTACTCGAAAATTTCATTTACTTTTAACTTCCCGCGCACTTAACTAGCACTAGTTCACTTAATGTCTGTCTTGCCTTCATCTGCCATTCGAGAATACTGGAAATAGAAAATATACATGATAATTAGTAAAATTATATTTGATGTTACATTGCATTCTGCCCCACAGATATAATAACGCCGATATTCCTCAAAATTCCCCATTTCTCCATATCACATTGTTGTTGGGCATCTTGTTAAAAAAAAACAATTCTCTGATGTGGACAGTTCCCCAGAATCTGTATTTTTTAAAACTGAATTGCGTTGTTAAACTTGGTGCACATTAGACAAAGAAAAACCCGGTGTGAGCAGTATCACAACATTTTTTTATATATATAAATAAATATACTGTTATATGGCAAAACAATAAAAAGTATTCCCTGATGTGGACAGTACCACAATTTATGTATTTCCTAAACTGAGTTACCTATCGTTATCAGGAGATATTGAAATAGAAACTTTGCATTGTTATTTGACATATTGATAAGAAAGATTTCCTGTTGTGGACAGTACCATAACTTGTGTTTTAAAATTAGTTCCCCCTTGTTCTCAGTAGATATTGAAATAAAAAGTTCCCCCGAAGTCACTTTTGCATTGTTATTGGATATATTGCATTTTTAAAATGAGTACCCTATCGTTCTCAGTAGATAATGAAATAAAAAATTCCCCGAAGTCACGTTTGCATAGTAATTGTAATTTTTGATAATAAATATTCCCTGATGTGGACAGTACCACAACTTGTATTTTTAAAGTGAGTTCTCAGTAGATATTGTAATAAAATATTCCCCGAAGTCACTTCTGCATTGTTATTGGCTGTATTGGTAAGAATATTCCCCGATGCGGATAGTACCATAACTTGTAACTTGAAAATGAGTTCCCTATGGTTATCAGTAGATATTGAAAGTAAAAATATTCCCTGATGTGGACAGTACCACAACTTGTATTTTTAAAATGAGTCCCCTGTCGTTCTAAATAGATATTGATATAAAAAATGTCCCCGAAGCCACGCCTGCATTGCAATTGGACATATTGATATAGAAATATACCCTGATGATGGCAGTGCAACAACTTGTGTATTTTTAAATTGAGTTCCCAATTGTTCCCAGTAGATATTGAAATAGAAAGTTCCCCCACAGTCACTCTTGCATTGCCAGTTGACATATTGAAAAGAAATATTCAATGATATGGACAGTACCACAACTTGTATTTTTAAAATGAGTTCCCAATTGTTCTCAGTAGACACTGAAATAAAATATTCCCCGAAGTCATTTCTGCATTGTTATTGGCTGTATTAGTAAGAATATTCCATGATGCGGATAGTACTATAACTTGTATTTCGAAAATTAGTTCCCTATATTTGTCAGCAGATATTGACATAAGAAATATTCCCTGATGTGGACAGTACCAGTACCGAAGTCACTTTTGCGTAATTATTGGACATATTGATAAAAAACATTCCCTGCTGCGGACAGTACCACAACCTGTATTATTAGAGTGAGGTCGCGATTTTTCTCAGTAGATATTGAAATAAAATATTCCCCGAAGTCAATTCTGCATTATTGGCCGTATTGGTAAGAAATATTCCATGATTAAATGAGGTCCTTGTCGTTCTCAGTAAAATTGAAATAAAAAATTCCCCCGAAGTCACGTTTGCATAGTAATTGGAATTATTGATAAGAAATATTCCCTGATGTGGACAGTACCACAACATGTGTATTTTTAATATGAGTTCCTTGTTGTTCTCAGTAGATAGTGAAATAAAAATTTCCGCCGGAGTCATTTCTGCATTGTTATTGGCCATTGATAAGAAACATTCCCCGATGCGGATAGTTCCATAACTTGTAACTTGAAAATGAGTTCCCTATGGTTATCAGTAGATATTGAAATAAAATATTCCCCGAAGTCACTTCTGCATTGTTATTGGCTGTATTAGTAAGAATATTCCATGATGCGGATAGTACCATAACTTGTATTTTGAAAATAAGTTCCCTATATTTGTCAGTAGATATTGACATAAGAAATATTCCCTGATGTGGACAGTACCACAACTTGTATTTGTAAAGTGAGTTCCCTATTCTTCTCAGTAGAGATTGAAATAAAGAATTCCTAATAAGTCACTTTTGCGTGATTATTGGACATATTGATAAAAAAACATTCCCTGATGTGCACAGTACCACAACTTGTATTTTTAGAGTGAGTTCCCCATTGTTCTCGGTAGATATTGAAATAAAATATTCCCCGAAGTCACTTCTGCATTATTGGTCGTACTGTTAAGAAATATTCCATGATGAGGATAGTACCATAAACTGTATTTTGGAAATGAGTAGTTATCGGTAGATAGTGAAATAAGAAATATTCCCTGATGTGGACAGTTCCACAACTTGTATTTTTAAAATGAGTTTACTTTTATTCTCTGCAGATATTGAAATAAAAAATTTCCCCTAAGTCACTTCTGCATTGTTATTGGACATATTGATAAGAAATATTCCTTGATGAGGACAATACAACGATTTGTATTGTTAAAATGAGGTGCTTGTCGTTCTCAGTAATATTGAAATAAAATATTCCCCCGAAGTCACGTTTGCATAGTAATTGGTATTATTGATAAGACCACAACATGTGTATTTTTAAAATGATTTCCTTATTGTTCTCAGTAGATAGTGAAATAAAAATTTCCACCGGAGTCATTTCTGCATTGTTATTGGCCATTGATAAGAAACGTTCCCCGATGCGGATAGTTCCATAACTTGTAACTTGAAAATGAGTTCCCTATGGTTATCAGTAGATATTGAAATAAAAAATATTCCCTGATGTGTACAGTACCACAATTTGTATTTTTAAAATGAGTCCCCTGTCGTTCTAAATAGATATTGAAATAAGAAATTCCCCCGAAGCCACGGCTGCATTGCAATTGGACATAATGATGTAGAAATATTCCCTGATGGGTAGTACCGCAACTTGTGTATTTTTAAAATGAGTTCCCAATTGTTCCCAGTAGATGTTGAAATAGAAAGTTCCCCTGCAGTCACTCTTGCATTGCCAGTTGACATATTGATAAGAAATATTCCCTGATATGGATAGTACCACAACTTGTATTTTTAAAGTGAGTTCCCAATTGTTCTCAGTAGGCATTGAAATAAAATATTGCCCGAAGTCACTTCTGCATTGTCATTGTCTGTATTAGTAAGAATATTCCATGATGCGGATAGTACCAAAACTTGAATTTTGAAAATTAGTTCCCTATAGTTGTCAGTAGATATTGACATAAGAAATATTCCCGGATGTGGACAGTACCACAACTTGTATTTGTAAAGTGAGTTCCCTATTGTTCTCAGTAGACATTGAAATAAAGAATTCCTCCGAAGTCACTTTTGCGTAATTATTGGACATATTGACAAAAAACATTCCCTGATGTGGACAGTACCACAACTTGTGTATTATTAAAATAGGTTCCCTGTTGTTCTAAGTAGATTTTGAAATAAAAAATTTCCCCTAAGTCACTTCTGCATTGTTATTGGAAATATTGATAAGAAATATTATCTGGTGTGGACAATACCACGATTTGTATTGTTAAAATAAGGCCGTTGCCGTTCTCAGTAATATTGAAATAAGAAATTCCCCCGAAGTCACGTTTGCATAGTAATTGGAATTATTGATAAGAAATATTCCCTGATGTGGACAGTACCACAACTTGTATTTTTAAAATGAGTTTTCTGTTATTCTCTGCAGATATTGAAATAAAAAATTTCCCTGAAGTCACGTCTGCATATATTTTGAAAATGAGTTCCCTATAGTTATCAGTAGATATTGAAATAAGAAATATTCCCTGATGTGGACAGTACCACAACTTGTATTTTTAAAATGAGTTCCTTGTGGTTCTCAGTAGATATTGAAATAAGAAATTCTCCCGAAGTCACTTTTGGATTGCTATCGGTCATATTGATAAGAATTGTCCCCTGGTGTGGACAGGAGCACAACTTGTGTTTTTAGAATGAGTTTTCTGTTATTCTCTGCAGATATTGAAATAAAAAATTCCTCCGAAGTCACTTTTGCATTGTTATTGGACATATAATAAGAAATATTCCCTGATGTGGACAGTACCACAACTTTTGTATTATTAAAATGGATTCTCTGTTGTTCTAAGTAGATTTTGAAATAAAAAGTTCCCCCGAAGTCGCCCTTTGAATTGTCTTTGGACATACCAATATAAAACATTCCCTGAAGAGGACAGTACCACGACTTATGTATTTTTTCAAATGTGCCATGAGCTATTGCCAGTCGACATTGACATTGAGAAAATTCCTCTGAAATCATCTTGGACATATTGATAAGAAATATTCCCTGCTGTGGAGAGTACCATAACCTGTATAATTTTTAAATGTGTTCCGTGTTGTCAGTAGATATTGAAATATATAATTTCGCTCTTGTCACCTTTATATTGGGCAGTTTAATGACAAATTTTCCCTGAGGTGGGTTGCAGCACAACTTATGTATTATTTTTAAAATGTTATTTGCTATCGATGGTATATATTAAAATAAAAACTTCCCTCATGTCACCATTATATTGTTATTAGTCGTCTTGATAAAATATATTCCCAGATGTGAGTTTATATGTGCCTGCTTCTAAATGGTCCGCCCTCCAGTGCGTCGATTCCACACCAGGAACCGTTCTCAACGCCTCATTCCAGAGATCACTTCATATGGTCGAAATGCGTTACTTCACTTACGTCGTCAGATTTTCGTTTGCCGCCCTACTCAGTTCAGACAGTACTCCTACAAGCAAATATTAATTAATATTTCCATTACACACTGCTTATTCTGACATACCTATCAATTCATATGTGCTTGCCTCCAAAATTTCCGCCCTCCAGGGCAACGATGACCCACCACCACCCGCTGCTTGCAACGCCTCATTCCATGGACCATTTTATGTCGTCGAAATGATTTACTTCACTTACGTCATCGGTTTTTCGTTTCCTCCCCTACTCGATTCAGACAGTACTCTACAAAAATATAGAAATATTTTGACTACACATTGCTTTTTCTGACCTATCTCTAGCTCTAAATTGGCCGCCCACTAGGGTGACAACGACCCACCACCACCCGCTGTTGGCAGTACCGCATGCCAAGGATCACTTTATGCCATCAAGATGCTTCACTTCACTTACGCCGTGGGATCTTCGATTTCTGCCCTACTCAATTCAGACAACAGTACTTCAAAGCAAATAAATGAATAAATATTTCGTTTCGCGTTACGGCACTTTTCGATTACGATTTTATGATGTCGAGATGCTCCAGTGATCAGTTTACTCTAATACTAGTTTCTCATTGAAGTATTTCTAAAAGAATGCAGAGAATTATTCCTTCAACTCCGTTATTGCCGTATATAAACTTACAATATCCGTCTCCAGTTTCATTGGTATAATACAAAATTTCTACACCAACTGCTCATACAATAACAAGCAATAAACTTGACGCAGAATATACCGCCCTCGTGGGCGGTGATGGCCCACCACATCTCGCCGCCCACAGCTCCTCATGAAGAACATGGTTTAATTCCGTTTAGATTGTGCAGAGAGAATCATCCGTTATGATCTTGCCTTTTCAACAAATTATATGTAAGTTCCTAGGTTTAACTGAAATTCGGTGAACCCCACAACCCTACAAATTGTCGGTATTAATGCTTTGACATTGAAGAATTGTTAAACAAATACCTTACAATGATACCTATTATTTAAAGACCTTTCAGTATATTGATATTAAATTCAAGTGGTTCTTTCTTCTGGAGCGGCTAATAATATGAACAATCAGGGCGAAAAGAGGTGTTGCTTAAGTTGTCGTTTTAAAGTACGCTCTGTATTCACGGTGACTCAGACCGAGGAAGGGTGACATGCAGTAATGTATGGCCGTGCTCTAGTCATAGACTGTGAATATTTCACTTAAGGGCAGGGTTTTGAGGATTAATTTTTTATTTTATTTCTTCAAACCACCCACTGCTCATAGCGCTTACGCCAACACTATTTAATTATTTCACCACATTGCAGGCTTCACACATATTCGGTGTATCCTACGATCCTACAAATGACGACAATACATTAAAAAGTACTCACAACAAAAACTTTACCTTGATTCACAGATCTGCTTCAATATCCAAGGAGATTAACAGAGGTCGTTCTTTTATTAATAGTAGCAAGTTGATCCTATTTTCGAGGGCAGTTAACTAAAAAGATTTGCAGTTAATTTCGCAAATTAAAAAATTTACGAACCGTTTATTATACTTACTTCACAATTTTGTTTTGAAGTTATATAATCATGTTTACTTACTACATCAAAGCTGTCACAATAAAATATGTTGTCACATTCACAATTAAAACGTCTTCACTTAATAAAGAACAAACATACTACCTTATTCGATGTTTTCACCATATCCTTTCACGTTCGGAACCTACCTGAAACAGAAAATAACTAATGAAGACATAGATATTGAAAATTGAATCTATCGCGTAATATTAAATAGGATAACGCATGATGTAATTAGATAAGAAATATTTAATACGGAATGAAGATGTTCAAATTTTGACATGATATCATTAGCCGGAGCCGGAAACTACAAAACTTTTTATCGCAGATCTATAATAATCTACGTACCTTTAACTCCTTTCCCTTTCGCAGTCGTCCCCATTATGATACCATTTAAATGCCTCTGCGTGATTGCACTCTGAAACAATAGAGAAATGATTAGGTACCTACACACTGAAATGAAAAGATATAATGAGGAAATAGGTAAAATTTTGAATGAAAGTACCACGCCAATACGCATAGATTAGTATCAAATAAGAATTTTTTAAGAAGCATTTAAAAGAAACCTCAATTTGCAGGCATACAATGCTGACAGTATTTAACAAACTTTCACTAAACGTTCATACTTCTTGTATTATTGACATAGAAAATATTCACAATGACCGACTCACCACTAGAGTGTAGTGCAAGGATGTTAGAGGGTCGGGTCCAATCCTACTGCATCTCCATCACTCGCACGCGGAAATAAGAGTCTACTAACTGCTCTTCTGGGCTCCGAAGCCCCCAGAAAATTTCCGAATACAGTTACAGGACTTAACACTTGTAATATCCAAGAAATTTTAAAAATAACCAAGATATTGACAAGATACTCGTCGAGGTTCGACTCAGATTTAACGACCGACATGCACCACTCCACGGTAGATTGGTACACGCTTATTTTAGCTTCCAGCTCACTTCATTAATACCACTTTAGCCCAGTACTGGTCTCTATCTGCGTAATCTAGTTACTTCTCGAACACTTCATTTACTTTTAACTTCCCGCGCACTTAACTAACACTAGTTCACTTAATGTCTGTCTTGCCTTCATCTGCCATTCGAGAATACTGGAAATAGAAAATATACATGATAATTAGTAAAATTATATTTGATGTTACGTTGCATTCTGCCCCACAGATATGACAACGCCGATATTCCTCAAAATTTCCAATTTCTCCATATCACATTGTTGTTGGGCATCTTGTAAAAAAAAAACAATTCTCTGATGTGGACAGTTCCCCAGAATCTGTATTTTTTAAAATTGAATTGCGTTGTTAAACTTAGTGCACGTTAGACAAAGGAAAACCCAGTGTGAGCAGTATCACAACATTTTTTTATATATATATAAATAAATATACTATTATATGGCATCACTATAAAAAGTATTCCCTGATGTGGACAGTACCACAATTTATGTATTTCCTAAACTGAGTTACCTGTCGTTATCAGGAGATATTGAAATAGAAACTTCCCTCGAAATCACTTTTGCATTGTTATTTGACATATTGATAAGAAAGATTTCCTGTTTTGGACAGTACCATAACTTGTGTTTTAAAATTAGTTCCCTGTTGTTCTCATTAGTTATTGAAATAAAAGATTTCCCCCAAGTTACGTTTACATTGTCATTGGACATATTGATAAATATTCTCTGATGTGGACGGTGCCCCAACTTGTATTTTTAAAATGAGTTACCTATAATTATCAGTAGATTTTGAAATAAAAAATTCCCCCGAAATAACTTTCGCATTGTTATTGGACATTTTCAGAAGAAATATTCCCTGATGTGGACAGTACCACAATTAGTGTATCCATAAAATTAGTTCCCAATTGTTCTCAGTAGATATAGAAATTAAAAATTCCCCCGAAATCACCCCCTTGCATTGTTATTGGACATATTGGTAAAACAGATTTCCCAGATACCACAACTTTTATTTTTAAAATGAGTCCCCTGTCGTTCTCAGTAGATATTGAAATAAAAAGTTCCCCGGTCATGTTTGCATTTTAATTGGACATATTGATAAGAAATACCCCCCGATGGACAATACCAAAACTTGTGCATCTTTGAAATGAGTTCCCTATTGTTCTCAGTAGATATTAAAATAGAAAGTTCCTCCGCAGTAGCTCTTACATTTTCAGTGGACATATTGATAAGAAATGTTCCTTATGTAGACATAGTTCCCTATAGTTATCAGTAGTTATTGAAATAAAAAATTCCCCCGAAGTCACTTTTGATAAGAAATATTTCGTGATATGAACAGTACGACAGCTTGCATTTTTAAAATGAGTCCCCTGTCGTTCTCAGTAGATAATGAAATAAAAAATTCCCCCGATGTCACGTTTGCATAGTTATTGGAATTTTTAATAAGAATGTGGACAGTACCACATCATGTGTATTTTTAAAATGAGTCCCCTCGTTGTTCTCAGTAGATAGTGAAATAAGAAATTCCACCGAAGTCACTTCTGCATTGTTATTGGTCATTGATAAATATTCCCCGATGCGGATAGTACCATAACTTATAACTTGAAAATGAGTTCCCTATGGTTATCAGTAGATATTGAAATATATAATATTACCTGATGTGGACAGTACCACAACTTGTATTTTTAAAATGAGTCCCCTGTCGTTCTAAATAGATATTGAAATAAGAAATGCCCCCGAAGCCACGCCTGCATTGTAATTGGACGTATTGATATAGAAATATTCCCTGATGATGGCAGTGCCACAGCTTGTGTATTTTTAAAATGAGTTCCCAATTGTTCCCAGTAGATATTGAAATAGAAAGTTCCCCCGCAGTCACTCTTGCATTGCCAGTTGACATATTGATGAGAAATATTCCCTGATATGGACAGTACCACAACTTGTATTTTTAAAGTGAGTTCCCAATTGTTCGCAGTAGACTTTGAAATAAAATATTCCCCGAAGTCACTTCTGCATTGTTATTGGACATATTGATAAGAAATATTCCCTGATGTAGACAGTACCACAACTTGTGTATTATTAAAATGGGTTCCCTGTTGTTCTAAGTAAATTTTGAAATAAAAAATTTCCCCTAAGTCACCTCTGCATTGTTATTGGACATATTGATAAGAAATATTCCCTGATGTGGACAATACCACGATTTGTATTGTTAAAATGAGGTCCCTGTCGTTCTCAGTAATATTGAAATAAAAAATTCCCCCGAAGTCACGTTTGCATTGTAATTGGAATTATTGATAAGAAATATTCCACAACAAGTGTATTTTTAAAAAGAGTTCATTGTTGTTCTCAGTAGATAGTGAAATAAAAAATTCCACCGAAGTCATTTCTGCATTATTATTGGTCATAGATAAGAAACACTCCCCGATGCGGATAGTTCCATAACTTGTAACTTGAAAGTGAGTTCCCTATGGTTATCAGTAGATATTGAAATAAAAAATATTCCCTCATGTGGACAGTACCACAATTTGTATTTTTAAAATGAGTCCCCTGTCCTTGTAAATAGATACTGAAATAAGAAATTCCCCCGAAACCACGCCGGCATTGCAATTGAATATATTGATATAGAAATATTCCCTGATGGTAGTACCACAACTTGTGTATTTTTAAGATGAGTTCCCAATTGTTCCCAGTAGATGTTGAAATAGAAAGTTCCCCCGCAGTCACTCTTGCATTGCCGATTGACATATTGATAAGAAATATTCCCTGATATGGACAGTACCACAACTTGTATTTTTAAAGTGAGTTCCCAATTGTTCTCAGTAGATATTAAAATAAAATATTCCCCGAAGACACTTCTGCATGGTTATTGGCTGTATTAGTAAAAATATTCCATGATGCGGATAGTACCATAACTTGTATTTTGAAAATGAGTTCCCTATAGTTGTCAGTAGATATTGACATAAGAAATATTCCCTGATGTGGACAGTACCACAACTTGTATTTATAAAGTGAGTTCAATATTGTTCTCAGTAGACATTGAAATAAAGAATTGCTCCGAAGTCACTATTGCGTAATTATTGGACATATTGATAAAAAGCATTCCGTGATGTGGACAGTACCACAACTTGTTTTTTAGAGTGAGTTCCCAATTGTTCTCAGTAGATAGTGAAATAAAATATTCCCCGAAGTCACTTCTGCATTATTGGTCGTATTGGTAATAAATATTCTATGATGCGGGTAGTACCATAACTTGAATTTTGGAAATGAGTTTCCTATTGTTATCAGTAGATATTGACACAAGAAATATTCCCTGATGTGGACAGTACCACAACTTGTATTTTTAAAGTGAGTTCCCTATTGTTCTCAGTGGACATTGAAATAAAGAGTTCCTCCGAAGTCACTTTTGCGTTATTATTGGACATATTGATAAAAAACTTTCCCTGATGTGGACAGTACCACAACTTGTATTTTTATAATGAGTTTTCTGCTGTTCTCTGCAGATATTGAAATAAAAAGTTTCCCTGAAGTCACTTCTGCATATATTTTGAAAATGAGTTCCCTATAGTTATCAGTAGATATTGAAATAAGAAATATTCCCTGATGTGGACAGTACCACTAGTAGTATTTTTAAAATGAGTTCCTTGTGGTTCTCAGTAGATATTGAAATAAAAAATTCTCCCGAAGTCAGTTTTGATTTGCTATCGGTCATATTGATAAGAATTGTTCTCTGGTGTGGACAGGAGCACAACTTGTGTATTTAGAATGAGTTTTCTGTTATTCTCTGCAGATATTGAAATAAAAAATTCCTCCGAAGTCACTTTTGCATTGCTATTGGACATATAATAAGAAATATTTCCTGATGTGGACAGTACCACAACTTTTGTATTATTAAAATGGATTCTCTGTTGTTCTAAGTAGATTTTGAAATGCAGAATTCCCCTAAGTCACCCCTTTGAATTGTCATTGGACATACTGATATAAAACATTCCCTGAAGAGGACAGCACTACGACTTACGTATTTTTTCAAATGTGACATGAGCTATTGCCAATCGACATTGACATAAAAAATTCCTCTGAAATCATCTTGGACATATTGATAAGAAATATTCCCTGCCGTGGAGAGTGCCATAACCTATATAATTTTTTAATGTGTTCCGTGTTGTCAGTAGATATTGAAATATAGAATTTCGCTCATGTCACCTTTATGATATTGGGCAGTTTAATGACAAATTATCCCTGAGGTGGGTTGCAGCACAACTTATGCATTATCTTTAAAATGTTATTTGCTATCGATAGCATATATTAAAATAAAAATTTCCCCATGTCACCATTATATTGTTATTGGTCGTCTTGATAAAACATATTCCCTGATGTGAGTTCATATGTGCTTGCATCTAAATGAGCCGCCCTCCAGGGCGTCGATTCCACACCAGGAACCGCTCTCAACGCCTCATTCCAGAGATCACTTCATATCGTCGAAATGTGTTACTTCACTTACGTCGTCAGATTTTCGTTTGCTGCCCTACTCAGTTCAGACAGTGCTCCTACAAGCAAATATTAATAAATATTTCCATTAAACACTGCTTATTCTGACATACCTATCAATTTATATGTGCTTGCCATCAAATTTGCCGCCCTCCAGGGCAACGATGACTCACCACCACCCGCTGCTCGCAGCGCCTCATTCCATGGACCATTTTATGTCGTCGAAATGCTTCACTTCAATTACGTCATCGGATTTTCGTTTGCTCCCCTACTCGATATAGACAGCACTCTATAAAAATATAGAAATATTTTGACTACACATTGCTTTTTCTGACCTATTTCTACCTCTAAATTGGCCGCCCACCAGGGTGACAACGACCCACCACCACCCGCTGTTGGCAGCACCGCATGCCAAGGATCACTTTATGCCATCAATATGCTTCACTTCACTTACGCCGTGGGATCTTCGATTTCTGCCCTACTCAATTCAGACAACAGTACTTCAAAGCAAATAAATGAATAAATATTTCGTTTCGCGTTACGGCACTTTTCGATTACGATTTTATGATGTCGAGATGCTCCAGTGATCAGTTTACTCTAATACTAGTTTCTCATTGAAGTATTTCTAAAAGAATGCAGAGAATTATTCCTTCAACTCCATTATTGCCGTATATAAACTTACAATATCCGTCTCCAGTTTCATTGGTATAATACAAAATTTCTACACCAACTGCTCATACAATAACAAGCAATAAACTTGACGCAGAATATACCGCCCTCGTGGGCGGTGATGGCCCACCACCTCCCGCCGCCCACAGCTCCTCATGAAGAACATGGTTTAATTCCGTTTAGATTGTGCAGAGAGAATCACCAGTTATGATCTTGCTTTTTCAACAAATTATATGTAGGTTCCTAGGTTTAACTGAAATTCGGTGAACTAAAAAGATTTGCAGTTAATTTCACAAATTAAACAATTTACGAACCGTTTATACATACTTCACAATTTTGTTTTGAAGTCATGTAATCATGTTTACTTACTCCATCAAAGCTGTCACAATAAAACATGTTATCACATTCACAATTAAAACGTCTTCACTTAATAAAGAACAAACATACTACCTTGTTCGATGTTTTCACCATATCCTTTCACGTTCGGAACCTACCTGCAACAGAAAATAACTAATGAAGACATAGATATTGAAAATTGAATCTACCGCGTAATATTAAATAGGATAACGCATGGTGTAATTAGATAAGAAATATTAATAGAGAATGAAGATATTCAAATTTTGACGTGAAATCATTAGCCAGAGCCGGACTCTACAAAACTTTTTATCGCAGATCTATAATAATCTACGTACCTTTAACTCTTTTCCCTTTCGCAGTCGTCCCCATTATGATACCATTTAAATGCCTCTGCGTGATTGCACTCTGAAACAAGAGAGAAATGATTAGGTACCTACTCACCACACACTAAAATGGAAAGATATAATGAGGAATTAGGTAAAATATTGAATGAAAGTACCACGCCAATACGCAGATTAGTATCAAATAAGAACATATTTTTTAAGAAGCATTTAAAAGAAAGCTCAATTTGCAGTCATGCAATGCTGACAGTATTTAGCAAACTTTCACTCAACGTTCATACTTCTTTTAATATTGACAGAAAATATTCACAATGAGGGACTCACCAGTAGAGTGTAGTACAAGGATATTAGAGGGTCGGGTCCAATCCTACTGCATCTCCATCACTCGCACGCGGAAATAAGAGTCTACTAACTGCTCTTCTGGGCTCCGAAGCCCCCAGAAAATTTCCGAATACAGTTACAGGACTTAACACTTGTAATATCCAGGAAATTTTAAAAATAACCAAGATATTGACAAGATACTTGTCGAGGTTCGACTCAGATTTAACGACCGGCATGCACCACTCCACGGTAGATTGGTACACGCTTAACTTAGCTTCCAGCTCACTTCATTAATACCACTTTAGCCCACTACTGATCTCTATCTGCGTAATATAGTTACTACTCGAAAACTTCATTTACTTTTAACTTACCGCGCACTTAACTAACACTAGTTCACTTAATGTCTGTCTTGCCTTCATCTGCCATTGGAGAATACTGGAAATAGAAAATATACATGATAATTAGTAAAATTATATTTGATGTTAAGTTCCATTCTGGCCCACAGATATAATAACGCCGATATTCCTCAAAATTCCCCATTTCTACATATCACATTGTTGTTGGGCATCTTGTAAAAAAAAAAACAATTCTCTGATGTGGAAAGTTCCCCAGAATCTGTATTTTTTAAAATTGAATTGCCTTGTTAAACTTAGTGCACATTAGACAAAAAAAACCCAGTGTGAGCGGTATCACAACATTTTTTTTTTATTTAAATAAATATACTGTTATATGGCATCACTATAAAAAGTATTCCCTGATGTGGACAGTACCACAATTAGTGTATCCATAAAACTAGTTCCCCTTGTTCTCACTAGACAGATTCCCCAGATACTACAACTTGTATTTTTAAAATGAGTCCCCTGTCGTTCTCAGTAGATATTGAAATAAGAAATTCCACCGAAGTCACTTCTGCATTGTTATTGGTCATTGATAAGAAATATTCCCCGATGCGGATAGTACCATAACTTATAACATGAGAATGAGTTCCCTATGGTTATCGGTAGATATTGAAATAAAAAATATTCCCTGATGTGGACAGTACCACAACTTCCATTTTTAAAATGAGTCCCCTGTCGTTCTAAATAGATATTGAAATAAGAAATGCCCCCAAAGACACGCCTGCATTGTAATTGGACATATTGATATAGAAATATTCCCTGATGATGGCAGTACCACAGCTTGTGTATTTTTAAAATGAGTTCCCAATTGTTCACAGTAGATATTGAATTATAAAGTTCCCCCGCAGTCACTGTGTCCCCCGCAGTCACATTGCCAGTTGAAATATTGATAAGAAATATTCCCTGATATGGACAGTACCACAACTTGTATTTTTAAAGTGATTTCCCAATTGTTCGCAGTAGGCATTGAAATAAAATATTCCCCGAAGTCACTTCTGCATTGTTATTGGACATATTGATAAGAAATATTCCCTGATGTGGACAGTACCACAACTTGTGTATTATTAAAATGGGTTCCCTGTTGTTCTAAGTAGATTTTGAAATAAAAAATTTCCCCTAAGTCACCTCTGCATTGTTATTGGACATATTGATAAGAAATATTCCCTGATGTGGACAATACCACGGTTTGTATTGTTAAAATAAGGTCCCAGTCGTTCTCAGTAATGTTGAAATAAAAAATTCCCCAGAAGTCACGATTGCATTGTAATTGGAATTATTGATAAGAAATATTCCCTGATGTGGACAGTACCACAATATGTGTATTTTTAAAAAGAGTTCATTGTTGTTATCAGTAGATAGTGAAATAGAAAATTCCACCGAAGTCATTTCTGCATTGTTATTGGTCATAGATAAGAAACATTCTCCGATGCGGATAGTTCCATAACTTGTAACTTGAAAATGAGTTCCCTATAGTTATCAATAGATATTGAAATAAAAAATATTCCGTGATGTGGACAGTACCACAACTTGTATTTTTAAAATGAGTCCCCTGTCGTTCTAAATAGATACTGAAATAAGAAGTTCCCCCGAAACCACGCCTGCATTGCAATTGGACATATTGATAAAGAAATATTCCCGGATGGTAGTACCACAACTTGTGTATTTTTAAAATGAGTTCCCAATTTTTCCCAGTAGATGTTGAAATAGAAAGTTCCCCGCAGTCACTCTTGCATTGCCGGTTGACATATTGATAAGAAATATTCCCTGATATGGACAGTACCACAACTTGTATTTTTAAAGTGAGTTCCCTATTGTTCTCAGTGGACATTGAAATAAAGAATTCCTCCGAAGTCACTTTTGCGCTATTATTGGACATATTGATAAAAAACTGTCCCTGATGTGGACAGTACCACAACTTGTATTTTTAAAATGAGTTCCTAGTGGTTCTCAGTAGATATTGAAATAAAAAATTCTCCCGAAGTCACTTTTGGATTGCTATCGGCCATATTGATAAGAATTGTTCCCTGGTGTGGACAGGAGCACAACTTGTGTTTTTAGAATGAGTTTTCTGTTATTCTCTGCAGATATTGAAATAAAAAATTCCTCCGAAGTCACTTTTGCATTGTTATTGGACATATAATAAGAAATATTCCCTGATGTGGACAGTACCACAACTTTTGTATTATTAAAATGTATTCTCTGTTGTTCTAAGTAGATTTTGAAATAAAAAATTCCCCCGAAGTCACCCCTTTGAATTGTCATTGGACATACTGATATAAAACATTCCCCGAAGAGGACAGTACCACGACTTTTTCAAATGTGCCATGAGCTATTGCCAGTCGACATTGACATTGACAAAATTCCTCTGAAATAATCTTGGACATATTGATAAGAAATATTACCTGCTGTGGAGAGTACCATAACCTATATAATTTTCAAATGTGTTACTTGTTGTCAGTAGATATTAAAATATATAATTTCGCTCATGGCACCTTTATATTGGGCATTTTAATGACAAATTTTCCCTGAGGTGGGTTGCAGCACAACTTATGTATTATTTTTAAAATGTTATTTGCTATCGATGGTATATATTAAAATAAAAAATTCCCCCATGTCACCATGATATTGTTATTAGTCGTCTTGATAAAATATATTCCCAGATGTGAGTTCATATGTGCCTGCTTCTAAATGGGCCGCCCTCCAGGGCGTCGACTCCACACCAGGAACCGCTCTCAACGCCTCATTCCAGAGATCACTTCATATCGTCGAAATGCGTTACTTCACTTACGTCGTCAGATTTTCGTTTGCTGCCCTACTCAGTTCAGACAGTACTCCTACAAGCAAATATTAATAAATATTTCCATTAAACACTGCTTATTCTGACATACCTATCAATTTATATGTGCTTGCCACCAAATTTGCCGCCCTCCAGGGCAACGGTGACCCACCACCACCCGCTGCTCGCAGCGCCTCAATCCATGGACCATTTTATGTCGTCGAAATGCTTCACTTCAATTACGTCATCGGATTTTCGTTTGCTCCCCTACTCGATATAGACAGTACTCTACAAAAATATAGAAATATTTTGACTACACATTGCTTTTTCTGACCTATCTCTACCTCTAAATTGGCCGCCCACCAGGGTGACAACGACCCTCCACCACCCGCTGTTGGCAGCACCGCATGCCAAGGATCACTTTATGCCATCAAGATGCTTCACTTCACTTACGCCGTGGGATCTTCGATTTCTGCCCTACTCAATTCAGACAACAGTACTTCAAAGCAAATAAATCAATAAATATTTCGTTTCGCGTTACGGCACTTTTCGATTACGATTTTATGATGTCGATGCTCCAGTGATCAGTTTACTCTAATTCTAGTTTCTCATTGAAGTATTTCTAAAAGAATGCAGAGAATTATTCCTTCAACTCCATTATTGCCGTATATAAACTTACAATATCCGTCTCCAGTTTCATTGGTATAATACAAAATTTCTACACCAACTGCTCATACAATAACAAGCAATAAACTTGACGCAGAATATACCGCCCTCGTGGGCGGTGATGGCCCACCACCTCCCGCCGCCCACAGCTTCTCATGAAGAACATGGTTTAATTCCGTTTAGATTGTGCAGAGAGAATCATCAGTTATGATCTTGCTTTTTCAAGAAATTATATGTAGGTTCCTAGGTTTAACTGAAATTCGGTGAACCCCACAACCCTACAAATTGTCGGTATTAATGATTTGACATTGACATTGAAGAATATTAATCTGAATTGTTAAACAAATACCTTACAATGATACCCAGTATTTAAAGAACTTTCAGTATGTTGATATTAAATTCAAGTGGTTCTTCGCTATAATACTTTCTTCTGGAGCGGGGGTGGGTGTTAATTTTACTTGACATTCGTTTTATAGTAAGCTCTGTATTCCCAATTACCCAGACCGAGGGAGGGTAACGTACAATGTACGGCCGTGCTCTAGTGAGGGATTGTGAATATTTTGCTCACGGGGCTTTAGGGGTTAAAATCATCAGGATGAAATTAAACGAGAAGATACATTTTTATTTCTAATAATATGAACAATCAGGGCGAAAAGAGGTGTTGTTTAAGTTGTCGTTTTAAAATAAGCTCTGTATTCACGGTGTCTCAGACCGAGGGAGGGTGACATACAGTAATGTATGGCCGTGCTCTAGTCATAGACTGTGAATAGTTCACTTAAGGGCAAGGTTTTGAGGATTAATTTTTTATTTTATTTATTCAAACCACCCACTGCTCATAGCGCTTACGCCAACACTATTTAATTATTCCACCACATTGCAGGCTTCACACAAATTGGGTGTATCCTACGATCCTGCAAATGACGACAATACATTAAAAAGTAATCACAACAAAAACTTTACCTTGATTCACAGATCTGCTTCATTATCCAAGGAGATTAACAGAGGTCGTTCTTTTATTAATAGTAGCAAGTTGATCCGATTTCCGAGGGCAAGTAACTAAAAAGATTTGCAGTTAATTTCACAAATTAAACAATTTACGAACCGTTTATACTTACTTCACTATTTTGTTTTGAAGTCATCTAATCATGTTTACTTACTGCATCAAAGCTGTCACAATAAAACATGTTATCACATTTACAATTAAAACGTCTTCACTTAATAAAGAACAAACATACTACCTTATTCGATGTTTTCACCATATCCTTTCACGTTCGGAACCTACCTGCAACAGAAAATAAGTAATGAAGACAGAGATATTGAAAATTGAATCTATTACGTAATATTAAATAAGATAACGCATGGTGTAATTAGATAAGAAATATTAATACAGAATGAAGATGTTCAAATTTTGACGTGAAATCATTAGCCGGAGCCGGAAACTACAAAACTTTTTATCGCAGATCTACAATAATCTACATACCTTTAACTCCTTTCCCTTTCGCAGTCGTCCCCATTATGATACCATTTAAATGCCTCTGCGTGATTGCACTCTGAAACAAGAGAGAAATGATTAGGTACCTGCTCACCACACACTAAAATGGAAAGATATAATGAGGAATTAGGTAAAATATTGAATGAAATTACCACGCCAATACGCATAGATTAGTATCAAATAAGAATACATCTTTTAGGCAGCATTTAAAAGCTCAATTTGCAGTCATACAATGCTGACAGTATTTAGCAAACTTTCACTCAACGTTCATACTTCTTTTAATATTGACAGAAAATATTCACAATGACGGACTCACCACTAGAGTGTAGTGCAAGGATGTTAGAGGGTCGGGTCCAATCCTACTGCATCTCCATCACTCGCACGCGGAAATAAGAGTCTACTAACTGCTCTTCTGGGCTCCGAAGCCCCCAGAAAATTTCCGAATACAGTTACAGGACTTAACACTTGTAATATCCAAGAAATTTTAAAAATAACCAAGATATTGACAAGATACTCGTCGAGGTTCGACTCAGATTTAACGACCGGCATGCACCACTCCACGGTAGATTGGTACACGCTTAACTTAGCTTCCAGCTCACTTCATTAATACCACTTTAGCCCAGTACTGGTCCCTATCTGCCTAATCTAGTTACTACTCGAAAATTTCATTTACTTTTAACTTCCCGCGCACTTAACTAACACTAGTTCACTTAATGTCTGTCTTGCCTTCATCTGCCATTCGAGAATACTGGAAATAGAAAATATACATGATAATTAGTAAAATTATATTTGACGTTACGTTGCATTCTGCCACACAGGTATAATAACGCCGATATTCCTCAAAATTCCCCATTTCTCCATATCACATTGTTGTTGGGCATCTTGTAAAAAAAACAACTCTCTGATGTGGACAGTTCCCCAGAATCTGTATTTTTTTAAATTGAATTGCGTTGTTAAACTTAGTGCACATTAGACAAAGAAAAACCCAGTGTGAGCAGTATCACAACATTTTTTTATATATATATAAATAAATATACTGTTATATGGCATCACTATAAAAAGTATTCCCTGATGTGGACAGTACCACAATTTATGTATTTCCTAAACTGAGTTACCTGTCGTTATCAGGAGATATTGAAATAGAAACTTCCCTCGAAATCACTTTTGCATTGTTATTTGACATATTGATAAGAAAGATTTCCTGTTGTGGACAGTACCATTCCCTGTTGTTCTCATTAGTTATTGAAATAAAAAATTTCCCCGAAGTTACGTTTACATTGTCATTGGACATATTGATAAATATTCTCTGATGTGGACGGTGCCCCAACTTGTATTTTTAAAATGAGTTACCTATAATTATCAGCAGATATTGAAATAAAAAATTCCCCCGAAATAACTTTCGCATTGTGATTGGACATTTTCAGAAGAAATATTCCCTGATTTAGACAGTACCACAACATGTGTATTTTTAAAATGAGTTCCTTGTTGTTCTAAGTAGATAGTGAAATAAAAAATTTCACCGAAGTCATTTCTGCATTGTTATTGGTCATTGATAAGAAATATTCCCCGATGCGGATAGTTCCATAACTTGTAACTTGAAAATGAGTTCCCTATGGTTATCAGTAGATATTGATAAAAAAAATATTCCCTGATGTGGACAGTACCACAATTTGTATTTTTAATATAAGTCCCCTGTCGTTCTAAATAGATATTGAAATAAGAAATTCCCCCGAAGCCACGCCTGCATTACAATTGGACATATTGATATAAAAATATTCCCTGATGGTAGTACCACAACTTGTGTATTTTTAAAATGAGTTCCCAATTGTTCCCATTGCCAGTAGATATTGAAATAGAAAGTTCTCCGCAGTCATTCTTGCATTGCCAGTTGGCATAATGATAAGAAATATTCCCTGATATGGACAGTACCACAACTTGTATTTTTAAAGTGAGTTCCCAATTGTTCTCAGTAGATATTGAAATAAAATATTTCCCGAACTCACTTCTGCATTGCTATTGGTTGAATTGGTAAGAATATTCCATGATGCGGATAGTACCATAACTTGTATTTTGAAAATTAATTTTCTATAGTTATCAGTAGATATTGATATAAGAAATATTCCCTGATGTGGACAGTACCACAACTTGTATTTTTAAAGTGAGTTCCCCATTGTTCTCAGTAGACATTGTAATAAAGAATTCCTCCGAAGTCAATTTTGCGTTATTATTAGACAAATCGATAAAAACATTCCCTGATGTGGACAGTACAACTTGTATTTTTAGAGTGGGTTCCCAATTGTTCTCAGTAGATATTGAAATAAAATATTCCCCGAAGTCACTTCTGCATTATTGGTCGTATTGCTAAGAAATATTCCATGATTATAATAGTACCATAACTAGTATTTTGAAAATGAGTTCCCTATAGTTATCAGTAGATATTGAAATAAGACATATTCCCTGATGTGGACAGTACCACAACTTGTATTTTTAAAATGAGTTCCTTGTGGTTCTCCGTAGATGCTGAAGTAAAAAATTCCCCCGAAGTCAGTTTTGGATTGCTATCGGTCAAATTGATAAGAATGTTCCCTGGTGCGGACAGTAGCACAACTTGTGTTTTTAAAATTAGTTTTCTGTTATTCTCTGCAGATATTGAAATAAAAAGTTGCTCCGACGTCACTTTTGCATTGTTATTGGACATATAATAAGAAGTTTCTGGCCTCTTATTATCCTATTCTACTTATCCCCCCCCCTACCAACCCTTCAACGGAATTATCTCACTTAGATGTCATTACAATAAATACCTGTACGAAACAAGTGAATATATCAATTTTATTTTATCAACCCCTATACAAATAATAGAGTGTAGTTGGTGGGGATTGAAAAATATTTTATAGGTTGGTGGTTTCTAGTATAAGTATACACCAAATCTCAAATTTCTGTTCTCTTACTAGTTTGCTTTACTCAGTTTTCCCTATTTACCACTATTAACCCCCCACCCATTCAACGGATTCATCTCAAATTATAATCTAATTCCAGATGTCCTTATAATACATATGTGTATCAAATTTCAAGTAAATCTCAATTTATGTTTATCAGTCTCCCTAAATAATTGAGTGGGGATGGTGGAGGGGGCTGAAAAATGTTGTAAAAAAATCTAAGGCCTAGGCTTCTAGTATATACATCAAATCCCAAGTTTATGTACTCTTAACAGCTTACTTTAGTTACTTTCTCCTATTTACCTCTATTTAACCTTCAACCCTTCAATTAGTCCAGTCAGTAAAGTAAAAAATACACCAAAAGCTCGCAAAAAAGTTATCTGATATTTTCCTTCCGTAACTGTTAGTGCGAGGATTAAACATCACAAATCCACAAAAGTCAGTTCTGGGGTGCCGCGCAACCCCTTAAAAAAACCACCCCTTCGGTGAAAATAACCTTATTTTACTGATAATTCGCTAACCGTTGAAGATATAAAACTGAAAGTTTGAATAATTGTTTAAAAAAAGTCATGTAATTTTCTTATATATGCCAAAATTTGTATTTTTAATGCGCGTAAATTTCGATTACTTGAAATTTTTTGCGCACGGCCTATAGAAAAAATTGAATTGCTCGAGAACTAAACAAGCTAGGAAGAAAAATCAAAATGGATTTTAAAGGGGATATAAAATACTATCTTGTGTTGCCATTTTTGAAGACTCTTAATATTTACTAGTATATGAAAATAACAATATAATATAGTTATCTCTTGATTTTTTGTGCATCTAACTATTCACAGGTCCATAAAAAATAACTGACTGTAAGTTATAAATCTTTTAGTTCAAGGTAGTAACTTTAATGCAGAAATAGTAAGGAATAAAAATATTCACATTTACAAATTTAGCAGCATATTAAAGTTAGCCAAAAGAAAATCCAAAAAGGCTGCGTATTCAATTCTTTGATGATATTTTTTTAATACAACTTTTTAACTATTAAATGATTAGAAACAATAGTTATATGATATATAAACTCAAAAAAAAAACATTTTGACCTCAATTTTCAAGACGTTTCTATCTTTTTTTAATTTTAGGAAACAATAAAAAGTTGGCCAAAATTTGGCTAACTTCAACATGTTAGTAAATTTTTAAATGTGAATATTTTCATTCTTAACTTTTTCTTCATTGAAGTACTACCTTGAACTAAAAGATAATGCATTTATAACTTATAGTAAAGTCAGGTATTTTTTATGGACCTGTGAATAGTTAAAAGTGCAGAAAATCAAGAGGTATATTATATTTTTATTTTTATATACTATTAGATATCAACAGCCATCAAAAATAGAAACACAAAAGAATATTTTATATCCCCTTTAAAATCCATTTTGAATTTTCTTCCTAGCATGTTTGGTTTTCTAGCAATTCAATTTTTTCTAGGCCGCGTGCAAAAATTTCAAATAAACGAAAATTCGTGCGCATTAAAAATTTAATTTTGCAATTTTTTTCAATATCGATTTTCTTGAAATCCATGGGATATACAAGAGAATTACAAGAAGACTTTTTTTAGACAATTAGTCAAGCTTTCTTTTTTATGATGAGCAATTGTTCTATATCTTCAACGGTTAATCAGTTATCGGCAAAATACGGATTTTTTCAGCGAAGATGTGGTTTTTTGGGGGGGGTTGCGCGATACCCCCAGAACTGATTTTTGGGGTTTTGTGATATGCAATCCATCCACTAACAGTTTCTGAAGAAAAATCTCAGATAACGTTTTTTATATATGTTTGGTATAAATTGTCGTGTACAACGGAGCATTTATCACACTTATCGGTCGGTATTTACAATTTGTATTGATATTAAAATATTTGGAATTGTACAATATGAATTTTAATAAAGCGGAACTTGTAGACATGACTTTTGTTTTGGGCGAGTCAGACAGAAATTGTCTACTCGCCAATAGAATTCATCACCAATGTTATTCTGAAGGAAGGATCCCTGAAGTTCCAAAACCTTCTCGGTAGATTTCTACAAACTAGAAATGTCGAATATAAAAAAGTGAAAGAATAAAATACATTGTGAAGGAACAAAATGAGTTTTCTGTGGTGCTGGCAAGGGTTGAGAATCCCCATGTTAGTCAAAGAGAAGTGAGCTCATTAGTAGGAATAAGTAGACGGTCTGTGGGTCGAATCTTAAAAACAAATAAGTTGCATGCATATCATATTCAAGTGCACCAGGAATTATCTGATGACGATTTTCAAAAGCGCCTACAATTTTGTAATTGGGCCAGAGGTAAAATGCAAGATGATGTCAACTTCTTCAATAATGTTTTATTCACTGCTGAGGTAACTTTTCATAAAAATGGATTTGTTAATAGGCACAATTTCCATTATTATCCTTCGGAAAAATCCTCACTTTTTATGCAAGCTGATAACCAACACAGATGGTCTATAAACGTTTGGGGAGGAATTATTGGAGAACATGTAATAGGGCCATATTTCTTTGATGGTACATTGACTGGAGCTATTTATCTTCATTTTTGCCACAATTATTTGTAAATCTCCCTAAAAGAATTCGAAATAGGATGTGGTTTCAGCAAGATGGTGCTTTACCACATTATTTAAATGCAGTAAGAGACCACTCATTTCAAAAGCGCATAGAGATGTGTGTCAACCGAAATAGGCAATATGTGGAATATTTATTATAATTTTTTCTACTGAGTTATTTGAAGAAACCTCTTTTACTTCCACATCCACGTAGTGGATTGGAAGTATAGTAATCGCAAAAAAATTTTCAAAAATTTTTATTCGTGAATTAGAATGTCATGAAACGTCGAGATTTTAAATTTGAGCGAAAAAAAAATTTCTGTCTGTCGGTCTGTCTGTCTGTCTGTCTGTAACTTTTTTTTTTCCGCACGTTTTCTCCGGAACGGTTTAAGATATTGACTTGAAATTTTGTACACGTATATATTATAACGAGATAACCCCCCACCACCCCTACCCCATTAATGGGGTTGATAAAATAAAGTTGAGATTTTCATTTGAAATTTTGTACACGTATGTATTATAACGACGTCTGAAATTAGATTATATTTTGAGATGATTCCGTTGAAGGGTTGGGGGTTAATTTGGGCTAAATAGGGGAATATAAGTAAAACAAGTTGGTAAGAGTACAGAAACTTGAAATTCGGTGTATGTACTAGAAGCCAGTGCGTCAGATTTTTTTATAATATTTTTCAACCCCCACCACCCCTACTCCAATATGAAAAGGGTTGATAAAATAAAATTGAGATATTCATTTGAAATTTGGTACACGTATGTATTATAACGATAACTGGAATTAGATTATAATTTGAGATGGTTACGTTGAAGGGTTGGGGGTTAAATAGGGGTAAATAGGGTAAAATAAGTAAAGCAAGCTGGTAGGACTACAGAAACTTGAAATTCGGTGTATGTACTAGAAGCCAAAGCGTCAGATTTTTTTGTAATATTTTTCAGCCCCACCACCCCTACTCCAATATGAAAAGGTTTGATAAAATAAAATTGAGATATTCACATGAAATTTAGTACGCATATGTATTATAAGGACATCTGGAACTAGATTATATTTTGAGATGATTCCGTTGAAGGGTTGGGGGTTAAATAGGGGTAAATAGGGGAAAATAAGTAAAGCAAGCTGGTAAGACTACAGAAACTTGAAATTCGGTGTATGTACTAGAAGCCAAGGTCTCAGATTATTTATATTTCAAGCCCCACCACCCCTACTTCATTATTAAAAGGGTCGATAAAATAAAATTGATATATTGATTTGAAATTTGGTACACGTATGAATTATAACGACATCTGGAACTAGATTATACTTTGAGATGATTCCAAAACAAGCTGGTATGAGTACAGAAACTTGAAATTTGGTGTATGTACTAGAAGCCATGGCCTCAGATTTTTTAATAATATATTTCATCACCCCACACCCTTACTCCATTATTCAAGGGGTTGATAAAATAAAATTGAGATATTCACATGAAATTTAGTACGCGTATGTATTATAACGACATCTTGAACTAGATATTTTGAGATGATTCCGTTGAAGGGTTGGGGGTTAAATAGGGGTATATAGGGGAAAATAAGTAAAGCAAGCTGGTAAAAGTACAGAAATTTGGGATTTGGTGTATATACTAGAAGCGAGGGTCTCAGGTTTTTTTATTAGTATTTTCCATCTCCCCACCACCCCCACTCCCTTATTAAGAGTTGATAAAATTAAATTTAAATTTTCACTTGAAATTTGGGACATTTATGTATTATAACTATATCTGAAACTAGATTATATTTTGACATGATTGCGTTGAAGGAGTGGGGGATAAATAGGGGTAAATAGGGAAAATAAGTAAAGCGAGCTGGTAAGACTACAGAAACATGAAATTCGGTGTATGTACTAAAAACCAAGGTCTCAGATTTTATAATAATATTTTTCAACCCTTCCACTACCCTTACTACATTATTAAAGGGGTTGATAAAATAAAATTGAGATATTCACATGTAATTTGCTAGACGTATGTATTATAACGACATCTGAAACTAGATTATATTTTGGGATCATTCCGTAGAAGGGTTGGGGTTAATAGGAGTGACTAGGGGAAAATAAGTAAATCAAGCTGATAAGAGTACAGAAATTTGGGATTCATTCATTGTCGTTATTGTTAATTCTCTGAAGTACGAAACCGTAGAGTCTTCTAAATGCATGTTTCCCATTAAATTCTTTGCAAATTCGATCTCTAGAAATTTTGGCCTAAACATAATCTTGTAAAGGTACTTATTGAAAAGTTACTTTATCACCCATTTGACTGACTTCTTTTATAAAAAAGCGACAACAAAAAACAACAACTTTTACATTTACTCGAAAGTGTCAAGATACTGGATTTGCAGATAATTTAACATGTAAAACGCATGTTTTACGGGCCTTCAGTTTATAGTTAATGGAATATTGACAAGCTAACCGTTATACTCTTCGCCGATTTACTGCACTTTTATGTAATTGTGGCACATTCGATGGGATACTCTTCGCCTTTTTTGTAAATAATATTAGTTTTAAACATTTTTAGTTTAATTACAAAACATTAAAAAAATAATTTTTATTTAAAAAATTTATTTTTATTTAAAAAATTAGTACATTTTTTATTTATTGATAGGTTTTATTAAATAAATAGAGTTCTTCCTTTAGCTAACAGTAACTTACTGTCCAAATTTCAATACAATCGAACTTTTTGTTCTTAAGGTGGCCATTCCCTAGAAAGAGACATCCGATAGGGAAATATTTACTATTTTTAGCTATTACTTTTTTTCTTAGTATGTATATTTAAAAAAAACTATAAGAGTACCTAAGTAGAATCATAACAAGACTATTATTATGAATTTTCACTCAATAATTTTAGTGGTTTGCAAAATAGCTCGATTTAAATTTAAAAATTGTGCTAATCTTCCTATTTCGTAGTTTTAAATCGAGCTATTTTGCAAACCACTGAAATTATTGAGTGAAAATTCATAGTAAAAGTCTTGTTATAGTTCTACTTAGGTACTCTTATATATTTTTTAAATATACGTACTAAGAAAAAAAAGTTATGGTCAAAAATAATAAATATTTCCCTATCGGATGTCTCTTTCTAGGGAATGGCCACCTTAAGTTATCTTGCTTACAAGAAACGTGACGGACGGACAGACGGGCGAACGGACAGACAGATAGATGGACGGACGGACGGACGGATATTTTGAAAGTTGTTCAGAATCCGATCACGAACACAGTGATATGAATTTTTCTTTTCTCTACGTGCAATATTAACGGTTTTAGAAATGCGCTGCCGTTCGAATGCAATATACTCTTCGTTCTGTATTTGCAAAGATTATAATAATAGTTAACGCCTTGACTATTAATGAACAAAATTAAAATTTATTATGAAGAAGAAATCACTGCTGGAAAACTTCACCTAATTTGTCCAACTGTATAATTTTTTATCAGACAAATATCAGTTTTGTTACGGTAAAAGTAAACAAGCCAACCATTATACTCTTCGCCGATTTACTGCACTTTAATTGTTGCTCATTCTATAGGATACTCTTCGCAGTTTTTTTGGTAAATAATATTAGTTTTAGGCATTTTTAGTTTAATTCCAAAACTTTAAAACTAAAAATTTGTATTTAATAAATGTATAACTCTTTTATTTATTAATAGATTTTGTTCAAAGAAAATGGGGTTCTCCTCTAGCTAACAGTAACTTAGTGTCCAAATTTCAACACAATCGGACTTTTCGTTCTAAAGTTATCGTGCTTACAAGAAATTTGACGGACGGACGGACGGACGGGCGAACGGACGGACGGGCACACAGACAAACGGGCAGACAGACGGACGGATAGATTTTGTTCAAAGAAAATGGGGTTCTCTAGCTAACAGTAACTTAGTGTCCAAATTTCAACACAATCGGACTTTTCGTTCTAAAGTTATCGTGCTTACAAGAAACTTGACGGACGGACGGACGGACGGGCACACAGACAAACGGGCAGACAGACGGACGGATGAACATTTTGAAAGTTGTTAAGAATTCGATCAACACACACAAACGAAATTATTATCTCTTCGAGCAATATTACCGGTTTCAGAAATGTGTCAATCGAATGCAATATACTCTTCGTTTTGTATTTGCGAAGAGTATAATAAATGTAAAACTTACTTTTGCTACACAAAAGTAGAACTGCTGCTTGCTGTCTTACTAGACTTATTAGTACTACATTTGGAGTGATCATCAGCAAATAAATTATGATTTCAAGTAAAGGTAGGTTTTATTTTTTAGGGAAATTTTGATAATAACTGAGTAGTCATTGGTCTATGATTTTGTACTAACATAGGTTGTTGTGTTTACCCAAAGGAATTAATTTAATTGACATCAGGACACTGACTGAAATGTGTGGATAACTTACGGAGAATCTGCTAAAACTGGTAAAGTAATGTGTAGCTAAATGATTCTTATTTCCTTGGAGGAAAAAGACAAAAGGTTTTTGGTTTCCAGCTGCAAAAATTGACAGTAAAATTAAGAAATTTACATGTTGAAATATTAGTCTCTGTTTTTTGGATATTTCTGCCAATCTAAGTAACAGGCTATGTACACCCCTCCTCATCCAGTTTTTAGTTTGATGAAAATGCCGACAAGAACGGCTTTTGTAGGACTTTTCCAGAATATCTGAGGATTCCGAAAATGCTAACAGGAAATGATCTGCTAGGATTCGCAATATAATCGATTTTTTAGCTTTTAAAACAGTAGGTAATCTCATTTTCTCAATTTAAAAAAAAATATAAACAATATTTTTAGAGACGGTTCATAAAATATATACACATCAAAGTATGTGTGTGAAAGTTCTACTTACTTATACATACAGTCACACACACACATACAGGGTGATTTACGTAGGTCATGCATTAGAAGTTTTTCAACTTGCACTTGGATCAGAAACTTGAAATTTGGTACGCAGCCATAATCGAACATTTCCGTTCTACCCAAAACATTGTCAGTCCTTCATCTATACAGGGTGTGCCAAAAGTCGGTACCATATTTCTTATTTTAAATAGTAACCTACATTTTTTTCACATGGTTCGATTACCCACCTAATTTGTGGAGCAATTAGCTGGAAATCCAGGCTAATTTATGATGTCCCATCAGTGATCCCATTATGTACTATATGGGCACGATTTTCAAATATTGCAACAATAAATTGTCGAATAGTCAATTTTTTTAAATAGCACTTACTATTTTTTTATTTGAAATTTAAGCATTCCCTATACCTAACTTCTCAACCTCTATCGAGTTATTCAATAAAAATCAAGAAATGCCGAGAGGTTCCTTGCTTTTTCAAGTATGTCATGGAGACAAAAGACATTTGTAAGACGAATTCCTATTTAATTACACACGACAAATTATTATTAACGAACAAGAACAATGTTGATAGAATTCTAACGTAAATGTTCAATGTGACCACCATTTTTGTTCAAACATTCTATTGTTCTACTGTCAACAGATTACGCAGCACTTCTAATTTCGTTGGGATCGACACTGTCAAAAGTTTATATTATTCTAAGTCTCAAATCATCTCATAATGGTAAAAAAAAAATAAAAATTATAGGTTCCATTTGAAAAAATTGACAATTTTTACGACATTTAAAAATCGGCTGCGCCTTCATTGTACATAATGGGACCACCGATGGGACATCATGCGTTAGCCTGGACTTCCAGCTAACTGCACCACAAAGGAACCCGCACAATTCTTATGGAAAATGGCTCCCAGCTAAATCGGCTGAAGTTGCGGTATATATTTTTTGTTTAGAATGAACCCATTCCGGCCAAAAAAGGCGATTTTTGCAATTTGCCTAAAAAAAATTAGTTTAAACAAACTGGGACCAGATTATCGTCCGGCAAACTCTCGATCCTTATTCAGGGACATGACCCTAAAGTGAAAATGCAAAAGAATCTTATGGGACATTTCTTTGGAAGCTAGTCTACTTTCTGTACTAAGTACATTTTTTCTGTCAGCATCACTTAAAAATGAGATAAAAGTTTTTGACAAAAAGTGTTCACAAAACTATGTTTATCTGACAGAAGACATCAAAGTTCGAAAAAATGCTGTACTGCAAAAGTGCACTTAAAACCTTCTTAAAAATGAAAACAACTAAACCTAGACTTTTTTTAAAATTGTCATTGAGTGACGCACTACGCATTTTTAGGCAAAAATACAAAAATTGAACTAAACCATCAACATTTGGATAACCACGCCTATTGTTATTACACTCTTCGCAAATACAAAATGAAGAGTATATTGCATTAGATCGGCACATTTCAAAAAACCGGTAATATTGCTCGTAGAGAAAAATGTTCACTGTGTTGGTGATCGAATTCTGAAAAAACTTTTAAAATGTCCGTCCGCCCGTCTGTCCGTTTGTCTGTTCGTCTGCCTGTCTGTCCGTCTGTCTCTCCGTCTATATGTCCGTCTGTCTGTCCGTCCGTCACGTTTCTTGTAAGCACGATAACTTAAGAACGAAAAGTCCAATTGTATTGAAATTTGGACAATAAGTTAGTTTTAGCTAGAGGAAGGAACAAAATCGATCAATAAATAAAAAAAATTATAAATTTTTGAAATAGAAAAAAAAATTATGCATTTTTGTATGTTTTGTAATTAAAACTAAACATGTCTAAACCTAATATTATGTCCAAAAAACTGCGAAGAGTATCCTATAAAATGCGAAACTATTATATAAAAAGTGCAGTAAATCGACGAAAAGTATAACGGTTAGCTTGTTTTGATTCCAAATGGTCGTTTGATCGTTCGTTTGAGGGACACTCTGTATATGTTCGCAATACACATGTGTTTATGATACAGAACTTCAACTCTACCTAGTATTTTTGTGTCCACATTACAATTATCAGTTAGGTTAGTCTACGATATACAGGGTACCCCTACTACAAGTAGCCACTCTGAATAATTTTAGAGATAATAATAGTTTTCTACGATTTTGGTGAAGTGGGTCAATAGTATTTCAAGGGCAAGCATTTTAGCATAATACTTATATATCTTCATCCCTCTGTCCCACAGAGCCACCCCCTCAAAAATTCAAATAGCAAGAGGGTCGTGTGATACATTTTTGAAAGGGCTGTTATTCTTTATAGGTGTTTGTTAAGGCGATGTCGACCTGTAACATGGTGGTAGAGGGGTTTGGCATCTCTATGAACTAAATATACCTGCATGAAAATTGCTACTGTTTTTTTTATATTGTCGATTGTGTACTTTTTTTTTAAATATCCTTTTTCATCATTTATATAAGTATTATGCACTAAATTAACTTTTGATGTACTGAAATATTTTTTTCTCTGTATTCGAAATAAGTACATAAACTTACAGCCAAAAGAAAATGATAAGATTTTGTCGTCTACAAAAAAAATGAAACGATATTTGTTAGGAAAAAATTGAAATGGGAATTAAAAGCATCGATTGTCAGTCTTGAAGAATTTTTTAAAAGTCATCTAGATACTGCAATTATTTTAAAAACCTCTTTATTTTATCCTCTTTTAGTAGCTATTAAACATATATGAATGTTCGGTTCATATAGATGCCAAATAACCCCTCTACCACCCTGTTCCAGGTTGGCAGCGCCTTACCAAACACCCTGTATAACTGTGATTGTAGAGAATTGAAAGTTACATCAAAAGGTATTAGCTTGACCCCCCTTATGGCTATATTTGGTCGAGACATTCTGCATAACCAACATACGTTTCTATATTTTTGCTTTGGGTTAGAAAAAGTACTATAAGTAACAATTCACTTTTTAACATAAAAAATCTACCAGAGGAAATATAATTCCAGTAGGGATATTTTTATAAACATTACACATTTATATAAAATATATTTTTGGTCTTACATTTAGTGGCGTTCTCTTCTTTTTCTAAGACAATTCCCGGGTGCTCAGGTGGTTGGCTGCTTCTTCTAAGACAATTCCATGATACTCGGGTGGCTACTTCTGAGTATAAAAAATGGATACATCAGGCTCAGCACAATGTTAACTCATCGATGAGGTCTGAAATTAAATGGTTCATTAATTAAAACTTTCGAATCTGATAAAAATACAATCTTTAAGACAAGCACTTTTAACGTAAAACTTGCAACACGTCTCACAACATTTCTGCCTTTGGTTTCTGCACAGAATTACGTTTATCGAAATATCATTAAGTATTTAAAACACAAAATTAATTTAATCTATATTTTCCATAGCATCAAGTTAAAGTGGCAAACAAATATTTTTCGTGATATATTTAGCAGTTCCTACAGTACTTTGCTATTCTACGCAAAAAATAAAACATTTAAAAATTACTCACCAAGTATTTATTTTATATTACATATAAGTCAAAAATAGCATTAATACCATCTTATTCCTCACAATTTAAATTTTCACGCAATGGCTACCTCCCCCCATTTTGTTATTTATTAAATCTCACAAGCCCCCTGATGGAACAACAAGCAAGACTGCGGATTTTTCACTGCCTACTTTGATTAAGTACAGAGACTTGCGACACAAAATTCAATACAAAAAATATGTAGATGCCTAATGATAATGTTATCTGTTATACTTGTATTTACGTACAGAATTGTAATTATTTATATGTAAAAATGTCAAAGGGTTTTGAGACATGCTCAAATTCCTAGAAAAAGCCAACAATGAGATTATACCTATTCAATTCTTAGAAAACACCTTGCCCGCGTAGACACTATTTACTGGACCGCTGCTACAAAAAATCGATATTCTCGCTCCGTAAACCGATAACATTGATCACAAACTCAAAAAGAATACATGCGTTTTATAAAATAAGACTAATAGACTTACTTAAAATCTCACCGAACAAAATGACGTAACGGTAACGGTTATCCTGAAATTTTTGCCGCCACTTGCAACTTTAAGCTGGACACAAAAGTTAATAAAGGTTATTTCTATTTCCTAACACATACTAACAAGCACTGGTTACATGTTTTTGATATGCACGCACTTATTTTAAATTTTAGAGGTAATTTTGGTCATTTTATTTTTATTACTCGCATTCACAATTCATTCGCGCGGACATGTTAATTTCACTGTTGCCAGTGTTGCCATGCGCCGCCTACGGCATTTTCATGAACTTACACTGAACTGGTCAAACAGAAGTGTTTAAAGTCACTGCACATTTTTTATTCAAATATGGATATGGATATGGAACAATATTAATTTTTTTTATATTCATATTTAATACAACGAGACGTGCAAACTCATTAATTAAATAATCTAAATTGAAATATGTAACATAAATTTACATGTGTCCAGAATTCCTAAAACACTTCTAGAGCTAGAAGTCGAGTATTGACGTAGACAAAAATATTAGCCAGAAGCATCAGAAAAAAAGTGTGAGGAATGGGGGTAGCTACCCCTATTTCTCAAATTACCCATACATTTGGGACTTGCAATACTCCTGCATTTTTTTATACTAAACATCGAAAGAGAAATTGAGATATTTACTACCACTCCTGGGGGATGAGAGATAGGGGTAAAGATCACTGTATAACAAAAGCTGCACACTAAATATTTATCGCGATATTTGGATAGCGATATTGGATTGAAATATTTATTGACTGTGTGTTTGTTTAAAGTGTAGTTTCGATAACACAGCCACACAAAAATAATTTTTTTCTGGCCTGGGGATCTGACCATGTTTACTACACGTTTTTGGGGTCGCTGAATCCGAATCCGAGGTCTGCTGAACTCCATCGGCCGCCAAAGTGAGAGGTTCGAGGATTTGGCTTCTCGAACGAGACGGCCCAGCTTCGAGGGCCATTTCTGCCAAACGAAAGCTAGCAAAAATCTGTAAAAATTCAGGGGTACGTAGAAGGACGTAAGAAATCGTTTGGCGTAATTGGAGGTTGGTGCGCGCCTTAGTTTTCTAGATATGGCTGCTCGAAATCACGGGAAGGTGAAATTTGAATTTTTCACCACTTCCCGAGGTCATATCTCAAAAAAGAAACGAGATATAGAGTTGCGGTTTACGCCATTCGATTTTTCGCCTTCCCCCCTTCCTACATGCATCTGAAGTTTTTTTCAGATTTTTGCCGGCACTTTCATTTTTTTGCCAAAAGTGATATAACGATATAACTTTCGTTGCAAAAATGGCCCTCCAAGCTCGAGAAGCGAAATACACGTACCTCTCACTTTGGCGGCCGATATCTCACTTAAAAAGCGCCGGAAGAATATCGTGCTCCACGTCATCGGATTGGAAATTTAATTTGTAATCGATTTAGTATAAGAAAGAGGGGGTAAGTTTTGTCTAGAAAAAGTTACAGCGATTTATGTGAAGAGATGTCGAAATCGCTTAAATTGTGGGTTTTTTGAGGTTATGGCAAAATCCTGATGTGATGGAGTTAATGAGACTCCAAAAACATATAGTGGGCGTGGTCAGATCCCCAGGCCAGAACATTTTTTTTTGTGTGGCTGTGTAATGGTATATTCTACAACAAGTTATGTAATGACCCATATTCCGCACTAGCGAAAAGTCTGTAGTCTGAGGCGCAGGCAAGGACTACGATTCGCGAGTGTGGAATATGCCATTCCAAACATGTTATAGACTATACTTTCTCTAACAAGATTTTAGAAATTACCCATACAAAAAAACTTCAAAACGTCTAATGTGACGTTAGAATTAAATACCTTTTTTCGACGTAACCATAGCAACCGCACCACTGAATGTGCTTTAACAGCTTGTGATTTGTCGATATTATTTCAGCACAGTGTGTTGGAATGCTACTTATTCCGACGCAGTTTTTGGTTGTGAAATTTGTATTATATCACTTCGGTTTCTTTGTCCTCCACGTTTTCTACACACATGAAAATGCCGGTAAGATAGCTACATACGCTTTAATTTAATTTCCTTCTTCATTTTTGAGTTCTGGAACTGGCTAGCGCAAAAATTATATATATACTGGCTCAATAAATAATGTACGTCTAGTATCAGTCGTGATCCATATATACATATCGTGATTAGGTCCAATCAACGAAGGAAAAATAGGAAAAATAATTCGTGTAGTTGTCAATTTCTGTACAGTCCTTGGGGGGAGTGCCCAGAGCAACATACTAAAAGTCGTGACCAGTGGACGGTCTTCGGGGGAGTAGGGGTTAGTTTAAAAATCCCCTTTTCACGTTTTTCTTGATTAACTCGAAAACCGCGCCCTCTAGCGAGAAAGGGTTTATTTACAATATTAAAATAAATGAAATTTCAAACAATTTAGTTTCTATTCATTTCTTTTCTAGGATTAATACTTTACGAGATACAGAGGGTGGAAGAATCGCATACCGAACCAAAGTATTTTATCCGGGAAAAAATCACCTTCCGAGATTTTTTCAGATTTGCATGTTTCAGATCATGTAGATTACGAAAATATAGGATTTTCAATTTCATCAGTCTATCTGTCTATCTGTATGTCCGTCTGTCTATCTGTGTATTTGTCGGTCTGTCTGTTGGTGCATTAACTAAAAAACTACTCGACGGATAACAGTCAAATTTGGTAGATAGCCGACGCCACTGCCACCGAAGAAATGGATAGATTTTCACTGGAAAATATACAGGGTGGGCCGTCTAAAGGGGATAGATAATGAACACAAATTTTTTTTCTGCTCAAATTAAAAATGTTCACGTTTCGTGACATTTTAAGCCTATTAAAAAAATCGGTAAAGGTATTTACACAGAACTTCCCTCGTTATTTGTGCATGGCGGTCACTCTAAAAAATTATTAATTACGAAATGACATTTAGAATAATAATCGGAATATAGTTATTGCTATTATTACAAAGAAAACCTGATAACTTTTGGTAAAAAAAAATATACAGAGTGCTCATCCAACAGCAAAAGTTCAATACTAAATAGCAGGTGCCAAATATTGAAGGGTTGCGCAAATACCTTTACAAATGTCCACCATGACTGAATTATTTCTTGGGATGACAACCCTGTACATTTTTCAATAGAAGTATAATAGGTGCACATGCTAAATATTATTGCCATCTGTCACATTTTCAATCCAACATTCACGAAATGGAGTGGAAGTATAGTGGTGGTTAAAAAATTTCATTTTTTTGAAATTTTTCAAAAATGTTGATAACAAAATTTTCATTTTTTTTTTTCTTCTGAAGTAGGTTTAGAATGTCACGAAACGTAGAAATTTTAAATTTGAGCAAAAAGGAAAGTTTCCTTCTATTCATTCTATAGTAGTGGTAAACAAAGTTTACAAATTTAAAAATTATATTTTTTTAAATGGGTTTAGAATGCCATGAAACGTGAAAATTTAAAATTTGAGCAAATAAAAAAAAATTCCATCTATTTTAGTGGTAAAAAGTTTTTCAAAAATGTTTTTTTTTCTGAAATTGGTTTAGAATGCCATGAAACGTGAAAATTTCTAATTTTTTTTAAATAGATTTACAAAACTATCAAACGTAGAAATTGTAAATTTGAAGAAAGAAAAAAATGTTTCCATCTATTTTAGGGGTAAATTTTTTTTTTAAATGTCGGTAAAAGAAATTTTCAATTTTTTTTTTGAAATAGGTTTAAAATGCCATGAAACGTGGAAATTTTAAATTTGAAGAAAGAAAAGGTTTTTTTCATCTATTTTAGCGGTAAAAAATTTTTCAAAAATTTTCAATTAATTTTTCTGAAATAGATTTAGCGTGTCATGAAACGTGGAAATTTCAAATTTGCGCAAAAAAAAATGTTTTCACTATTTATTCCATTTAGACGGTCCACCCTGTATATTTCCAGTGAAAGTTTAACCATTTCTTCGCTGACAGTAGGGTCAACTAACTACCAAATTTGACTGCTCTCCGTCAAATAGTTTTTTAGTTAATGCACCAACAGACAGACAGACAGACAGACGGACGGACGGAATTGAAAAACCTATATTTTCGTAATCTACGTGATCTGAAACGTCAGAATCCGAAAAAATCTCGGAGGGTGATTTTTTCTCAAATACAATACTTCCCTTCGGTATGCGAGGGAAGTAAAAATATTTTTTTGAAAATTCTTTAACCACTGCTACAAAATAGATGATGGGAAAAAAATTTGGAAAAGTATTGATCCTAGAAAAAACAGAATAGGAACTTAGTTGTAGGAAATTTCATGTAGTTTAATATTATACATAGACACTTATTCGCTAGGGGACCTTGAAAGTACCCCCCACTCTCCCGCAGACAATCCACTGGCCAGGACTTTTAGTATGTTGTTCGGGGCACTGCTCCAGACAAATATACAAAAGTTGGCCACTACACGAATTATTTCCTCTATTTGGCCTTTCTTGGGCTATATCGAGATCCAAATATCGCGATAAATATTGAGCGAATTAGTAGCATCGTTCGAATTTAGGTGGTTTGGCTACCGAGGATCTTGGAAATGGACAGCAAGATCCCCTAATTTGACCCCCTGAGACTTTTACCTTTGGGGTAATATCAAAAATATTTTATATGTCACCCCAGCTACTACCGAAGAAGTCCTGAAGAACAGAGTAGAGGCTGCATTTCATTTTCGTTTGAAATAGGCTTAGAATGTCATAAAACGTCAAGATTTTCAATTTGTGCGAAAGAAAGAGTGACCGGCAAAAAGCCTGAAATTCGCCTGTTTTTCTATAGTAGATAGCTGGCCAAGGAAAAGAGCCAAATAAATCCTATAGGGCTTAAATTAAACTTTGAGATATTTTGAGGTGAGCGTATTTTTTACTTTTTTGAAAAAATGCAAAAATCACCCCTATTTAAGGGTAGAAAATATTTTTAAAAAGGAGTATATAATGAATATTTTAAAAAATAAGACAACTGTTATTACTCAAATTTTATACTTTATGATTTTTTACGAATCATGTATTATTCTGTAGCGTATTTGGAAGAGTTTAGAAAATTGTTCTACAGCCCTCCAAGACCTTATAATAATTAAAATATCAACTCCAAAAAGCGAAAAAATTCATAAGTCCTACTCACATGATGCAATCGTCATGGAATTTTCACTAGAATTATTGTTATGATTAGTCGAACCCATACAATATAAAATCTGAGTAATAATAGTTCTACCCTTGAATAGGGGTGATTTTTGCATTTTTTCAAAAAAGTAAAAAATATGCTCACCTTAAAATGTCTCAAAGTTTAATTTGAGCCCTAAAGGATATATTTTATTCTTTCCCTTGGCCTTGCCTATCTACTATGCAAAAACAGCCGAATTTTTCGATCACTCTTTCTGTTTGTTCATCAGCCGGTCGGTGTCTGTAACTTTTTTGTGCGCACGTTTTCTCAGGAACAGTTTAAGATATTGACTTGAAATTTGGTACAAATTTGTATCATATCGGGACCTGGAACTAGATTATATTTTGCGCTAATTCCGGTGAAGAGTTTGGAGTTAAATAGGGGTAAAAAAAAGGGGAAAATAAGTAAAGCAAGTTGGTGAGAGTACAGAAATTTGCGATTTGGAGGTTATACTAGTAGCCAAGGTCTCACTTTTAATAATATTTTAGTTAAGCAGCGGTTTTTTATTAAGATTAGCTAGTGGAACATGTAGACTATTAAATTTAAACAATTTATTTTTGTTTATTCAGAATGAAACTTAAAAGTTGCAGTTTTTGAAAACTTTTCAATTTTTTTCGATATTTAAAATACAGAACATTTTTAATTGATAATTGTTTATACAATTATCGATAGTTGTGTGTATTCTATATTTGATCAGTGTCAATGCAATTATTAAAAATTTAAAAAAGCTTCAATTATCTAGCTTTATTCTGGAAAAGACAAATGCTAAGAAAGATATAGAAAGTTATCGTTATAACAAAATGAAATTTTTGAACAATTTGAAAAACATTAGAATATTGAAACGAACTACAATCTGAATAATTAATAATTTGGGCAAAGAAAATGGCCAATACACATTAATAAATGACAAAAACATGCGATACTCTACTTTTGCCCTTATACAGTCATTTTTGCGACACTATAAGAGTGGCTTATGGATGATTAATTTAAAAGTTATTATTAATTCATATTTTTTGGGCAGTTCTGAAGTGACTTATGTGATTTCACTATATTATCACTATTCTCTTACTTTACCAAAGAATTCCAGTCTCCAATGAGAAATATATCAAAATTCATAGTATTGAAGGCACGTGTTTAAAAGTGAATTATTTATTATTTGTTGGCTTATAGTAATGAATCTTCATAAGATTTTGCAAACAGCGGAAAGAAAAACTATCTATAAGAACTAAAGGAAAAACTATACATAAAAAAATATTAATGAAATCTGCATTCTTTCGATAACCTGACTTCTGGTTATGCTAACAAGTAAAAATTCTTATTTGCCATCAGCAGTAAAATATTTACTTCATAATGAAAGACGGTTTTGGCAGATATTACAATACTACCGTTTTCTGAAATGGTCAAGGCGTTATTATTAATTCTCCGATGTACGAAACCATAGATTTTTTGCAAATTCAATCTCTGGAAATTTTTACGTTACATGTAATCTTTGGCTTGTAAAAGCATTTATTGAAAAGATACCTGATACCATTTGACTAAGTTAGTTTATAAAAAAGCGACAACAGAAAACAACAACTATTAAATTTACTCGAAAATGTCAAGATACTTATATTGCAAATAATTTAACGTGTAAATCGTATGTTTTACGGGCCTATAGTTTATTGTTAATGGAATATTAATAATTAACGACTTGACTATTGATGAAAAAGTAATTTTCCCACATCTGGCAAAATCAAAATTTTTTATGAAGAAATCACTGCTGGAAAACATCACCTACTTTGTCTAGCTGTACAATTTATTATCAGAAAATTATTATTAGTTTTGTTACAGTAAAAGTAAATATAAAACTGAATTTTTCTACGCAAAACTGGAACTGCTGGTTGCTACCTTACTAGACCTATTAGCTCTACATTTAGATTGATCATTAGCAAATAAATTATGATTTCAAGTAAAAGTAGGTTTCACTTTTTTAAGGAAATTTTGATAAGAACTGAGTAGTCATTGGACTGTGGTTTTATACTAACATAGGTTATTCTTTTTATACAATGGAATTAATTTAATTAACATCAGGACACTGACTGAAATATGTGGATAAGTTACAGAGAATGTACCAAAGCTGATAAAACAATATGTAGCTAAATAATTCTTACTTCCTTAGAGGAAAAGAGAAAAAATTGTTGGTTTCCAGCTGCAAGAAGTAACATCAAAATTAAAATTTACGTGTTGAAATATTAGTCTCTGTTTTTGACTTTTTCTGCCAATGTAAGTAACAGGCTATGCTGGACAATAAAAAACTCTAAAATGAATTTATTTACAGAATATCTATGTAGAACTTTTATGAAATACAGAAAATACTCTAATCCTGTACTGTGAAACCTATCGTTTCATTGAAGTGAAATTGTTGAACAGACATTAAAAAACCATACACACGGGTTGAAGTAAGAACGTCCTCCTTTTTAAATTCGGTTAAAATGTAAGGTAGTGTAATCGTTATTGCCCATTTTCCTTTATTTCTGTCAAATCAGCTACCTTAACTCTTGATATTTTGTAAAATTTATTATAATGAACACGACATATAATTAAAAGAAACTTGTGTTGTTGTGAATAACCCTGTCTTATACTCTGTTAGATCGTTAAAACAAGAACTATTTTGGAAGTTTGTCAACTTTCTGTACTACATTTTTTCTGAGAGCGTCACTTAAAAATGAGCTAAAAGTTTTTTGAACAAGTAGTGTTCACAAAGTGATTTTTATCTGACAGAAGTTATAAAAGTTCGAAAAAGTGCTTTGCGCACGCACCTACTTAGAACCCTCTTAAAAAATGAAGACAACTAAACACAGCCTTTTTCTTATCTTTGATGACGCACTACGTGTTTTCAGGGAAAAACCATCAACAATTGGATAACCATACCTATGATTGTTTTGATTATAAATGACCGTTTGTCGTTCACTGGAGATACTACATAGCCCAATCAACCTGTCACGGCCTATTGTTAAATTTACCAAAATTCATACGCGGAAACAAAAAATACGATTGTATAGAAAAAAAATCCATAGAAAAATTTATGATTCGATGGACGAGATCTGACGTGGCTAACTTAACCTAGAAAAATTGAAAAGTTGAAAAAGACACGTTTTCGTAAATAAAAAAAATGCGACTGATCAAAAGAAGTTGAATGAGGAAGTTGTAGGTGCTAAAAAGATATTTCTATTGCTATTTTTTAAGTATTAGTTGCGATAACGCTTTTCGAGATACAGCGAAAAAACCGCCAAAAATCGGCCTTTCTTATTTTCGCTGTATCTTTTTCAAATATACGTTTAAATACGTACTATAAACCTTAAGTATAGTTATAGTATAGACGGCAATTCGAAAATGTACTTTTTTGAAGAACCAAAAAATATCATCTATTTTTCGAGATACTTATATCGATTTTTCGAAAAAATGACGTTCTCGAAAATCGGATAAACTTGCTGCACGTAGGATTCTACAGTAACGATCGCCGGCTCATTTTCTTTATACAGAGTTGTACTATTATGCTGTGAAAGAATTATAACGGTGTAAATAAATGGCGTTAAAATAGCATTTTTTAGGTTAGGTTTTTTGTTTTAATAATTTTGCCAATTTCAGAACGTGCATTTCTGTATAATTGAAATTTGCAAAATTATTAAAAAAAAACCTAACCTATAAAAATACAATTATTTTAAAGCCATATATTTACCATTAAAGTTAATAAAACCGTTACAATTCTTTCACAGCATGGTAGTACAACTCTTTATAATAAAAATGAGCCCAAGATCGTTACGTAAATCCCTCCGTGGAGCAAGACTTTCGAGAACGTCTTTTTTTCGAAAAATGGATGTCTCGAAAAATAAAAGATATTTTTAAATTTGTCAAAAATGAACTTTTTCGGATTTCCGTGTGCTATGCTTACTGATGATAGTAGGTATTTAATGTAAATTTGAAAAAGGTACAGCGAAAACATGAGAAGCTGATTTTTTACGATTTTCTCGATATAACTCGAAAAATATTATCATAACTGATACTTAAAATAACAATTGAAAGATCTCTTTAGCACCTACAACTTTCTGATTCAACTTTGTTCGATTAGAGTCATAGTTTTTTAAAAATTTATTTACGAAAAACTGTGTTTTTCAACTTTTCAATTTTTAGGTTAAGTTCGCTACTTCAGATAGCGTCCATTGAATCACAAATCTAATATGTTCGCAATACACATTTGTTTATTATGCAGTACTTCAACTTTACCCAATATTTTTGTGTCTACATATTACAATTGTCAGTCAGGTTAGTTTACGATATACCGGGTGCCCCTTCTACAAGTAATAACTCTTGATAATTTTAGAGACAATATTTTTCTACGACATTAGTGAAGCAGATCGATTGTGTTTCCCAAGGGAACGCATTTTAGCATAATACTTGCAGTGCAGTAAAAAAGACCAAATAAGCAATGATATATGCATATGCATAGTCTTGGAACAGCAATATTATAATTTTATACATTCTGGGGTATTACCATGAATACATATCTGAGTTTTGAACTTCCAAAGCCTATTGCGTTTTTTTCTATATTTTTTTTTCTTTATGTTTTTTGAAGGTAAGAAAGTGAATATCTTCGGTTCTAGAGGTCCGATCGGGACAAAGCATAAACCAAAAACCTACGCAATTAAAATTCCAACAAATCTGGGTTGGTTTTGGGTCATTTGAATATGTACATAACGTACAAAATGGAATAAACTGGATGAGAAGCGGTGTTTTTTTCATTTTAACGCCCAGGAACGTAAGAGATATTCACCTTATTACCTAAAAAAACTGTTTCCAAAAATCAAAATTATTCACAAAAAACGCAATAGGCTTTGGAACTCCAAAACTCAAATATATACTCCTGGTGATACCCAGAAGGTACGAAATCATAATATTTCTGTTACAAAACTATACACATCAATGTTCTTTTTTTACTCCACTATAGTATATCTTCCTCCCGCTGTCCCACACAGCCACCCCCTCAAAAATTCAAATAGCAAGGTCATGTGATACGTCTTGTGAAAGAACTTTTATTCTTTACATAACTGTGATTGTAGATGATTGAAAGATATTTTAGAAGGTATTTACTTATCCACTTCCCTTGTGGCTACATTTGGTTCGCACATTCTACATAACTTGCATATTTTGCTTTGTGTTAGAAAAAGTACTGTAATTGAAGGAACTTAGTATTCACTTTTAAACACAAAAAATCTACTAGAGGTAATATAACTCCAGTAGGGATATATTTGTAAACATTACACATTTATATAAAATATATTGTTATTCTTACATTTAGAGGTGTTCTTTTCTTTTTCTAAGACAATTCCAGCGGGCTCAGGTGGTTAGCTGTCTAGGGTATAAAAAATGAATACGTCATGCTCAACACCATGTTACATCATTGGCAAATTCTGAAATCAAATGATTAAAAGATTAGACTTTTGAATCCTGGAAAAAACACTGTGTCTAAGACTTTTCATATAAAACTTGTATTTGTAACGAGGTAAATTTTCCGTTGCCAAAAATGCAGTTTACATTAATAATATACTTCGTTATTTGCTCCGCTTACATTCGAATCATAGGTATTGTAAATTAATATTAAAGATTTCTCCTAATTTAGCTAGCTGAAACCGCGAAACAGATTTCTACTTTAAATAGAAATTTTGATAAACCTGGCAGTGAGAGGGCTGTCTATAATATTAATATTAATTACAAGATTTGATACGGAGGGCGTTGGTGAGACACCTGCGTAAATTAGTTTCATTAGACCACATTTTGAAATCACTTCTGTCCGATCCGTCAAACAGCCCAGTCGGGTACTATTCCGTATATTCTCAACATGTAAGTAAGTACACCGTTTTATCATCGCCGCTGGTTTCTTGTCGATCTTTTTATATTAACACCGATAAGAATAATTCACTGAAATGTGTGTTTTAAAGCAATAATTTGAAACCGATTCCGTTTAAATGTATCAGAATATAATTATTATTTCCCGACTTTGCCGAAATTAAATAAATTTATTAAATTATTACAATATAGTAAGAGAGTCCGAGTTAGGACATGTCAACTTCTCCGATTTTATCCAAATAGCCATGTTCGCAAGAATTTCCAAATGGGAAAAAGAACATGGATGATATTTCGAGAGAAAATGTGTACCGTTTACCGTTTATATTATTTTGATCCAGACCATTTGTGATGGTACTGCGATAAAATAATATGTGATTCTACCAAATGGGTAGAAGTTTTAATTACCGTAATTTTATTTTAGCTAGGTCGTAGCAAAATAAAATCTGTATTTGCAAAAATGATTTTTGTGAAATTTTTTGTAGTGTTAGTGTTAATTTACCGTTCATTTTGTTTCCAATATTTTGTACTGATACGAAATGGAACAAAATTCATTACTTTGAAATAATTTATAGAAATTTATTATAGTCCGGGAACTGAGAATAAAATCTAGGCTACCGTCAATAAATTAACTAACATTATATTCTGATACATATACATTTTCCGCATACAATCCGACAAGATACCACGTGGCCGAACCGAAATGCATTTACTGAAGGCACCCAGCTGTGGGGTTTGAGGCGCTTGGCAAACACCGCATCAAGTGTTGATGTAATTTCAACATTTCCGAACCGAACCGAAATACCAACGTTCTGATTATTGCTGTCTGTCCGTCTAGGCAGAATAATCTCCGCCGTAAGCTGATACCAAATCCGATAACCGTTTTATTTTCCGAACCGAGTGTAACCAAGGTTACACACCGCTCCGTATCCGATAACCGTTTTATTTTCCGATCCGAGTGTGACTTAAGTTACACACCGCACCGAATCCGAAAACCGTTTTATTTATTTGGTATCAGTTTTATTTCATTTTGCCAAGTTCTTCACACCCACACTCTAATGCAACATGTAGGCATAATTATTGCTGTAGATAACCGCTTGCTTTTGCCTGGTATTTGCACGCTGTCCGTTTTTTAAATTACTTACTTGTGCCGTTTTTTTCCGTTTACTTTTTTCTTATATACCGCTTTACTACTGTTTTTTTACCGCTTTCACCGTTTGCTTGCTTACCACCGCTTGCTTCCGCATTAATGAGTAGCTAACTAGCTTCTCACCGCCTGGTTACCCGTACGTCACAAAATGGCGCCCTACCTAATTCAAATTAAATTAAAATGACATATCTTAAGTTTTTGTTATTGTATTTATCAGAAACTCCGTATTTGGTACTTAACCGTTTTTTATTGTTTTGTAAAAATTTCATTGTGTGTTAATAAACTTTGTTATTTACCGACCTCTGCCTTTTACTGTTGAATGTGAGTGAAAGTCTAATCTGCCGTCCGGACCCCTGGACATACCGTGTCTCCACTGTAGCTATCCCAGCCCTACTGCAACAGGCTGCGTTTAGGAGGCTAATGTGGGACCTTTGCCCCACGTAAAAATTGCAAAGGTGGCGCTCGAGATTACCGAATTTAACCGAAATACAGCACAGCGCCAAAGTGACGCTTCCACTTGCCTATGCGCTAGGCAACTGGAAGAAAGCACGTCACAAAATGGCGCCCGAGCAGGGACCTAATTAAATGAAAGTAGACCTGATTTACCGAAGTAGACTTAATTAAATAAAATCAGAGTTGATAAACAAAGATTAGATTTTCTTGACATTCGGCAGGCACCGAGTACAACCAGAAAAGTACCAATAGACTCACAGAGTCATGTGGGGTGTCATTTTTTACTAAACCGAGCACGGGGAACCGATTCCGACTACTGCCGATCCGATCCGACCGCACCCGAAGGCGTTATTAATCATTTAATAACCCCATAAGAATTTCTTTTCCCGAAGGGCTGTTTCCGTGGTGTTGCCATCTGAAGAGGCTGCACTTTTAACCGAAAATCCGAATTCCGACCGAACACTTCCGAAGTCTCCCGAAGTTACCCGAATACACAAAATACCGAGTTGGGAGTCGTTTTCAGGGTAATCGAACCTAAGGAAGCGTTTGGCAATACTGAAAAACCGATCCGACCGACCGTTCCGGGAAAAGCCGTGCTACAGCCAAGTTATGGTTCCAAATTGAGTAAGACCTATACTAGGTGATAAATAGCACCCCGATACACCGTCTGCACCGCCATTTACCGACCGCCCGGACTTTGCCCGGAATATTTTCCGACTCCGGTGTCCGGAGTTACTAGGCAAGCGACCCCTCGTTTAATAGTAACTCAAGGACCCTGAATCGATTGCCATAGGTTTCATCATGATCCGACCATCCGTTCCGAAAAAAATTGTACCCTGGTGAAGGGGTAAGTTCAAATCCGTTAAATTCAATGGGAAACCGTAATCCGCATCACTGGACGCCGTCCAGACCGAGTTTTACCGATTACCGATCACTGAGATACCGCTCAGTACCGTTCAACGCCATTCCTAACCAGCTATGACAGTACATCTTGAGAATGGGCTACTCTGAGATACCGCTCTGACCATTCACCGCCATCTGTCACCCGACCGAGCCGTTTCCGATTACTACCGAACCGATCCGAGTACTTCCGAGTACGTTATTAACCGTTTCCTGGCCGCCTGCCAATTTTAATCAGTTCCTGTGCTGCCAGCGTAGCAAGAAGCTGCTCTGGTGAGCTACCGATTTCCGACCGAATACTTCCGAAGTCGTACAAAGAAACCCGACGTCACAAATAGGCGTGTGGGGTATCGCTTTCAGGGTAACCAAACCTGAGGAAACGCGTAGTATTGCTGCGAACGCGATCCGACCGGCTGTTCCGAGAGATGTTGATACTTTGGCATTTTCTTGATTAAAAATAAACTTGGAAATTTTTCGGCGAGACCGCGTCGAAGAATTTTAGATAGTTTGGGATTAAGGGACTTTGTCATTTTTCTCGAGGAATAGAACTACGATGTAACCAAGTTAGGAGTCCGTTCCCAGAATATTTGGTTGATAGCATCAATAAGGACCGTTCACATTGCAGTTTTACTGACCGACGAACCCGGAGTGTGGAGTTACTAGGAGTGTGACCACTCGTTTAATAGTAACTTGGGGACACAGAAGCGATTGCCGTATGTTGGAGTCCGATTCGAACATCCATACAGCGAGCACGTGTACCGTAGCAACCTGATAGGTTGCATTTACCGTTTACAACATTTTTTTTACTGTTGTTTTGTTGATTAAAACTTTACCGAATAGAGCAGGCGCGACAGGAGTCCCACTGTGCGCAGCTGCAGCTATCCTTAGCTGCTCCGTATATACAAAACCGATCCGAACCTGTGGAAACGACTCGAGCTTGAGACCGCAAGCTGTAAAGAACTCTCCGAATACTAGCAATACCGATCAATAGCCATCATTGCAGTATACCGTTTATATTTCAAACCGTTATTGAATACTGACTAATAGATATCAATTCTATTAGTATCATTACATTTCACAGTTGATCCGAAATAAGAATATTTGGATTTTAACTACTACAGTTGAGAAGCTAAAGAATTTATCTGATACGAATTCGTTTTTTTTCTTTTTCTTTCTCATCGTTTACCGTTTTTATTTAATTTCTTTTTATACAAAAGGAAACCCGCACCAAACTTGTGTGTTCTTTGGATTCCTATCCAATACACACGTACATTAGAAACCGTTGTATTTATTTAATTTGTATTTATATATTTATATTAATATTTTAAGTTATACTAATACCGTTTCATTTATCAACTGTCAACGTTTAGTTTTGCAAATATTTTGTTTATTATCTACCAGTATCTTTTAACCGATACACCGCTACATATATATATTGTTTTTAATAATTACCGAATACCGATCCGCACTTGTACCGATTATCCAGCATCATTTAATACAGTTACATTTACCAACTGTCAAGGTTTAATACCATTTTGCAAATATTTTGTTTACCGTCTGGCAGTATCTCTTCAACAGATATACTGTACACCGTTCCATTTCCGACCGTCATCGTACATCACCGTTTTACTGAACATTTTTTTTTACCGTCCGCCAGCATCTTTTCAACGGATATACCGTACACCTTAACACATTTTAAGGTTAACTCCGACAATGCTGGGCAGCGAACAGAATGAACTGGAACAAGTGGACAATACCCTTGATCAGCAACAACAAAAAGTTGCTGGAGCTAGCGATATCCGTCTAAGTTGGATACACCAGCTACCAACCAAATCGCCTTCCCGACGTCATGACCGTCCACCGACACATCAGTATCATCCGTCACAATGTCGCTAGGGACAACCGTGTACATATGCATGTAGAAATACATGACCGTAATTTTTCCATCCTGATTGGCACCGACTCCGTCCATACTTACCTGAGAAACCAAGTATGAGGTTTCTGTTCCGAACAAAGGATACCTTCAGTTAGTATATCCGCTCCGTCTGCTCAACTAGCTGATGGGAACCTTGTAACCGTCAACTAGGTCTAGATTTTGCTGTAAATCTGATCACTGGTACCGTCGATTTAAATCACCGTCCGATCTCAGCACCGTCTCCTACCAGTTCATTGGAAGTAATTATCATAGCTGAGCTAACCGAATTTCTGGTCACCAAATTACCACGTTTTTAGGCCGTCACCGAAAACTACCGACCGCAACCGCCAAACTTTCCGGGATACCGCCCAGGGAAGTTGCCGTTCTACCGATCCACCGTACTCGCAACGACGTACTGCTCCGCCAACAACTGGCAGGAATCCACCGAACATTCGTCCAGTGGCGAGCCCCGTTGTACAATACCGCCGAAGCCCGAGACTACGTTTGTCCCGACCGGCCGTCTAAGTCAGCACGACTGACATTCACCACACCGACCGATCCTCCGTCTAGCGATGCCCTGCTACAAGGCATGTCGCTATGCTACCGACCGCTAACAATTTTCTATTTTTCTTTTCTCCGTTTTTTCTCTTTCGTTATCCGTATTCTTCTCCACCGTTCCGACAGACAATTAAAGTCTGCCCACCGACCGTCCATCCAGTCTGCCCGCACCGTTACCCACCGTTTCGACAGACAGGGAAAGTCTGCCCACCGTCCGTCCGTACCGTCCGTCCGTACCGTCCGTCCTCACCGACACGACCGATCCAGGGATCACTCCGCCACCCGAGGTGTTCATTAATCTGCCCGTTAACGAGTAAACACCACTTCCAGAGTGACGCAGTATAACCTGATAGGTTGACGATGGAGCGAACCCCAGTACCGGCATACGCTGGAAGAGTAAGATTTTTATTAGGGTCATTAACAAATTATGTTTCAGATGTTCGGTTGGAGGCCGTTTTCTTTTGTTTTCTTTTGCTGTTGATGATACCCCGGTGACAGAGTCGCCCCGGAAGCTGTCCATGTAATTCATTTCTTTTGTTTGGGGAGAAGAACCGCCGTCACTTACCGTTTTCTTATTCTTTTTATATATGTATTTTTTATATTGTTTGTACGATATAGGGATCCGTACTGCTAGGAGTAGGAATAGGAAAAAAATAATAACTGCGTTTATTATTTTTTTTATTCGAAGTAAGAGGGGGGTGTAACGAGGTAAATTTTCCGTTGCCAAAAATGCAGTTTACATTAATAATATACTTCGTTATTTGCTCCGCTTACATTCGAATCATAGGTATTGTAAATTAATATTAAAGATTTCTCCTAATTTAGCTAGCTGAAACCGCGAAACAGATTTCTACTTTAAATAGAAATTTTGATAAACCTGGCAGTGAGAGGGCTGTCTATAATATTAATATTAATTACAAGATTTGATACGGAGGGCGTTGGTGAGACACCTGCGTAAATTAGTTTCATTAGACCACATTTTGAAATCACTTCTGTCCGATCCGTCAAACAGCCCAGTCGGGTACTATTCCGTATATTCTCAACATGTAAGTAAGTACACCGTTTTATCATCGCCGCTGGTTTCTTGTCGATCTTTTTATATTAACACCGATAAGAATAATTCACTGAAATGTGTGTTTTAAAGCAATAATTTGAAACCGATTCCGTTTAAATGTATCAGAATATAATTATTATTTCCCGACTTTGCCGAAATTAAATAAATTTATTAAATTATTACAATATAGTAAGAGAGTCCGAGTTAGGACATGTCAACTTCTCCGATTTTATCCAAATAGCCATGTTCGCAAGAATTTCCAAATGGGAAAAAGAACATGGATGATATTTCGAGAGAAAATGTGTACCGTTTACCGTTTATATTATTTTGATCCAGACCATTTGTGATGGTACTGCGATAAAATAATATGTGATTCTACCAAATGGGTAGAAGTTTTAATTACCGTAATTTTATTTTAGCTAGGTCGTAGCAAAATAAAATCTGTATTTGCAAAAATGATTTTTGTGAAATTTTTTGTAGTGTTAGTGTTAATTTACCGTTCATTTTGTTTCCAATATTTTGTACTGATACGAAATGGAACAAAATTCATTACTTTGAAATAATTTATAGAAATTTATTATAGTCCGGGAACTGAGAATAAAATCTAGGCTACCGTCAATAAATTAACTAACATTATATTCTGATACATATACATTTTCCGCATACAATCCGACAAGATACCACGTGGCCGAACCGAAATGCATTTACTGAAGGCACCCAGCTGTGGGGTTTGAGGCGCTTGGCAAACACCGCATCAAGTGTTGATGTAATTTCAACATTTCCGAACCGAACCGAAATACCAACGTTCTGATTATTGCTGTCTGTCCGTCTAGGCAGAATAATCTCCGCCGTAAGCTGATACCAAATCCGATAACCGTTTTATTTTCCGAACCGAGTGTAACCAAGGTTACACACCGCTCCGTATCCGATAACCGTTTTATTTTCCGATCCGAGTGTGACTTAAGTTACACACCGCACCGAATCCGAAAACCGTTTTATTTATTTGGTATCAGTTTTATTTCATTTTGCCAAGTTCTTCACACCCACACTCTAATGCAACATGTAGGCATAATTATTGCTGTAGATAACCGCTTGCTTTTGCCTGGTATTTGCACGCTGTCCGTTTTTTAAATTACTTACTTGTGCAGTTTTTTTCCGTTTACTTTTTTCTTATATACCGCTTTACTACTGTTTTTTTACCGCTTTCACCGTTTGCTTGCTTACCACCGCTTGCTTCCGCATTAATGAGTAGCTAACTAGCTTCTCACCGCCTGGTTACCCGTACGTCACAAAATGGCGCCCTACCTAATTCAAATTAAATTAAAATGACATATCTTAAGTTTTTGTTATTGTATTTATCAGAAACTCCGTATTTGGTACTTAACCGTTTTTTATTGTTTTGTAAAAATTTCATTGTGTGTTAATAAACTTTGTTATTTACCGACCTCTGCCTTTTACTGTTGAATGTGAGTGAAAGTCTAATCTGCCGTCCGGACCCCTGGACATACCGTGTCTCCACTGTAGCTATCCCAGCCCTACTGCAACAGGCTGCGTTTAGGAGGCTAATGTGGGACCTTTGCCCCACGTAAAAATTGCAAAGGTGGCGCTCGAGATTACCGAATTTAACCGAAATACAGCACAGCGCCAAAGTGACGCTTCCACTTGCCTATGCGCTAGGCAACTGGAAGAAAGCACGTCACATATTCTCTAAATTTGTGTTCATATTTTTCGACACATATACGTTTTAGCAGAGCAGATGCTTTGATAGTGTGTAATTTAGATCCATGGGTGTGTCAGAACACAGAAGTTATTTAATAAGTTAATAAAATACACTGTTATACTTACATTTAGAGGCAATGTCTTCTTTTTCTAAGACAATCACATGGTGCTCAGATGGCGAGTTGTCCAGAGTATAAAAACATAGATACATCAGACTCAACGCAATGTTAACTCACCGATGAGGTCTGAAATTAAATAATTAATTAATTAAAACTTTCGATTCTGATAAAAATACAGTCATTAAAACTAACACTTTTGAGGAAAAACTTGCAACACGCTCCACAAAGTTTTCTGCCTTTGGTTTCTGCATAGAATTACATTTATCGAAATCACGAAGTATTTAAAACACAACATTAATTTAATTTATGCTTTTACTTTTGCACCACGTTAAATTGGCAAATAAACACTTTTGAATAAAACACGTTTAAAAATAACCCACCAACTATTCAGGTATTGTTTCATCGTCAATATCAATAATTAGTATTTTCCAAATTATTTTATGTTATATATAAGGTAGAAATACCATTAACACAGTCTTATTCCTTGCAATTTAACTTTTTACACAATGGCTAACCGCCCCATTTTGTTTCTTATTAAACCTCACAAGAACAAGTGAACAGCCCAGCCCTCTGACAGAATGGTAAGCAAGACTACAGATTGATCACTGCCTACTTTGATTACAGAGATTTGCCACACAAATTTCAATACATAAAATATATGTTTATTAGATGGCTAATGATATCTACGTTATTTGTTTTACTTGTATTTACGTACAAAATTGGAATTAGTTACATCTAAAAGTGTCAAAGGGTTTTCAGACACGTTCAAATTCCTAGAGAAAGTCAACAATGAGGTCATACCTATTCAATTCTTAGAAAACACATTGCTCGAGTAGACACTATCCACTGGACCGCAACTATATAAAAAATCGATATTCTCACTCCGTCAATAGATAACATTGATCACAAACTCAAAACGGGTTTTTTATTTATGAATGCGTTTGATAAAATAAGACTTAAACTCACTTAAAATTTCACCAAACAAAATGACGTAACGGTAACGGTTGTCTAGAAATTTTTGCCGCCACTTACAGCTTTAAGCTGGACACAGAAGTTAATAAATGTTATTTCTATTTCCTAACACGCACTAACAGGCACTGATTACATGTTCTTGATATTCAGGCAATCATATTACATTTTAAAGGTAATTTTGGCCATTTTATTACTCACATTCACAATATCACAATTCGTTCGCCGGAGATGCTAATTTCACTGTTGCCAGTGTTGCCATGCGCCACCTACGGCATTTTCATGAACTTAGACTGCTCTAAGGGAGTGTTTAAAGTCACTGCACATTTGATTCAAATGCAGATATGGAACAATATTATTTTTTTATATACCTACATATTTAATACTACAAGACGTGTATGAAACTCATTACTGAAATCTTTAAAATTAAAATATGTAACATTCATATGTTTCCAGAATTCTTAAAACACTTCCAGAGCTAGAAGTCGAGTATTGATTGACATGCAAAAAAATATTAGCCAGAAACAACAGAAAAATTTAAAACGTGACAAAAACGTCCCCAATGGCGAGGAGTGAGGGTTACTACCCCTATTTTTCAAGGTAACCCCAAAAATTTGGGACTTGCAATACTCCTACATTTTATACTAAGCATCGAAAGAGAAATTGAAATTTTATAGAAAAAAAATATTTTTTTTAAATTCCCTCTTCCACGCACCGAGCGGAATTTTCGTCTGCCAGTGTAATTGGGGCCCCTATGTGAAGTACATATACCAAGTACCTATGCGGACAGATATAGATTCCCATTCGTTTAAAAAAAAAATCCCCCCCTCCATATTCTCCCAACATACCAAAAATTTTAAGAAAGAAAAAAAGTTTCGTAGTTATTTGCTCTCTTCGATTACTGAGTGACAAACGGTAACTTTTCGTCTTCGATTTTGCACGCCGTTTCCTGGACTATTAAGTTTACTACATATAGTGCATTTGGACAGAAATACAATTTTTTCCTAGAATAACGAGACTATGTCACGCCCCCGTTTTCGAGAATGCTGAACACGATGGCGGTGGTTAAATCACTCTCAGAGGTCACCCCACCCCTCAAGCAGCCAAAAACTACCCCCGAAAGGGGTAAACCGCGTATCCGCCGTCTCCTACCAGCCAAACATGTGTTACTCCCGTTTTCGAGGAATCTGAGCGCGATAGTGATGTCGAGACCCGCTCCTCGACCCTCGCCAACCCCCTAAACAGCCAAAAACCACCCCGAAAGGGGTGAAATGAGAATAGGTCGTCTTTTCTCTGCTAAACCCGTGTTACCCGCCCGGTTTCGATGATGATGATGAGCACGATGGTCACATCGAGACCGCTCCTTGACCACAGACAATTCTCCAAATCGCCGGAAACCACCCCCAATTGGGTGAAACGCGGTTAGACCGTCTTCTCTCAGCTTAACCCGTGTTACCACCCGTTCTCGACGATGCTGAGCATGAAAAAATATTGCGACCTCTCCTCGCTCAGCAAACGGACAAAAATGAAAATACACTCCTACTTCTTACTAAACGGGCAAAATTATCATTATCCTCGCACTTTTTTGATTTTTTGCGGAAAAATTTAATTCAAAAGTACGCGGGCTCGCGGCGGCGAAGAGTACACACAGAGATGTTATTTGGTACACATCATCCCGCGCAGCATCTCCGCGTCGCCACTTTTCCTTCTCAGCGCCCACTGGCATAAAAACAAAAACTCAGTTACTGTTAATGCCTACACAACTGATCTCGTGGAGAAGGTCCAACATCACCATCGAGCGCGGCATCCTCGAGAAGGGGGGAAGGGGGGGTAACACAAGTTTGGCTGGTAGGAGACTGCCTATCCGGTTTACGTCTTTCGGGGCTAATTTTTGGCCGTTTTGGGGTTGGCGGGGGTTGAAAAGGAGTCTTGATAATAGGGAGGTTTTCGCGGATTTAGCCGAGAAACGACAGCCTATTCGAATTTCACTCCTTTGGGGGTGGTTTTTGGCCATTTGGAGGGTTGGCGGGAGTCAGTGAGGGGTCTTGACATCGCCATCGAAGCTCAGCATCCTCGAAAACGGGGACAACACAGGTTTGGCTGGTAGGAGACGGCGGATACGCGGTTCACCCCTTACGGGGGTAGTTCTTGACCGTTTGGGGGGGTGGGGTGACCTCGGAGAGAGATTTAACCACTGCCATCGTGTTCGAACATCCTCGATAATGGGGGGAGGACACAGTCTTGTTAGTCTAGAAAAAAAAAATTGTTTTTCAAGGTTCAGTCCGACTCACAGGATGCACTGAATGTGCCTATTAACCAATCCATATTTATGAAAAGTTGCCTCATCAGTGAATAAAACATTATTAAAGAAGTTGACATCATCTTGCATTGGTATTCTCAATCGTTGCCAGCACCTCAGAAAACTCATTTTCTTCGTTCACAACACTTTATTCTTTCGCTTTGTTTATATTCGACATTTCCAGTTTCCATAAATATATCGAGAAGGTTTTGGAAGCTGCTAACATCAGGAATCTTTCTTTCAGGATAACGTTGGTGATAAATTGTATTGGCAAGTAAACAATTTCTGTCTGACTCGCCCAAAACAAAAGTCATGTCTACAAGTTCCGCTTTATTAAAATTCATATTGTACAATTCCAAATATTTTAATTTCAATACAAGTGGTAACTAACGACTGATAAGTGTGATAAATGCTCCGTTGTACACGACAATTTTTTCCAAACTGGGGTTTTATTGCTGGTCGAATAAGGATAACGGCAAAAAAAATTACAAGAGAACATTACAGTAAAGGACCTGTTAAATACTATTTATTCATTTCAATGAATTGGAAGAAATGGTCCCACTAAATGGCCTCATTTCAGAATTGCATAAAGACGTGTGTCAATCAAAATGGGCAACACGTCGAACACCTATAAATTTTTCTAATGAATTATTTGAGGGAACCTCTTTTTTTAAGTTTATTCTTGAATTTCACACTTATTTATTTATACAACGAAAATGGTTGCAATTAGCCCAGTACTTACAAAAAATGTTCGTTTTCATTTCTACATCACATCGTTGAAAAATATACAGGGCGTTCCATTTGAAAAAATTGAAAAAATTCAATTTAAAAAGATCTTAATTGAAAAATTATTTCTGGCCACCCTGTACAGTTTTAGGAAACGAAAATGATTCAAAAACATTAATTATATGTCTCGTAACTTGTATTCGCATAAGTTTTTCTTAAAACCCATAATTGTGACTCTGGTGATTTTTTAAATATCCTTCTGCACATTGCATTATTTCAACAAAAAAATTCCTGACATCCATGTGGTTTGGAGATATTCAATGCCAGCATAGGAGTAAATAGAGTCTAGAAAGCGGCTTCAAAAAATGTATTGATATACATAGCATTCCATTTAAAAAAAGCCACTTGGTCCTGTAATTTCGTCTTGGCTCGACCTGTATGTTCGAAAATAATTTCCAGATATGGACTTTTTTTATCTAGTTTACTTGCAATGTTTTAAAAAATTTCTAGCTATCGTAGAACTCGAGATATCGAGGTCTAACCCACTACTGCCCCACCCTGTATATACACAGGGTAGCCCATTAGTGCGACAAAGTCCAATACCACCTTTATTAGAAAAGATAGAAAGAAAAATTCTTAACACAAATTGTAGAATCCCTGACGGTCACATTCTAAAATTATTACGAAGAATACAGGGTGTAATATAATTTCAGGACGAAATAAACATCCGTTTTTAATTAATGTAACACCCTGTATATTTTTAGATATTTGTAATCAGCTTGTTAGATAGGAAGTTACATTATCTTGTCATTATGAAAAGTTGTACTATATAGTCTAATTTAGTAGCAATGAATTATTTTCTTAATTTGACATTATTTGTAAACAGGGTGAGGCAAAACTCGGATCTACGAATTCCTAATTTTTTTTTAAGCGGAACACTATATTTTACACAAGCATTATAAAGATTTTTTATTGTTCTTTAAGTTTTATTAGGCATTCCCTATATCTAAAACTTCATTTTTATTCTAAATTATCACGTTAGCCATGGAAAACACAATTTTTCTCGCCTGTTTAATTAATTGCAATTACATTTATAATATACTACTCAAATTGTGTAAATGCAGTTTTATATTAAAAAATAATAATTTAAGAATGAGAATAAGTTATTTGTTTTCCAAATAAATAACGCAATTTAATAATATCCATGAAGAGGACTCGTTGAGATAATTTTGCTAGTAAATTAAAAAGTTGAAATAAATCAGACTATTTATTATAAAAATCAGAAAAAAGAAATTTCGAAACAGAAAATAAAATTCAGTAAATTCGATATTAAAGGCAGACTTTTCATATGATTAAATAAGAAGACTGTGATTAAGTGTTACTTATTTCTGATAAAATTAGATTTATATCTCCAATGTGAATTTCTCCCCAGAAGAAAAGGTAGACATTATTTTTGTTTTAGGTGAGGATGATACAAATTGTTTACTTGCTACCCGAATCTGTAAACAGAAATTCCGAGAAAAAAGGTAGCCAAACAAGATAGAGGGCATCTCAGAAGGATAGGTTCCAGCGCACAACTGTCTTGTGTGAGAAGAATTCACGCAAAAAATCTGTTTTAGCAGAAGAAAACGAGTTAAATGTCCTCCTAAGTGTAACCGAACATCATCATACTAGCTCAAGAAACATCGCATGACAAATTAGCATAAGTCGAATTTCAGTTGAAAGGATTTTATCAAAAAAGAAAACGCACCCGTATTGTATCCAGTTGCATCAATAATTGGTTGACCAAGGTTTTCAAAGGCAAATCCAATTTTGTGAATGGGCGCAGGGTAAAATTAATGAACGCAGACATTTGTCTATTTTAGTATTGTTTGGAGATGAAGCAACCTTTCATAGGAATGGATGTACAAATCGGCATAATTTCCATTACTATGCTACGGACAATCCACATCTTGTAGGGGCCTACAGTAAAACTAGATGGTCACTAAATGTTTGGGGTGGTATTATAGGGAATTATGTAATCGGACCACATTTTTTGAAGGTGAACGTGTTAATGGCGTAGTCTATTAGACTTTCTTCAGAACCATCTACCCCCATTACTTCCACATATATCCAATATTATTCGAAATCAAATGTAGTTTTTGCATGATGGAGCTCCAGTTCATTACACTGCTTTAATACACAACCATCTCAACAATCAATTTCCGAAAAGATGGATAGGCAGGGGAGGAATTGGTCCTCATCTGCCTATCCATCTAGGCCAGCTCGGTCGCCCAACCTGACCAAGGTTGCCTTTTTCTTGTGGGGTTATATGAAAAATGAGGTATATAAAGTACCATCTACTACAAAAAATTATATGAAAACTAGAATAAGAAATGTGTTCCAAAATATTAATGTCAATATGCTTATAAATGTAAACTAGTCGTTTGAAGATAGACTTCAAATTTGTCTAGATGCAGCAGGAGGTCATTTTGAACAATCATTATAACTTTTAATTAAAATGTTAATTATGTACGTATTTATTAAAAGATGTGTTTAATTGTCAGAATAAATAAATAAAATGAAAATATTTCTAATAAATGTATCGTTTTCCATAATATTTTCAATTCATATTTTCTGGTACTTTTTTATTTATATACTAGTTAGGCAGACGCAAAAAATTGTGTTTTTCCATAGCTAACGTGATAATTTGGAATAAGTTTAATGGAACGAAGTTTTTCCTACTAAACCCATAATATCTCAGAAAATTGAAGTTTTAGGTATAGGGAATGCTTAATAAAACTTAAATAAGAATAAAAACTTTTGTACTGCTTATACAAGCATTACAAAAGTTTATTATAAAAAAAAGTGTTAAAAAAATTGAGAAATTTGTAGATCCGAGTTTTGCCTTACCCTGTTTACAAATAATATCAAATTAAGAAAATAATTTGTTGGTTCTAAATTAGACAATATAGTACATCTTTTCATAATGACAAAAAAATTACTTCTTATCTTCAAAAAGATACAGGGCGTTCATATCATGACGATTTCGATATGAAAATGTGTAGGTATATCTCTTGAAATATCTTGTAGACTTCAGCAAAGCTCTACATTGGCGGATTTAAAAGAATATATGTTTGATTCATCCTGCAATTATGTGACACCCTGTATTACTCGTAATAATTTTAGAAGGTAACCGTCAAGGATGCCTACAATTTTCGTTAAGAAATTTTTTTTCTATTTCTTCTAATAAAAGAGGTATTATACTTTGTCGCACTAATGGGCCACCCCGTATATAAAATCTTAGACGTAAATGAGACACTTTGAAACACTATGTATCTTGGGTCTAGAGTGAAAAATAGGGGTGAAAATAAAATATCCATTACCAGCGGATCTATAGATTTGAAATCTGTAAGACTTGTAAATACTGCGGTCAAAAATAAATGGAACATTTACCATCCTGGGACATGAAATAGGGGTGAAAACTGTGTAACCACCATTCACTTCCAATAGAGCCAGATAATTGAGTTTTAGTGTAGCTGTGATAGATAATTCATACCGCAAAGGAGAATGGATTTTCAAACTAGACATATTTTGTCCCTGGAGTGTGAAATAGGGGTAGAACCATAAACATATTTTTAGTTGAGCTGCATGTTTCAGATTTTTAACATTCGAGGATGCTATACCAAGAACTAAAGGGAAACGTTAGGTGCTCATATATCATCCTCTAATATAAAAAATATAGGTAGCAACTGTAATTTTACATTTAATCCGAACAGGGCTAGATAGTTGTGATTGGAATACATTAGATATTACCTCTAATTCTAAGCAAATAATTTGGTACACAATATAATTTGTTTTTGGAATGAGAAATAAGGATAGAAATAACAATACACTTTTTCAGTACACCTGTAATTGAGATCCACAATACTTGCAATTACCACCTTATGCAGCTAACGTTAGAAACACATACAGGGTATCCCAAGGCTATGGAGTAAAACTTCTGGGGTATACAGGGTCCTGCAGCTCACCTCCCGTCTTCTACTACACCTAAACGATTTATTTTAGAAAAATGATTCAAACGGGACAATAGACTATTTGTTAGAGAGCACATTTTAAAAATATTTTTGAATATACAGGGTGTTCCAGAAATTGGTGGTGCATCAAAGTTGTATCTTTTTAAATGGAACACCCTGTAGTTTTATTGATTTTTGGGACCCCTTCGAGCTACTGTACATATCCCTAGAATATTATCAAATTTGATTTGATAGTTCCAGAGCAATAAATTAAAATCGAAAAAAAAAATTTTTTTCGTCATATTTTAAAAAATTTATAAAAAATAGAAAAAACATCTTCAAACCAAAACTAAGGAACAGGTTGCTTATAATAAAAGGTTACTTTATCCTACTATGAATATCGTAAAAATAACTTATACAAGATGTTCAAAATTCAATGCCAAACTTATCAAAATGTAATGCTATTTTTCTCCATTTTTTCAAATGGGACACCCTGTATATTTTTATCTCATCGGATGCAGAATTAAAAAATGAGCATATTTTTTAATTACAATTATCTCGACTATCTTAAAGGTTTCACAGATATTCGTCAAAAACTACTACATATCGCAAAATTATTATATAATAGTTTTACTTAACATTTTACAAATCAATAACTAGAACTTTTGTTCAATATGTCTTCCGTTCTCTTGGAGGCACAAACGAAGGCGTCTATGAAATGATCTTGCTACTCTTCCTAATAGGTCGGGTGTAATGTTTTGAAATGCGTTCCTGATTCTTTGCTGCATGTTTTCTGGTGTGGTTGGAGGTTCCTGATAAACGATTTCCTTAACGTAGCCCCACAAAAGAAATCCAATTTGGTGAGGTCGGGTGATCGGGGCGGCCAATTACATGGCCCTCCTCTTCCAATCCACCGGTTTGGAAAGGTTGTATTGAGATGGTCCCTGACTTGTAATGAATAATGTGCTGGGGCTCCGTCGTGTTGCAGCCACATTGCATCTCTCAAAGGTATTGGTAAATTTTGACATAAATTTGGCAATTGATTTTGCAAAAAATCAAGATACATAGCACCATTCAAATGTCCGTTAAAAAACTCACAATTTATCCTAATTTTAGCTTGCGCCCAATTGCAAAATTCGACACGTTGCTCAAAATCTGCATCGAAGAGTTGTTGATGAAACTGGATATGGTAGGGATGAAAACGGTTGTCCTTTAAAATTCGTTGAACGGTTCTCTCACTTACACCTACGGCATCACCGACTGCTTTTTGACTAACGAAAGGGTTTTCCGTAACAGATAATAGCACAGACAATTCATTTTCTTCATTTCGAGCGGGTCTATTTCTAACTGGTTTTGTATAGTCTACATGTCCCGTTTGTACAAATCTCTCTAATAAGTTGTTCAGGCTTCTTTTGTCTGGATGTCTCCGTTCCGGATAACGCTGTGCGTAAACTCGACTTGCCAAAAAACAGTTTCTTTCTGATTCTCCTAATATGAAAATCATATCTACTAGCTCTTCTCTGCTGTACTCCATCACAAAAAATGCTTAAAACTTGTAAATTACTAATACGTAATTTAAAATATTGACATATGTCTATTTGTATGACAGTTTGTAAGCAAATTTGTTTCCATGGCTATCTACTAAATTACCTTATTATGATTAAGAAACAACAGGAATATGATTTCTGTTTACTCCCCTTCATTTACGCCTTCAAGAGGAGAACTGCATAGACAGTTATATGAGAAACTGTCTAATTTAGGTATTTCCTTATTTAATAACATTAGAGGAGCTAAATGATAAAACGGAACACATATTGAACATAAGTTCTAGTTATTGATTTGAAAAATGTTAAGTAAAACTATTAGATAATAATTTTACGATTTGTAGTAGTTTTTGACGAATATCTGTGAAACCTTTAAGATAGTCGAGATAATTGTAATTAAAAAATATGCTCATTTTTTAATTCTGCATCCGATGAGATAAAAATATACAGGGTGTCCCATTTGAAAAAATGGAGAAAAATAGCATTACATTTTGAAAAGTTTGGCATTGAATTTTGAACATCCTGTATAAGTTATTTTTACGATATTCATAGTAGGATAAACTAACCTTTTATTATAAGCAACCTGTTCCTTAGTTTTGGTTTGAAGATGTTTTTTCTATTTTTTATAAATTTTTTAAAATATGACGAAAAAAAATTTTTTTTTCGATTTTAATTTATTCCTCTGGAACTATCAAATCAAATTTGATAATATTCTAGGGATATGTACAGTAGCTCGAAGGGGTCCCAAAAATCAATAACACTACAGGGTGTTCCATTTAAAAAGATACAACTTTGATGCACCACCAATTTCTGGAACACCCTGTATATTCAAAAATATTTTAAAAATGTGCTCTCTAACAAACAGTCTATTGTCCCGTTTGAATCATTTTTCTAAAATAAATCGTTTAGGTGTAGTAGAAGACGGGAGGTGAGCTGCAGGACCCTGTATAGTTTCTATTAAAATAATATTAAATGTACCTCTACTTTACCTTGAAGGAAAAGTTTTGAACAGGTTTTTTCTGATAACTTGGAAACTAATACGATGGTAATAAAGTTTGGATAGTATAAATAGAAAGTAAGTCTCTTTGATTTAGAAGTATGTAGCCTTTTGTATCTTGTCTTGGAAGCAAGCGGTGGAACACCCTTAATACGTTTGCCCCCCTAAATTTTGTAATAACTTAACTTTTGAAAGTTGCAGTGACATTTATTAAATTCTATTTTCTAAAAAAAGATCCCCTTGTATATAACAATGCGACTTGTTTCTGGAGAGAAAATGTCTCAGAGGGCCAAAAAATTCTGAAAAAAATCAGGCAGATTTTCTGAGCAAAAGTAGGCAGGCATCTTTTGTCTCTTGATGTTTTTTTCCTTCTCCCGGAAAAAATGTAAAAGAATTCATAGACCTTTATTAATTAGTTGAGGGTGAAGGAAGCGTTTTAGAGAAAAACTCCAAGAGCTGAAAGTTGCTTATTTTTGTCCAAAAAATTTTTTGGCCGATAATAATTTCGGTCTAGAATTTTCCATTTTTTTTTTCTTCAGAAAATCCCAAAAACATTTCAAACTTTGATAAAAGTTGTATGTTTACTTAAACAATCTTGCCGGCTTCATAGGAGGGAGCAAAACTTTACATATTTTTCTTGCGTGGACATACAATTTTCATCAAAGTTTGAAAAGATTTTTAATTAATTCCAGTTTGTTGATTAAAATGACTGCCTACATAATATAACATATAAAAGCTTGTGCTTATATTTTGGATGTTTTATAAATTGATAGTTGTATGTTGTTATGTACCTGCAGCAAAATATATTTTATTTTAATTGCATGAAAATATTCTATTATGAATAGTGTATAAAAACAGAGCATAAAAATGGACATTTTTTGTAACCACGGCTGACCGCCGCCGGGTATCACGGGTTGAAGTGTGACTCAGTTCGTATTTGTATAATAAAGACACAACTAATAGAACATTTGGAGGCGAGGTATCTTTTAATGACTCATGTGCAAGTACAGTGTAATTGTTGACACTAAATGAAGAACTTAATTTTTTTTTCAAATTAAATAAATTAGAAACAAATTTATCAAAGATGGTGGAACGAGTCGGTCTTTCAAGATCGCTGAGTATTTTTGAATACAAAAATTCAGATTTTTTGTTTTTATGAAAGGCTTAATTTATTGCAAATAAAGTTACGGAGGAAGATCGCAAAAAGCCTATTCTTTTAAATGCCCTTCCTCAAGACTGATACATTTTACTTCGAAATTTATTTGTTCCAAAACCGGAAAGTAATACGTATGGTCAATTAATCAAATTATTAGTGGAAAAATTTTCGCCGGTAAAATCGTACCTACTTCTCTGAATGATTAAATACGCAGCTAAAAGACACGTAAATGAAAGTGTGTCGGAGTGGGAAGCAAGAACAAAAAGATTGGCTTCAAATTGTAAGTTTGGTGTAGAACCAAATATCGTTATGCGAGATATTTTCGTAGTTGGTATAAATCATGAAAAAATCACGGATCATATTTATCTACAGGGTGGTCCATTAATGCGACAAAGTATAATACCTCCTTTATTAGAAGAAATAGAAAAAAATTTCTTAACGAAAATTGTAGACATCCTTGACGATAACCTTCTAAAATTATTGCGAAGAATACAGGGTGTCACATAATTGCAGGACGAACCAAACATACATTTTTTTTTAATGGAATACCCTGTATATTTTTAGATATTTAGAATCAGCTCATTCTTTGCAATCCGCCAATATAGAGATTTGCTAGACTATTTTCGTAGTTGGTATAAATCATGAAAAAATCGCGGATCATATTTGAAGAAGATGCTTCAAGTTCGATTGTATCCATTAAAACGTGTTTAAATTAGCATCAGAGAACATTACGCAATGTTCTCTGTTGGCATTATCAAAGGAATCTGCAATGCAGGAATATACCACCAAGGAAAGAGTCAGCCGGTAAGCCACAAAAATCTCTCAAGTCAACAAAACTGTTTTGTTTGTGACAGTAGAAATTATATGGTCTGTGCGTTTAAAAATTGCATAATATGCCATAAGTGTGGTGTTAAGGGACATCTGGCATGTCAACGCAAAAGATTTTCGCAATTTTTTTTTGTGAAACAGGTAAATATTTCTAATCATTTTATTTTTAATTTACTCAAGCCTTCTCACCACTGCGCGGCCTGCATAGAAATCACTTCATCACCCTCCATTTCCATCATGTCACGTTATTTTTTAAACAATTATTGTTTTTCTTCGTAGTTTTAGTTTTAATGTATTTTAAGAGAAACTGTTTATCTCAACAGAACTATGAAAAATCCAAATTAAAATTTTACTTTATATTTTTTCTTAATATCATCTGTGGTTTAGTAATTGAATTAACAGTGTAAAAGTGTTAAATTATATTGACAAAATATAAATTATTTAAAACATATATTTTTAACCTCCCCACCCATAAAATTGGGGAGGTTACTGCAATTGATAAAAAAAAATGAGATGAGACCAGATCATTACGTTTTGAGAGGTCCCAGGAAAACGACACAGTGGTTTTCAAAAATTGTCTGTATGTATGTGTGTACGGGGACATGGTAGCGCCGAAACTAATTAATGAATTTTGATAAAATTATATACAAGAGTAATATTGCTATCGTACATGTGCAGCAAAGAAATTCGTATGAGTCGGATGACGTTTAGTACCATTTTGACATAAACTTTCTTATTTTTTAACACGGTATCCATGTTCATGATACTTTTCGAAAGTATGTTATTCTGATTTCAAAGATATATCACATTTTAAAGGTGGTTATTTTAAATTCACCCGTAATTTTCATAACCTAACCTGGAACTTTCAAATATCTCAAGTAATGAGCACTCTACGAAAAACTGTTTCAAACAAAAGTTGTAGAATTGAATGGGGGCAGTTCGGCGGTATATATCACTTTCATTTTGGGTGGAAGAATTAAGATCATTCAAGGTCAAATTCGGTTTTTTAAATGGTAACATCTATATTGATATTGATAGCTGACTAAAAATAGACAACTTTCGTTCAAAATATTTTTTCGGAAATTGTAATTTTTTTAGTCATTTGACGAGGAAAAATAAGAATTTTAGAAATTAGCAATTTTTTTACTCGAAAAAGAAGTTTTTTTCAAAAGTTGTAAGAAGTAGAAAGAGTTTGGAATCATCCCAGGAATGTTCTCAATTTTTTTCAGAAGTGTCCAATGCCCTTTTTAATGCACTTGATCGATTTGCAGCGTCTTAACACCTCTCCAAAGAAGAGAAATTTAGAAATGAGCAGAGATATTGTTCGCAGTAAAATTATGTACAATAAACATTTGAATAGAAAAAAAGTTATAACCCTTAAATTATATTATATTATATATTTGAGTCTATTTTTAATGATAACCTTTTTATTTTCAATTTTACGATAAGAAGAATCTAGACCAAGATTGTAGGGAATTCAATTCTCTACAAGAAAGTCTTAGAAAATTTTTTGTGAGACTTATGCTTCTCAAGATATCGCGGAAAAACTGTTTATTCCCCCTTTTTCAAGATGGCGGCCAAATGGGGGGCTTTCAACCCCGAAAATCGAGTTTTGTAGTCCCCTAAACACAAAAAAAATCTTGTCCTACCCAAAATGCAAGGTCAATGTAACATTTCAATGGACTAAATGTATTTTTCAATAAACATGACTTTCTTGTAAAAAAAATGTATTAAAAAAAATCCATTCCCAATAACTCTATGTGTCATGTCAGAATCTGTATTAAATTCACAACTATTTCTAATGGTTAATCAACTTTCTGTAATACATGTTTTTGCTGCCAGTCACTTAAAAATAATCTAAAATTTTTGTAAAAAAAAGTTTTTGTTTATCAGAAGATAGCAAAGATAGTGGAAATAAGATGTACCAACTTAAAGACTATTTATTTAAAAAACAACCAACAGATAATATAAGTTTGAAATTCGATTAGTAGCGTAGTACACGATTTCAGGTAAAAATTGAAATAAATCTTAAACCACCAGTAATTGAATAACCAGTAATGACCACATATGATTATTTTGATTGAAAATGACCTCCCCTATCACCCCACTTCGTTTGATCGCCCACTTATGGAATACTGTATACCAAATATTATTATCTTCCGTCAAATTATTTTTCAAGGGTATCGGCCTGTTTATTTTCCACAAAAACGATACCAGGTTTCTTCCTTGATAATTGCGTTAATTATATACCAAACAGCCGTCACATTTTTCTCACTAATTTTTTATTTCAAGGTATCCATCCTATATATTTGTCAATGAAGGCATATCCTATTTCTTCCCATACGTACTAAGTATTAGTTTCTCCATCAAATAATTTTATAGATATGATGCGAACAAGCGAACAATAGATCGACAGACAGACTAACGAAATTAGAAGATTTTAATCTCGTAGTCTAATCTAATATCGCAGTCCGAACAGTGAGAATACGAAGATATCTTTGAGAGTGATTTTTTCACCATTGATTGATAATATTTTTTCGGTAAGCGAGTGAACTGAAAGTTTAAGCAAAAGCTATATTTAAAAAAGTTATTGCTAATATTACAGAAATATGCTTGAAAAAACTCACGTTCTAAATTAAAAATTAATTATGTTCCATGGTTTGATGCCCTTAAATAATGGACGATTCTCTTTTTGATTTTGTTATAATTTTTCGACGTTGTTATAAATATTGTACTTGTATATGACAATAATTTAACGCTAAGATTATAATTTTTTTAAACATGTGCCTTATTATTTAAGTTATCATGAAATATTTAAAATTCAAGTAGGGCAACTTGATTTATTTTTATATTTTAGCATCTTCCAACAGAACGAGTTTTCTTTGAAATTTCATTTGAAACGTTGGTTTTCTAATTGCGACACGTGTTGTATAACGCTCATTCCTTTTTAGGTGATTTGAATACTATATTCCATTATTTACCATGTGATCTTCAGTCCGGTTGTCACAAAATATCGCCCCTTCTATCTATCATACATTTAATTTTTAAAAGCTACGAATTAAATTAATTAAATTACGATGTTGATACACAAATTCCCAAATGTCCATATTTAGCATATCGCGTAATCAATAAATGAGGAACCAGACCAACAATTTGAGCATGTATTACACATTCCTTATTTGTGCATGAAGTGAAAGAGTAATGTAGTACTCATTTCCTAATTATAAGCACCATTATAACTGGACATAAATCTTAAATATCAAAAGGAATTAATAATATTCTTTAAAGTTGGTAGTTAATATAAATATCTCTAATATTTTATTTAAAATGGTTTCCAGACGCACCTATAAATAAATTTATACTCACTGATGATATTATTTACATTTACCGGTACGGAATCCTCAATATTATCTTTTCTATTTAAAATGCCAAAGCAAATATATTTTATTGAAACCATTGCTCCTAGGTTGATGTTACTTATACTCTTAAGTCTACTTATATATTTTATACTGTATATTTATTTACACTAATGAAATACTAAACTTATTGGCTGAGATCAAGACATGAACGAAGATGATATTAAAACCGCTGCCTAAGGAATCAATACTTCCACATCCAGATTCTTCATCCAAGTCGTTTTAAAGGAAACATCTTGACTATATTTGCACTCTAGTATGTGGAAATTATTGGTCATAGAATTTTAATAATATTTGGGGCAGATGTCATAGAAAAGTTTGAGGAGTTGGTTTCTACCATATACGTTAAAAATGAAGTTTTTAGTTCACCCTACTTATTTTCTACTATTCAGCTCCCACCCCTTCAATGGAGGCATCTCAATCAGATGTCACTACAATACATACGTGTACTAATCTCAAGTGAATATCTCAATTTGATGTTATCAATCCCATTAATAATGAAGCGGAGGTGGTGGAGTTTGAAAAATATTAGAAAGAAATCTGAGGCCTTGGTTTCTAGTATCTACACCGAATCCCAAATTTCTGTACTCTTATCACCTTGATTTACTTATTTTCCCCTAGTCACTCCTATTAACCCTAACCCTTCTACGGAATCATCCCAAAATATAATCTAGTTCCAGATGTCGTTATAATACATACGTGTACCAAATTTCAAATGAATATCTCTAATCTAATTTTATTTAATCAACCCTTTTCATATTGGAGTAGGGGTGGTGGGGGTTGAAAAATATTATAAAAAAATCTGACGCTTTGGCTTCTAGTACATACACCGAATTTCAAGTTTCTGTGGTCTTACCAGCTTGAAAGATGTTATAAAAAAATCTTAGGCCTTAACTTCTAGTACATACACCAAATTTCAAATGTCTGTTCTCTTACAAGCTAGCTTTACTTATTTTCCCTATTTTCCCCTATTTAACCCCCAACCCTTCACCGGATTTCCTCAAAAAACAATCCAGTTCCAGATCTCGTCATAATATATACGTGTACAAAATTTCAAGTCAATATCTCAAACCGTTCCGGAGAAAACGTGCGGACAAAAAAAGTTACAGACAGACCGACAGACAGACAGACAGAAATTTTTTTTTCGCTCAAATTTAAAATCTCGACGTTTCATGACATTCTAAACCTATTTCAGGAATAAAAATTTTTGAAAATTTTTTTGCGATTACTATACTTCCAATCCACTACGTGGATGTGGAAGTAAAATTATACCCTGCTGGCCATGCTACCTATTCAAAGGTGCTTATAATGCATAAGACAAGAACAAACTATTTATATTTGTTGTGCTGGACAAGACGGAGATGTTACTTGTCTAACATCATCCAACGTCATTAAAAAATACATATCTTTCGGGGATATTACATGGAGATCTTTTCAACGTAACGTAATTTTGTCGTGATACTTTTTGAAGCGGCAGCGCCTGCAACGCTAAATGACTGAAACTGCTAATCTCTACCTCAGACTAAACGCTTTTCTAATTTGATACGTACCTACCAACAATTAATCGTCTGTGTTGTAAAACAGACAATGACCAGTGGCAGGGCAACCGCGACCTCTATTCGCACGATATGTATGACTCGCACGATGCAATTCAACGAAGGAAGTACGTTTATCGAAGAGCTCGCTGAGACAGGTTTACATATAACTTTGCCAAGATTCTGAGAAACGGCAAGAATATAATACATTATAATACATCTTTATTCATCACACGAAGTCTCATATACAAGAATATAGAATACTTATTGGACTAGTCATAAGAAATTACAGCCATACATATAAATAAACTTAACACGGACAAATCAATTCTCACACAAAAATAAACACATTCACGCCGACAATGGGCTTGTTCCATGATATTAATTTTATATGGTTTTTATACTTTTTCATATAGTACTCGATATTCTCATTATACACTTAAAATTTCGTATTATTAACTTTTTCCGTTCTCGAGATATAAGGAGTTGAATTTAGTAATAGTTGCAAAAACCGAGCGCTCATTTGTGACGTCACTATACGCAAGTGACGTAAGAAAAATGGCTTTCTGGGACCTTTCAAATTTAACCTGAAAAGTCGAAAAACATGGAATTTTTAAACGCTGGTAACTAAATAAATACGTCGAGTGGAAGTTCGTTCTATGTGTCTACGGAAAGGAGAAGGTCGGCGATGAATTATAATCGTAAATTGCAGGGTCGAAGTCGAAAATTCGTTCTGGCAGGAGCGAGAGGAAATTGTAATTTTTTGACATTTCACCAAATTGTACTCCCCTACTGTCAAGTAGTAAGCAAAACAAACAATACTTCGAAAACACTTATAATTATAACCAATAAGGAGCATCAAGTCTATTGAGATCGCCGAGTCTATGCGTATAGTGACGTAGCGCCTGGCCACGCCCCATTTTCGCGAGATGGAAATTTGTAATAGTTTTTAAGATACTAAACGTGCGAATAAGATTCTGATATTTTGTAGATCCATTAATTTATACTTGCACTTTCGATTTGTGAAATAAAAAAAATGCTGAACAAGCCCATTCCAACAAGATAAAAATTACTTTTAATAATACTATGAAACAGTAGGTAGTTAACTAATACTAATAATACTTGTATATATAGAGACTCCTCTACAGAATACAATGCCTTATCGGCTAAACAAGTATACAGTATATTTTTTTAAATTTTAAAATTGCCAACATTTCTGCTAGTACCAAATAAGCTATCCAATTTGTTAAGGCAAGCAACATAAATTCGAGTCTTGGCCAATACTTAATTTTGAGTACAGTTAATGAAAATTTTCACAGTTTCGCGTACTCTGTTCATGCAGTGCATTATCTCTTACTGGTGAATATTCCCGTTTTTTTATATATATTGTAATAAGAAATACAGGGTATCTCACCTGGAACTGAATCGATCGATAAAGGGAAGGTATGCATACAAAATTTTAAAAATTTTGGGAGTTACTGAAGTCAGTGTGGCCAATCCAAACAAAATAATTAGAAGCATGTGATACTTCCGGTTATACCAGAACACCCCATATATTTTCGACATTTCGAAATGACCATAAAATTCGAGTCGAAAATATGTAGCATACCATAGGGTTTAGGTATAGACCTGAAGGTATAGTTTAAGTATAGGCCTAAACCCAGAAGTTTCGGAAATATTTGAGGCATTATAAAAAATTTGACGGATGCAAGAATCGTTATAACTTTATTCGCGTAGGCGATCCCGATTTGCTCTTCGGAACATGGAAAGAACACAAAATGAGCCACGCTCTGCAATGAAAATAGATTATATAATAGTATACCAAGCGTTCCATTTTTCATGCTACATTTTGTCAAATTCAAACCACAAAAACTTTTTTAGTTCAAATAGAACACCCTATATTTTTTTACATCAAGTTATGTAAGATTAAGTTCCCCTTTTTCTAGTATAATTATTGAAGGGGTAAAAGTTACAACTTTTTGAAATATTAGTGATTTTCTTAAATGTTCAAGAATTTTTTGTAAAAATTGCCATCAACTTGTAATGATTAGACACAATCATCAATGTCAGTCAATCTCTTATGTCAAAAAATGCCACCATTTTTAAATTACACCCATGAGAACTTTTTAAATTTGTTTACCATTCATGGAGAATGTGGTAAAGTAATATCAAAATATGTAACACATTTGCTACTCGATACCCACAAAAACAGAAACCATCATCAAACACTGTAAAACATATATTGGATAACTTTAAAATATTTGGCTTTGTTAGAGCAGGAATCCGAAGGAGGGGGCCTATTGTTGATAGCGAAGACATAGAAATCGAAATTCTGGAATATTATCAGGCATTTCCAATGATGTCATTAAGGCAAGCTACTCTGGGATCGGAATTATCCAAATATTCTATTAACTGAATCTTGACAAAACATTAGTTTAGTCCATTCTTGTTTCATATGGTTCAACGATTAAAAGAAGCAGATTTTCTAACTGGAGAAAATTTGTGTTAATTTATTTTAATTAGGCATGAGGGTGACAATTATTTTTTGGAAAATATGTGAACAGATGAGGCTAAATTCACCAAAAATGTATTTCTTAATTAACACAATTGCCATTACTGGAGTGACTCGAATCCTCACGTGTTCAGAGAGCGAAATATTCAAGAACATTGGCAGTTTAATGTTGACTGTGTCAAGAGAAACGATGGAGTGGTGGAATCACAATTTTGTGAGGAAAATTTAAATAGTACGTTAAAAAGATTTCCTCTTCAGCTAATATGTCTAAGGCTTCCTTCTTTGAATTCCTGCTATGATAGAGGCAAATATTCTTAAATTATCCAATATACGTGGTACGGTGTTTGGTGACGGTTTCTTTTTGTGGGTATCGAGTAGCAAATGGTTAAATATTCTTCATATTACTTTATTACATTCTGCATACATAATAAACAAATTTAAAAGTCCTCTTGGGTATAATTTCAACATGCTGGCAATTCTTCATATAAGAGAATGACTGTCATTGGTGGCGTCTATCTTTGTAGATATGTTTTAGGTAATGCAACGAGTTTTCGCCTGACTTTAATTTTTTTTTTTTTAAGAAGCAGATTCTCAACTCTATCCATATGCAATGATTTCAACGATTTCTATGAAATTTTTGATAAACCGTAAAGTATGATTCGGTGGTGGTCCCATATGTCTAATATAAGGTGAACAAAATTGGAAAAAAATATTTTCTGTGCGAAAATATTTGAAATTAGGAGCCGCTGGAGCCATAATTGGGTTTAAGGTAATAATGTAATAGGATGTAATTGCATTATTTTCGAAGATTTGCACGAAATTTGCCCACGAAGAAGGGTGAAAAATTTATTTAAAAAAATTGAATCTCCTTTTTAAATACGGTCACTAAAAATTCTGAAATAAAATTTCACCTTCGAGGTCGGTGGAAAAATTAACAGATAACAAACGAAATTAAAAAAAAACTGTTTTTAAAAATATGAAAAAATCAATACAAATTAAACTGGAAGCCAAGCATATTTTATTATAGCATCGCTTGGACTCTATTAATCATCATCGACAGACAAAGCATATTTACATTTCATTTTTAAACCAAATTGTATATATTATTTTTGTCAGAAATCTAGTAGCACAAATAGAAAGATTTTTCAAATACCTAAATCACAGTGGAACATAACATCAGATATTTTAAACATAAATTGTACGTCATAAATAATACTATGGAGCCACTCTTAATATCATATGTTCTTTATTAAAACATCCATACACAATAGATTTCAAAAGACGCATTTGAATGATGTACATGTAGCAGGCAACCTATAAAAGTCAAAAGAGACAATAGAGTTGAGATATCTGGAAAAGATTTCAATTATAATTAATTATGTACTTAAATAAATTGTGAAATTTTAATTTACCGCTAGTAGAACTTAATTAATACTTTAAGATGTATTAATTATATTACGTAATTGAAAGTAGGGAGCTGCTATATTATTCTAATGCAAATTGAAATGATAAATACGAGATATTGAAGATTTTGATAAACAGATTTTTTATCAACTTCTTTTAAAAATAAGATATTTGTAAAAAAAAAATCACAGTACTGTTATCACCGTGAGCTATTTTGAACGTTAAACGTATTATACGTAAAAAAATATTTTTATTAATTACTAGATCAATATTACGATAACGTAAAAATTGAAAAACATCGAATTTTCAAAAATTCATAACTAAATATGTGGAATGGACGTCCATTCTAGGTCTCCATAGAAACAACAAGATTGGCCCTTTCTCCTGATACCAAATTGTACTGGAATATTCGTAAATTCAGCTCTGCAATAGCGATAAAAGAATTCGAGAATATAAAATCTTTAAACGCTCAAAGTTAATTCTTGTAGTGGAGGATCGATTTTGGTCTCTATTTAAAAATGGAGATTAGGATTTTATCTACATCGTAAGGGTAACAGTGGAAATCGGAATTTTCGCTAGATCTGTGCGAAATGATAATGGCTATTTTCGTAAAAATTGAGAACTAAATAAACATTCGGAGTGAAACGGCGCTCGACGTCTCTATGGAAATAGGAATAGTGGCGCTTTCTCGTGTTATTGAATACGAACGTGACTTTCGTTTTAGTCAGATTCGCGCACAAGAACACTGCACAATTTAATTTCGAATGAATTTATTTTACTTGGCTCGGCGAAAAAGTAACACCCGACTCTACTTACTCGACTCTCTTTACTCGATTCATCGGTTTATATAAGATAAATCAAAGCTTCTAGAAGTGTTCGAAAATCGAAGACTCCAGGCATTCTAGTCGTTCTGGACGTTCCAGATTGTTCGCCGTTCCCGAAAATTCGATCGGTAGGGGAGAGTGGCTTGTGACATGGAATTTTCAAACGTTCATAACTAAATAAATCTAGCGACTGGAAGCTCGTTTTATGTCTATGGCAAGGAGAAGGTCGGCGATAAATTGACATCGTCAATTGCAAGGTCAAAATCGAAAATTCGGCCCAACAGGAGCGAATGCAAGTCGTCATTTTCTGACATTTGGTAACATTTCCCCAACTCATATTCACCTACAATCTCTCGACTGCTTGTTCCTAAATTGAAGAAGATCCATTAAAAAGAACCCCTCCGAATATATCCCAAACAATGTAGAATTAATTTCCGAATCGAATGACACCGGCCGCGTCCCGAAAAACCGCCCCCACGAAAATCCTTTTTGAGTATATAGATAATAACAACTAAAAAGCAACGAGTCGACTGAGATCGCCGAGTCTGTGCGTATAATGACGTAGCGACTGGCCACGCCCCATTTTCGCGAGGTGGAGGTTTGTGATTGCTTTTAAGACACTAAACGTACGAATAAAATTGTGATTTTTTTCAGATCCATTATTTTATACCTGCACTTTCGATTTATGAAATAAAAGAGATGCTGATTTAAACTTACAACAATTTTGCTCATATATGTTTATAATTGTTGGTATGAACTGACAGTTATAATTTTTTTTACTCTTATTAGATTATATATTAATTAATCAACTGCCTTTGAAAATGTAATAATATCCCTATACAAATAGCGTGAGTAATCATTACACTGTAGTAATTTTTTTTTACAGCAATCACATTTAACTTGCCTAATAATATAGAATGGTCCATTATTATTATTGAGGAGAGAAGGTGATCTGACATGAATAATCTGGACGTTGTCAAACTATTATATTAGTGTTTTTTACAATCATCGATAAAGTGTAGTATTCAACTTGCGACCATGGTAGTATATGCTACACGACGTCCGCTCTTCTAGTTTCTTTTTTGGAATAACTGTTTCTTAGAAGATTAGAAGTTAACATTAGAAAAATAATTTTCGACTTGTTTTCTAAGATAACTGAAGTCATGGTGACAGGCTTTCATAAATAATAACGAAGATTCAGACACAACAGATTGGAAAAATTCCTGAAGTTTCAAAGTGGGTCGAGTCGGAGACAGACGCGTATTTGGTGCCTCTTAGAAAATCTCGAATAAAGTCAGTTAAAGCTGTAAGAAATCGCGCGGAATTGTGTTGAATTAAAGCTTGAATAATTCTACATCGATTGATATAAATTAGCATGAGTCTGGCTATTTCATATAGTTGATTTTTGATTAAATTATATTAGTTGAACATAGCATCACAAAAGCGTATATAAACCACTGAAAGAAGGCCAAACATCTGGCAAGATAATAAAAACTGTGCACCGAGTGGAAGTACTACAAAACAGAGAGGGAAGCGGTCAACATACACATAAAGAAAAGGAACCAAAAGAGATAAGTCTATCGCTTACATTAGTTTGTTAGTTTAGTTTAGTTTATTACACAACAGGAGGGTCTCGACAGGCAGCTGTCACGTGGTTCATGTGCTGGGCCCGTTTGCGAATGTAGGGGTATTGCACGGGTCGAAATGGCTGGTCTGCTGGATATACAGGGCGTCCCAGGTGTTATCCTGGATCTATTTAATTGTTTTTGCAGATTTTGTTTTTTATTTTCCATTGCATTGGCGGATCGGTATATAGGATGTCTTCAGGTGTTCGCCTGGGGTTCTACTTTGCGCTTCCACTGTGGATCGCTGTCTGCCTCAAAATAGTTGATGCCTACTGGGTGGATATACAGGGCGTTTTAAATATTGTCCTCGATCTATCTTTTTGTGTTTCTAGATTTTATTGTTGTGTTTTTCATTACCTTGGCAAATCGGTATACAGGGTGTCTTCAGGTGTCCTCCCGGGGCTCTTTTTTGCTTTTGCATATTTTATTTTCCTGTTTTACATTACCTTGACAAATCGGTATACACGGTCTGCAAGTGTTCTCTAGGGGTTCTTTTTCTTCCTTGGACTTCCACTGTAGATGGCTGTCTACCTGTGGAACGGTTCATAAATAAAATCTTGCGGCGAGCTTTGTCTTGACAAGCGGACGAGGTGGACGCACTGACGCAGAGCGTTAAAGCGAAAACGCGGATCTCTGGTGAAGCATGTGACACCATATCTGAATGCGGGCAGGAGGAGGTACACACCGCTAGACTCGGAGACAGCTGAACAGAAGATTTAGAAGAAGAATTAAAATACGCATGGAAACTTAAAAGAAGCATCCTACAATCACATCACTTCCCATCCTATATTTCTACCCCGTACGTCATGTCGCTCTCGCTGCTGACAACAAGCAGGTCCCATGTCCAACCCAGCGTAAGCAGCCAACAGTTTGGAAAAATTACTACACAAAAAAAGATATTGCCTCGTACCATACTAAAATTTTATACAAAAATAATAAGTGATTTTCGAAATATGACCATTTAAAATTTCATGTAACAGGAATCTCGTTAAAAATGGGTAAATTTTATGGCATAATTTAAATAATCTTCACAACCCCTTAATCTATATTATTGAAATTTCAGCGAGTGATTTACATCATTAATACGTGACGAATATATAATTTAATCAATTTTTCTGCTCCTCTATTTTTGAAATATTCGCGATGAGGGCCTAATTCATTTGAATCGTATATTAGTTATAGTTAAAATCCCTGTGGTCTATAATAACATAAACCTGTTTATTGTATTAACTACTCGACCTGCTGTGAATATAGTAGTTACACTTTTACAGCAACATACAAAAACAAAAGCGCGAGATACAAATTAGCGCGATCCTTCTACGTATGTAACTCTGATTGGCAATTAACAGTAAATTAAAACAACTGACATTCTGAATTGTTTACACAATTTCATTTAAATGTAGCTCAACTGCAGGTCTCAGGAAATAAAACTAGAGTCACAAATGTCGGTAGTAAATAACTGCATGGTGCAAATAACTGGCAAATGAAATAATTAGACATAACATTAATGACTCCGCTTAACATGGAAGTATAAATCATGATACCATCGATGAATGTTCGTGTAAGCAGAATAAAGCATAAATCGTGTGCAGTAGTAATTATATGACATCGTGGACATAGCAGCAATCACTCAGAGGAAATAGGTGAAACAATGCAGGAACAAGTAAAACAATTTTAGTTCATTCAACCATTACAATTCCCTAATGTTGATAAGATTTTTTTCACTTTTACTTTCATCATAACATTTTTTTAAATTCTATCGAATTTATATATCGTATGCCCTGTGCCTGTATGTTCTAATGTCGCTCAGCATTTTGTTGATATAGAGTCATTTAGTCAAATTTCATATTGCATTTGTGAGTACGTTTATACGACGTAATCGTCGATTAATTACAACACTGAAAATTCGAGATCAATGTGATAAGTAGTTTCAGAATTATACTGCTTTAAACATGAACCGATGCATAAGAAACTGTGACGTCATTTACTCCCAAAATTTGTATGGAAGATTCGTTTAATCTGCAAATCCGGCAATTTAAAAGCAGACTTACCTATCAATAAAAATATCTGATCAATAGTGACGAGCAATGTCAAAGTTGTATAATGTATAAAATGTAAGGTAACATTTATTTTATATAAAAAATACTAACACATGGAGAATAAAGAGATATGTAAATTTCATAAGAAAGTAACATTATTAAATCGTATGTATAGCAGTTAATATTATTCGCACGATTCGTGTTACTTTACATTACATTTATATCAGCTTATAGCAAAAGTACACTTAGAAATATTTTAAATTACTTTAGGAGTAAATGACGTCACACAGCTGTTAATATATCGCGTTCTTCGTTAATTTTGAAGTCTACAGAGATCGGAAAATTCAATTTTTTTGCATTTCTCTCTAAAATCAAAAGATCTTTCATATAATATAATAAAAAAATACTAAATGTGCCTATTTCATGAATATGTCATCCATTTGAATGAAAAATTTTCCAAAAAACGAGGTATGTAAATAAATTCAATTTGGGCCTTTGTTCTCATTTCAACTGAATCTTCATAGCCGTAGGGGGTTATGTGGATATTGGTTTATTCTGCATAGCCGTAGGGGACTGTGTAAAAAGCAAGTTAGTACGAGTCCAGAAACTTGGATGTTGATGTATGTGCTAGAAGCCAAGGCCTCAAATTTTTTATGGTATCTTTTGATGATACCATTTCTCTTTGTTGTTATTGTCACGAGGGGAGGAAAAGACTGCCAAATTTTTACTCTTGAATTATTTCTTGGGGGGACAAAACCAACATGCTTGTAAGAAAATGTCCATAAGAATTAATATATAAAAACAGTTCATTGAGACCCAGCTACAAACAAATAATTCTTGAATATATTTCGAGTTAATTTCAGTTCAAACATTTGGTTAACTATGTGACGCATTGTTTCATAATATTATTGTTCTCATAAAATCTCACAATTATTAGTTGTAAACGGAAAATGTCATATTTAATTTAATAAGAAACAAAACTGAATAGCATTCTCTACAAATATGTAAATGTATGATCAAATAATAAATTTATGACGTAGTTAACATGTGAAGCAGGCAATGTGTAATTTTCAGTTATATTAATAGAACAGGTATTAGATACTAATTACACTAATGATTTTAATTAATGATTTCCATTTAAAGGATACTTTCTGCTTTATATTAATAATCAAGAATAGAGAACTAATTAAGACTTCACGCAGTCATCTCGAGGCAGATCATAATAATAGTTATAAAAAACTTACAGGTTGGAACGGAAAATATTCTTTGGTAATCTGCAAGTCCACGAAAGTTAGCCTAAATTGTAGCGTACAATCAAATCAAATCCCAACAGTACATAAGAATGTCACATCTTCGTAACATCATTAAAAATTTTTAAACAATTCCTGCCAACATAATTCCTACAAAATTAATCGGCTAGCAAGTTTAATTCCTGTAGGTATGTATATTTAATAGATAACCACATACATCATCTACAAATTAGGTATATATAAAATGTAATGATGTTCTGTTTGCGGCCATATAATTATATTATGTATGAAGAAAAAATCTTGGGTTTTATTTGGCGATGACACAATGCTAATCTGTTGAAATAAAAATATTAATAATCTTGTTCAGTAATCGTTTCCTAAAAGCAAAGCAGAAAATTAGTTTACATTTAAAAAAACCGCTGCCTAAGGAGTCACTACATCCTTATCCAGATTTCCTATCCAAGTCGCTTTAAATGAAAACGTCTTTACTATATTTGCACTCTGGTATGTGGAAATAATTGGTCATAGAATTTGAATTGTATTTGAGGCAGATGTCATAAAAAAATTTGAGGCGTTGTTTTCTAGCATATACGCAAAAAAATAAGTTTCTAGACTCTTAGCTTGCTATACTTATTTTCCCAGTTACACCCCCCTTTTCACACTATTTCAGCGGAATTATCTCAATCAGATGTCATTACAATACATACATGTACCAAATTTCAAGTGAATATCTCTATTTTATTTTATCAACCCCTTTAATAATGGAGTGGAGGTGGTGGGAGGGTTGAGAAATGTTAAAAATGTTATAACTATGAGTTGGTTGAATGGTTGATAATTATTCTAAATAACAGCCTAAATTGGTTTAACCACATCGATGGCTTACGCGATAAAATATCTAGTATATCTAATGTTACGTTTGCTCTATGAGTACTGAAAGAAAATATTGATATATCGAAAAATATTTACCTCACATCATTTATACCCATTTAAACTACGATTAAATTTCACGTTTCAAAATAATTATATTATTCCTTAGAACTTAGAATATTATAATTGCCACAGAGGGCCGTTTTGAGTCTCTTACAGTAGTTTGCAAATTATTTATACCAAGTTTCATATATCTCTATATCTGAAGCGTATTAAATTTCAAAAATCGTCAAAAAAATATGGGTGCAACGTGAAAAATAAATTTTGGGGTGAGTTCCAAGGGGTAGGTTGTGAAGTGATACTTTTAGTGACCATTTTCAATTGGTATAGATCCCTCGCTTGATAATAATAATAATAATAATAGCGTCTTTATTTTCGATATGAAAGAATGTACTCAATTACAGAACTATTTAATAAGTAAATAAGCGAAGTTCGGCTATATTTTAACCAATATTAAAAGCAGTAATAAAAATATAAAAACTTCTAAAATTAAGCTGCTCTTCCACTTAACCTAATTCGCGCATTACATTCAAATGATAGTAAATTAAAAATAATTACACCTATTTCTAGTACAAAGAAAAAACATTCAACTTAAACTAAGGGGCTAATTGCAATAAATTTGTTAATTATAAATTAATATTTTTAAATTTTTCCTGAAACAGTATACATTCATTCATTTCGGGTAGAGAGTTATATATTTTGCAAATCTGATACTGAGAAGAACTTTTAAATTGTTCTGTTCGATGGACAGATGGGGTTAAAAGGCCTTTGAACCTTAAATTAAGGTTGTGTACATCGGTACGAAATTTTATTTAATTATAGGTATTCAGGCGATTTCTATATTAGAATTTTATGATATAAACATACTGAATGAGGTAGTCTACGATTCTCCATGTTCAGACAACCCGTCTCTTTTAACTTATGCGATATTCTCTCACGCCTGCGTATATCATAAATTAACCTGAGGCAAGAATTTTGAACTTTTTGTATTTTAATTTTGTATACCCTAGATAAATTAGGGCCATACCATCACTTTGACTTTTTGAGATAAATAGTGCCTACTCCCATAAATTACTTTGATAGAATTATATGCTTGTTGTGTAAGTTTATTTATATGTTTTTCAAATCCGAGATCGCTGTCAATAATAACACCTAAGTTCTTAGTATAGTCAACTACTTCAAGGTGTTGCTGATCTACATTTAGTTGAACCTGATTTCTAATAAGTTGTCGAGATATTTTAGGACCAAAAATTAAAGCATTAGATTTACTGGTGTCAATAATAAGACAGTGAGTGATCTTTTGATTCATTTAAAAAATATTTTAAGTCTTCATTTATACGTTGACAGGCACCATTAAAGTCAGAAGTGTTAAATGAATAATAAAGCTGAGTATCATCAACGTATAAATGAATGTGGCAATGTTTTAAACATGAAATAAACTGACTGGTATATAGGGTAAAAAGTAATGGTCCCAGGATAGAACCTTGTGGTACACCTGATCTCAGTACTAAGTCTTTTGAGCAGTTTCGTTCAATGCAAACTTTCTGCTGTCTATTTTCCAAATAATTTTTAAATAAATTAACTGCTTCATTTGTGAGAGCTATATGTAATAAAAGAGATAAAAGTATTTCGTGATTAAGAGTAGGTATCAAACGCCCGACTAAAATCTAATAAAATTAAAATTGTACGTAAACCCTGATTTGATGCTTCTATTATGTCATCAACCAGTTGGAAAAGCGCTGTAGTACAACTGTATCCAGTTCTAAAGCCCGATAGTATTTATATGTTCCATGAGTTTTTCAAGTATTTTAGTGAAAGTAGGTAGAACACTAATTGCACGTAGGTCATTAAAATGCATTTTGAAGAAACTTATTACTTCCACACCCACGTAGTGGAGTGGAAGTATAGAAATCGTATAAAGAAATTGAAAAACATTTTTTTTATATTCGGCAGTTTCGAAATAATCGCTGTAGAAACAGACTCAATAACAAATATATTTATAAGTAAATTAAAAAATATATAAACCAGTTGAACAGAAAGTAGGGAATATAAAATAAAAAATGTTTAGATTCCTGCAGGTAGTAAATAAAGTAAATAGACAGTAAATTATTTACGAGAAAAGTTAAAAGGAACTTAGATATCGCCGAAATATAAACCATATTGTAATAAATTAAAATTCCTATAAAAAAAGATCTAAAATCAATCACATAGATCACGAATCAGTAGATATAATAATAAATAAAAAATTGTATAGTAAGTATCCATTGAAAATATATGTACCGGAATTTAAAAAAAATTTATGCATGAAAAATAAAATTACAGGACGAAATACTGTTAGCCGTACAACTAAACAACATTCAATAATACAATAGATTTAATTATTTTGTCTACTTAAAATTTCATCTTGGATATGGTGGAAATTAAATGTGAAGCTGCTTCTGAAGTGGTTCCCATAAACGTCATAGTACTTGAACACTATACTCAAATACTAACACTCGACGAGCGTTTATCAACCGCGTTGGCATCATCGGGAGATAATTAAAACTTTCATTGTAACTTTTTTTGAGGGCTTGAAATCCAGTTTTAAAGAAGCAACCCTTTCGTATAAGATCTAAATCACCTTCTATATAATTCAATATTCTACTACCTAATAGTTTATTTCCCTAAGAATTAAATACACATCCCACATATAGAACGTGAGGCACTAGTGTCGACCTGAACTTTTAAAAAGATCGTCGCAAATAACTCACTATGCGATATCAACGTGTAGGTTTAAAAATGTAAAAGTTTGATTCGTCGTGGAGAACACCCTGTTGGACTAGGTTCGACTTTGAGAGAGCTGATGTGAAGGTGAAATTTGTGTAAATATGCTTTTTACAGATTTCTCTTTGGTCTTCAGCAAATGCATTTTTTATCGGAATAACGGAACAACATGGCAACGACGTAGTGTTATTCCAAAAATGATATATGCCTGCTTAGAGAATTATGAGTCAATTTTAAATACAAGGTGATTCCTGAGCAATGTGCCATAGCCTAATGGCAGAGAAAGCACTTCACAGCAAGTCTAGATCAACCAAAAGAAAAAAATTCGGTTTTCAATGGTTTCTTACGGGCTTTTCTTGTGGGTAAGATATGAAATAAATAATTACTTTTTCAATTGTTTCTGACGTCATTAGAAACATAGTTCGGAACAAATAAAAAATTTCACAAGTACGACCCTGTATTATACTTGCTAGGTAAGCTTTGTATTTGAATAGAATATCAAACTGTTCCATAAATAATGTCCGACTTTTCAGATCAAATGCATAAAACACCATGCATCTTCTTAACCACTTGAAGTGCTTTATCGGCCACTAGGCTATGGCACATTCCTCACGAATCGCCCTGTATATATCAGAATGTTGGTTATGCCATTTAATAAATCCAAGTGTTCGCTTGTCACCACATGTGAAACGCCCTGTTGATTTAGAATTTTAACATTTGCCACCCATTTTTCAAGTTTCAAATGGTTGTCCACGGACTACTGGCTCATCCTGTAAATTAAGTTCATTTCTTTCTAGACTTTTATATTATTTATCATCTTCCAAATTATGTATAATAAGAACGATAATAACCAAGTTATGTAATCATTATAATTTATAACGAAATACTTAGATTCCTACACATACACCATACATCTTTTAAACGATGTTGTGCCCTGAGAAATATTTAATAGCGCTTTAATATCAGAGACACTGTTCTTTTATAAAAGATACTACTGAACACAAGCAATCCTGTATCTTCATGTTGGTTACGTTAAATTGTTCGTTTTGTTAATTACACACTAAATCCTCGCAATCAAGTAAGTACATAGTCTTTTGCAGGGCAGCTCTGTTATTTATTGTAATTTGCTTTCATTATAGTTAGTTTCCCTGGTAAATTTATGTTACTTAAAACATTCTTCGTATTTAGGTTTAATATTTATTAATTCTATAAACGCTTTTTGTAAGTGTTTGAGTACCCACAATAAACATCTATTAATCCATGCCAAATTGTCGAGGAAAGCCAACTAAAATGAGTATGTACCGTAATTTCCAAAAAGAGATGCCAAGGAAAGGTCCTATCACCTTTATTATGATCATTAGTTGTCTTCCCACTAAACTAGGTAACTTCAGATTTAATGCCCAAGGTTTTGCCGACGGATTACCTAATAGCTATAATAAATAAATAATTTTAAGAGATTCCAAAACATGGTTTTAAAACCAACTGTACTGTTAAGAAAAAAATCACATAATGTTAATGATAATAATAATAATGTTAATAAATCTAAAAGCGTTGGACGTCGATGAGTAAAATTTTCTATTGTGAGCTTTTAAGTATTCTTTGTTACAATTATTATTATTATTAAATTATTCTCTTCTTTTTACTGCATTCTTTTAACAGTGTCAGTTGGTTTTTAAAAGCGCATTTTTTAATTTTTTTAAATTTTTTTTAAAATTATTTATTTATTTTCTTCTTTTGTGTTTTTGCAGTTAGAAATTCACCATAGTTGAGACATTCTCTGAGCCACCTCTAAGGGGATCAAACAACCCTCCAAAGGGGTGAAAAATCGATTTTTTAAACCTTGCAATATTCACTTAAAATTTAGTTCTCTACCAGAAAAAAAAGTGTATTGATTATTTACCCGTTTGGGAAGCTGTTCTGTAGGTAAACGTAATATTGCGCGTTTGAGCGACACGACAGAAATTTATGAGACAGGCGCCAGTCATGCCTTCGCAACGATATCTAACTATATCCACCCTCAAGGGGGCTTCTGTTAACTCTTAAAACTCTCCAAGACGAAAATAAAGAAGACTATACTTACTGCGATTGCTAAGTTTGCTTTTCGTTGTACTTTTGTTGTTTGGCGGTACACTTCTGATCAGATCTTAAAATTGGCACTTTTTAGAAACACTTCTTAGATCACTAAGACCACCGATAGATTCTGTGACTCTTCGGATCGCTACACAAACTTGACGGGAGTCGACCCCTAGTAAGCAGTTATCCGATTCACGCCACAGAATCGCACGCAGGTCATCAATCTTAAATCTAATGGATCAATAAAAAATCGAATATAAATATATATTTTCATTTATTGAAATAGAAATTCAGCAAATACAAGAAAATATAAATTTTCAAGTCTAAGCTAATTGTATATAAAACAAATTGTCAGAGAGCACTACCCTTGGCAAGATGATACGTCCTCCTGTCCTAAGGAATCGAACTCATACAACGGCGTGAGTATTATAACAATCGACTGTACAAAAAGAATCAGACTCCCAGTTAGTTATGATAGTAAAATGTTTGTCGAACTTTTTGAAAAATTATTCGCTTTTAATTTTTTTATTATTATTTTTTTAATAGTCTTATTTATATGAACGTCCTGACGAAGTTTAGATAATGCTATTCCACGACTCAACCAGGAAACGTACACATAGACATCAACAGAACAACCATTCCCTGCGATATTGACATCTACCGCAGCTGAGACTCGAACTCAGATAACAGCGACTAGACATGTTGTGCCACCCAACAGTGGTCTAGTTCACTGCTGCTATCTCGGTAACTCATCAAAACGACACTAAACATCTATACCCTCACCAGGATTCGAACCCAGGAATCCATGGTTGCAAGCCAAACGCCTTAGCATCGCGCCAGTGAGCACTGAAATTTTCAATTTGCTCGTAATGTTTGTCAGGATGCTTCGAGAACCTTTTTATATAAGTTCAATGGTTTTCCAGCTTTTCCCTATGGCGATACCCCTCTAGGTTTTCTTATGAGGTACTTTGGGTCCATCGGAATCGATTCATCGACTTTGAATTTCAAGACTATTACATTATTTTCAAAGGCATTTCAAGTGAAATAATTTTTTATTGGGATTTCGATGGAAAATGCCAAAAGGCATTTTTCGGTCTTTCATGAAGTGACAATTTTTCAATTCAAAGTCAATTTTTATGGGAATTTGGTCTAAAAGTAATTTTCCTTAATATTTTATATTTTAGTTGGAAGCATTTTACTGGGTTCATCAACAGTTTCAACCCACAAGAGGTGGTTCAAAGCATCATCCCCCTTGGTGGCCTTGGTGCAGCAAAAAACCACCTCTGTATTCACAAAGGCAAAGAACGCAAAAACACTTTTAAAATGGTTGTCTTGCGCTTTAAGGGTGTTTCCCCCCTCCGAGAATATTTTACCCACCAACATCGTATTCATCCTCAAAAATCGGGGATATAATCATTTTGTAGCGTCTGGTTCTCCAAAATTTGGCACCAAAGGTGACAATTACGCCAAAATATAAGTTACCAACCAGATCGTCTGATGAATGATAGTACCTGTTACAGTCTAAGAGCACTAAATACTATCACCTCCTTCCTCACGTACAGATGTAGAAGAAGTTAGTCAACCATTGCTTTCATAGCATAGCTGATGTTGGAACGGGAGCATATTGCCTCTGTAATCAGTAAACACACAGGGCGTTATATTTTTGCAACTTGCCTTATGTTAATTTTTCTGCAGTTTTTAGCTACCATAGACATGGCATGTAGGTCACCACGGGTTTCACAACCGAAAGATAGTACCAGTAGATCATTTTCTATTTCAGATTTCAAGTCTTACCAAATATACTGCGATACGTCCAAATAGACGCGGTGGATTTTCTTTGGGTTCTATCTAGATATGAGTTAAACTAAATACTCCTAGATATTTATGGATATAGATAAGCCACCCACTAAACTTATCTAATGCGAACGTAATTTTCCTCTTAAAACGTATATTTTGCAAATTCTGTAATGTATTTCGGTAGAAGCAATTTTTTGTTGTTTTCATTATATTCTACCACTTTTTGTGATTAACATGTCACACCTCCATAATAGCTAAAGGTCACATTTATCCTTATACATACGTGCATATATCTTTACTGTTTTGTCCTGTTACCTCCTAATATTTTAATTTCCTACACAATCGCCTTTTATATGCGAAGTTTCAAAGACAAGTCTTTACTTCTGACTGGTCTTAAATTCTAATATATAACTAACTCATTAGGAATGTTACATAAGTCGCCAAAGAAACTCTTTGGTAGCAATATTGTATTATTTTTAGTTTGTATATGTCGTCCTTCATGTAAAGTCCACACACTACATCAGTGCAGCTTAGGAAAGGAATTTCACTAAGGTTCTTGACTAACTAGCTATATCGCGTCTAAGAGTAAACGATTGTACTGGAAAATTAATAGGTATTGCAGAGGAAATTCAAGTACTTTGGTACGCACCATTTACTTAGGATCAAGAATGAATACACGTGTTTTGTTTTTCCAGTGAGACGTGTACTGTTTTTATTTTTTTAATTCAGAGCAATATTTTTATCGTGCAATAGGCAACTGGATGATTTTCTTATACTTATTTGATTTATACTATTGGGATGGTAGTAGCTCAATGGTTAGCGCGTTTAGATTTTAAAATTGTTTACCTAATGAGACGTGTTCAAGCCCTGCTTACTGCGGAATAATTAGATTTATAAAATTATAATTTTAAAATTATTATAAAGTGGCTGGGACTCCACTATGAATTTAGTGCCTCGTTTTTTTTTACCTACCAAAATCCTTGATTTTGTGTGAACGTCCAGCTTTGATCCTTACTCACATGATAACCATTTCTTTAAAGACAGGTTCATATACAGGTTGTCCCACCGAGAACTAAATCGATTTATATTGGGAAAAGCATGTAACAAAAATGTTCGAATATTTGGACACTTACTAAAGTCAGTGTGGCCAATCCAACTAATATAATTTGAAGCATGTGGTACTTCCAGCTATACCGGAAGCCGATACCAACTTGCTTATTTTAAATGGAATACCCTGTATATTTCGAACTTTTCGAAATGACCATGAAATTCTAAGTCAAAGCATGTAGCACTATACCTAAACCCATCAGTTTCGAAGATATTTGACATTTTATAAAAAAAAATTTCAGGTGCAATGGTTTGCAATAACCGTTATACCTTTCTTCGTGTAGGAGATCCTCAATTGCTCTTTGGCACTTAGAAAGAACACAAGATGTGCTAGTCTCTGCAATAAAAATAAATTCCTTAATGGTATACCAAGTGTTCTATTTTTCACGTTACATTTTGCCAAATTCAAACCTCAAAAACTTGTTAATTTCAAACGGAACACCCAGTATTTTTTTTACATAAAATTTTGTAAAGTTAAATTCCCTTTTTTCTAGTATAGGCATTGTAGAGGTTAAAGTTACAACTTTTTGAAATATTCGCGATTTGCTTAAATGCTCAAAAATTTTTAATAAAAATTGCCATCAACTTAACCATGATTAGAAAGAATCATTAATCTTTGTCATTCTCTTATGTCGAAAATGCCAGCTCCTAAGTCCACGAAGACTTTTTAGATTTCTTGATTCATTATTTATGGAGAATGTGATAAGGTAATATCAAGAATATGTAACACATTTGCTACTCGGTACCCACAAGAACAGAAACCATCAATATACACTGAAAAAAGCATATTGGACTATTTTAGAATATTTTGCTCTGTCAAAGTAGGAATTCAAAGAAGGAAGTCTATTGTTGATGACGAAAACAGAAATAGCAGTTCTAGGGTATATTCAGGCATTTCCAATTATGTCATTAAGGCAAGCTGCCTTGGAATTGAGATTATCCAAGAATTCAATCTTGTCAAAACATAAATCCATCCTCGTTTCATATACTTCAACAATTAAAAGAAAGAGATTTCCTGATGAAAGAAAATGTTTGTGAATTTATTACTTTTCCCAATATCGATCAATTCAGTTCTCGGTGGGACAACCTGTATATACTGACCCTAAAATAAATGGAGCATCATATTACCTTGTCCGTTTCTCTTTAGCTCGATGTGCTATACTTTACGTTCTAGTTGCATTATATGTATCCTAGTTCAGTTTCTTAACAGAACTCTATATAAGCCATAAGAAATAGCGAGTCTCCAATTTGAGTGTCCCATGAACCGTTAGATTTTATTTACATCCGGCTCTAAAAACCTCCTCACACAATGAGTGAAATAGATTGAAGACTTTAAATTTGCAAACACCAAAATTCTTGAACACAACAATCGAATACCAACACTCGGCGCGTATTTCGCAAATCACGTTAGCATCATCGGGAGATGATTAATGTTATGTTTCAATATATTTGCGTCATACCGAAGCTTCCTAGACAATGTTTATCAATTATTTTCATATGCCGTAGTTCTCGAAATTTTCGAAAAGACCTGTTTTTAGGAGAGTGAGCCCTCCAGCAAATTTGTCAGGTCGGTTAGGGGAAATTTTTTTAGTGTATTAGTTACCATCAAATACGTTTGGTTATATCATCCTTCTAATTCGCTTACATTATTATATTTGTAACGTTTTCAGTTATCTTAAATATTTATTATATATTTTATTTTGTTAATTTTTTTGACAATTCTATATCAAATTTAAATACTCTTTGACTTTACCACATTCATTATATAGAATTACGTACATTATACAAAGTATAGTTAAATCAAAATATTCTAGATATTGTCTAAATGATACGTAGATGATATCTTTGCAATCTGGCCTCACGGTATTGAGTTACTAGATGGCTTCTTGGAACATTTAAATAATAAGGAACCTTCTATTAAATTCACTTTAGAAAAGGAAACTAGAAATGAATTATCATTTTTAGATATTTTAATTAAAAAAGTAAATGGTACAATTGGAACAAGTGTTTATGGACCAACAGATACCAACAGATATTTAAATTTCAACTCAAATCAGTCGATGCACATTAAGAGGGGTGTTGTAAGATGTTTGTATGATAGGGCCAAAATCATTTCTTCTAATGATGAAATACTAAACAATGAGAAGCGGTTTATAAAATAAGTTCTTATAAATAACCAATACCCTGGGGGTTTTGTCGATAAAACGTTCATAAATATTGAAAATAACAATCAGGTACGACAAAAACCTGAAAAACGTTACACGGCTTTATGTATGCGGATTATCCGAAAAGTTGCGCCATATTAGGACGGTATTTCAAACAAACAACACTTTAAGATCTATTCTGACAAAGACGAAACCGAAGAACCACGAGCAAAATTCAAAAAACTGCATTTATAGTATTCCGTGTGAGTGCAACAAACATTACGTGGGTGAGTCATCCAGACCATTTAGTGTAAGATTAGGTGAACATCAAAATTATATCAGAAGAAATTAAATTCAGAGGTCCAAGATCTGCGAAGGCGCTTGGGAGAAAGGACATAGTATAAACTGGGACTCGGCAAAAATTGTAACAAAAGGGGCATATAGCAAAAAAAAGAAAAATTAAAGAATCAGCGATAATATTATTGAATGAGGATAGATGCGTGTCGAGTTGTTCCGTAGATGTCTGTACAACTTGGTTGCCAATATTAAAAGAAGAACTTCACAAACTTAACATAGTATAAAAACTAAACTATATCAACAGTTCTATGTAAATAGTAAATATCTATGGATATTGAATATAACAAACATTCTTAGAGCTGTGTATTTATCATACACAGCAAAAAGGATTTTTCAAAGAACCCTTGAAAAAGGAAACAGATTAGATTTCCGAAACGTCGGCGAAATATTTAATTTCAAGTTTTTATACTTATTTGTTTTATTTATTTAAAAAAAAGCAAGCTCTAATTGATCCTTTGGCGTAAAAGTTACAGGCGTAGAGGTTATTTACCAGTAACATACTGGTTAATTGTGATATTTTGTACATTCCTCGAGCACCGCTTAAAAAGAAAAAATGCATGTGGCAGGAAATCCCAAAGAATTGATGAAGAAAAAAATCAAGATATTCTATTCTAATTTATTCATTCACACCACATTTCTTCCCCTATATATTTATTACAAAGTAGTAAAAATCCAGCAGATAAAGACATAGTAAACATAGATAGACTCGGTCTGAGAGTGGATTATAGCACACTGAGGATAAATCTTTCCCATCCAAGATGGATTAACCTAATAAGAACTTCCTTGCAGCTGTTGGAAAACTTAGTACCAGAATACTTTATTACTAATATTTTACAGTATTTAGTTCAGTAAATGTAGAAGAAATATATATTATTTATAATATATTACTAGTGTTGCATTAACAAGACGTTCAAGATATATCGATAACCAAGTACATAATGTAATAGTTTCTATATTAGGAAAATGTCTGGAGCAAAATGCGGCTTTACGGGGACCTTTACGGGAGCAAAACATTTTATTTACGAGCATTTTTACTGTCGTATCTTTAGTAAAGTTATCTTTATGTCGAGATGCTATCTTGATCTAACTATATTGAATTCCTAGTACTTACACGCGATTTATGAATAAGAAATTGATATAAACAATTCTTCTGTGACACGATGGCATCAACTTTGGAAACAATGTGTCATAAAAATGTTTCAGATTGCCCAAGGCTTTCGTTATATCTCAATCTCTGTTTATCAGGTCTACCAACCAAGGTAAAAAGCAGAAAACTTGTGTACTTACATTTCCATTTACTTTTTAATGTAAATGAGATCTTGATGCAGATATAAAATGTTAAAGATAGTATTAGTTGTTATAATGTTACTAATGGAGAAATCGAAAATATTGTTGTTTTTTTTAAATGCCATTAATTTAAGTGAATGAAAATTTGTACTTTGAATTAAAAAGATAATGAAATAGAAATACAATTACCTTTCGTCGGATAATTGGTTTAATAAATAATATATAATGCAAAATATGCTATTGTGCATAAAATATTACTGAGATTGCACAATGTATGCTCTAAAAAGCTTATTATTCTAAACATTTTAATATTCAAAGAAAGATTGTGATTGAAAAGAGATAATTCAGAGACATAAAATAAACAAAAAATAACAACCGGAAATGAACGCAGGAATAGAAAAAAATTAAAGATTGGATGTGGTATTTGAGAGTTTTTATGGTGGCATAGTGGAAGGGAAACTGTCTAAATATGTTGCCAAAAGATAGGCAACGTTTGGTGCGGTAATTTGTGTTTATGCCAAAAGGTGCATTATTCTCTCTGATTTAGGTAATGTCGTTTGTTAGCGGACTATCATCAAGTTTCTCCATCATAACTTTGATACATGAACGTCGGCTAATGACATAGTCATTGATTATACTTAATATTTTCAGTAGGTGTCATTCCAGGGGCTGTTATAAAAAATTCGCCCCAAAAAATATATGTTTTATTTCAACCCTTCAAGTAAAAAAACTATGAAAAAAATATAAAATGAAACACTATTACGGCCTTATAATTTCGTTTTTGTCTCATGCAAGTATCTCAAATAGTTAACGAATAAAATAATTTTTAAATTAGCCCATAGTTTCTCTTTAACGTTTAGACAATATATAGTTTCTCTATTAGAGAGGGTAAAGACTTGAAATTATTGATGTACGTATTATACGTTGTACCATAAGCTTTAGAATTTAATTATAATTATAAAATAAAGAGTTTGGTTAGGTTTCCTAATCTTAAGAAAACATTTGAAGAATATTGAGTTGAATAGTTCCAGGTGCTTTTAAAACAATCGAAATATTAAATTTAAGACAACCCAATGTATTTGGCAAAGTATTGTTGGTCACCTATGCCATAGGAACCTAGGGGAAGAAATGTTTCATATTAAGGAATTAAAAACACTTCTATGATAAATTATCTTGTGGGCTTTACTTTTATTTAACGAATTTCATTCCTCCATTTGTCTGGTGGTTTCCAACTGAACAAGAACCTACTGTGTTTGATTTTTACCGAAGAGAAAAAAAATCGCCTGGTCTGTTGTAGGTAATTTTATTAAATGTTCCATATTTTTAGATATTAATTTTATTATATGATTTGTACTGTTATACTATTTGATAATCAATCAATCAAACTCCTAACTGTGAATTTTTTTAAATTTCACCCACGCCCTATATTCCCAGGCTTTGCTGCAAGGTGAAGAGCAACATTTAGCCGATAGGAAACCTAAAATAGACTCCAGTGCACCGCATATACCCTTTATTTTATTGCTCGAAAGAAATATTTGTGTAGTGAAGTTTCTATAGAAATAACAAAGTAAAAATTAAATATTGTTTTTTGTTTATGGACACAGCTAGAATGTGAATATAATTTTAGGTTCAATGAATTCCTCATCAGCAAAAACATTTTGAGATTAGCACGCTAGAGGTACTGAGTTTTCCCAAATTTCATAATTTAAACGTCAAATCATTTGCATTTTGTATTATAAATAAGACTTAGACAGTTCAATTCTGCTTATCAATTCCAATCTCAAGTCAATGAACATTAAACCTATTTAATTCAAACGTTTATAGATAAATGGCATTAAAGGAAGTCTGCAATAAAATCAATTCAAGATACACCATTATTTGTACTTATCAGATGTCTTTTACCAGGTACGATTAATGTCGGTCTATTTGTAGTTCCTTATAGGTTTAAATTAAGTTATGCCGTTTACTACCGCAATTGCATAATATACTAATTAATGTATTGGTTTACCTTAACCTTACACATTTTTTAAGGTAATCCTGGAAATTGTTTTTTACTAACTGGTGTAGCTGATGTACTGAAATTCTAATTTTAAAGACATAATCAGCATCCTGTTTAAGTAATTGGAAATGCTTACGTATACCGTTTGACATGGAGAAAATATCTTCAAGCCGACGGTTTTTGTACACGTCAAGTCGAAACGAGCAGAAGTTGCAGTCGAGCGTGGCCAATTGTGAACACCTATTTGATTAGTATTGCTACAATAGGACACAATGCAATTCTATGTGATGCCGTTGAGATTAAGTTCACAACGAATATTTTTTATTTTTATTCTTCAAATAAGTATTCACAGTCGACAGTGCCCTATTGCAACTCTCTATTGTTTCATAATAGATTTATTAAAAATATCTTATGACACTGATGTATTATCTAATCTGCATAAAATTCGTTATAATCTGAGAGGCACACTGTATAATGCAGATTCTTCGTATTTTTGTGTTCTTAATCAGAAATCTTATTAGCTTGCTATAAAATGTTAATAAAACGCATTTCATATTAAAATCACACTTTATATGCTTCTTACGATCGCTTTGTATGACAGATATGAGTCATCATATATGGAGGATTCTACTAGACCATATTACAAATGCTCCCAATTTGAAAACAAAATATTAAGCCCACGAGAACTCATCGTGCTTAATATGTGCATTCGGTAGCGCCAGACCGCAACTATCAGTCATTTGGCAATATTTTTATTAATAGCACCTCAACAACAGTCGAAAATAAAATTGATATATTTCTTGACCTACATAAAATTTTATCGAACCTGGGAAACACTCTGTATGTATGTTTTGCTCTCTTTTTTTACAATGAATTTAAAAAAATTTTGTTCGATTATAATATACCTATTTAAATCAAATATAAATATAATACATATTAATAGTATATAGACATTAAGCCATGAAAGAAATATAGACACTTGTTTACATACTTTTTTTTAATGGCATTAGGACGATTGACCCACAGCCGCCAGACACTAAATTGTTACCCTTATCGTTTTACCTAATTCCAACCTACTCGACAAAATATAAATCATTTATTTACACAATGGGATAAAGACAGGAAAACAAACTTCTTGCCCAGGGGTCGATCAGAACAAATTACACACAACTATTGACTACGGGTAATACGAATCGCTAAAAATAATAGGATAGACATATGTGACAAAGCTAAACCTACTCTAAATATTTACTTTTGGCCTATTTATGAATTAAATTATCCAATAAATCATGTATTTTTTATTTAAAATCAGAAGATGGAGTAAGTTAATTGGGGCTTCTACTTTGTGTTTGATCAAATTACTGTATAATTAATTAGTTTCTTGAGCGTATTTATGATATTTGAAGAAAATATGATCCAAGTCCCCTATTGCTCACAAGTAGGTATTTGAAAGTAATATTTCTGTCTTATACAGGTGATATGGATAACAGTCATGACCAAATTTAAGTCTGCCTATTAACGCTATTATCCCAATGTTCTTTTGGGATTCCTTGCTGAACAAGTATATACCTTGTCGGATTAGTGAAGCAGTATTTATTCCATTGAGACAACTGTTTTTTTTTAACTTTTGCATTTTCCAATGCTATCTTCTAGTATAAGGGTACTTGCTTTGGCCAACTGGTTTACTTTTTAGTTGATCTCAAAGTCAATATGAGCTTTGACCCAAACAAATTTAATGATATAATCTCTCTTAGTCAAGTTACTTAACATGGATTTAATTTTGATAATATACATATCTGTACTATTTTTAATGGATGCCAGAAAAGACAGCGATTTAGATAAAATTATAGCTTTTTTACAATCGTGGTATACAATGCATTGTAGAGCTTTAAGAAAGTCCATAGACACGGCAGAGTATATCGAAGTATCTTGATGGTACTGTATAAATATGTAAGTAATTATGCCATTCAGATGTTAAGTTGTTTATAATGCTTACTTCTTCTAATTCACAATAATTAGGTGATGTTGCCGTTGGTTTATTAAAATAACTGAGATAATCCTTATCATCCGATGGTTTGTATAGTTTGTCTAATTCTGGAGATGTATTACTTGTATTTCGAAATCCTATGCACAAATGCGTTGAATTCTTCTTTGACCAGTAATTGTTGACTAGATCCTGATTAAGGGGCTATTTAAGCTGTCAATGATTAGTGATTTTTTTAATTTGTGACTTAAAAATAAATTTCTCTGGTAGAAACTGGCGTCTAAACTGCAACGGATGTTCGAGAGCATCTACACGTAAAGGTTCAACGGGTGTAGATTTCATGGCACCTGTACATAAACTCAGTGCTTTATTTTGTAAATTTAACTTATGCAAGAGTGTTACTTACCGATCCATATAATATGCAGCCATAATCTATAATGGAGTTTACAAAGTTAATCCCCAATCTGCTTTAGTACTTTTTGAACCTATTCGATTTAATTAAATAGGTACAATATACAATCTTCAAGTATAAGGTATTCAACTATGTTCATACGATATTAGCGTTTCAAGAATTGGTCACATGTCACCTGACACATCACCATTTTTGAAATGATTAAATCTTATTAAAAAGAAAGTGCTTACAGGGATAAAAATGTATAGTGGTACACATTATAGGTGGACACCATATCAACCATTATGGCAAATCACCCTATGTGTATCTATATTGTTACATAGAATTAATATATGAAATCTGGAATGTGTAATGTTTCAATGGAAACCCATTAATAAATTGTTTATTATAAACGAGTTGGAATTTGATATTCCTTGATATACACACATATACTGTTCTATAAGTTTTATATAAGTTCTATTTAATCAATAAATTACATTTTATACATGGCAAAAAGTTATTAAGACCATGGTAAACAAGGTGGTAGGAACGTCAAGAATTCAAAATGATAAAAGAAGTTGTTTGAAATCACCTCCAACAACCAAAGGGAACATTTTATTTGGAAACAAAAAATAAAAATTATGTTGTTAAATATCTTCAAATTGTAAAAAGCTCATCCCATCATACTGAACAAGATCGCTATAAGCTTTCTTAAAGTTCGTATAGCTTAAGTTTTAATTTAAACTTAATTATGTAAAATTTTCAACTTACAAGTTTCCACATGAGTCGCAATGTCAACATATTAAGTTGAAATTTCAACTTATTTTTTCGTCTTCGTGGCCTCAATATGCTTTCGTACTAAATAGACAAGGCGAAAACCTCGCCATCGTGTGAAAAAATATTCCCATTCGATTTTTTTGCAATCATTTTGTTTTAAATTTCACAAATCGCTTTTTTTACCCTAATAAGTTTAGGTTTATTGGCCATTTTAAACAAAATAGGTCTCTTGTCATTTTTTCGTAAAGTTCGTTTCCGTCTTCGACTTATAAACAATTTAATGTTTGAAAAACGCAAGATTGAAACATAATATTAAAACACGAATTTTTCAGTTTACCAAACTTCTTATATAATCTTTGAACATCCATTAACAAAATCCAGAAGAGTAAGTACGTATTATTGCATTCTAAAACTTAAGTTTTTAATTTTAAATAGACGTTTATAGGAGGATGCGCGTTCTTTCTCAGCCGCGGGCGCGAGCACTCCCTTCTGCTGACTGGACTGTAGACTATAGTATGTGTTCTCGATGATTTGCTATTAGATTCGCTTTAGTAACAATTGCTGCATGTTTTATAAGTGAACATAGTTTATCATAAACTATCATAAATGGTAAATTAAACAAGAAAAGTTGAAAAATTTTGAATTAGCAAAACATGTATTTGAGCATATTCTTGCATTCATGTATACTACCACATAAAGATATACAAGTAATATTATATTTTAACAATGGCATGCTTTAACAATTATAAGTGTAAACTTTAGAATGAAACACTCTGTACTTACTCTTCAGGATCTTGTTAATGGATGTTCAAAGATTATATAAGAAGTTAGTTGAACTGAAAAAATTAATTTTTTAATATTGTGTTTCAAACTTGAAAATGGTCGTCTTTGCGTGTTTTCAAACATTAAATAGTTCATAAGTCGGAAACCGTCAACTTTACGAAAAAACGACAAGAGACCTTTTTTTTTAATTGACGAAAGAAAATCTAAACAAGTTCATTCGGGTAAAAAAAAACGAATTTTGCATTTTTTTTTTTAAAGTATTAGTTTAAACAAATTGGGACCAGATTTTCGTCCGGCAAGCTCTTGATCCTTATTCAGGGACACGTCTCGAACGTGAATATGCAAAAAAACCTAATTGGAAATTTATTTCATACGAAGACGAGGTTTTCACCTTTAGTACTGGCAAAATAGCCATTTAGGGTAACAATTATTAATAAAAGGATAATTTCTTGGATTTAAGTAGGTAATAACCTGGAGAATGAGATGATGCATTCTTTGCATTTCCGAGTTCCGGGAAAATTCAAAAAAATTTGGAAAAATTTTTGATTTTCGGTTTTTTGCTCTAGCGGCCAAAATAATGAAAATTGAGAAAAAAGTTCCCAACAAAAGTTGTAGCTCGTCTCCTCTACAAAAAAGGTTTTTACAAATGTTTGTCTCACATAAGCCGTTTAGAAAATAAATCGGGTTTTCCACTTATAGTTTTAAGCCGCTTCGAAATGTGCGAAAAATTAGAATTCTCCGGAAGTTCTCGTACGACCAGGCTCATCGATCCATAATTCTTACTATTCAAAGCCCCTAAAAAAATAAAAATAACATAAAATGTAGAGAAAAGTCTCAGCTTTAATGTGGAACTAATCACACAATTCAGGTGGCTTAGTAAACTTTGTACAGTTGATCCACAGATTTATTCATATCTTTGCTTATATATTCTTATATAATGATATATTATTCCAATTAACATGTTATTGCAATTACTTTTCTTGGAAAAATATGCCTTGCGATCAAAGTAGAAGGTATGTTTCTCATCGATCAATCACATCCAAATTTTGGAGTTGAACTCGCTATATCTTAATTAATAATAATAGCACAGTCTTAATTTTTGGATCATAGGTACAATAAAACATATTCTTTCGAATGACTCAAGAGTTTTTTAAATGCATGCAGTACTTTTTGAATTTGTGTTCATTATTCATACACGTTCAGAAAATGCACAATCATGCAGTAAAACATATACAACTTATTTGTATCTTAACATTCTTCAATGAAATTTTCACAAAATATAGGCTAAAGCACGTGGAATCGAATCCATGCAGTGAAAACGTTACGGGAGAAATCGACAGGATGCATAAAACTCAAAGATATGAATAAATCAACAAATTTACTAAGCCATATTCTAATACTTTTTTCTCGATGATAAATTTTTTTATGAATTTTGCGATTAGTTCCACATTAAAGCTGAGACTTTTCTCTAGATTTCATGTTGTTTTCATTTTTTTAGTTGCTCTGAATAGTAAGAATTATCGATCGATGTGTCCGGTCGTACGAAACTCCTAGAGAATTCTCATTTTCCGGAAAACCGGATTTATCTCCTAAACGGCTTAAGTATGACAAAAATCTGTAAGGACCTTTTTTGTAGAGAAAGAGACGAACTACAAATTTTGTTGCAAACTTTTTTCTGTACTTTCATTATTTAGCCGCTAGAGCAAAAAAACCGAAAATCATAAAGTTCTTCCAAATTTTTTTAAATTTTCCCGGAACTTGGAAGTGCAAAGAATGCATCATTCCATTCTACAGGTTATTACCTACTTAAATCCAGAAGCTGATCCTTTTATTAATTTTTGTGAGGTTTTTATAAAATGTTGCCTTCATTGTCTGTACTACTTTTCTAAAATAACAATTTATTGCAATCATATTTCATAACCATCAAAGTTCTCTCAACTATAGCAGCGCTCTGTAAAAATGCTGTATGACGGAATCTGTATAATCTCCTTAGCTAAATAATATATTTGACAGTTATTTACATATTCTAATGGGTAGCCCGTAAATGATTGAACAATAAATTATTTGATAGTTGGTTCATTAACTTAGATTTATTTCCATCTTAACATTCATTATGCGTTCAAAGTATTCGTTTTTCATCAATTCGTTAATTAAGACACGCTCCAGTGTACACTAAATAATTATAGTCAATTTTTAATATAATTGACGCCTTAATATCGGATGTAGAACTCGTAAGAAATTATTCATTTTCCTATGAGCTAGTTAGCTACAGTTCGCGACTAAAAATAGTTTTTATGGAAGTTTAAACGTGTGAGAGTTTAGAAGTGGTAGACAGGCAGGGGTGTGAAAGACAGTCTGCAAAGCTTTACTAGAACATGGTAGGGAATTAAATAATTTAGTTTAATTATTGACCTCAAAATAAATCTGAGTATTTATTATTGCTATAAAACGAGTAGAAGTTGCAGTTGGTTGTGTGCGCCTGGGATCTATTTAATTAACAGTTTGCACGAATACGAGTCAATTTACCTATGCATGGTTCCCTGCGATTAAATACACAACTTACTTGTTTACCCTTATTAGTTAAGCTATAAAAAATAAGTACATGAATAAAAATAATAAATACTCTCACCCGGCAACGCACAGTGGGGCTGAAAAAAAAATTATCATTCAAAATTCTCTATAGAATTTAATTTTTGTCCAATCGCAATATATTTTTTTAAATAATCGACTTCTGGCTACAAATTGTCGAGGAAGATTTTTGAAAAAAATCGAAATTGAACTTACTTACGTCGTTATAGTTGATAAATATTGGTCGAATAAGCAGAATTAAAATAATTATATAAATGGACCAAGTTATGGCTACTCTTTTCTTTCTAAATTGTTTTTAAGTAAATAAATAAAAATGTACTCTAAAAAAGTGTTCTAAGGCTTTTCACCAAGAAATTGGCCAAAAAATCTGTCAGAAGTAGAAAATATTGTCGAATTTTAAACATATTTACTTCCTTTATAGACATTTTCTTTCTCTACTTATTCTAAAATACATCCTAGATTGGCAAGACAGCAAGCCGAGAGCTTAAAATGACAAACAAGATTGCCAGAATTATTATGCAGTAGAGAACAGTTTCGAAAGCTAATGAAATTCACTTTTAAATACAATATTTATACTTTAACCAAGATATTTTAAACTATATACCAAAAGGACATAAAAGACATGTATTGAACCTAACAAAGCTCAAAATTACAATTGTAACTACTACAACTATAACGACGTACGCAAGTTCAATTTCGACATACAGGGTGTAATTATATTTCATGTCAATAAAAAAAACTGGTGGTAGGGAACGACAAGACAAACAAAGACACCTTATATAACATGGGGTCTAAAGCTCATAGTTTTGGAGAAAAAAAATAAACAAAAATTTCGCAAATTTTCAATAAAATCTTTTGACAACTGCTGGAATATAGAGGTAGATTTAGATCGTCGCGCGTGTCTGCCTATGATACTCAATATTTGTGTATAGATAGCTATAAAATGTCGGCGGTCTTTAGCGGTGCGGTAAATAAGATGAAAGACGTCGACGTTTTCTGAGTGTTTAGTAAACCTGATCTGAAGAAAACTATACTCTGACTCTCCCTTGTGCAATATTTTAGTTTCTGTGGGTGTTTTGTTATGTACACACGTCCAACCCGCCGTTAGTTGTTTTTGTTATTTTTGAATTTCGGGTCGCTGTGTATTTATAGTGAAGATTTATTTTATTGACTTTACCGTTCAAGTCGTTAAATTCTTGATTACGTACAGACACAACTCACTTGTTCGTTCTTTTTGTATTCCGTTTTGGATTTTGGACCAAGTTTTTCTTTTATTTTTCTTTATTGACAACGTTAGTTGATAGTTTATTGTTTAGTGTTGAACGGAGTACGTATGTCCTTAATGCGACGTAGAGAACTGTGTATTGATGCAGATGCAGAATTCGAATAATTTACTTAGGTGGTAAGCTTTCAACCCAGGACACTCATTTATGTTACAAACGTTAATAAAACACATTTAAATATTCTAAGTTATAAACATTAATCCAATATTTTGTTCCAAATTAAAAGACACCCATCTAAAGAAATACTGTTTAAACTTCTACGGAAATTATTTGCTTGCAGTTGTGCAGGAAAAGATAACGAATTATTTACCTCTTTATAATTGCTTGAAACTGATTACACCATGTATTTCAAAAATCTGCCTTGATAGTTTTGTAGACAAAAGTCTGACGATTATTTAAAAAACCGCTGCCTAAGGAATCACTACTTCCAGATCCAGATTTCTCGTCCAAGTCATTTTAATGGAAACATCTTGACTATATTGGCACTCTAGTATGTGGGAATTATCCAGTTCCAGATCTCGTTATAATATATACGTGTACAATATTTCAAGTCAATACCTTAAACCGTTCGGGAGAAAATGACAAAAAAGTTACAGACCGACAGACTCAAATTTAAAATCTCGACGTTTCACGGCATTCTAAGCCTATTTCAAGAAAACACATTTTTAACATTTTTTTCACAATTGCTATACTCCCAATCCACTACGTGGATATGGAAGTAAAAATATGAAGTTTCTAGATTGCTCTACTTATTTTGCGCTATTCACAACCCACCACCTCCCACCCCTTCAACGGAATAATTTCAATCAGATGTCATTGCAATACATACGTGTACTAACTTTCAAGTGAATATCTCAATTTCATGTAATCAATCCCTTTAATAATGGACTGGAAGTGGTGGGGTGGGTTGAAAAATTACAAAGAAATCTGATGCCTTGGTTTCTAGTATATACACCGAACTCCAAGTTTCCGTACTCTTGCCAGCTGGTTTTACTTATTTTTCCCTATTTACTTCTATTTACCTCCATCCTTCAACGGAATCTTGTCAAAATATAATCTAATTTCAGATGTCGTTATAATACATACGTGTACAAAATTTCAAGTGAAAATCTCAATTTAATTTTATCGTATCTTTTAATAAGGAAGTGGATCTGGTGGTGGGATGGAAAATATTGTTTAAAAAAATCTGAGGCCTTCGCTTCTAGTATATACACCGCATCCCATATTTCTATACTGTTACCAGCTATCTTTACTTATTTTTTCCTATTTACCCCTATTTAACCACCAACCCTTCAACGGAATCATATCAATATAATTTAGTGCAAGATGTCTTTACAATACATACATGTATCAAATTTCAAGTGAATATCTCAATTTTATTTTATCAACCCCTTTAATAATGGAGTAGGGATGGTGGAGGGTTGAAAAATATTATAAAAAAATCTGATACCTTGGCTTCTAGTACATACACCGAATTTCAAGAGTCTGTACTCTTTCCAGCTGGCTTTATTTATTTTCCCCTATTTACTCCTAATTTAACCCCCAACACTTCAACGGAATAATCCCAAAATATATTCTAGTTCCTGATGTCAATATAATATATGTATACCAAATTGCAAGTGAATATCTCAAACCCCTTTAATAATGGAGTGGGGGGTTGTGGAGGGATGGGAATATTATAAAAAAATTTGAGGCCCTAGCTTCTAGTACATATACCACATTTCAAGTTTCTGTACTCCTACCAGCTTGCTTTACTTATTTCCCCCTATTTACCCCTATTTACCACTTAACCCTTCACCGGATATGTTCAAATACAATGCAGTTGCAGATCTCGTTATAATATGTATGTGTACAAATCAATGTCTTAAACCGTTCCGGAGAAAACGTGCGGACAAAAAAAGTTACCGACTCGACAGACAGAAATTTTTTTTTCGCTCAAATTTCAAATTTCGACCTTCCATGACATTCTACACCTATTTCAGGAAAAGAAAATTTTGAATTTTTTTTTACGATTACTATACTTCCAATCCACTACGTGGATGTGGAAGTAAAATATTATATTGCGATTGGAGAAAAGGCCTATTAAGAATTTTTTTGTGGCACTGTAGAGCTAGTACAATCAGCCAAAAGCAAAATATAAATGGTAGGGCGAATACTTGACCGCCGATTCAAAATTATAAGAGCCTAACTGTTGTGAATAATAAGTTGTGAACTCTGCGCACGCCACTGTGTACTTAGTGACTTTTGGTAGTCAGTCTATGTTTATATATTATTATGAAATATGGACAGAAAGTAATGTAATTGTCAGTTGTTGTAATTGTCAATATAGTAGTTGTCTTTATCGTTTGTAAAACTACTGTGTCTGTGTAGTATTCTGAATAAAGTTCTTTTTTGTGAAACTGCTGTATAACTTAGTGAGAGTATTTCTCTCACTAACTTATATTAATTGAATCCATGAACATAGAATCCATAGACCACCAACATCTATATGGTGTAATAATAATTAAAAGACCTCAAAAGGAAAGACACTTTTAAATTCATTTCCATATTTGAGAAATACATAATAATTAAGGGAGTAGTAGTAGATAGGGACACACTTCTCGCCTAGAGGCCCATCAAGGCCTTTTAAAAATTTCTTGTACAAACTGGGTAAGGTTTTGGTAAATAGCGAAAACAACATGAGGTTAGACAATAGGATTTTTACATTATAATCTAAAGGGACCCCACACAATTTTTATGAAAAATGGCTTCAAGCTAAATTGGCTGAAATCGCAGTATATTGTAGATACTTTCTTCTAGATCAAAAGTTCTCATGGGCACAAAGTTGGAAAATAGACAGTTTTTCAGATATCGGGGGTACAAAGGGGATGCTCATTTCTTATGGGAAGTGGCCCCCACCCAGGTGAAATTCAGTGAAATCGATATATGTTATTCCTCTCGAGTTCCTGATAAAAAGTTCTCATGCGCACAAGGTCGGAAAATTGACAGATTTCGATATATCGAGAGTGCAAAAGGGGTACTCGTTTCTTATGGAAGTGGCCCCCGGTGAAATTCGCTGGAATCGATATATGTTATTCCTCTCCCAAGCAGCACAATTAGTTTATTTTACCAGTTTAAAGCCACAGTGACCTAAGATAGTTGATATAACGTAATTGCAACCATTATTTTCAATTTTAAAGGCATATGGACTTAACAGTAATTAATTAAGCAATATTTAGGTAATATTTTCTTAAGAAATGCCTGATAAAGTCACATTGACTTTAGTGTAATTTTCAAGAAATATTAACGTAATTGTTCCTTAAAATTTAACTATAAAGTTAAAGTGCATATTGAGGTCAATGCATAAGAAAATATTACGTAATTTTAGACCAAGTTATTAACTTTGGAGTCGCTGACTTCTGTCTGGATAGAAACAGGGAAATTTTACCAATTTTTAACATAAATGTAACCTATCTTTTCTCTTGTCCTTGCAGTCAGACTTTAGTTAAAACTTTAACCTCATGGTCACAAATAGTTCCAATTTTAGCTAAAATTTGCGTTAATTTTACTTCCTCACTTACCGAACATGTGTTTAACCTAAAGGTAAATATTACTTCATATAATGTCCTAGAAGTTATTTTTACTTAAAAACAGAATTAGGTTTCTTTCCTGGAAGGCAAAATTACGTTTTCATTGTCTAAATTACTTCAAAGGACTAAAATGACTGTATTATATTGATGCCCCTCCCAGTAGTGTCAACTGTCAAAAGTTACTTCTTTACTTTTACTTTAATGCTTGGAGTCATGGGGTAGCGTCACATTTTCCATAAATTTTCAGAGGTTATGTTGACGGTTGTTGACCACATAAACAAGTTTTAATATTTAAAACTTGTTTCGAAATATCGCGCGTCGGAAGGTAAGAGATCGACACGCCACCTACAGTCAGATTAGGGAAATTTTACTTTCTGACCTTTCCTCATATTAAAATCTCGAACCTAGTTATTCCTTTTTTCTGGAAATAAAAACGTGTCATTATTTTTTGTTGGATAACTTGGAAGGGAGAAAATCTGACTAAAACAAGCTTTTCCACTAATTGGTTTACGTATATTTTTATAATTTTACGCATGAATGACACTATGAACTAAACCCACATGACCAGCGCATATATTTGTTTTAACCTCAGATAAATAAAAGACATATTTATCTGAGGTTTTAATCACGGCCGACTCTAGAGACGGCCATGTTTTAATATTCTTTTTGCTTTTTTTGACAAACAAACAACGATTATTGTTCTATTTTCCTTGAACCTGATGGCAAACCTGGACTGGGAAGTATGACCAATTTAGTTCTAAATGAACTTTAAAGACTTTACAATTTTGAAGACTACAAAATTATTTTAACCTAAATTGGTCCCATTTAACTTTAAAGTCAATAATATAAGTTTTAAAGACTTCTACTGTAGGAAAAATGGTAGTGAGGTCTAAAATATTGAGAAAGAATACTTTGAAGTCGCGCGGTACCATATTCGCCATATTTTTCAACCAGCTGTAAGAGGCCATTTTATAATGAAATTTTGATGAGTGAGGGTTATTTAACAGATATCAAGTACAATATTAGCATATTTTATGCTCCAGGAACATCCTGCAGAGCAATTGTATAGGCTTTTACAAATATTTTTAAAACACATTGAAGCTGGGACAAAAATTTTTTCTTTAAAAACGTAAAATACCTGAGGCGCTTTTAATATTCCGAGGTAGAATTGATACATTTACAATGAATATTGATTGGCAGCAAAAAACCACAGAGAGGAGAAAGGTGGACACATTATATTTCACAACTATGTCTGACATTATATGATATACTCCTACTCCATCCTTATAATAGATGTCTGGTTTCTATTATGTCTTATGCTGCTGATGCCTTATAAGTAAATTATCATTGCTGTAGATAAAACCTTATTAGCTTGAGAAAGAAAGACTGCAGCTGAAAAAGGACAAGTGGTTTGGTAGATATTACGTTATAACGGCCACAATTAAACACAATCTTTACGTTTAAATTACCTGTTCAAGGAAATATGTTCTATAACTTATAGGTCATTATAACTGAGTGGCCTTATTTAAAACGTATTACCGACGTCGTCTCATTCCCCATTTACTTATATTTTACGTATATTTTAAGTCAATTAGGTTAGGTTAAATGGGAAAACGACACCAAAACTAGGTCTACATTACGTAATTCAGACCTAAGGTGCTACTTGGGCTAGAGCTCCTGGTCAAAAGTTCTCATGGGCACAAGGTCGAAAAATGCATAGTTCTAAAGGTATTAGGGTGCAAAGTCGACGTTGCAACCCCCAATATGTGGTAAACTGTCCACTTTCCGACCTTGTGCCCAGGAGGACTTTTGATCAGGAGCTCGAGAGGAATAACATATATCGGTTCCAGCGAATTTCACCTGGGGCCACTTTCATAAGAAACCAGTACCCCTTTGCACTCCAGATATCTAGAAATCTGTCGATTTTCCGACCTTGTGCCCATGAGAACTTTTTAACAGGAACTCGAGAGGAATAACATATATCGATTCCAGCTAATTTCACCAGGGGCCACTTCCCATAAGAATGGATCATACCCTTTGCATCCCGATATCTGGAAATCTGCCCGTTTTCCGGCCTTGTGCCCACGAGAACTTTTGATCAGGAATAAATTATCTACAATATACTGCTATTTCATACGATTTATTTGGGAACCATTTTGCATAAAAATTGTTCTTTCTAAACTTTTGAACCAGTTTTACTTAAAAAAACAACTATTTACTTTAATAAATCGATTTTATTCAGACATAAGACATGTAATAGATTGAACGGGGTCGGAACCCCGCCTATGGGTAACTTAGAGTAGAGGCTGTTACAGCTGTAGAGAATTTTTAATGATAAATTTGTTTTCAGCCCCATTGTGCAACGCCCTACTGCAACTCATACTTGTTAACTTCCCAACAATGGTCCCGAAAATTGAAATTAAAATGTTTAACATGTTTTTATGTTTCGGCATTTTTCCACGTACGCGGACGTAGTACGTGGACACTTTTTCCTGCATGAAATCTCGCGAATAAAAAGTTATATTGATTTCGTTGTATTGCCAATCGATGCATATTAACATCAATATGATCTGAAGGAAATTTCATCAAGTTCGGTCCAGTCGTTTTAGCCTATCTAATTTGTTCTGGTCGCAATCGAGACTTTGAAATAGCAGATATTTTTATAGAGCCTTCTCAAAATAGTTTGGACCATTACATCCAAAATATTTATATCAATAAAATCGAACAAATTGAAATAAAATTTTCTATGTTACTGTTATTATTGATATTCATATCATGCTGGGAAGTTGGTCATGTTTACCTCAAGGGCCGCACTTAATTGCAAATGCCACCCTTTAAAGAGTCCTAATACAAGGCCCAGTAATGTGACACCCAGAGTCACACCCACTCCACAGTTTAAAATGGTGTATTCTACACTTTTAATAAATACGTTGCAACTTAGCTTGTTTCATAATGGTGTTATTAAAGATATTCTATCCTCTAAAATTATGTCAGGTTTTTCCTTGGAAATTTTATTAACTACACTCTAAGTAACATTGGTCGGAAAAATCGTTAGTTCGAGACAGTAAATATTTTTTTATCAGTATATTTTTTTAGTCGGCAACGCCCTACAGCAACTCATACTTGTTTCATAATAGTGGCCCCTGGAGATCGCCCTGTATTCCAAATATCGCCCAATTTCAATGAGAAGTATTCTACGATGTTATTTAGCATACGTGATAAACTTGAAACAGAAGTTTTAGGTCTTCAAGATAGAAGTTATCGTCTACACGAACATACAAACAGACAAATTTGTTCGGATATGATGTACCTATTTGATGAAATCAAATAGCCAATCTTTCTAAGAAAACACATGGAGGAAATTTGTGGGGTAGGGCGTTAAAAATTAATTATACAGTACACTATGCTATATAGGCTTTTAGTACAGGCAAATTAGCCATTTAGGGTAACAAAAATTAATAAAAGCATCATCTCTAGGATTTAAGTAGGTAGAAAATGAGATGATGCATTCATTGCATTTCCAAGTTCCGGGAAAATTCAATAAAATTTGGAAAAACTTTTTGATTTTCGGTTTTTTTGCTCTAGCAGCAAAAATAATGAAAATAGAGACAAAGGGCACTTAATTGCAAATGCCACCCTTTAAAGAGTCCTAATACAAGGCCCAGTAATGTGACACCCAGAGTCACACCCACTCCACAGTTTAAAATGGTGTATTCTACACTTTTAATAAATACGTTGCAACTTAGCTTGTTTCATAATGGTGTTATTAAAGATATTCTATCCTCTAAAATTATGTCAGGTTTTTCCTTGGAAATTTTATTAACTACACTCTAAGTAACATTGGTCGGAAAAATCGTTAGTTCGAGACAGTAAATATTTTTTTATCAGTATATTTTTTTAGTCGGCAACGCCCTACAGCAACTCATACTTGTTTCATAATAGTGGCCCCTGGAGATCGCCCTGTATTCCAAATATCGCCCAATTTCAATGAGAAGTATTCTACGATGTTATTTAGCATACGTGATAAACTTGAAACAGAAGTTTTAGGTCTTCAAGATAGAAGTTATCGTCTACACGAACATACAAACAGACAAATTTGTTCGGATATGATGTACCTATTTGATGAAATCAAATAGCCAATCTTTCTAAGAAAACACATGGAGGAAATTTGTGGGGTAGGGCGTTAAAAATTAATTATACAGTACACTATGCTATATAGGCTTTTAGTACAGGCAAATTAGCCATTTAGGGTAACAAAAATTAATAAAAGCATCATCTCTAGGATTTAAGTAGGTAGAAAATGAGATGATGCATTCATTGCATTTCCAAGTTCCGGGAAAATTCAATAAAATTTGGAAAAACTTTTTGATTTTCGGTTTTTTTGCTCTAGCAGCAAAAATAATGAAAATAGAGACAAAGGGCACTTAATTGCAAATGCCACCCTTTAAAGAGTCCTAATACAAGGCCCAGTAATGTGACACCCAGAGTCACACCCACTCCACAGTTTAAAATGGTGTATTCTACACTTTTAATAAATACGTTGCAACTTAGCTTGTTTCATAATGGTGTTATTAAAGATATTCTATCCTCTAAAATTATGTCAGGTTTTTCCTTGGAAATTTTATTAACTACACTCTAAGTAACATTGGTCGGAAAAATCGTTAGTTCGAGACAGTAAATATTTTTTTATCAGTATATTTTTTTAGTCGGCAACGCCCTACAGCAACTCATACTTGTTTCATAATAGTGGCCCCTGGAGATCGCCCTGTATTCCAAATATCGCCCAATTTCAATGAGAAGTATTCTACGATGTTATTTAGCATACGTGATAAACTTGAAACAGAAGTTTTAGGTCTTCAAGATAGAAGTTATCGTCTACACGAACATACAAACAGACAAATTTGTTCGGATATGATGTACCTATTTGATGAAATCAAATAGCCAATCTTTCTAAGAAAACACATGGAGGAAATTTGTGGGGTAGGGCGTTAAAAATTAATTATACAGTACACTATGCTATATAGGCTTTTAGTACAGGCAAATTAGCCATTTAGGGTAACAAAAATTAATAAAAGCATCATCTCTAGGATTTAAGTAGGTAGAAAATGAGATGATGCATTCATTGCATTTCCAAGTTCCGGGAAAATTCAATAAAATTTGGAAAAACTTTTTGATTTTCGGTTTTTTTGCTCTAGCAGCAAAAATAATGAAAATAGAGACAAAAGTCTCAACAAAAGTTGTAGCTCGTCTCTTTTTCTTCAAAAAAGGTTTTTACAAATTTTTGTCTTACTTAAGCCGTTTAGAAGATAAATCGGGTTTTCCACTTATAGTTTTAAGCCGCTTCGAAATGTGCGAAAAATTAGAATTTTCCGGAGTTTCGTACGACTGGGCTCATCAATCGATAATTCTTACTATTCAGAGCCCCTAAAAAAATGAAAATAACATAAAATGTAGAGAAAAGTCTCGGCTTTAATGTGGAACTAATCACAAAATTCATAAAAAAAAAGTTATCAAAGAGAAAGAGTGTCAGAAGATGGCTTAGTAAATTTTGTACTGTTGATCAACAGGTTTATTCATATCTTTGCCGGGAGTCGTTAGAATGATAATTCATTTTGCTTGTATATTCTTATATAATGATTAATCCAATTAACATTTTATTGTAATTACTTTTGTTGGAAAAATATGCCTTCCGATCAAAGTAGAGGGTATATTTCTCATCGATCAATCACCTCCAAATTTTGGAGTTGAATTCGCTATATCTTAATTAATAATAATAGCACAGTCTTAATTTTTGAATTATAGGTACAATAAGACATATTCTTTCGAATGACTGAAGAGTTTTTTAAATGCATGCAGTACTTTTTTAATTTGTCTCCATTATTCATACACGTTCAGAAAATGCACAATCATACAGTAAAACATATACAACTTATTTGTTTCTTAACATTATTTAATGAAATTTTCACAAAATATAGGCTAAAGCGCGTGGAATCGAATCCATGTAGTGAAAAAGCACCCATTGTTACGGGAGAAATAGACAGGATGCATAAAACACAAAGATATGAATAAATCAACTGTAAAAAGTGTACTAAGCCATCTTCTATCACTTCTTTCTCTATGATAAATTTTTTTATGAATTTTGTGATTAGTTCCACATTAAAGCTGAGACTTTTGCCTACATTTTATGTTGTTTTAATTTTTTTAGCGGCTCTGAATAGTAAGAATTATCGATCGATGTGTCAGGTCGTACGAAACTCCGAGAGAATTCTCATTTTCCGTGCGTTTCTGAGCGGCTCAAAACTATAAGTGGAAAACTGGATTTATTTCCTAAACGGCTGAAGACAAAAATTTGTAAGGACGTTTTTTGTAGAGAAAGAGACAAGCTACAAATTTTGTAGCAAACTTGTTTCTGTACTTTCATTATTTTAGCCGCTAGAGCAAAAAACCCGAAAATCATAAAGTTCTTCCAAATTTTTCTTAATTTTCCCGGAACTTGGAAGTGCAAAGAATGCATGATTTCATTCTACGGGTTATTACCTACTTAAATCCCGGAGATGATCCTTTTATTAATTTTTGTGAGGTTTTTACAAAATGTTGCCTTATTGCCTGTACTATTTATAGTCTAGGAGATTGCGTTGAATTTCAAAAAGTTATTTCCTACCGACCGAAAATAATTTAAAACGTTAATACTCATTATTCTAAAGAATAAAGTGAAACTCAGGTGGCCCACTAGTGGGCCGTCCTAAGGGAAGGTAATGATGAAATCACGAAAAAAAAAATCCAAGTCATTTCCCACCGGTTTAATTTTTTTTTGCAAATAGTTGACGTTGTAAATGAACAGAAAAAAGCTCCAGCTGTGTCGAGAAAGGACCTAAGGAAATGACTTTTTAAATGCAGCGCCACCTCCTGGACTATTACTCGTATATAGGAAATATCTATTGGACCGTTTAATTCAAAACAGAATATTGTAGAAAATGAATAGGAAGGTGATTGTAAAATAAGTTTGATTAGGATTAAGTGTTCATGACGAATATCAAAGTCAGTTACGCCTCTGTTAATTGGTATTTTGCAAGTTTATATTCGTACATACAAATTTTATAGAGTAATATATAACCTAAAGCATTAAAATAAGAATTGCAATGCTGACGGGATTATTGCTAAAGAGCAACGTTGTTAAAGTATGCATATATTTTTTAATTAAGCGTAAATCTTCGAGAATAATAATTATGAATAATAAATGTAACCATAAATGTTGCATTATTACAATGAAGAGAATGCACATACTTTTATAAATTCTGCTGAAGAAATTTTAAATGTACCTTAATGTAATTTTTATTCGATTTTATTTCATTGGGATTGCAACTGTCCGTTTTAACAATCGTAATTGAATTGTAAATGCACAAGAATTTATTCAGATGTTAATAAGGCTTTATTATATTATTTTTTTCACATATAAACAATGATTTGAAAAACCACATATTAGGTACAGTGTACAAATCCAAAAATTTGAAAAACTTAATTTCGCTTAATGTTTCCATAAACGATCTACTACTGTTACTATTTTAGAAAACAAATACTATTCACATTAATGTTTTATATATTAATATCAAAATAATGTTAAGAAAATAAACCGCGTCGGTAAGACTTATGAAATAAAAATTATACCCTCGCGCGTCGTTGTGTTAATTGAATTTTAATACTTATTATCGATATTTAGGTTGATACTAAAATATATTTGATTATGATTACATTTCAACATCTGTGTAGTGGAGTGGATAGTAGTAAAACAATTTCATTCTTTATTTTCGTTGAAGTGGGTTTAGAATTTCCTGAAACGTGGAGATTTTTAATTTGAACGGTTTGGCTGTCTCTCGGTGTGTCTGTCTGTTTGTCTGTAACTTTTTTTGATGGTAGGTCGATTTCTTTCAAACAAATTTTTATCCTGGTTTTAGACCTAGTTAATTAACATGTATTTTTAAGAACGTATGATTGTTGATGACCAAATAACGACTATATGAATGGAAGAATTTATGTTCCTAATAAGTAGGCATATTTTCAATTACACCGCATTGCTGAGAACGTTTACGGAAACATATTTTTCATTTTTATTTTCAAAATAATTATTGGTTTCTCAAGAATGTTTTTTTCAACTTACATGTATCCATACAAGCATCAGTCTAACAAAATATATTAAAATATACGTGGTATTTCATTTAATTGTAATTAGAGATTATTCGATGACATTCCTTTGAAACACTAAGTACGTAAAAAAGCCCGTTTGTTCGTTTTAATGAGGTACTGACTCAAGTGGTGCATTAATTAAACCGATAAATGTCTTTTGCATTACATAAAACAGATTCAGCATTCGTGTTTCTAATGAAGAATCTAGCATACCTACATGGTACGATATTAGTTGCAGATTTATTCGAGCAATTCTAGTTTGCTATTTATGCGAAATTGCAATTTTTAAAAAATATTTAGCCTGTTTTTGCGTACGTTATAACTTTAGGCCGAAATAAAATAATTGAACGCCAAAGGTCTTAAATTAAAGATTATCAAAGGTGTAGATGACGGTATCTTTTCGTTTTTCAATATAGGGGTTGCTATCCCCATAACAGGGGGTTAGAATGGTTATTATGGGTATAAATATTTTTCACTAACTTTTTTTTAAAACGCTTTAATACAAATAGTTAAAATCAAAGAATTTTTCATAAAGTAATTAATTGCACAAACTCCGCATCAAAAAACTGCCCCTTAAAGAAGGTTAAAATTATCCCTACATTAAAAATGTTCTAAGAATATACGTAAAATGTTTTAAAATACGTTATTAGAATATTTGAAAATAGCTTTGAAGTAATCATATTAAAAACCACCATGGAAAAAAAAATCAGTGAAAAATATTTACACTTGATTCAACCCCCACTCAGAGTGATATGAACCCACATATTAAAAACCGCTGTCTAAAGAATAACTACTTCCACATCCAGATTTTCCATCCAAGTCACTTTAAAGGATACATCTAGACTACATTTGCACTCTAATATGTGCAAATTATAAAATTTAAATAATATTTGGGGCAGATGTCATAGAGAAATTTGAGGCATTAGTTTCTAGCATATACGTCAAAAATGCAGTTTCTGGACTCTTTAGCTTACTCTACTTATTTTCCTCTATTTACAACTTTCCATCTGCCACCCCTTCAACGGAATCATCTCAATCAGATGTCATTACAGTACATAAGCGTACTAACTTTCAAATGAACATCTTAATTTTATTTTAGCAACCCCTCTATTAATGGAGGGAGGTGGTGGAGCGGGGGGAATATTAGAAAGAAATATGAGGCGTTGGCGTCTAGTATATATACGAAATTCCAAGTTTCGGTACTCTTACCAACCTGCCTTACTTATTTTTCCTATTTACATCTACTTATCCCCCCCACTACTTCAACGGAATCATCTCAAACTATACTCCAGTTTCAGATAGCGTTATGATGCATACATGTACCAAATTTCAACTGAAAATCTCAATTTTATTTTATCAACCTTTTTAATAATGGAGTGTGGGTGGCGAGGGGTTAAGAAATATTATAAAAATCTGAGGCCTTCGCTTCTAGTATATTCACCAAATCCCAGGTTTCTGCACTCTTACCAGTTTGCTTTACTTATTCTCCCCTATTTACCCCTATTTAACAACCAACCCTTCAACGGATTCATCACAAAATATAATCAAGTTCCAGATGTCGTTACAATACATAGTACCAAATTTCAAGTGAATATCTCAATTTTACCTTATCAACCCCTTTAATAATAGAGTGGGGGTGGTGGTAGGGATGGAAGATATAAAAAAATCTGAATTCTTGACTTCTAGTATATAGGTACACCTAGTTCCAAAATTCTGTACTCTTACCAGCTTGCTTTCCTTATTTTCCCCTATTTACCCCCTATTTAGCCCCGAACCCTTCAACGGAATCATCTCAAAATATGATCTAGTTACATATGTCGTTAGAATACATACGTATATTAAATTTCAAGTGAATATCTCAATATTACCTTATCAACCAATTTAATAATAGAGTGGGGGGATGGAAAATAATATAAAAAATCTAAGGCCTTCGCGTCTATTATATACCTACACCAAGTCCCAAATTTTTGTTTTCTAACCAAGCTTGCTTTACTTATTTTCTCCTATTCAACCCTATTTGCCCCAACCCTTCACCATATAATAATTTGTTGGTGTCAAAATACATAATACAATGCATACACACTGAAACATTTTCTTTATAGGATTTTGCAAACAGTAGAAAGAAAAGCTATCTATGAGAACTAAAGGAAAAACTATATATAAAAATATTAATGAAATCTTTGCATTCTTTCGATAACCTGACTTCTGGTTATGCTAACAAGTAAAAATTCTGATTTGCCATTCTCATTTTAACACTAGCATCCAACCTAGTCCCCTACGGTTAAGCAGGCTAAATTTTCATTTTTAACTGAATTTACATATCGTAGGGAATCATGTAGATACTAGTTTAGCCTGTTTAGCCGTGGGGGATTAGGTTGGATGCTAGTGTTAAAATGAGAATGGCAAATCAGAATTTTTACTGGTTAGCAACCAGAAGTCAGGTTATCGAAAGAATGCAAAGATTTCATTAATATTTTTATATATAGTTTTTCCTTTAGTTCTCATAGATAGCTTTTCTTTCCACTGTTTGCAAAATCCTATAAAGAAAATGTTTCATTACTATAAGCAAACAAATAATAAATAATTCACTTTTAAACATGCTTACACACGTCAAAACATTGGACAATATAGTAGATGTAAAATAAATATTAAAAATGGATGTCACAAAATTACATAAGACAAAGAGTGACAAACAAGATTAAAAGTAGTATAAAATTATATAAACCAATTAATAAATTAAATAAGGGTAATAATATGAGGTCATGAGTATACAGTGCCTGTTAAATTTAATCCGAGAAATCATTCTCGATAAATTCTTCAAACCTATAGAAGGCTTTAGATTTTAGATAACCTTTCACTTTGTTTTTAAATTGCAAAAAGTTCAAGTCTTTTACTGAATGAGGAAGAGTATTATAAAATTTGGCAGAATAATAACCTGTTCCATTTGTAGATCTCGTAAGTCGAAGAAAATTGACATTAATTTTATCGCTATTCCTTGTGGTATATTCATGGATTTGGCTGTGCTTTACATATTGATGTTCATTTTGTTTAAGATAAAGTAAACACTCGAGGATATAAGCACAAGGCATAGTTAATATCTGGAGATTAATGAATTGGCCTTTGCAATCATCTCTGTATCTAAAATAGATAGTATGCGAATGCATCTACGTTGTAAGTCAAAAATGTTGAAAGCATGCGCTGAGTGTCCCCAGTTTAAAATGCCATACAACACATTAGCATGAAAAGAACCATAATAAGCGGTCAGTAGGTAGTTCGAGGATACTGTGTTGACAAGATTGCGAAGGAAATAGATATTTTTGGAAAGTTTGGTAGATAGTTTTGTAATATGTTCTTCCCAGGTAAATGTTAATGATTGTGTCTTGTCATCGTTTAGTCTTAATCTATTGGCTAAAAACCATTCGCAAATATGTTCTTCCGTTTTTGTCACAGTCCGTTTTAGATCATCTGGTGTGAGGTTAGTGTTTAGTGCAGTAGTATTATCTGCAAACAGTATAAAGTTCGTATTATCATCAGAATTGACAAGGTCATTGATGAATACCGTAAATAGTATGGGGCCCAACACAGCACCTTGAGGAACACCATGAATAACTCTACGTTTTTGGGAAGTGCATAGGTTATAGTTAACATATTGAAATCTATTGTATAAGTAAGAATTTATAAATGCCACACTATCAGGATGAAAATTATAACCTAGTAATTTTTCTGTAAGAATTTCATGTGAGACACAATCAAAGGCCTTAGATAAGTCATATATGTTCAAAGAACAATCTAGTCTCAGATCTCGTTATAGTACATACGTCAGTATCTTAAAGGGTTCCAGAGAAAACGTGCGCACCAAAAAAAAGTTACAAACAGACAGACAGACCGATAGATCGACAGCCAAAATTTTTTTTTCGCTCTTATTTAAAATATCGACGATTCATGACATTTTAAGCCTATTTCATCAATAAAAAATTTTGAAATTTCTTTTACGATTACTCTACTTCCACGCCACTACGTGGATTTGGAAGTAAAAATAAAAAAATACCGTCATCTACATTTTTGATAAAATGTTGAGGAGTAAAATGTATTTGTTAAAAAAAAATTAAACAAATTTTTAAAAAAATGGTTTTCAAAAATACAAAAATGTTTTTCTTGGCGCCGCTGAAAAGTACATAAAATAAGCTACAAAAAAAAAAGTTTGTTGTATGACTTGATGCCCAAAACGACCAACTGTTCAATTTTCGATTTTGTTATTGTTTTTGAGCCGTTGTTATAAACATTTCGACTTGAAATTTGGCACCATAATTTATCTCCATTAGTGGCATATTCTTCTAAAATTTGGTTACATTTAATGCATTATTGTTTAAGTTATTACCAATTGTTTAATAATGGCCACCCACAATTATTTTTATGTTTTGCAATTTAACCAATTGACCAAGAGACTTCGGATATATCTAGTTTTCTTCGCAATTTCATCGTGAACAATTTGTTTCTGTTTCATTATTAAGATAAGAGTCATAGAACCAGAGTTATTGAAAAGTGCGAAAAACACGATTTTGAACATTCATTTGTTTAAACAAAAGCTTTCCACCACCACACCACACGGATTTAATCCTAAACTTTTCCTAAACATCTTGTAATGTTTACAACAAGTTCCAGTAATAAAATTGTTATAGTAAGACAGTTCCTTAATAGGTGATTTATACTCTTAATTTTACTCCACTATGTATATTGTATGATAATCCGTAGGGAATCTTTTTTTTTTGATCTATGGGAAACTTTCGAAAAATGTGTCAGTTTGAACCGTATTAACCTATATTTGTAAGTAATTTCAGAATTTGTGAAACAAATATATATAAGTACATGTTATCGGAAGCCAAATTAAAAAATACTTAGACTCATAAAACAAATTCAGTTATAAAATAGAGGACACCAGTTTTTCAAATATTAAAAAAATATATGTAGTTCTATATGTTTTTCTGTCTTCAGTCTTGTGGTAAGCAAACATACCGATATTTACAGTCTTGGGCATGTAGTTCGCTAAGATAATAATAATGATAATATAAATTCTGATACTTACAGAATAAGTAGACAAGAATATAGTGAAATGGCACATTTGACTACCTGTATATAACACAAAGCACTGTATTAAGATACCGGCACGGGAACGTCGAATTCGCTCGAGTCCCGTTTTACTGATATTTATGTTGTGTATGACCTTTATAGAATAAATATCATTTATAAAAATTATTTCCTATTATTTCCTACAACAGAGATTGTTTAATATTGCAATTTTCATAATATATTTCCTACCTGGGGTCATATTTTGCGAACATAGCATGACGTAGTTTCGCATCTTGCTTGCTCCACTACTCCTGCTTCAACGATTTTGTACGGAAAACCTGTGACTTTAATAAAAAACTTTGTAGAGACAGTTTTTGCTTAGAAATATATGCTCTTGCTGGAAATATATTTTATTTTCCTATACATCGTCTCATGGTAAAAACGTTTTAAAAATACCAAAAAAATTTTTTTAAAATTAGCTACACCGCCTGGGCTATTTTCTGTAAGTATTTTTCCAAGAAATCACCTTTAAAAAAATTATTTCTGAATATTCATTATCAGTGGCGGCTCGTGATATTGTCTGCAGAGGAGGCTTGATATTCTGAAAGACAACTGATGTGCAATATAACTACAATTTGTACATTTCCCCGCCACCCCTGAGGTAGTACAACGGCGCGTTACATTTGTTTTGCCGTGGGTTGTTCGCCAGGATACCGAATCACGACTTGAGAGAATAGAACTAATAAAAGAATAGAAAGAAAAGGATATAGAAAATATGATGAGATGAAAAAATCATTCTCATGAAATTCTCGTTCCTACGACTGAGATCGGTATCCAAAGGAGCCCTACTATCCCACTTGTAATTAAATTATATAACTTTTAATAAAAATAAAAACAGTTTTGGTAAAAAAATTAAAGTGTTTTTCTACAAACAAAAAATTGTATTCATTATCACTGCCAGGAGTGTAAAATTATAAATTTTAATAAAAATTAAAATAGTTTTGAGAAAGAAGTTATATAAAAAAACATAACCGCGGAACTCTATATTATGGAGAATTAAAAAACATTTCCTAAAAAATAAATAACACATATTTTTTCTAAAATAACAACTACCTATATTAATCTCTGCTTTAAAGCCTAAATATTTTTATAAATGAGTGGTAACCTGCGATTTTCGGAACTGGCAAAATTGTTGATTACTTCATCATAAAATGAATCGTGTTTCTTCAATTCTAACAAAAAACGTTTTTCTATTGAAATAAGCGATACATTTGAGAGGCGGTCTTGACTCATTTTGTTTCTAGTAAATGTTTTTATGCGTTTAAGTGCTGAAAATGATCGTTCTACAGAAGCTGAGGTTACCGGGATTGTTGACACTAATGACAAAAGTTTGTACAGTTCGAGGAGACAGCTTTTTAAATTGTTATTATATATAAAAATAAGCATTTCTTGAGATGATTTTGAATTTGCTAAAAGTTGCTGGTCGGAATACAACACGCATAGTTCATTTCTTAACGAAATACGGTCAAAAAAAGGATAATGGTCCATTAATTTCTCCATTAGACTAGTAGGAAATGATTTAGGAAACGTTGTAAAATTATTGGGATTTACTAAATCGAAACATTGCAAAGAATTTAAATCAGAAAATCTCATTTCAATTTGGACTATAATGGTGTCCAAAATTTCTATAAAAATTTGTTTGTAATGTATATCTGCCCTGTCAAAGTTATATGTTGTCTTTCTCTTTTTACATTGTGACTCTGGCTCATGGTCATCGTCTACTTTTTCAACATTTACTAAAAAAATGTTGTATGAAGTATTGAAATTTATTGCGTATTGCGAAATTCTTTTAATTTAGATATAAGTGTATTAAGCCTATTTTTAGAATATTTTATAGCAGTTAGTTTATTCCGTAAAATTTGGAAAACCATATTAGTTTGCTCAAAAGTCTATAGAAAAAATATGAAATTTTTATCCAACAATAACGATTTTAATCCGTAAGCTGCTCGTAAAGTCTGATCGTCATTTAAAAAATCTTCACTTTCCGAAATAAAATTAAAAACGTCAATAAGTTCTTTCTTGTATTTGTCAACAGTGAAAACAACTCTAGATGAAAAATTCCTACGAGTGGAAGCGTTTGTCGGAATTCTCAATTTTGAATATTAATTATATTTAAAGCATCAGTTCTTTTGGTAGATTTTGAAAAAAATGACGAAAAACCAGTAATATTTGAAAAAAATATTCTAACTTCTTTAATTTCGTTACATGCTTTACTCAGAACTAAATTTAATTGATGTGCGTAACAGTGAATGAAGTAAGCTTGAGGAGCAATATCTTTTATTTTTGTTTGGAGTCCATTAAGATGCCCTGACATAACTGCAGCGCCATCATAAGTTTGTGCTATTAATTTATTTTTCAAATCAAATTTACCAAATTCGCCGATTAATAATTTAAATAAACTCTTCGCGTTTCTTCCACTACTCACATTAAGAAAACCAACAAACCTTTCAATAACTTTTGCCTTTAATAATCGAGCTAACACTCTCAATTAGATCATTTTGAATTGATTTAGACGTTCCGGAAAAAATAATGGCGTTATTCAAAAAGTTCTCTAATTTTGGGTCATACGTTTTTAAAAAATCTGTCAACTCTTTGAAATTTCGTTTATTGCACGATTCTCGTTTTTCGTCATGTCCTCGGAAAGAATTTTCTTGTGAAGATAAATATATAACGGCATCTATTAACCTCTTTAATATTTCTCTATTTTCACGGACCTTTTCGTTAAAATTTTCTATTTCTCTCTTATGTGCAGAATCCAAGAAATTTGCAGTATTTTGTTTACCAAACATTTCGAATTTAATGCAAGATGAAATGTGCTCCTGGGATTTTTCGTGCCTTTCTAAACCTCGCGACAAATTTTGCAAATTATTAAACCCAGCCCTGCCCCAATTGAGGATTGATCATTAGTAAATAATAAGCATCTCCAACAATATAATTTGTTTCTAACCGTTGATGCCGTTAACCACTCGACTTTTTTATAATTGTTATCACAACCCTCTGTTTTGTTTACCACTTTTAAAAACTAACGAAAGCATTGCTGGTGTAGGCCTGGCATTTCTTTCAATTCTTACCTTTTCGTCGTAAGTAAGAGTAGTAAATCCATTTAATAACAAATAATCCACCACGTCTGGACAACAAGACATGTTGTTGGGAATATTTTCACCTAGAGCACTCATTTTTAGCCTGATTATCAAATGTTTTATGTAGTTTTACGTCAACTTAACCGGCTAAACCCAACTGACAGTTCGTTTTCTTTGTGAATCACCTGAACGACCTGTGAACATGCGCTATAAAGAACTGAGATCTGAAGCTAGCTTCCTTTGGCTATTCGAAGTGCTGCTATTTTACACAGCGCAAAGAAATTCAAGGTCATTCATGTTATAAGTAAATGCGTTAAAGTTGGAAGCTATTTTGTATTAGCCTCCAGCGAACCGCAGTGTTCATTCAGTAAAAGACCGGCCGACCGGGAAATATGCATACAAAGACTATCCGGACTGTAACGTTATAGGTATGTTTGTGGAAAGGAAATACAAAACTTTTATATATACACTGAAAATTAATTAATTAATTATAAACAATAAAAAATATTGAAAATTGAGATATACCTAATTGAAATTTCTTAAGATATTACTTTTGAAGATATGGTAGTTCTTCCAAGGGGAGGCTCAGCCTCCCCTGCCTCCCCTGACGAGCCGCCACTGTTCATTATATAATTATAATAATTTTGTGAACACAAAGTAGAGCTGTTTCCACATCACCATGAGGTAAAATAATTTGCGCGTTTTTTTATTGCAGTATCCCCAGTAGATCTAATCCTCTGATGACAGATGTTCCAGTTTCGCGATCTTAGAGTTCAAAATGGAGCTTGAACCGCGTGGTGGGCGTTAGGCCCGGACCCTATGGGTCTAAGTGGTCAACAAAATAAAATTATGATTTAGTGTGTGTACGAAAAACAGAAGTTTTCAAAAAAATTTTTGGCATTATCCCCCCACTTACAACCTATTATTAAAATTCTATGAGAAACGATTTTCGGATACTTAGGTGCTAATATAATAAAAAATGTTTTCGTTTAAAGGGACTTGAATCTGGATGTGGAAGTAGTGATTCTCTAGATTTTGGCAATATTGATGTCCGCAACCAACACTTCTGCCTTTCGAGATTGTGCTGTTTGTCTTATACCGAATTTGATCCGATATCTTATTGTATTAACATAATGCATAATCCTTCACCTCTACAAATATTCAATATATCAAGCGATGGTAAACCTAATAACGGATTTGTAAACTCATAATGTTCATGATATTCATTTAGCCAATTTGTATGCGCTTGCAAACTTAGTCATCTCTCCTTTGATAACTCCGTCAGATCATATATAAAACATTTCTTAAGCATCCTAGACAAGTGTACCATAACCGAGCAATGTGTCATGTAATATTAATTAGCTACGTAGATAAATTATCTTGGCGTTTAAAGCAACTGGGTTTTTTAGTATTTTTTTCGCCTAGCACAAAGTCCGCGCATGTCCCGTTGTACATATCATTTATACAACTCTAAATAATTTAAGTGGCTTAGAGATGTTAATTAAATCCTGCTTGATTAACATTTTCCTTCATGGTGTGCGCGAGAGTCACGTACCGCCCGCCGTCAGATCAGAGACCAATAAGGGGATTATTGATGCCCGTGCTGACATATTTTAAATTAAACGTGTATAAATTATCCGTCTCTTTATGTAAGGTAAATCTGTTTGGGTTTCAACAACTTTAGATGGCTGTCATAAACAGATGAAGATGTAGTGATGTGTTAGACTTTCAAAATTACCACCGGGCCGTGGGAGGAAAATAATTATATCTATGTGCTTAAAATACTAGATGTTTTCTTTCTATAATCCTCCTGCGACTCTTACTGGATTTTAATGATTGTTTTTTAAATTATATATACCTACCTGCCATCAGATTAGTAGAAGCGCATTGGTAGTTTCGTGTGAAAGAATTGATTAAATCTGTAAAAGTATTTTATATTTTTAAATTAATAATACTAAATATCAATATGTTTCTTACCACTCTGAAATACTAATCTCTCACCTTCCATTCCTCTAAAGGTGAAAAACATTGTTAAAGCAATTTAGAAATGCCTGTATGTTTTTAACATTAACTTGTCAAAATTTGATAGTAAAAAGTATTAGGGGTGGTCCACCCCTGGGTTCCTGGTCAAAATGCGAAATGCTCCATACTTTTTAATTAAATATACTTACTTATTACAATATAACGGATAAAAAGAATAAAATCATTACAGTATAGATATATTACTAATAAATAGATACAAATAATTAAGTTGCAACATAAAACATTAAAACAGCTGTCAGTTAGGCACAGTGTTTAATTTCCTCACAAATGTCGACAACTGTAAAGAAAGCCTTACTGATGCGGATCATTTTAATTGTAGCTCTGAATTTATCTCTGGGTAGCTCTCTGATTGTGAGGGGACGACTATTAAAAAATTTAACTCCAAACTGATTAATGCCTGTTTGTCCTTTTGTTAACCGTTTGAAGACCGTTCTTAAATGATCCTTATTCCTGGTCTCATGATTATGGATTTCTTTATTAGGTATGTATTCATTAATATGTTTTTAATGTATGTTAGGCATTCCAAGGAAGCATGCAGGGGAGCATACAGGGAAATTTTATACATTATATAAAGATACTGTGTTTCGCTTCTATAATCTAGGGTCTAGGAATACTCATAGAAATTTTACAGAAGCAGGGTTGCTATCTGTACCACTTAGATCACGAAGGGAGGAAGTTATGACTATCTTCTTATCTGGGTTTAAGCGTAGTTGATTTATTGCAGTTTTCTGCCCTTAAGTGTGCCAATATACTTTTGGCTTTCAGAGTGTTTAGGTCAGTATCTTTTGGAATTAGTGTAGTGTCGTCTGCATATAATAGACAGTTGACATCAGTAAGTGTTGAAGAGAGGTCGTTAATGTGCAATAAAAATAACAATGGGTCCAGGATAAAACCCTGTGGCACACCAACACTTACATAAACTTCTTTAGAGTTAAGTGAGCTTAAGCGCACCGACAACACGATTAGATAGATATTACTGCACAAAATGGCGACTTGCAGCACTAAAGTTGTATACAGCTAGTCTATCAATTAAAATGTTACGGGTAACACAGGCAAAGGCTTTACTGAGGTCGCAGAAGACTGCTGCTGAATAGATACCTTGTCCAAAACAATCGATACTGTAAATTTCAGAATAGCATCTGTTATGAAGAGCCGTTTCCTGAAACCAAATGTTTCATTACAAATTGGCTGTTATTTAAAATATTGTTCCTCATTAAATACTCGTCAATACACATTTTCATGGCATTTTCGAATATTTTTATACTGTCCAAATAGTACAATCGATAAAGTAGTTTCCAGACTATCAGCAAAAAACCACGTCCAAATATAACCTTTAAGGGTGAATAGCTCCGAGAGGGGAAGAAATAGGTACTTTTATTATTATTTTAATACAAGCTATACGCTCCTGAAGTATTGCCCCATAGTCCAGGGACACCCTATAAAGACCTGCTCTACATTAGAGAAATATACAACTGTTGATATTGGGAGAAAATTTTAGAAGAATGTGTCCACAATATTGTTTATAATAATTTTAAAGATATATGGATTGATTGTACTGATGGTTACAATTTGGGGAAATCAGATTTGTATACATTGGGTAATAGTTCAGTCAGTAAAGACAGAAAAAGTGCAAAACCTTGCACTCCAGTTAGGAAAGATCGATTTTCATTAAATAAACGACATTCGATTCGTAATTTATGGCATTGCAAAGTCTACATGGTCTGAAGGTGCGCTTTTGATTTTAAGCAATAAACTAGCAACGAATCAGCAACAAAAAGTAATAAATGGGATAAAATTTTGAATTCCATTTAGAAATGGCTTTTGAGGGCTTTCAAAGTCATGAAGTTATTATAAGCAAATTAGCGACAAGTCAGCAACAATTTAACTACAAATTAAAAGAAATCAAATAATTATTTAAAAAACAGTTAAGTATTGTTTGCATTAATTGTACAAAGAAAATAATTATTACAATAATAGCACTATGCAGAACAAATAGTTAAATGTATTTATAAATGCTGCAACATGGTCGAAAATAAAACAATAGGGAACTTGCCTATAATTTAAAAAATTAAAAATAATACTAAAAAACATAGCGTAACGTTGTAATAAAACGTGTACTTCACAAAAAAATAAGATTTCTAATTCCACGCGGTCAGTATGAAGGATCTAAACAGCGATAAAATTGGAGTGGCCTGGAACGAGCTACTATTGGCTGTGACGTCACACCCTACAATATTCGGCAGTCGTCGCGCCGATAAGCAACACAATCAGATGTTTACCATATCCATTTTAATTCTTTTATTTTATTTTATTTAACTATTTACATTGTAATAGGACTAAGATATATGCATTAGTAAAAATTATGCTTTGTCAAAATATTAAAATTTAAGTATATAAATAAACAAAATAAATTGACCTCCCGATGGTATGGCTGTTGATCTTAGCTACTCCTATTTTAAAATTCACCATCACTGCGAGAGACACTTATATTATTTATGTCTATTTATATATGATATTTTTCTGAAAGAAAATGAAAACAATATATAATTTGGAATTTTTATGGAAACGTGGTTACTGTTTCGAGCATACAGACAATGGGGACTTATTTAATATGGCTGTTTGCCGTTTTATGGAAATTTTTTTTCAGCGGGTAAGAGAAAGTGTGTGTATGTGTGTGTTTTGCGATATGGTGTTTTTTGTTATTGTCGTGAGTTTGTCGGATTTTGTCATGGTCATTATTTATGTCTATTTATATATGATATTTTTCTGAAAGAAAATGAAAACAATATATAATTTGGAATTTTTATGGAAACGTGGTTACTGTTTCGAGCATACAGGGAAAGCTAGAAAACCCTGCTATAGACAATGGGGACTTATTTAATATGGCTGTTTGCCGTTTTATGGAAATTTTTTTTCAGCGGGTAAGAGAAAGTGTGTGTATGTGTGTGTTTTGTGATATGGTGTTTTTTGTTATTGTCGTGAGTTTGTCGGATTTTGTCATGGTCACCGTCTTTCGAAAGAGACGGGGAGTCGTTGGTGTATTAAATTGTGCGTGTGTAGGGTTGTCATGTATACGTTCGTCCGTTATGTCTGCGGTAATTTGGATGTTATTAGACTGTGGTTGATTTGCTCTACATAAATAAAAATACTTATTTTTGGTCTGCACCTCAACTCCATAACTGTAACCATGAATTTTAACCTTGCGGTAAAAAATACAAAAAATAAGCATAAATAAAAAAGAGGTGATTGATAGCAGTCTTTCAACTTTTATAAGCATTTTATCAATTGATCGAATGCAATATACTCATACGTTTTGTATTTGCGAAGAGTATAATAAGAAGTTTTTGTTTCCATTTTAAGTATACACTTCAAATTGACGGCAATGCTAGTATTTTTACGGCTGAATAAACCATGAAATCAAGCGGTCGAGTGCTGCGATCTCCGTCGTCGCTTGTAAATTGTAGGGTGTGACGTCACGACTACTCCCGCACTTTTGAACCTCTTTGAAACGGTTCGCTCGCGCGCGAAAGTTTAATAATTTATAACAAATTTATTATTGGGAAATATGGCGTCATATTTTGCATACCTTATTTTTCAGTATGATAGAATATTTTTATCCAGTAAAAGAGTGCAAATTCCCTATTTACATGCTTCGAAAATTTCACCGAAAACGCGATTGGTTTTTTAACGATAACTTCCTTAATTTTTAAAATTTTTAATTGCTCCAAAAACTATTTTGCAGGGTATTTCAAGGTCTACAAGGCCTTCCTTAAATCTTTCGTTCATGAGATTCTTGAGTTTAAAAGGTTCGGGAAAGGTGGTGCTCGCACTCCAAGGCAAACTTAATATGGTGATACCTAAATTAATCAATCTACAGAAATATAAAAAAAATCTGAAAAAAGAAACCTAAATTATTGTATTCTTGCATTTTAGTACCTTCTTAGTTTTTGAGTTGTTGTGAAAAACGAAAATTTTTTAAAAAAATTCCAAAATCATTTCAAAATTGAATCAAACTTTTTCCAAATCTGGACATTCTAAACCATTCAAACTTCTAGAACATATTATTAGTAACTAAGTAAAGTAAATTGTAAATGGATTACGTTTAATTTCGATCCCAGCGGTTAAGCTATTGGCTTGATTCCTGATTTTTTCTCCGAGAAAACGAGAGAACCATTTTATTTTCACCATGGCTCCGTAAGTTTCTATGCCAACGACCACATTTTAAAGGTCTTTTCGAGTACTTTAGAAAAGATTTGACAAGTTTTCCTCCAAAAATTCGTCATTTTCCGATGTTTAAAGTTAATGGTTCGAATTCAGTTTTCGGCGAACAAACAGACATCTTCAACTAGCCACAACTCGGTTCGTATTGCATCTACAAAAATTGAAAAAACAATCGATTTGTTATTTTATAAGCTTTGTTCTTCTGCTGATTTTTTTTTTATAAAACGTAAGGTTTTCGAGTTATTCGTGAAAAATCAACATTTTCAATCGGGAATAACTCTAAGAATATTGATTTATCGAAAAAACTTCATGAAGCACTTTTTGAGTTTACTAATGTCCACCTCCGAGAAGGGGTGGCATCCACCCCCAGGGTAAAAGCACACATCGGCACTATATAGCTTTTGTTCCTTAAGCCATTTCCTCCTTACCGTCCTTTCACGTCAATCGGTTTTTCCCGACAGAGTCCTGAGCGAAAAATCGTGAAACACTGAACTATAAAAACTTCATAATATTTTTTTTCCTTCTTCAATTCTTTGGGACTTCCTGCTACATGTATGTCTTCTTTTTAAGCGGTGTCCCAAAGAATTGAAGAAGGAAAAAAAATTAAGATAATGCCACAAATAACATTTAAACAATACTTCATAATATTGTTTATAAGTGTCAAATATTGGGCCATCATTCATGGCTGGATCTGTACGGACTGTACGTTGGTCCAATATTTTTTGCTGCTGGGGTTATATATTTAAATCTAATTGGAGATACGTCTGTTTTTAATATGCATAAATTGCTTCGTGTATTTGGCGACGCCCGATATAATTATAAATTATGAATACGATTTATCAATTACTTGCCCTGGACGTATAAGAAACGGCGAAGCTTTATGGGTAAGAAATGAAAAATATGCAGTAAATTAAGAATAATTTGCGGAATGCGAGGCTATTATGTAAACTGCAAATTTGGCTTATAGGTATAAAACGAATTCCACTTGTCCGACCTAAAAAACAACCAAAGTCCATGCAATTTTTATAAGCCGGATTTATGCATCACCATAATCCTACCTTAATCCTGTTATAGTGATTGCGGTAGGTATAAGTTAATGTCATTCTATAAAGGCTTTATGATTTTTGTAATCTATTACTTTACTGAAATAGGTATATTCCACATAGGGAGGTAGTTTTTAATGGCCTGCCAAGCAGAATAGCAAAATTGGATCTGGTTTGTGAGAACATCCTACGGAAAATAATGAACGAAAATATAAACGGAATATATTAAGCGAATTTTATGGCAAGAAAAATAGAAATTCATTTAAATTTTATTGTAATTTACCCATTAAAAACTTTGCAAAAATAGTAATAAAATTTTATAGCTACTTTCTATCTATCTCAAGTATTATATATACATTTAAATATCTTAGATTTACTCGACACAAACTCATAGTTTCTTGTCTTTATTGGATATTAAATCTATTATAGCCATAAAAATAATTAAATAGTGGGAGATCCTTTTGTATATGAATTTGAATTATAGGTGGAGAGTGGCTGTATAGATTTCCTATGAATAAGATACTCGAGATATATGAAATCTTTATGTGAGTGAGTAAGTACTACCGCAGATATACATGGAGCCACTTTTCATTTTTGCAAATTTTGCCCGCGTCATGGAATTCTAACGTCATTTCCGGTCACGATTTTTTGTGTCATCATCAATACATGAATAAAACTTACGTCAAAATGTGGGTTTTGAGGTATACAAAGAGATTGTAGTGGGGTGCCAGACTTAATTTGCCCGCAACCCCGAGACACCCTCGATTATAGTTTTTTTTTGTATTTTCTTATGTTATCGAACACATGAATTATTTTCTTTTAAGTTAAAGTACAAGCCTTCTAGTTATTAAAAAAAAAATAGGCTGCCTCTTCTTATTTGCCCGCATCCTCCCATTTTGACGTCACTTCCGGCAAAATTCCATGACGAAAAATGGCTACCTGTAGGTCTGTGGTAGTACTTACTCACTCATACAAAGTTTTTTAAGTATCTTAGTCATAGGAAATTTATACAGTCGGCTCCCTACCTATTAATAACAATTGATTCAGTCAGAATATGACGTAGTTTCCTGAAAGTGTTCTTATTCACAATGTCTTGGCAGGCGTTTCGTAACTCCGCCATTATTGTAGTTGATCTCCTCTTGCTATAAGGCACGTCTAACAGCCTCACGCTATCTGCCGCACAGCCTCACCAATGCTCTTTCCCGTTATCTTTGGATATTTTACAGAGAAGTTTTACTCCACCTAATATTTAATATGAGAAACAACAAATTACTTATTACTACTATTATTATTACTTATTACTGGGACCCGGTTAGTATACTAATAACGCTAATCAATGACATCATTCTGAAATTATAATAATACAACACAAAGAGACCTTCCAAACAGCAAATTAGTTTTATTATTTAAATGTTCTATGATTATTTTATTGTTATTCTGTTAATGCGTCTAACTACTAATTGATTATATTGGAGATCCAGAGAATACTATTTCGTTGTCTCCAAATGAACTGTTACAGATTTTAAAATATTTTGTAAAGTAGTTAAGAAATTATTTTATAAACGTTTTCTTGACTAAGTTATACAGCAATTCAGCTTATAAAACTAAATTGTTTTATAACATGTTTGTAATAATGTTCATCCCCATCTTGAGCATAACTATACATTAGAATTATTTTATAGTTATTTCATATCATCTTGCAAAACAATTAGAGGTCTACTAGTGACAATTTTACTTTTAAGACCGAATGTTTCTTCCAGAGTCTATTATATAATTATTATATAGCTTTGTAGTTGCTATAATTAGGAAACAGCAACAGAGTCATTACAAAACAAAATTGTTTCCTTGACCATAAAAATGCGTACGCGAAAAATGTATCAAACACATGGCCATAGTTAACAATAAACTTTCCTCTGCATCAAAAATTGTGAGCCATGACAAGCCTCTAAAATAATAATTATAGATTATTACCTAGTATTAAATCACAATACCATATACTTTTAAGATCAAAATTACTTCTTGCAACTTTTAGAACACATTTAGAAAATCATTTTATTTTATTAGATTAATTACAAATATGTGCGTTTGTAATAATATCTAAGCATTTCCTACAAATCTTATCCATATATTTTCATTAACCACTTTCCGGAAAAAAGTAATTTCATATTTCAAATTTAATTAAGTTATATGATTTATTTTGAGTCGGCCCCTTAGGTTCGCTTTAATTAAAATTCGGATTCTAATTTCGGAATTAGCTGATTGATTAATCTTCAGTTTAAATTGCAAATTAAGGACGTCAAGACAAATCTTTTATGTTTACCTTGGCCCATTTCAATTTAAAGAACAGTTCTCCCCAAGGAACATTCGCATTAGCGTATTACAATAAGAGGAAGGATATTGTCAAATTATTATTATTATGAATGCGAATCAATTTTATATCAGTATTCAGGCCTGTCGGCTTATTATACATTCGTGACGCATGCAATCGCCTAGAAAAGAGCAGTACTCTTCATGAAGGATAGCAGTCAATTCAAGGGTAGGTAGATCCCGTAGTTCCCCCGGCCAAACAATTGGCTTTGTAAATTTGAAACTGGACGCACCTAGTGGTGCGCAACTATATAGAATATGAATGATGATTCATCCTCCACTTCGCACATTCGACGAATTGTATATAGATGCCTACTCAGAGGGTAGTGTCCTATTATCAACGGATGGTACCCTTTCATTCATTTTCTAACGAGCACAAGCAATCACTTTACCTCCTGGAGGCTTAAACAAGAGTTAACTGTGGCATTGTCTGATTCAATCAGACTTCTTGGTAAACTAAAGACTCCTTCTTCTTTGCCCTCTATACCACTGTGCCCGGGCATCCATATAAGTTTGATGAAGTTGTTCCCATGAAGCTCAGTAAAAATATTCCGGCAGTTCAAAACCAGCTTAGAAGTCATTTTGTTTTATACAAGAACCCTCAAAGCCGTTTAGCTATAACTGCATATTTAAATATGTTTGTCAGTTAAACTTCTTCTGAGATTTTCACTTACACATAGTAATACGGCACATACCTCAGCTTGGAATAGACTAGTATACTTGCCAAGAGACTCTGATTGATACATGAGCCCTTGACCTGTATTCACATACGTGCACACCCGTTCCTTCCTGAGTATCCGATTTGTCTGTGTTCCATTCCATGCCATAGGTACTCACAAAATGTCTTTTACCATCAAATTAATATTTGTTTAATAGAAACTGTTGAACTTTTTAGAAATTAACGAATATTTGAACGCATAACAACACATAAATATTCCAGTCATAATAGTTTTGATTAGGTTTTAATTTTTAGAAAGTTAACGCCTAGTAAACGAATCAATGCAGAAAGTATGCAGTTACTCTATTATCCTGAACTGGCGATTATTATCCACTGTTATGCCATTCTACTACATCGATCTGCAGCCCTCTACTACCCTTTAATGACAAGAAAAAATAAAAATAAAAATGAAAATCGCAATACCCGTCAAAAGTTGCCTTTCACTGTGTATAGTCACTGTAATCTTTTTCAAATTTTTTAAATATTTTTTTCACTCTTTTAATCATGCCTTCATTATGTAAAATTTGTACTTTCGTACCGACGTAATAATAATAATAATCAAATTTAATGGACATGTGTCTAAAACAATTGAAATTAATCAAAGCATTTATTAAAGAGCAAACATAAACAAATAATTTTTAATTTAACATAACAGAAAAAAGTAAACGCTAGTATTTTTCGTACTTCAACTTAGGTAACTTTAAATTGTCCTTTATTTTCAAAAGTGGGAATAATCTCCTTTGATTTTATTCTTGAACGGATAAGGCCATCTCTGGATTCCGGACCTATAACTAAAGTAGATGAATCCGTAACCAATTTCACACATCTGTCTACGGTTTGAGTATGACACGGAAATTTGGAAAAGTCAAAGTCTGGAATCACGGCATCATTAATCAAACGCTTGAGGTCATCATTTGCTATGTCGGCCATAACTGGTGGTGGTGTTATTTCGCACTCATTCCAGTGGATTAAATCAAAATATTCCGTAGCACTAAAGTTCAATTCCGGTATCACAAAATGTCTTACTGTAGTTGTCTGTTGATAGGCTTGTCTGGCTTTAAGAATTCTTCTTAAAGATAGTTCTCGTACCCACCGACGATTATCTCTTAACATACAGAGAAGGAGATTCTCGGGGTGAATAAAATACGCATTTATTTGAATTACTTGGTCTATAATACTTTTTAGATCTTCTCTTAAATACCGTGATTGTTCAATGGTCTTAAAAACATGCAAACTACCGTGTGTTGAATTTGAGTTAAGCTTTATGTGGAACCACATTACTGCATAAACTTTAATAATAAATTCGGCAAGATCTTTAAGGTTTGCTGTTGGCTTTTCAGTTCCAGCATAGAGGCGAAGTACTCTATTTGCCATTGTGAGCTAACTTGCCAGGGTTACGATTTGCTAAATTTGAATGGAAGTCGCCACTTGATATGGCCTTGCAAATATCGTATAGACACGATTGATCTGAACTTAGTTTACTAGACTCTATTGTCAATTCTGGCAATTCACATTAAATTCTGGTAAAGTTTGCAATTGGGAGAAGTTCGCATTTTTCTAATGATTTTCCAATTTCTCCAGAGAATTGGCGGGGTCCTGTTGTAGCGCCATCTAGGAATTGGAATAAATGCCTTAAAGGTAACTCGTTTGCGTGTAATTGGCAGATAAACCATTGTAACGGACGCTTAAGTTCAGTTTCGATATATCTGATTACACCATTTTTATGGCCAGTATTTACAACAGTACCGTCACTACCAATCGCCACCAAATTCCCTAGATATAGCTAAATAATCTATTATTGCTTTTCCAATCGACTGAGCCTTGCCTGTGGCTGGAGTAACGTGACCTATGTACAGAGAATTTGGTTCTTCAATCAGGGAAATATGTTCTTCTAGAATAGTTCTCTTATATAATCTGGTACCCTTCTTTTCTTGCATTAAAGTTTTGTCCTTTCTTCCATCGAAGTAAAGACTTACAAAACGTATTTCTGGTTTTCTGGCGTACTCTTCTCACTTTGTTTTTGTCGATTACTTTGGAGTTATCATTTGCACTGACAATTCCCACATCTTTCGATACTGCAGTAGCAATGGCAGCAGCCGATCTGTCAGAAATGCCATATTTATCGCATACAATACCTAATGTGGGTAACTTCAGCCTCATTTGAATGCATTCTGATGTTGAAGGTAAATTGACGTCTATTAGTTCGTCCTCCGATGACGATTCAAACTTTGAAGACTTGTCTGAGTCTGATAGTAATATGCTTACTTCAGTAGAACTACCGGGTGTCAAATCATAAGATCTGGATCTGTACTTTTCTAGTCTTTCTGTTTCTCTTGATTGTCTATCTTTCTTGGCAGTTAACTTTTTTGTTTCTGCACGATCAATATTTCCTATAGTCATCTTTCTATACGATCTTTGATCCAAAAGAAAATTTTGTTCTTGAATCGGCACTTTTCTTAATTTTTCGCATTTACATGCAGAAAATTCGCATTTACATGCAGCAATGTCGAATAATTTCTCCGAACAGTCTAATTTAAAACTATTTACCTTTGACTCATATTGTGTATTCCGTTTGCTTTTCGGGTATCTTATTAGGCTCAAATACTTGCCATGGTACTTGCGTATCAATTGTACGATGCGGTCCCTTGAAACTGTTGGAATTGATGCCGTTTTTCAAATATTGTCAATTTTAGGCACAAGTTCATTGCAAACTTCTACAAAACTTGGTTCCTTTCCGCACTGTTTGTTAAATTTTATTTCGTACCGAATAAACAAATAACATCGAAGCATTTGTTCAATTGTCGGCAACACAAGGCTGTTTAAATCGATAGGACTACCAAAAATAGGACATTCCACTTTACTTCTTGTTATGTTTAATTTCGGTGCATTCATTATTATAATTTATTCACTGCACAAAACAAAATTATTGTATTAATTTTTAAGAACAAATTAGAGACCAGCCTCAGATGTTCAGTGTTCACTGATTAACTTCTGAGTACGTAATAATATTCAAGCTTAGGTACAGCGTATATAACAGATCATAATAACCTGTTGCTTGTATTTAATGTTATTTTAAGATAAATACTTTGTTTAATATCAATTTTATAATCATAACTTTTATGATTTACATACATATGAAAGTACAAACTTGACACAATTATTAGAGGCGGGATTAAAGGGGTGGTAGAGGGCTGAAGATACTATTTAAAAAATTTGAAAAAAATTGGAATGACTGTACTGAATCAAATACAACATTTGATGGGTATTGCAATTTTTATTTTTTACTTTTTTTTTAAAGATCGTTAAAGGGATGGTAGAGGGCTAAAGACATTTTTTTTTATTGAAAAAAATTACAGTGACTACACACTGAATGTCAACTTTTGATAAGTATAGCAAATTATTATTTCAAATTTAATTTTTTCGGCCCACCCTAACGTACACATAGACATCAACACAACAACCATTCCCTGTAATATTGCTATCTACCGCAGCTGAGATTCGAACTCAGGAGAGATAACAGCGACTAGACATGTTGTGCCACTCAACAGCGGTCTAGCTAACTACTACCGTCTCGGTAACACATGAGGAACGCCAGTATATATCCATACCCTGACCAGAATTCGAACCCGGGACTCCGTGGTCGCAAGCCAAACACCTTTATCACTGCGCCACGGAGCTGTTAGTTATACTATATTTGTGTAAATGTATAATCCCATTAAACTTTTGTAAGACGTCAATAATATATAATGACAAATTAAGAATTCATTAATGGAAGAGTGTCAATTTCCTAAGAAAAATTGATAATGTCGAATCAATAGTTATGTACGCAATTTCTGTCTATCAAGTAAAACAATTCATGTTCTAGAAATATACTGTCACTTAGTTTGTTATCCGTAGTAATATTGCTCGTGTACAAATTTTAAAATAGTTGAACTGGAAGCAATATGACACGAAATGTTACAACTCTATTTTGTCTAAGAGATCAAAGTTGATACTGCAAAGAAGTCTCATTGACAGCCCTCATTTATTCAACGTCGTTATTTCAGTTTGATGGCAAGATCGATTTGATAAAATTGTAAAACTAGTGTAGAACTGGAGGTTGTCTTGAAATTGCATAAATATTTTACAATGTTTCAGATAAAACGATCCAATTCAATAATAGAAGGGGTGCCGCGCAATAGAAAATTTTTATTCAAAAACTGAATAAATATAACAGTAAAAAATCTCAAGATTTTCTATAACAATTTTCAATTTCTTTTTTTCTAGTTTTATTGATCAAATTATGGTAAAATAGATTAAAAATTTCAGTCAAACATCTATAGTAAAATTATCGAAATAAGACAGGCGAGTTCGCCGCATCTCGAGACCTCAGAACGCGGAGTGCGCAACTTTGGCGACCTCTGGCGCAAGAACTACGAGCCATAGGAAAACATTGTATAAAAAATAGTAATTTACCTTACCAAAATTAAATCAATTAGTTACTGAGACAAACAAAATTTACATTTTATATTTTTCCTTATACTTAATGTAAATTTCATGAATGTGGAAATATTTGGTGTTTTATGTTTATTCGATTAAACAATACATATGTATTTATTCTTACATGTATATTCATTCGATGGTTTGTTTTTTTTTTGCATTATAAATTGTTTTCCAACAAATAAGAACAATATCATTATGGAATATATTTTGAGGTGTAAAAGTAAACTGCCATATGCCTAACTTTATATCACCAAATAAAAATAAAATTTCATATTCTGGGTTAAAAATGTTTCATAAAAAAATTTAACTAAATACAAAATTTCTTATTACACAAAAGCAGCTGCCTAAGGAATCGCAACTTCATACAAATTGAATTTAATATTTTATACAAATTAAGAGATGCATCAGTTGCAAAAAATTGAGGTCTATACCTTCTTCTTATTCACAATGCTTGACAGACGTGATTCATGCACTTTTCTGTAATTTTGCCTCCCATTGCCATATCGGCCTCACCAGGCCACGATCAAACCAAAGCTCTTGCCCATTAACTCTTTGGTGCATTGAGTTAGTTATTTATTCTAATTATCTTTGCTAAAATCTTGCATTTATCAAATTGAACATTTATTTGCGTTATTAAAATAGGCCACCCGTCGGGGTACAAAGTTCTTATAATTTTAAATAGTCCGGGTCTGGCACCATATTGTTGCAACATTTAGTCACGCCTGCTGGTGCCGTTTCTGTATCGGAAATTTGTACAGGATGGCATCTCCTTACCTTCTACCTCAATGCTTTGGTGGCATCAGTCAAATGGTTTGGTCATCTTCCTCTTCGTCTTTCTCTGGACAATCAATATCTTTGTAGTTTTATTAAAATAAAGTAAGAAATAACGAAATAGAAAACAACATTTAGCCTTATATGTTTATCTAAGTACTCTTCGGCAGTATGTTTGCGACTGCGACAACAGGTAGGTTTAACTATATTTCACAAGTAGAGGTACCTATAAATGCTTAACAGTATTAATATATGTATTAATATAGCTCCAACTTAAATAAAAAGTACTAATATTAGTTAAGCATAATATTAAAAATTTTGTAAATAGAGGCCTAATCTATAGTTATCTAACATTCTTCATTTATTAAAGTCGGTAAAAAAGTATGTTTTATAAGTAGTGTAGGGGCCAAAGTGCCAATAGTATCAATATGAATTAATATAAGTTTAAATAAAATGAAAATTACTAACTTTACAAAATATTATAAATTTTGTAGTACAAGCCTAATCTATGGCTATATAACATTGTTCATTTACTAAAGTTGGTAGAGAGTATATTTTACAGCGAAAGAACGATATATAACGGTGAATAATTTTCTTCAATAAAGCACTTTTCGGGACGCATTTTTATAGTTGGCTATGACTCCGTTCTTATGTGTGTCTCTTTCTTAGAAATAGCCACTTTAATATTGAATTTTTGCTGTTGGATGACCACTCTGTATATTTTTTTGACAAAAAGTTATCGAGTTTTCTTTATGATAATAGGGACAACAACATTCCGATCATTATTCTCATACATCGTTACGTAATTAATAATTTTTTAGATAGACTGCCTTGTATAAGTAAAGAGAGAAGTTTTGTGTAAATGCTTTTACCGATTTTTTTGACATACAATGCAGAGATTTTAAAGACTTCATTTCATGTGTCACTTAACCCATATTTATTATTTTAAGGCTGGTGATTGATCAACGTCACAGCCAATAAGTTCCATATACGTAATGTGTCCTCTTCAAAATAAAAATTGATCTAATTCGGGATTTTGCCCTAAAATTCCTAATTTACATGCTGATTCAGATTGGTTGATCACCGTTGCGATCTCGGAAGCCAGGAGAAATAATGAGTCAGTTCAATAGAGGCAAAGTTGCGCAATGTAGTATTCAATAATATGGCATAAGAAAATCGGAAATGTTCGTGTTGGTTTTGACATATTGGAAAAAGTCCACATTATGGAGTTTTGGTTTTTCAAAATATTTCGGTTATTACTGAACTTATTAAGAATCCAAGAGTACTCTTTTGGAGCGTTTTACAATGCTCTACACGTCTATAATGTCTGTTTTTCTCTGCGACGTTACATCGCCTCAGGACCATCGTCAATTTCAAACTTTTAAATACGGACCTGGAGTTTTTACATCTTTTTAGAAAGCATTAAGAAAATATATACAATTTCGATTTTTTCCAATATCTCAAAAACCAGCAGAAATATTTCGGTTTTCTTTATGCCCTATTATTGATACTACATTGCCCAAGTTTGCCACCCATCATTTAATCGACTCTCTATCTTCCGAGATCTAATTTGCGTCAGCTTGTATAAGGTATTTTAGAGGTGCAGACATCAAATAATCGCAGAATATAAACCACTACGTCTTCTGATGCCATACAATTTTGTATTGTTTTCTTTTTTTAATTAAAAACAATTCACAGCATTTAAGCGCTGAGCTACTTAAGTGATGCCAGTCTTTACGTTAACATTCCCCTATGTGTGCCGTGTTGATATTCGCTCCCATGTTTATTCAGAAAATACACCACTGCCTAGAGTTTACATTAAAATTTCATGCACAGATTCTCTGCCTCTATCCCCTAAAGAAATAAGCGAATAAATACAAAACACGTTTTCTATATAAAAAAGATTTAATATAAAATATTTTCTTGTCTCACTACACTCGCCTCTATTCCCTGGAGAAGGGCTTGCATAGGAATAAAATTGCAACATAAAAAACTTAATGTATCACTATAAAAGTTACACTTTTTTATTAAAAAGACTCTTACGGAAAATACGACAAACACCCACGTCAGAGAAATACAGAAAGTTACCAATAATTTTTTGATGAAATTTTAATCTCATAAGACATATAGGTAGTTTCCTAGTGCCCAACAAACTTTTATATAACAGTTCGAACCTTTCTCTATTTCCTTTGATAAATCTAATTTCATCTCGAACTAATATGGCCACACTTTAGAACGACGGCGAAATAGCTACTATGAAGTTTCAGTTGTTTCCGATATCATTGCATATACAGGATGTACGGAAAACGTATTAATACATGCGAAGAAGTCCAAACAAATTTTGTTAGAATTGAATGACGAATAGCAATGAAATGTATTTTTATAAAAAAGTTGCCATTTTGTAACTGTAATTAAACAGTAATTAAAACAATTAAAATCTCAGATTGTGTTCTCGGTTAATATATAGTATTACTTGGATCCTTGTCTCTTTGTCTTCTCCCTTTAAAGCACTCCACTGCGTGGATGTGGAAAGAAAATAACACGTTTCTGGAAGTAGTACTGGTCACAACTGCCACTGCGTTTCTATTCTGTTGAATATTATTATTACACTCTTCGCAAATACAAAACGAATAATATATTGCATTCGATTGGCACATTTCTAAAACCGGTAATGTTGCTCGTTGAGAAAAAAAATTCATATCACTGTGTTGGTGATCGAATTCTGAACAACTTTCAAAATGTCCGTCCGTCCGTCCGTCTATCTGTGTGCCTGTCTGTCTGTCCGTCCGTCCGCCGACCCGTCTGTCTATCTGTCTGTCCATTCGTCACGTTTCTTGTAAGCACGATAACTTAAAAGTCCGATAGTGTTGGAATTAGGACAGTAAGTTCGCTGTTAGCAAGAAGAAGAACCCTATTGTTTTTTTAACAAAATCGATCAATAAATAAAAAAATCGGTACCAAATCGCCGGTGGCGCAATGCTAAAGGTGTTTGGCTTGCGACCGCGGAGTCCCGGGTTCGAATCCTGGCCAGGGTATGGATGTTGGTGGCGTTTTTTCATGTGTTACCGAGATGGTAGCAGTGACCTAGACCGCTGTTGGGTGGCACAACATGTCTAGTCGCTGTTATCTCTCCTGAGTTCGAGTCTCAGCTGCGGTAGATGGCAATATCGCAGGGAATGGTTGTTGTGTTGATGTCTATGTGTATGTGTCCTGGTTGAGTGGTAGAGCAGCAATAGCTGAACTCCGCCAGGACGTTAATATAAATAAGGCATTAAAAAAAAAAAAAATTTACACAGAACTTCCCTCGTTATATGTGCATGACGGACACTCTAAAAAATGACCTTGGGGATAATAATCGGAATATAGTTATTGCTATTATTACAAAGAAAACCTGATAAGTTTTAGTAAAAAAAAATATACAGCGTGCTCATCCAACAGCAAAAGTTCAATACTAAATAACAGGTGCCAAATATGGAAGGCTTGCGCAAATACCTTTACAAATATCCACCATGACAATTATTTCTTGGGATGACCACCCTGTACATTTTTCAATAAAAGTATAATAGGTGCATATGCCAAATATTATTGCCATCTGTCACATTTTCAATTCCTCATTCACGTGGAGTGGAAGTATAGTGGTGGTTAAAAATTTCTTTTGTTAATTTTTCAAAAATGTTGGTAACAAAATTTTCATAATTTTTTTCTTTTGATATTAAACATATCAGCATGTCATGAAACGTCGAAATTTTAAATTCGTGCAAAAAGAAATTTTTGCCATCTATTCTAGTGGTAAAATATTTTTCCAAGATGGTAAAAAAATGTTGCAATTTTTTCCGAAATAGGTTTGGAATGTCATGAAACGTGGAAATTTTAATTTTGAGCAAAAACAAATTTTCATCTATTCTAGTAGTGATAAATAGATTAAAACTTTTTTCAAAAAAATTTTTAAAAATTTTTAAAAATATTTTTAAATTTGTTTTTGTTAAAATAGGTTTAGAATGCCATGGAAACGTGGAAATTTTAATTTTAACAAAGAAAAAACATTTTCCATTTATTTTAGTGGTATATTTTAGTGGTAAATTTTTTTTAAAAATGGTAAAAGAATTTTCTAAAAATTTTTTTCTTAACTAGGTTTAGAACGCTTTGAAACGTGAAAATTTTAAATTTGAAAAAAGAAAAAATCTGTTTTAGTGGTACTTACTTAAAAATTTTTTCAAAAATGTTGGTAAAAAAAAATCAATTTTTTTTTAAATAAGTTTAGAATGCCATGAAACGTGGAAATTTTAAATTTGAACAAAGAAAAAATTTTTCAAAAATGATAAAAAAAATTTATCAAAATTTTTTTTCTGAAATAGGTTTAGCGTGTCATGAAATGGAAATTTTAAATTTGTGCAAAAAAAAAATATTTTCATTATTTATTCTCTTTAGACGGTCCACCCTGTATATTTTACAGTGACATTTTTACCATTTCTTCGCTGACAGTAGCGTCAACTACCTACCAAACTTGACTGCTCTCCGTCAAGTATTTTTTTTAGTCAATGCACCAACAGACAGACAGACAGACAAACAGACAGACTGACGGAATTGAAAAACATATACTTTCGTAATCTACGTGTTCTGAAACGTCAAAATCCGAAAAAATCTCGGGGGGTGATTTTTTCTCGAATACAATACTTCCCTTCGGTATGCGAGGGAAGTAAAAGTTATTAAGTTTTGAAATAAAAAAAATTGTTTTGCAATTAAACAAAAAATGTTTGAAACTAATATCATTTACAGAAAAAAACTGCGAAAAGTATCCTATAGAATGTGCAACAATTATATAACAAGTGTAGTAAGTCGGCGGAGAGTATAATGGTTAGCTTTTTATATTATATTATTCATATTAAATTACTACGTTGGAGACCTAGGCGGGTAAAACTAAATATTTTATAACATTTGAAAATTAATATAATACAAACATAATAGTTATTCATTCCAGTTAAGAAAACTCATAAATAGATTAACCCATCTTGTACCATTGTTGCATCGGCGCAACATAAAATATATATATTTTTTTTTTTAGAAAAAGTTGATAAATATTTCATAAATGTAATATCATAGGATGCTTATACAAACAGTCAACTAAAATTAAATTGTGTTGTTAGTTTTCACATCCCTTTTTTATACCTAAAATATATAAAGACATTTCCTGTGGTAGATTTCAGGAAAGTGAAGTCATGAAATTTTTTTTGGAGGATAACATCGTTGTTGCGCAAGTGCAACATTGGTAATATATGGTTGCAGAGCTGAATAGTACTGCAAGGTACAGTCCTTTGGGCACTTTAGAAAATACAGTGCTGTCTGACATGTATACCATTTTAGGCCATATAGTTAGTAGCAAATCAGAGAAGAGAAAATGTGGCCTTGGTGGGGAGTCTTGCATGAACTTGGAAATCCAAACAAACATAAACTGTATTTTGATAATTTTTTCACTAGTTATGCACTTATTGCTCATGTTCAGAAGCAGGTTTTTTTGCAACAGGACCAAAAGAAAACACAAAAGAGCTCTGTGGAACCAAATAAAGCAATGTCTAAAATAATACGCTGAGCCTATGATGAAGGTACATTACACAAATGACGTAATAGAGTAAGATCCCAGAGCCGCCAAGACTACGTCATTTAACAAATCTAATATTTTGACAATTAATAGTGTGATATGTAGTTAGGAATGTAAGTATTTTACTAGCCTGAAAGCGGGGCCCTTTGACAGATAACAGGTACAAAAGGTACAGAAAAAAACCTTACTAACCTACGTTAAAGTATGATAACTGGTTTTCATATAGGGCGTTTTCTTTATTTCAACATTTTTTTCTGGTTGAAACCATCTTTGATGGATATGGTGGAATGACGTCATCAGCTGATGAAGACACCAGTTTAGCAATAAAAGAATAGTTTTGTGGGTTACAGAGTGATTCGTAATTATAACGTACATGTTTCATGTGTTATCTCTGTCCCTACCATGAAATTTTAGCTGCTTTCATTCGGCAGAGCGATTCGTAATCATAACGAACATGTTTTATGTGTTGTCTCTGCCCCTACCATGCAATTTCGGATGATCATATGATCATTGTTCATTGAAATGCTATTTATTATGTTCACTGCATACGAAAGCAGCTTTTGTATCATATGATTACTGCTCATTGAAGAACTCCTGATTGCGAATCACTCTGGTGAACGAAAGCAGCTTTTATTCCAAGTTCCAAGTCTCTTTAACTGAGTTGCAAGTATCTATGCAGAAAATTATAAATGAATAGTAGAAAAAATTGTATTAATTAAAAGGGAGCCACGTATGTAAAAATAAAAATTATATTTTACAATCTGTGGCACATCATGCTGCTGTTGGATCATCGTGTTATTCAATGTCATTATATCTTATTTTTATAGTTATCCGATCTAAGAATTTCTTAATTTTATACAATGTTATTGCATATAACTAACTTTTGAGGTTAGATTCACATCCACCAAATAACATTCATCAGTCCACCATCACAAGTTTAAGGTTGCACAATTTACTTTGTGGTGATGCCACCACATGATATCCATCATAAATAAAAGAACAGCATTGATGGAACTGGTGCCACCTGATGGACTCATATGTTTAAAACCAACAATCATTTTTTCAAGACACTTTTCATGGGCCCTAACTTCCGCCAGACGCTTTACAGCTTGAAAAAACCCAACCTAACCTAACATAACTGTGGAATCATATCTACAACCAATTATGTAAAAAACAAAATAAAACAAAAAATTTATTATGTTAGGTTAAGTTGAGTTTTTCAAGATTTAAAGCGTCTGGCGGGCCCACGGAAAGTGTGCGGCAAGAATGAACGTTGGTTTTTAATAGTATTCTGTAAAACATATTATATGAAAATCAGCTATTATACTTTAACGTAGGTTAGGAAGGTTTTTTTGTTCGTTTTGTACCTATTGCAAATATGTATACGTTCTTAACTACACATCACACTATTTATTGTCAAAATATTACCTTTGCTAAAATGACGTAGGTCTGACGGCTCTGAGATCTTGGTCTATAAGTTTAGTTCGCTGGAACGATAACTCAGTTGTGACTGTTATGAGAAATTTTGACAATGTTGAACCTATAGCGCATGTGCAACGTTATAACCGCAAAGAAAAGAAAGAAATCCAAGTTCCTTAACACGAGAATATAAAGTGTATATGATCAGAGTTGATGGTGTAGTAAATTACCTAATAAAAGTTAGGGGCAAGAAATGATATGGTGGTGGCCGCTCTTTATAAATTTAGACAGTGCTATGATAAACGGCTGGGAATTGCACATACACATACACGCTGGTAGGAAAATGTTACAAATTAACTTTCGGTCTGACTTAGCATGTACTTACTACAAAAATCTAAATCTGGTGCCATCAACCCGTCGGCGATCCAATTATAACGTTATGATGAAATCTGATTTGACAATATTGGACATGTAATTGAACGTGATCCGAAACGTCAGAATCGATATGTAGTTTGTGAAAGTAACACCATTTATTTTTGCTGTAAATGCACAAAGCAACTGCTCTTAAATTGTTTTAATTTATATCACACGCAAAACTGACGTTCTTACCGTTGTTGCGTTTACGCAACACTATTTTTCTACATTCCTAATCATTTTTTATGCAATTTTTTATTATCGCATTAATACAAAAAAGTGTTTTTTGTCAATTCCATTAGTGGTAATAGATGGGTTAATGATGGGCCAAGCACCTGTGCCACGAAACCATATATTCAGTTGTGCATTTATAATTTATGTGTTTCCAAATTGGGCAGCATCTTCCAAATATAGAGCCGAATGGGCCAAAGGATTTGCATGCATATTCAGTGATACTTTATGTTTTAATAGCATGCACTCGGTATCGAATTAGCGTGAAATTAATTGATAGTCAGTCAGTCAATTCATAGTCAAAATACTTTATGTGCGGTTTCTGAGCTTGGAATTTTAAAGAATATTATTATCGTTAGCATGTTATGTGTGACGGATTCTGTTTTTGCCGACATTCGCTATAAGAAAATTGCAAATTATGGTGCATTTACACCATGCAATTCTTTAATTTATGTTACAATTTACCTACATAAAGAATCGTTTATTTATACCGTAATCGTTAAAGTATGAGCATTTCAACATTGAATGATTTTTTATTTATACTACAAATGTGTAAATTAATATGTACCTACCAAACCTAAAAAAGCCTAAATGCGATTAAGAGTAAACACTACCTAAAGCTAGTGGGGACTGGGATAAAGTGCCAAATGATCTTCCAGGTGATCTTCTTAATAATCAAATTTTAGCCAAAAATAGTCTTCAACAATTCTGTAGTACTTATTTATGTACAACTTGCACTTATTTTGAGTTAAATAAAGTGCCAAATGATCTTCCAGGTGATCTTCTTAATAATCAAATTTTAGCCAAAAATAGTCTTCAACAATTCTGTAGTACTTATTTATGTACAACTTGCACTTATTTTGAGTTAAATAATATCCCAATTTGTAAAAACCAGCTTATTGTTAAGCACTAAAATTATGATTAATAATAAGCTGTTTTTTTGTAAATTGGGTGATGGTATTTAACTGAAAATAGGTATAAGTTGTACATACATAACATACATGCTACAGGATTATTGGCTAGAATTTGATTATTAGGGAGATATTTCCTCCTTTGACGCTTTATCCCCCCTCTCCACTAGCCTTTGGTAGTGTTCACTCTTAATACAGTAATATTTTTTGTTTCATCTCTTTTTTAATTATGGACGAATCCTTCTGATTTATTTTTAACTTCAGACTTATATCCAGCTTTATCCTTTGTATCATCTACCAAACCCATCTGGCTCTACCTAATGGCGTTTCTACTTTGGCATATTACGTCCTCCATATATTTGGCCGATCGTTCTTTAATAAACTCTTTAGACTCTCTCTGTCGCAGGAAATTTCTCCACCATTTCAAAGACTGTGTACCCATTTATCAATGGATGTTTGTATGCATGACTTAACTACACCGCAATTGGTTCGGGTTCTAGTAGGGCCTTCTACGCACATTCCCTGCCCAGCTTATCAGCTTTTCTTTTCTTTTGTGTCCCTTGTACTCTACTCCATTTTCACTTTATTCTGGCTCCCTACTTCTATAAGAAGACTTACGCAGTTCTACACCAGTTTCGATTCGATCTTCTTAGACTTATCGAGATTTTTGTTTTTGGCCTTATCCCGTAAATCCCAAAACTCCGACTTTCTGTTCTGTCTTAGAGCCATCTATATTCTAGACTCTCTGTACTGATGTTGAGAGGCCGTTTTTCCACTCTTCCCCGTCTGGTGTTTTAATTTGTAAATTTTTTTATTGAAGTTATACTTTGAGCCTTGAGTATAACTTCTCTTGTTCTGTTTTATGTTGCTTTACTTTAGCTTGTGGACAACTGAACGAGCTTCTCTTTGGATAAACATATGATAAGTCTAGAAGCACTTCCAATGCAGCTGTCGGAGCAGTTTCGATGGCCCCATGGCGTATAGGCAAGCAAATCTTTGTACGCTATTTAATAGCCTTATTGCTACCGACATGGTACCTCAGTCGGCTAAGCGTCTTAGTGGCGAGCGCGCTTGGTCAGACTGTCTAAGCTGTACTGGGTTCGATCCCCAGCACCGGTACTGGCAATGTTGGTGGGTAATGGATGTTGTCTGTGATTTTTCACATGAGCAACCCCCTAGTATGTGGAAATTTCATGTCAGTTTTTAGTAAAAAATAACTCATAGGTATCTTACCTCGTTGGCAACTGAAATTACCACACCATTTAGCATTAGGGGTTTAGTCCTCTCAAAGCAGCTTTCCATACGAAAGTGACGACAATGGTTTTGAGAGGATTTGTGATATCTCATTACACTACCTGTTGTCAATAGCTAAGGCTATTTGTAAACGCTCTGATATCGTGTTCACAAATCGCCCTCTGACTACTATTACTGGATCGTCAGCATATCATAGGCCGTAAAAGCCTTCCGCAAAAAAAAATTCAAAGGAGTCAATAAGGTTGCCCACAGCAGTGGAGATGCTACTCCTCCTTGGGGGCAGTCTAGCCTGATTGCTAAGGAATAAAATTACTTTGAAGTGGACGTAATTGAAATACTAACTATTTGGTAGCTAGTAACTGAAAACATTCAGATTTTAAATATGAGTTTGCAGGAAAAATACATCATTATAATACTACCTATTTCATTTCAATTTAATTTCATATATCTTTGGACGAAATACATCATTATAATACTACCTATTTCATTTCAATTTAATTTCATATCTCTTTGGACGTTCCGTTCAAATTTTATTACAAAGTGCTACAGTGTGACGTAATTATTAGTGTGCTTCGAGGGACAAACTGTGGTAAAAACGGGAATGTTTTTAATCAATAAAAGGCTGTCTATCAGATCAAAAACAACACTTTAATATCGATGGCACCATTAGTTGGTGAAATATGGTATACCTCGAGGTGTACCATCGTGAATTCAATCCTTGTCTCTGTTTGTAATAACAGATTGCTTTCTTTTTATACTACCTACAGGAACAATATTTAGCATTGCAGACCACTCGGTAATATTATAATAAAATACCATAAGGAACATTAATGAAGTGTCTTGGAATAGTAATTGATATGTACTTGAGATGAGACATGCAAATGCTAGAAACCAATTAAATGTACGTGGCTTACTGCTAATAGTTAAATATCTCAAAGGTTCTCTAAATAAAATCCACCTCAAAACTAACATGTTGAAATTTTGATTCACTTTTTTTGAATATTTTTATTTTAATCTAAGTTTATATTAATTTGTTTACTGTCATATCAAATTAGTAATAACCTAATATGATGGCAAAGAACTACTTAGTTATTTTCAGAAAGATTTTTGTAACCTGTCCTAAATAGTTTTAAAGTTATTCTAATAAATACAAATACTATTTGAAGGCAAAATAATTTCATAAGAATGTACTATGATTTATTTCCAGAGTAAATTAAAACACATATTTGCTTGCAAATACCTATGAAAAATTTAATAATTACGAGTCAATACTACCTTTATAAGACCCCTAAATGTGATTTTTTTTTCATTACTTTCATATTTAGTGTTAAAGGATCGTTCTAGTAACATTTTTAAAACCAATGCTATATATCTGGTATTTCATAAAATTGCGTCATATAATAGTTTAAACTTGCATTTAATAAGATAATATAAGCATTTCCTGAATTATTGTAAGCTTATAAAATAGTTTTAAGCAACGTTTTATAGCTACCTGGTAGACAATAATAAAACTTAAAATGTTTCTTGCACTACGTTCTCATTTTTACAGACAAACGTGATTTAAAAAAATTCTCCTTGGCGGGATATGTTAGTTAAAAACTAAAAACAGAATGTTTCTACTTTTTAGACTCATATATAATTACGTCAACTATTTCAACCTTTTGTGTTTACTAAACGTCTTTTTACACATTTAAGATGAACAAAACAAGATATTTTTTTCAGTAGTATAGTAGGCTTTCAATTAACACACCAATTAACAACTAATTAGTTCTGAAAAATCTGACGTACATTTCTTATAAATAGAAACTGTTTTCAGAAGCACCTAACTAACAGTTTTATTGGTACAATCTACTTCTTAGGTTAAGTTATCACTGAAGTAAGGCCGTGACGTCCAATTAAAGCTCACCTTTAATGGTAGTTATTTAATTAAGAGGCAACTCATGTCACGTTACAATGAAATCTTATAATACGAATTCAAAGAAAGACGCCGGTTTCTTTCTTGAGATATAATTGATTATCAGCATTATATGCAAAAATTGCGAATAAATGATTTCGCTCGACAATACTTATTAACGTGCCGGGAATATTTAATTAAATGGTTGGGCGGCATTTTTATGCAGTGAAAGTAGTTGATAACTATTTTCTGATAATTATTTATCCCCAACAGTGGAGTAAATCTAAGGGTGTAAATTGCATAAAAAAGATATTGTCTTACTATAGCAATTTATTTGATGGAACTGAAAATGTAGTAAAAAGTTTTGAATTAAATCCGAGTGGTCGGAAGCTTTTGTTTAAACAGAGTTATGTTAAAAGTTGTTTCTCGCAGATTTTTTTAAATATCGCTGACTATATAGTTCGTATCACAGTTGGGAAATAACAAATTATTCGCAGTGAGGCATACTTGTCTCAATCTTCATATTTTAAAGTATACAGCTGAATCATGTACCATTACTTAGAAAACACCCTGTAGAATTACGTTAATTTGATATATTAGTCGTTAAATTCTATTATGAGAATTATGGGTACATTACAGTCTCCATACATTTCCGACGTAGTTACTAACTTTTATAAAAATTCTAAAAATGTGCACCCGTTAATTTGCTCACATTCTGCTTTTTTGCTTCTGTACCGTAAATTTTCCAGCAAGAATCATAAAGAGGAGCAGGAAATTTTAATTGCCCCTTAATCAAAAGTCATATATAAGATGACTTGCATCCAAGTTGGACATAACTGTATAAGGCAAACACACCAAACGATGCAGTTCCAAGTACTCGCTAAACTCATAACTATTCTTTTATAGTGAAGTCGCATTTTACTCAACACTAATGGAAACATTTTTGAAAAATTATATCCATATAATTAATCCATCAGATCATTTACTAAACCTAAACATAAAGATCATAATCCCCAAGAGAGTAAAATATGGCAGGAAATAGACACACCAGAGATTAATGGACATTTTTATGTAAATATTTTTTTTGTCCTAATAGACTTGAATGGAGTCTTTGAAAAGGAAAGTTAACAAATAGTTAGCTAGTTTCAGTTTATTTTACAAAACTTCGTGCCATTTTGAAGTCCGTTTAAAAAACATAATACAAAAATAGCGTTTTTGCAAAAATGAATGGTATACTTTGGCATGATCTAAACATTTAATGATCAAGCAATATTAGAGAAAGTAATTTTTCAATAACGAGAGTGTCCCTTACGTTGCATTATTACTGAAGTCATCCTTCTTCCCAAACTTACATAACGTTGAAAATTTAAATTTTTCCCATTTTTTTATGTGGTATATGGTTTGTAGTTGACTTTGACCTCCTTAGCACGAAAATAAAGTTAATTTTTTATTAGGAATAAACATGCCCCCCCCCCCCATATTTTATATAAATAAGTTGAAAATATAAAATAATCAAATTTTTTGGGTATGTTTAAAAGTGAATTATTATTTGTTTGCTTAATTGCATTGAAACATATTCTTTATAGGATTTTGCAAACAGCAGAAAAATAACTATCTATGAGAAATAAAAGAAAAAGTATGTGTAAAAACATTAATGAAATCTTTGCATTCTTTCGATCACTTGAATTCTGGTTATGCTAGCAAATTAAAATCCTAAAATGAATTTGTATAATTTCTTATTTGAAAATTCTCATTCAATAATTAGCATCCACACAGTTCCCTGCCATGCAGATTAAACTAGTATTTACATAGCCCCCTACGGCCATGAAGTTAAAAATGAGAACAAAGGCCTAAAATGAATTTATTTACCTACCTTGTCTTAAAAAAATTTCATTCTCTTGGATTACGTTTTCATAAAATCTATCATTCTATTTTTGGAAATGCTTAGCCTTTAAAGCGTTTTATATTATACAAATTCATTTCAGGATTTTAATTTGCTAGCATAACCAGAATTTAGGTTATCGAAAGAATGCAAAGATTTCATTAATATTTTTGAGAGATTTCTGAGACTATTTCTTGTTTCTCTGTTAGGCCAAGTTTGTTTGAAGAATTGCATCTATCATCTTTAGGTTCAGCGGAAATGTCGTTTAGACAATCTCAGCCCTTTTTGGAGCTTACCAACTACGCGGGACAACACCTAGAAATCGTTGGATACTTCATCCACCCATTCAAGTCAAATCAGATAAACTTTATTTTAAGTTAAATAGTAACATTTTTCCTCATCAAGCACACGCTTCGGAACCACTCAGACATCCACACTGCTAGGCGGCGTGGCAATTAAAAGGCTGGATGAGCCGAGGCTGATTTAGATTACAAATAATTAAACAGTGAACACAGGCCCCTTTCGCAGTAAAGCGAAGTGAAATGTGTATAAGGTTTAACAGGCAAAAGGCGCTATTGCAAAATATTTATAAAAGTATAGTTGACGGCCAGGGAAAAATCCCTGAACAAAAAATCCCTTCTAGCAGTGCCGCATAATTTTCAGTTAAAAATGTTTTGTTTTTCAAAATTTCTACTAATAATTCTAAAATTGTAACAATGAAATTGAATTTAAAAGAACAAAAGAACGTATAACATAAAATGACACACAGAGAAACAAGGGCAGGACAAAGTTAAAGCTAAAAGTAGTGCGGGTAGGACTGGTGAGTATTGGCTAGTTAAGTTGCCGGAAGATGAGTAACGCCTGATATGGTAGTTCTTGTCTTATCCTAAATGGTGCATTATGCTCTCTGATGCGTGTGATGTTGTTTGTTAGCGGACTTCCACCAAGTTTGAATTGATAAAATTTCTCAGATATAATCTTGATCTAGTGGAGTTATGTCTTTGCAACGTTTATAAAGGTCCCTGGGGGAGGTATATTTAGATGAATTTGATACGAGGCGCATAAGTTTGTGTTCCAGAACTCTAAGTTTCTTGATTGTGGTCACCGATGCATTGTGCACCACACCGGCGCTGCATATGTGAGGGCCGGTCTTACTACAACGGTGTAAATCATCCACCCCCTCGAAATCCTGAAAATCTGCGTATGCGATATTAAAACGATTAATATTAATAACTAAAGTATGAAAATGAAAGTGAGACGGAAATGAAACAAGATCATCTTTATTCAGAATGCTATTATATAAACATACGTTCAAAGGCACCACAACATATTTTTAACATTTGATAAGTTTTATTTCACTAGGCAACAAGATTAGCAAATTAGTCTGAAATTTTTACATTTTCCTTTACACCTTTTGTAAATTTTGACACAGGGAACATAATTGTCGACACAAGCGCATATTCTATTGGTGCAACAACTTTTACGTAGGTAACACATAATGCTTCTCGAAGAGGTGCTCATATGAACGACAATCTCATCCAACGAAGCTACCAGAATTTAATAACACGATTCCATCCGCAATTCTTCTGAAATAGAGTATACGCAGTTATGTATATTTTTATAAAAGTTACTTAGTCATTAAGACCTGTAGGGAAAGCAGTCCCAGTTGATTCCACATGGATTGCCCCAAATATGTCCAGCTTGATAGGTAGCCCGTATTGTGTGTAGGAAGAGCGCATCTAACATGGATGATGAGGTGATGTTTTCTCGTAATCTAGTGCGGTGCATTAGCAAGAGCTTTGTTACCTCACATTTATGTAGTTCGGCAAGTCTAGTAGAGAAACATTTTAAAACCGCTGCCTAAGGAATCACTACTTCCACATCCAAATTTTTCATCCAAGACTCTTGAAAGGAAAACATCTTGACTATATTTGCACTCCATGTGGAAATTATTGGTCATAGAATTTTAATAATATTTGAGGCAGATGTCATAAAAAAAATTGAGGTGTTTGTTTCTAGCATATACGCCAAAAACGCCAAAAATGAAGTTTCTGGACTCTACCTACTTTTCCCAATTTACAACCCCCTCCCTTTAACCGAATCATCTCAATAAGATGTCATTACATTACATACGTGCACCAAATTTCAAATGAATATTTCAATTTTATTTTATCAACCCCTATAATAATGGAGCGGGGGGAGAAATATTATAAAACTATGTGAAGTCTTGGCTTATACTATACACCAAATTTCAACTTTCAACTTGCTTTACTCATTTGATTTTATTTACCTCTACTTACCCTTCGGCCCTTCAACGGAATCGTCTCAAAATATAATCTAGTTCCGGATGTCCTTATAATACATACGTGTACCAAACTTCAAGCGAATATTTCAAATATATTTGATTAACCCCTTTAAAAATGGAGTGGGGGTAGTGGAGGGGTTAAAATATGTGATAAAAAATCTGAGGCCTTGGTTAATAGTATGCATCTAATCCCAAGTTTATGTATTCTTACCAGCTTGCTTATTTTCCCATATTTACCCCTATTTAACCCCAACCCCTCAACGGAATCATCTCCAAATATAATCTAAATACAGATGTCGTTATAATACATATTACATAGTTTCAAGTGAAAATCTCCATTTTTATTTCATCAACCCTTTTAATAATGAAGTGGGGGTGGTGGGAGGAATTAAAAAATATTGTTAAAAAATCTGAGGCCTTGACTTCCAGTATATACAGCAAGTCCCAAGTTTCTGTACTCTTACCAGCTTGCTTTACTTATTTTCCTATATTCACCCCTATTAAACCTCCAACGCTTCAACGGAATCATCTCTAAAATAATCTAATTCCAGGTGTCGTTATAATATATACGTGTACCAAATTTATAAATATCCCAATTTTATTTCATCAACCGCTTTAAAATGAAATGGGGGTGGTAGGGGAGTTGAAGAATGTTATACAAAAATCTGAGGCATTGTCCTCTAGGATGCGCACCAAATTCCAAGTTTCTGTACTCTTACCAGCTTACTTTACTTATTTTCCAATATTAACCCCCAACCCATCAACGGAATCATCTCAAATTATAAGTTCCAGTTCTCGTTATAATATATATGTGTATAAATTTCAAGTGAATATCTCAAATTTATTTCATCAACCCCAATGGAGTGGGGCTGGTACGGGGGGATAGAAGTATTATAAAAAAATCTGAGGCCTCCACTTCTGGTATGTACATACACTAAATCCCAAATTTTTGTACTCTTACTAGCTTGCTTTATTTATTTTCTCCTATTTACCCCCCAACACTTCACTGGATAAGTTAAAAAAATAATCCAGTTCCAGATCTCATAATAGTACAAACGTGTATAAAATTCAATATCTTATACCGTTCCAGAGATATCGTGCGCACAAAAAAGAAAGTTACAGACAGACAGAAACTTTCAAATTTAAAATCTCGACGTTCTCGTGACATTCTAAACCTATTTCAACAAAAGAAAACATTTTATTTTTCTTACGATTACTACACTTCCACTCAACTATGTGGATGTGGAAGTAAATTGTACTTCGTGTAGTCTAATTCCTTCTGAATGAAATGTGTAAGCTCTGCAAATGCCATTGGCTTAAAATGTATATCCCTGTGGTGGTGAGATTTTCTTTATAATTGTTTCCGTTTGGCAGATAAAGCATCCATACATTAATATTTTACCTTGAGAGGTTATATGAGTTATATGTGCGTCTTATAGCAGTCAAAAATTTTAGACAAGCTCGAACTTTTTTGTCCTTTTTAAATGTCACTACTACCTTATAGAATTGATGACTCCATTGCCTTTCTTTTCTACATATAGAACCTAATTGGTTTTTAGAGGGAACAGTAGAGGGAATAATTTATTGTAGTTCTTCTACACCAGAGGTTATTATTATTTACTTTTTGCAAAATCCAATTAAAAATATGCTTTATTTTAAAAGCAATTAGTCAACGAAAATATTTTCTTCTATAACTGAGACGGAGCCTTTCGAGTCGAATTGCGAATCCAAACAGACAGCCAATTTAACTATTTATCCACAGAGATAATAAATATTTTTAAAAATGCGTCGCCGGTTTCTTAAAAATTCTTTCGATTTTGTTATTTGTTCATTTACACATCGACTCATAATCGATATTAGATAATAAGGTTCAATTAATCAAATGACTGTGAGTTTTATTTTATCACTTTTAGCGATCATTTCTTAAAGGCGGTTCATTTTTTTTACTTTTTAGTTACCCAATTTCACGTAAATCTACGACAGTATAATAATCATGTTAGCTCTGTGAGATTCGCCAATTTCAATCTTTAATTTTAAGAACATATTCAGTATCAGCTGTTCCAAAAAATAAATATGGATTTAATTCCAACCGGCGACTCCGCCATAACTTCATATATTTTCGAAGAGAAAGTACTTCTTATTCTATTTCGTAGAAATCGCTTATTCCATCCCGGAGGAATCAAGGTACAAACATGAAAAAAAAACATACGGGTCAAATTGAGAACCTGTTTAAAATCATTTAAAGTCAGTAGAAAAATAGAGTGTTGCATTATACGTATCATAATTTGAATCGTAAAATTGCCCTATATGCAAAAATTTACATATGTAAATCATATCTCATATCATAAATAATAACATAATTAATTTACAACGTTCCTGTGCTGTTAACCGGGTTTTCTTAAATCTTTAATCTACGTTATGAACTTTACGCCAAGTTGTATAATAACAATGCGATAAGTAAAAATGTGCCGCTGTTGACCACTTCTGTTAATTATTATCAATTTTTATACCGAAAGTTGCAGTGCTATTAAATAAATAATGGAATTAGCGCTGAACCGTGTCGACTGGAACACCTGTAAGTATTAATTATTAGCATTAAAAGTGCCTCTATAAATGGGTTAGTTATTTATAGATGCAAATGCAAATTGCAATTATAAAAGTTAAGTAAATATGATATGGTATAATGCTAAGTAATTATTTTTTAAATAGTTGCTTTAACTCTATTATAAATTATTTGTTATGCAGTGTAACATAACGGAACGTCTAGACTGAAGGAGCAGACGCCTTCTAAAAATTTATCAATAATTTGTGATGTAAACATTTCTTCTCAGATTCCTTTTTAAGTATTGCAATATTTCGCTTATCCTTCGGTAAGTAAGGGGAGTAAAAATCCTAGTTAAATTCTGCTCTAAAATTATAATAAAATGTAGTGTATATAAAACCTGACTATTTGCACATCTCTCACGATCACCCTGTATTACGTATAGAGTACTCTACCATCCTATTGTACATGTGTCCAAAATCAAAAATAAACATTATAAATTTAACTTGAGTTATTGCTTTTTTGGTTTATATAAAAATGATCGTTTATACACCTCTGGCTATTACTCTGAGTAGTGGACATACTACTAATCATTTTCTAGAGAAAACCAAATATTAAGAGACAGGAAACCACATGGTTTAATGGGTAGATTTACTAGTAAGGAACATAGCCTTGAATTTGACCCCATTTTAAGTGTGGAACATTGTTAAATCGACGTTTAATTGCGAAGAAAATCATGAAATTTTTTTTAAGTAGCTCCAAGAGTATTATCAATAGAAATATCCGGTTTTTTCTGATGGGTATATAATAAAAACGGTTGATTTAAGACCTTATTGATCCAAATTAGTTAATTATTTGTTTAAATACTGTCGAGATTTTAAAAATTTTAAACTGTTTTTCATTTCGTGAAAAAGGCTCTTACATCTTTGCAACTCTCAGAAAATATGTCTCATAAATGTGCGAGAGCATTTATTTTAAATGTGTGTTAAATTACCAGCTACTCAGATAAAAAAGTCTTATGCCGATAATTTAATTTGTTGTTAAGATATTTGCAAAACATTCCCCAAGAAGTAATACTGTTTCCTTCGCCATTTTGGGGGTCTAAAATATAAAAAATTGATATTCTCTCAATAATTTCGTAAAACATAAGTGTCAACAAAAGAATCTGCCCTAAATGAGCCATTTTGGGTGACGAGTGTAGGGCAAAATTGTATTAAAAATGTAAGGTCTTTTTAATAAACAAATTGATTTTCTCGTTAACAAATAAATATTTATAGATGAAATTTTTATGTTAAGTTGGGGTTGTAAGAGACATGTTTTCTAAAAGTTGCAAGGATGTGAGAGATACTTTAAAATTTGGAAAATTGACAGTACTTTGCCATTACTGAAACCAATAATAAACCTATTAGATCAATAAAGTCTTAAATTACCAATTATTTCAGTACCTACATACCAGAAAAAAACGGATACTTCTATTGACAATAGTCTTGAAGCTACTCAAAAACAACAGTCTTCATGATTTTCGTACATTTAAACGTCCATTTAACAATGTTCCCACTATTTAAAATGGGATCAAATTCAAGGCTATGTTCCTAACTAGTAAATTTACCCAATAAACCATGTTTGTTCCTGTATCGAATTACGTCCAATTTTTGTCTAATTTTCTTTAATTCCACTGGCCTAAAAGAGTTTTGATAAGGTCATGCGCCTAACATTCAGCCGCTCTAGATGACGTGAGACTGTTAGACATGTTATACAACAAATGGAGGCCAACTAATATATTATGAATGGCATTACGTCTGTTAGTATATTGTGAATAAGCAGAGTCTAACAAAAGTTACCATCTTTGATAAGTTTTAGAATTCGGTAGTGCCAGCTATACTATTAAATCTTCTATAGAATGCTTTACCCACTTACAATAAGGAATAATAAGTGATTCTGTAAATAAACAAGTTTTTGTTTCATAACTGTCTCGTTAACTCAGTTTATTGCAAGTAGGTTTTCGCATTTAACACCTTAACAATATACTTTTGCAAAGACGAAAAATAACTTGAAAAATGTTATTAATTAAATTTTTTATTGCATTAAAAAGTCATAAAAGTACTGTTAGCTGCAATTTTCATACTCTACCATAAAAAATGAAGCACTTAAAGACAATTTACAAGTGGTGCAGTTAAACTGGAATTTAGCATATAAACATTCGCGAATGTACAAGCAAGTTTTAATAAATATGTGTTTTTGAGTTAACATAACATACTTCACTAGAAATTTTGGCGTTATGCAAGATGTTTCCTGAATGTATAAATTAAGAGACAAGATTCTCTCACTATCGCTGTTCTATTTGTGATAGACTTTGGTTTCAAGACGATTTGAAAAATTCTAGTGCTGATGTTTCATTCATTTTCATAATACCTTACTTTTATTGTCACATAGAAGTAGTACAGAGGCAATACAGAAGAAATCAAACATTATTATACTACACACGGTCATTCAAATAATCCTCATTTTATTAAATTTAAATTAAAAATTAATTGAACTGAGTCTGCGGTAGGTTCTTGGTGAAACATACTAAACAGAAAAAGTATTAAAAGCATTTGGTATTACTGCTCCACAATTTTTATTCAGATTTCTAACTAACCTAAAAGTGACCATTACAAGATATTTATATACTTTCTATACTTCTTTATACTTTCTAAATCAGATTACAGTAATAAAATGATCGAAATTTACAACACCGATGATTTTAAAGGATTAAAATAGATTAGATTAGATTAGATTAGATTAGTCTTTATTAGTTCAATGTATAAATAATTACAAACCCAGTGGGTGTTGAACGTGTCATATGTGTACCTATTACTAAATTACTAAATAACTAAGTTACTAAAATTTTGATACAGACAATGTATAAAGCAAAAACACTTAAATAAAACATAATCAAATGCAAATGCAAATTCCCTACAATGTAAGAGTAATCTAAAATAGAATTGAGGAAATGAATATATTACTAGCAAAAATACAGTTTGCACAACAAAACAGAATTGAAATAATTGGGAATTGATATAAATATTTTATTTAGAATTCAATATAATCATTTTATATCACCATCATTGAAATACTCTTCTATCGCATAGTAGGCTTTATTTATTAGAATATTTTTTAATTGTAGCTTCAGTTTTTTCAATGGGAGAGTTTTAATTTCATTTGGGAGCTTATTAAATATTTTTATAATGGAAGACTACATTTTTTTGAATATAATTTAAGTTGGGGATATATGGTTCTATTGGTTCATTTTTGTTTCTGGTATTATAGGGACGTATTCTATTGCAGTCATTAAATAGTGTTTTATTTTCTGAGACAAAAATCACCGCTTCTAAGATATACTGACTAGTAATAGTCAGAATTCGCTTTTCTATAAATATTAGTTTACAGCTATCTGCCTGCCTCATATTTAAGATGTTTCTCAGACATCTCTTTTGCAGGATAAATATTTTATTTATATTTGTGGAGTTTCCCCAGAAAATAATACCATATCGTATGCGGAATTGTATGTAGGGATGATATGCAACAAAGGCAGTTTCACAATTGATGTTTTGCGGTATAATTTTAAGGGCATAGCAGTATTTTGCCATATTTGTTGATAAGCATTCTATATGGCATTTCCAATCTAATCTCGAGTCTATTTTTATTCCCAAGAACGAGGTGTTCTTTACCGCAATCAGAGATGTATTTCCATTCCAAAACACTGTATCATTGTTTGATGTTTTCATAGAAAAATTTATTATCTGTCTTTTTTCAGTATTTAGCTTGAGATTAAGTGGTGTAAAATATCGTTCTAATGTGACCCTACAAAAAAATTTCAGGCAGAAATTAAAGCAACATTAAAGAATATACCTAACATTAAACATTTTCAGACTAACAAACTTTCAACAATGAATAATATGGCGCCCACTCTCTACGGTTTACCAAAAATTCATAAGGATGGCTTCCCTATGAGACCTGTAGTATCATACATCAATGCTCCGGCCTACAAAATTTGTAATGAACTCAACTCAGCCTTACCACAACTTACTAAATTTAAATCTCCGTATATCAAAAATTCTTTAAAACTCATGACAAAATTGGAAAATATTACGGTACCCATCAAGGCCAAACTAGTTTCATTTGATGTAAAAAATGTGTTTACTTCTATCCCTATTAAATAACTTAAGGGTATATTGCAACACCTCGTCTGGAATAGCGAATTAAATCAATTGGAATAGAAAAATCTACTATCATTAATTGATATCTCGATCAGCCAAAATTATTTTAAATTCGACAAGAAATTCTACATGCAAGTAAATGGTTTACCAATGGGTAGTCCATTAAGCCCATTATTAGCGAAAATATTTATGGCCAATTTCGAGACTAGCCATTTTGATAGAAATGATAATAATCTTTTAAAATATGTACACTTTTGGGCAAGATACGTGAATGATGTGTTTTGTATATGGACTGGTACGCATAGGCAATTATCACAGTTCATTCATTTTATTAACTCTATAAACAATAAAATTCAGTTTACGGTAGAAATCGAGATAGAACGTTCATTAAACTTTTTATTGACACGAAAAGGTCCCATTTTAGAAATCGATATTTATAGAGAACCCACTTTTACTGACACACTCATACATGCAAATAGTAATCAATCCTGGAAGCTTTTCATAGTTATGTCCATAGATTGTTATCCAAAGAAAATAAAAAGTGACATAGTATTAATTTTGTAAAATATATTAGCAACTCAATTTGTAATAGGTTAAGTAAACTTGGCTTTAATACCATTTCCTCGAATACAAACAACTTAGGTCGCTTGTTGAGAAAAAACTGAATATTCGCAAAAAGCGGGAGTATATGAAATAAATTGTGACGATTGTGATGCTCTATATATAGGTCAGAGTGGTCGAAGCTTAGACGTACGGCTAAATGAACATAAAAAGTCTATTTTAGAGCATAAAAAATCAACTGGTTTCACAGAACATTGTATAGATAAAAACAATTTTTCCAACGGTAGCAGAATTTTTGTACAATTACAAGAAGGGAAATGGTCAGACATGCTTGAAATTTTGGAAATCAAGAAGCCCTTAAATAAACAGAAAAACGTTACTAATACGCAAACTAAATTTCATAATACCCCCATAATAGACACCATACTAAAATTAAACAAACCCAGAAATTGTAATTAAAAATTTAAATTAAATTCCTAGTAGTAGCTATATTAGCAAGTAATAAGGCATTACTTATTCTTATTATGTGAGTTCAGCGTGTTATGAGATAGATATCCATCCTAAAATGTTTTGTCCACGATGAGCAATGTTTGTTAAAAATATTCGGCCCGGATATAATATATGTATTTGATTAAATCAAATTTTATATTTATATTTATACATATAAAAAATATAAATACTTTTTTTGCAGAAAATTAATAATATTTTTACAATTGTTGTGGAAAACATTTCTGCAGTTCATGCGTGAAATATGTTTAGTGCCATCGTGAGCTCAATAGATATTACAAAATAAAGTAAATAATAGTTATTTTTGTATATATTATACGCTATTAAATACAAAAATAACCATTATTTACTTTACTTTCAGCTTTGTAATACATTAAGAATAAAAGTGTCAATAGTGTTATTGTTAATATATCACATATGACGCTAGCAATGCATTAAATGTCCAGATTTGTGTAAATCAAATAGTGGTTAATACTGAGCACTAACGAGAAAAATTTCCGCCTCTTTATCTAGTTTCATTGGTGTAGTCGTATCGTCTGTGCGAAACAGAAAAAATCAGTTTAAAGGTGACCGTGACTATATTAAATAGAAGTTTTATAATATTTGATGTATTTTCTCTCCACAGTGTTTCAAAATGACATTGAAGTTCGTTAAACAAAAGTGAAATGTGATGAGAACCCAAGAAGACGACACGAGCGACCCGCGATCGGGTTCGTCCCTTACCACAGCCAACTTCCTACTGCGGTCTTGAGTTGCCGATGCAGGGGCCGCGGTCGCGACGATGTCTTCCCTGTCGCGTGCCCAGAGCTGGCCGTTGCTCTCTGGAGCGGCTCCTGCTGAGGAAGTCCGAAACGTTAAAGCCAAAACTTCGCAGGTTTGTTTCTGGTCGTGTGTTATGAGATTCAATTTGTGTAGATAAATATATGAACATATTCCGTAAAATTCTAATGTTTCTAAAAACTACAGTAGATTGCGATTAAATTTTTGCTTTGGAAAAATCCTCGAACGCTGAAATTTTGAGAGAATGTTCTTCAAGTGAAAGATATATATTTTCCAATACATAATTTTCATTTCACCCATTTCAAGGAGTTGATTAATTCGTATGTTCAACTCGTAAAATTCAAACAAAATATTTTTTATATTTGACCCATTGTGACGTAGTCCTTATTTCTGGAAAGCACCGCTGAAGAATGTTCAATTTGATAATATTAAAGAAACTTTTGGTCAAAGTTATGAGTTTTTTATGAAGTTCTAACATATGATATTAAACTAAAGAAAAAACTTTATTGCTAACGTATTAGTTTCATATTTCTTGTCGTGAGAGAAGGCAAATAATTTTATTATAGGTCTAAGGATGTCCTGTTGATAATTGAAAACCATATAAAAGAGTATTTATTTATGGCTTCCAAATAGGCACGTACATCTTAGGGTTGGTTTATCAACTCGCCGTCAAAGTATCAGTAATCCGTTAGAACTTCTCGCAGATAAAGTGGGAGTTGATGCAGGAGTCATATATCAAGCGTATTTTTATCAGTTAATTAGTGGTAGCCTAATTTGCACAATTTGTTTGTAAGCTAGCTGCTCTATTATGTAAACAGATTTTTGTTCACTGCATTCTGTGTAAAATATGATATATTTCATTTGAAAAAATACCTATCCTCAAGTCTTAATGAGTGAAATGAAAATTTAGTGCACATGTAAATATATATTCTATCTATCTATACTTGTAATATATGGCTGTGGCTGCAAAGCCATTCACACAACACCGGTAAATATATATTAAAAATGAAAAGTAACCGACGCGCGACGGCATAACTTACCACCAGAAAGAAGAAACATGAAAAATGTCTTACAGATAACTTCCCTCTTTATTTATACTGGTGGTCACTCTAAAAAATTATTAATTAAGAAACAACATAGGAGAATAATAATAATCAGAATGTGTTTTAATTATTATCACTCTTGTTTCAAAGGAAACCTGGTAATTAAAAAATTATACATGGTGGTTATCCGACAGAAAAGTAAATAATAACTATGAGGTGACAAATATGGAAAGATTGCGTAAGTACCTTTACAAATTTCCGCCATTTTTGCATTATTTCTTAAGATGGCCATCCTCCAGATTTTTCATTAAAAGTGTAACAGGTGTCTTCCTTGACAATTGTGTTAATTAGCTATGTGCCAAATATTGCCATTTGTCACCTTTTTTGCACTATTTATTCACTTTAGGCGGTTGGTTCACCATGTAAATTTTTCAGTGAATGCCTACCCAATTCTTTGCTGGCAGTAGCGTCAACGACCTAACGACCTTATTAACTATACATTTTTTAGAAATTCAGCATTTTGTTATTATTTCACCCCTTTAGTGTGAAAACTACCTCTAATAGGGGCTAAATACAAGTTAATGCGTAAAGTCGAACTGAAAAATGGTTTTGGGACAGTAAATCATAAAAAATAACAATTATTTTCTACTCAACAATAATTTATTTCATTATTTCATGCACAGAATAGCATATCAGAGACTTACTCTCATTTATTAGTTTTTAATCGGAGACATATTGAATACAATGTATAATAAACCTTACTGAAAGCAGTAAAGCAAAGCATTTCCAGAAAAAAAAATACGTAATGAAATTTTAACGGAAGCCAAGCAAAAGAAAAATAGCCAAGCGAGGGCTGTGATCCAGGGAAATTTTATTTATGTAAATCGTGTTCCGTATTAATAAATGGGTTGCAAATTGATCTGAAGCTATATACCGACGTAATTAAAATAATAATAAATTTGCAACACCTTCTGGAATTTTTTTGCGAATAAAACTAAATGAAATTGCAAAATGTCTCGGAAGAAAAACGAAAACAGATCAAATATATTCCGGATGTTTTGTGAGGTTGCATATTCACAGGAGTATTTGAATACATTATTTGAATGTTATAATAAATGTACACCAATTTTTTTTAAATCAATCGTGACTTTATTATTTACATAATAGGTAATTTAATTAAGTTCCGGAACATTTACGTGATTGCAAATTCGGGTTATGTCGTTTATTGTTATCACAAACATTCACAACCCAATTTTAAGAATTTCGCAATTATTTAGATCCCACTTATTATTTAAAACGTCACAATCGTGTCCGTGTCTGATAAAAACAATGTGAAAAGGAATCGGGGTAATAAAAGTTATGCAAAATTATAACCGGGTTTGTGACCCTATTCTGTTGCATAAACAATAATTTGCAAAACTTTCACAGTTTTGTGTGAAGAAATATATCATAATAAAGTTAATAAACAACTAATTGCAATGTTCCGGTCATGGTACCTAGCAGGGTGCAAGATGCAAGATGTCTGATAATTATTAAAATGTTCTCGAAGGTTTGCACAAATTCCATATTTTCTTTTTTTTAAATAATTGCCAATTTACGTTTTGTTTGTTAATTTCACAAAGTTCTAGGGAGCAAAAAAGGGCGCAAAAGCCGGATCCATTATTTTTTTACCTTCTCCAATATTATCTCAAAGATTAAAAACTTCTTTAGTCTAATTTTTCACTGTAGAAATCCGTGGTGATTAGCTTATTATGTTGCTTGTCACAAGTGATATACGTTAAATTATTCCCCACTTTTTGTTCATTTTGTCATTTATACCAGTAACTCGTTCTTTGTCTGATGACAATATGTTTATACGCAATACACAACTTCTTGTAAGTATCAGGATTATATTTTACTTTGTGTCCGTGCTGTATATATGTAATGCCATCTTAATCGAAAAATATAGATGCAAGAAACATGATAATTTAGAACTAACTTGAGTAACAAAAATAATAAAATTCTAATATACGGTGAAAGGCTTTCCAGCCTAACTACACCATAATAATAGCTCTGCTTTATAATTCTTGCGATACTTTGAAACTAACTCTTCACGAGATACTTTCTCTACACAATTGAATCTCATAAAGTCCTTGATTCAACATCCCCGGGATGTGTAAACGCAGCATTATCAATATCACCCACAGATACAGGCTCGAAGGCTGCTATGTCGTCACTACTACCCCGAAGGGGGATGGGGTTGGGTGGTAGCCGTGTGCGCCGTCCTCGTACACATTGTTAATCATGGATTCCAGATTTCCTGCTCTCAACTGGTCTCTCCTGCAGCTTTTAAATTTCATGTACCCAAAACTTATCCTGCAGGTAAGTCGGCATTTTATTATTTTTTTATATTATGTATGACTATGTGAATGATCTGAAGGATATGGTAAAAGGAAATATAGAAGATTATCTATGTGTCATGAAAATATAAACATTAGTACAAAGTATACAGTATGTGCCAAATTGAGGCTGAGTGTATTGCAATCTTCGTTATTACAAAAGATTAAGGATCGTTGCAATGGAGAGGGTTTTAAATATTTTGTACATTTCAATGGCGCTTTGTGATTTGATCGACATTTTTTAGTTTTTGAAATAATTGAGAAAACTACAATTGTGCATTTTTGAAAACCTGTGGTATTTTCTTCATTTTAATGGTTACGTCCTTTTGACTTACACACTATATAGTAGTGTATAGGCACTTTTTAAAGATCTTGATAATAGGGAAGATACTGTTGTACTTTGACACTGGCTGTACTTTGAGACATTTAATATTTCCTAATAAAATTTGCGAATTTATTAAATTTATATATTTATGTTATATAATATTGCTACATCGCAGAACCGGCTAATTAGGCGATAGCCTCTAATGTTTATCAAAACAGCAATAAACCTACCACAAATGCGATAAAATTATCGTCCAAGCTTTGGCGGCTTACATTCATGTCATCTCGCAGTTAGACAAGGCTGCCATTCGTTTATTCCTGCAGATGCCACGTAGCACACTAAATGCAAAAAGGCCTAAACCTGTACCTGATGATATAGTAGCGTCAGCCAATGCTTGATTACAAAATAGGCTTACTTTGCGGCAAGCCAGTGCCAATTTTAAAATATCAAGATCAACTCTTTGTAGACATCTCAAAAAACACAAAGCATCTAAAAATGAAGTTTTGTACACAGTGCTCAGCAAGATGTCAAATTAGTATTTACCAAAAATCAGGAGACAGAATTGGTTAGTTATTTAAGTGAATGCTCAAAAATGTACTACGGACTTTCAACTGCAGAACTAAAAAGACTAGCATATAATCATGCAAAGGCCAGCAACATAAAGTGCCCTTCATTCTGGGGTGCTAACAAAGGAGCAGGCAAAGAGTTGTATAGCTATTTCCTACGTAGACATCAGACTAATTCCCTAAGAAAACAGCACGCTATTAGCTTGGCAAGATCCATTGCGTTTAACAAAACAAATGTAAACATAATTTTTGATAAACTGGATGAGCTAATGAAGTTACAAATTCACTCCGGAAAGAATGTACAATGTCGAGGAAACTGGACTATCTACTGTTCATACCCCTGTTCGAGTTATTGCAACTAAAGGCATAAGAGGCATAAATACGGGTTTCTGGGAAACGACTACCACTACCATTGCTAACAAAGCACCGTATTCTAGATATACTATGAAAAATTCTGAGTGGCACATTTCGTAGTATTCGAGTTAAAAAATATAATTTTCTTACTTTTTATTGGGTATTTTGCCACTGAAAAATATTTAAAAATTTTAATGAAAAAACCTCTGCGCCAAACGGATCAGACAGAAGTTGGTTCTTGGGTACTTGACTGTTTCAAAAAGTCTCACACCTAAAAATATATAAACTAGAACAATGTTATGAACTAAAAACTGAAAATCAAAGCTATAGGTAGTTAACGTTTCGGAAGAGAATCTACTTCCGTTCTCAAAACTTGTTTGGCCGTCAACCAAGTTTTGAGAACGGAAGTAGATTCTCTTCCGAAACGTTAACTACCTATAGCTTTGATTTTCAGTTTTTAGTTCATAACATTGTTCTAGTTTATATATTTTTAGGTGTGAGACTTTTTGAAACAGTCAAGTACCCAAGAACCAACCTCTGTCTGATCCGTTTGGCGCAGAGGTTTTTTCATTAAAATTTTTAAATATTTTTCAGTGGCAAAATACCCAATAAAAAGTAAGAAAATCTGAATATGCCACAAATAAACAATTACAGACAAAAAATATAATAATCCGAGAACAGTCGTGTATGTCCAAGTATTGATATCTATATTTAGGTCATTGCATCGCTTCTACGGGTTTCTGGGAAATGATAACTACCACTCATAAAAAGAGCACCGTATTCTAGATATCGTCAGTGACCTGACAATACCTCCTAACTGATATTCGTTTCAAGTGTATGGATCCCTCACTTTCACCGCGAATATCTCAGAAACGGAGGATCTGAAAAAATTGAAAAAATTGTGTGTTCATTATGTGTCTATTCTAAATCATTGACTGAAATTTGAATAATGTAAATTGGACGATTTTGAAGTTCTGTTAAGTTATATTGAAAAATGTCCAGTTTTAAATCCATTATATCTTAGAATATATGCCTACTATGTAAATAATATTTTAGACATCGATAAAGCACGATATTTTTTGTACGAGGAAATTCTTTCATCATTTTTTAATCTAAAATTTTGCAGTTATTCTCAAAAACATGACCTCATGCTTATTCGGTTATGAACTTGATTTTTCAAACATAATTTTTCAAATTGGATGCTTGTAAAAGAAAAGAAAAGCGTAAGGGCATGTTTGTACTTATATATGGAGTATGGAGGAAATAAAATTGTCTTACCTATAGTTTTAAACAATAGTAATGTTTGTTTGTTTGAGTTTTTATTTTATAATATAGCATATAATATAAAAAAGATTATGTAACATGTATGATTTAATTTAATATGTATTTATGATTTATTGATTTATTAATTACCAATTTCCAATCACGTACTAGTATTTATTTTTAAATACTTCAGTGATTCCTATGTTTATTTGCGAGCAGTGTTCCTGTATTTTGTAAATTTTATTATTGTTTAGTATTGTTGTATATTATTATCAGTATTGTTATTTACATTGTATTGTATTGTTACTTATATTGCAAATAAACATTATTATTATTATTATTAATGTTAATTAAACAGGTATTCGCTGTCGAATAAGCCCGACTGCAATTTTTAACCGTTTATTATATCCAATTACGGAATAAGAGAAGCAGTTCCCAATGTCAACAGATTTCTAATAAAGATATTTATTTATTCCTTGATTTGTCATCAAAACGTTTTTGTCGAAACCCCAATCCCTTTATTTATTTCTGTCAGAACTAAGTAATGTGTCACTGAAAGAAAATGAGCTATAAGTGGAGGTGATACGTGTTTTTGTCAGCGTAGAAATCCCAGAGGAGCAGCAACGCCACTTTTCAAAATGATAACTGATGAGTGGTATAATCAACAACAAGAAATGAACTAGATTTACTTTATATATTAGTTAAACTTGTTGTAGTGTTATATTTTAGCAGGTTAATTTGTTATAAGAGGCTAAAAACTGAATCTAATTCACAATCAACAATTACCTCCTCGTGCCGATTTACCCTAACATCAACAGAAAACGTTTACACCATTATGCAAAGAATTCTATTATCCAAAAAAATATGTAATAAACTGCTAAAGAGGCTATCCTTGGCCGAACAACAAACCCCTAATGAGACTCCCTCTTAGTCGCACTATGGGTATATTTTATCCGAAAATCACGAAGTATTTAATTTCGAAACTACCACACTGTCGTTACCTTACCTTTCTTATTTCTGGCTCTTCTATAGAACGCCCGTTCTTTAAAAACCTTTTTTACTCAATTTCTTATCGCCCACAAAGAGTTTGAATAGGAACAAAACATAAAGCTTTGCATGCTCGCTAATTAATATTTTCTAGAGTATCAAAAAGGTAATATAAGTGCTTTATAGGTGAAGTTCTCGGATTTAAGAGAAACAGTCTAAGCACATATTCACACATATACACATACATATACATAGATTTCTGAATTATATATTTCAGTTCACCATGTTGTGAAACGAACTCTATATACATTTTTTCTCATCTCTGATTATTAAAAATGTTTGTTCGGTTATAATATACCTATTTGAACAAATCAAACCGGTCTAATAAATATTGAGCAACAGATATCGCCAACTGCATTATAGTGTACGCATTTACAAAACGCAGTGAATGGAAACAAATTTATCCGCCACTGCACTATTGCCGATTGTCCAATAGCAATGCAGATATCGGTGATCCTGTGGATGAACCTAGCACCGCTTGATTGAAGGACATGACAATAATTTATAAGTATCTGGCGCCAGTCGTACCTTTGCAACGGTCTGTGGCTGTATCTACTCTCAGGCGGATTCTTACAACTCTTAAACACCCCAAAGACAGTATGGAAAAGTTTACTTACCGTGCTTGCTACTGCCTTCCGTTGTATCTCGTTGTCTAGCGGTAGACTTCTATTCAGATTATCGCCTTATAAATTAGCACTTGAAAAACACTTCTTAGACCATAATAACCATTAACAGACTCTGCAAGTAATTGGAATACTGTTATAGAATCGCACGCAGATCGTCAATCTTAGACATAGTAGGTGAAAAAAGAGTCGAATTCAAAATATATTCTCGTGTATTGATCGTAAAATTACAATAAAGTATAAAAATAGAAATATTCAAGCTTGGCTAGCTAATTGTATATTTTACGCCCTTCGCCACCATACTTCAGAGTACTTTCGAAAAAATACATCAGGCGTTTTTGCGTCGTTCGGGATCTGAAGTCAATATTGAGTGCAGTTTAATAAAAATATTTTTAATGTTCTTTGGTCGGGAGGCGGTACCCAAAGATGTTTTTGCAACTTTCTCGTTGTGGGAAAAAAAGTCAATTTTTTTGCAGTTGTGAATAAATACATTTTTCTCTTAATTATTTGAATCTTTTTACTTGAATGCTTTTCCTGGGTTCGTTAACAATCACATGCGTACCACGCCTCGATTGATATTTACATGTGATGCATCTTGGAAATGGATATACTTTAGGCTAATGTAATATAGTCATCTTGTTTCAGTTTTCCGAATTTCTTAGAATTTAACTAATATTTTATTTCGGTGTTTGGCGCAGTAAGGAATATATTAATTATAAGAGTTACTTCCATTGGTGAGTAGAGTCGTATTATTATGAGAAGATTCTTGGGGCGGAGCCAACGTGCGCGAATATTTCTTCCAGTGACAGCATCATCTGGGGTAAAAGGATATATAATAATTATAATCAAATGTTCGAGGTCGACGAGCTGTGTAATGCAGTAGATTAAAACATCGTCACACTCTGGTGTTTACGATGAAGACCTTTTTTACTGAAAATAAAGTTATATCACTTAATTCAATCAGATACGGCGAACACAATAAGCATACTGCAGCACAGACCCTGTGACTGCAGGTTGACCGTCAAATATGATGTAAATCGCTCTCATTGGCTTAGATCATTGCACGTACAGAAACTCGTTTCTGCGCATCATTTTTTGTAAGCATCTTCTCATAATAATACTACTCTACAACTTCTTTTGCCGAGTATCACTATTTAGCGAACACTCTGTACACCTAAAATAATATGTTTCAATAATGATGAGGCAATAATAAAATAGTAATAATGCTTTAAAATAAATATCTCCCTTTCAGCAGGAATAATCAGTTCCTGCCATGTTATAAATGATATTATTGTACAAAATTTTAATTAACAAAGTAACGTTACTTTGCAAAATACATATATTATTATTGAGCCACATGACATGTCTATTACCTACTTAATCGCGAATGCCCTGCATGATTGTTGGAAAAGTATTTTTTGCATGTCAAGATAAAGTCAAGATAGAACCATTCGACTTGACGAATGGGCCATTTCAGCACACGTCGTGCTCGAGATAAGACACCAAAGTATGAGATAAACAGCGAGCAAACCAAGTCCTACGTGTAATTTATGTGGTTCTTGTAATGTGCTTAATTGGTACATGAGCAGTGCATACCGAAATTGATTGCAGTGGATAAAATGTGGGATATGGCGGAGTCAGCCTGAAGATTATTTGACGTGTCAAAACTAACACTTAACTGGCAACAGATGAAAAGCGATTTATTTTGAAGTGATTGCTAATGCATCGAGTTATTCGAAGCATAAGCCGCAGTTTAATTTAAAATTAAATTGGATGGGTTGACGCATTGCTAAATGTATTGACATGCGAGATTCATAGAACCCGAAAGTCAAACGCGTCCATTTCTGTGTAGATTTGGGAATCAATAACAAACAAGTATTAATTGACAATGACAATGGTGAAATGTAATATTAAAATTTACTGTTAGTGCCAGCGCACGAATAGGTGAAAAAATTAATTAACTGTTATATTATTCGTCGATTCACTACAATTTTCAAATCATTGTTGCAGATTTTTTGTAAATACTGTTAGTTTTAGACATTTTTTTGTATAATTACAAAACCTAGAAAATAATATATATTTGAAACTTTAATAGTTAATACATTTTTCATTTATTGATCAATTTTGTTACAATAGGGTTATTCTTCTAAATAGCACTAATTTACTGTCCAGATGTCAATACTATCGGACTTCTCATTCTTACTTAAGAATAACTTTATTTTGAATACACTCTTTGTTTTGTATTTGCGAAGAGTATAATAACAATAACACACATTCAAATACAAAGACAAATATAGTGCCTGCTATTTAAGATTGGTACACCTTAACATTTTGGGTATTTTTTTATAGAATTCAATTTTTTTAATATTATAGGTTGGGAGAGAGCTGTTATTACACTCCTCGCAATTACGAAAATGAAGAATATATTGCATTTGACCTGTATGATTTTTAAACCGTAAATATCATTTGTAAAGAAAAAAATTCATATCATTAATAACATGTTTTACACTGAAGTTTGAGACACAATTTTTTCACTAGAAACAATTATGGTATTTTTGGCGAAATTTTGCCGCTGGCTTTTTAAATTTCAGCAAATAACAATCGTTCCTCCATTACTCAAAATATCACTAGACAAAAAACGACAACATCTTATAAACTTGTAATTTTCTTCAAGACGTCTCAATGGAAAACAATTTAACATCACCAGTCTTATAGCCAGATACTAACAACATTTAGCAAATAAAATTAGCTCCATAACTTTTTTAATAATGAAGATATGACTTGAGAAGTATTAAAAAAACATGTTTATTCGAATTTTCGATTTTCGGGTAAAATTGACATTTAGGGTGTGTTCGCTATTCCGAATATTAACGCGACCTCAAAATTTGTATGCGACAGGTGATTTTCTATTGGGAACCATTTTCAGTTTTTTTGTTCTTCGAGTAGTATAGGCCTCTTTTTACAGGCGTTTTTCAGATGGCTCGGTTCCCTACTATAGTCACTGAATTCTGCATAACTTTGGTTTGTCTTTTTTTATTCTAAGCTTTTATTTAACTTGCAACGTTCGTATGTGCGTCTTTTTTCAAAATTTGTACTCTGAATTTTACCTTACTTCCTATTATCCAATCGAGCTGAAATTTGATACAGTTACATAACTCTGGTAACAATAACTGCCTCCGGTGTTAAATGCAAAAAAATTGAGATGGCGGCTCCAAAATGGTGTATGGCCGTTGTAAGCTATCAGAAGCTTGGTTGCCGTATGAATTTGAAACTGCACTTCCTTGAGCCCCATGTAAACTATTTTCCGGATAACATAGGAGACTATAGCGAGGAGCAAGGTGAAAGGTTTCATCGGGATCTTAAGGAAATGGAACGTCGCTATCAAGGTAGGTGGGATTCAAGTATGTGAGCAGACTATTGCTGGAATTTAAAGAAAGATTTACCCGATGAGAAGAGAGCTTCCAAGAGTGAACCCCGTCTTAGACTTAAAAGGTCGTTCAATAGCAAGAAAGTTCGCTACCACAGAAAGAAAGAAATTTAAGATACCCCTCTAACTTTAGCCCCAGATATAATACATAAGACTGTGCGATTTCAACCCCCCTCGCCCTGAGGGTTGTAAGGGGGTGTACGGGTGGTTAGAATACTTGTTCATCGTCGTATTCGGTTTCAGCGCACCAAAAAATCAAGAAATAAACATACTTTTCATGCCTTTAGAACAAGTGAAATTTCAACCTCTTCTAGGGCTTGTAGAGGGTGCTAAGGGATGAGTGGGTGGTTAAAATAAGCTTTTATCGTCATACCTATTCCTAAAAATATACGTACTTTTCAAATTTCTAGAACAAGTGAAAAATCAACTCCCCAGGAGGGTTATAAGAGAGTGCTATGGGAGAATTGGACAATTAAAACGTTTTTTATTGTCATATTCGGTTTCAACATACCAAAATACATGAATGTAGGGGGGTTTCGACTCTTATTTTTTGTGCCAGTGAAATTAAAGGTATGTTGAAGTGTTGTTCCTTCTCGTACTTTAAAGGATCGAAATCCTAAGTCGTTTCTAAGAGTTGTAACGAATCACTTGGAGAGTGGGCAAAGCGCCAAACTTGTTAGAAGACGCAACTGGCACTCTTAACAATTAAAAGTTTTATATTTTCTTAAGGTGCAAGGTCCTCCAGAAGGTTTATAAGGCATGTTCATTATTTTTCCTTTTACTTATAGCTTATTATGTTTTAAATGACTGAACTACAATTGGAATGTTAGTCTGAAAATAAATGAATAAATAAACATTTTCTTGTAGAATATTTTAACCCGATAATAAATCACTACCAGACAGGTCAGTTTATTTTAAATGCTAACAATAGTTTTATGGCAATTTCTTTCTCAAGTCAAAATTGTAGTGTACATAAACAAAAGGTAATACCTGGAAATATAGCCGATAATAGAAACAAAATATGCAAAATACGGATTTTATGCATATTTATTCAAAGCACTTCAACAAAGAGACAAATAACTTTTTCAATATTTCTTGAATAAAAAAGTTATAGAAGTCGCATACGATATCCAAAACATGTTGGAAATGGCATATTGCTAAATTGTTTGGAAGTAACTGAATAACACAGTACGCATTTCCTCTCGAGCGATCTCAATGCCGAAGTTAAAGATTGGAAGACAACATAGATCAAACTTTGTAATATCCCATCGTGTGGTCGCTCAAAAATACAATGTAACTTTCAGCATGATATTACTAGAAGTTATGATACTTTTTATTATTATGGCGAATAATAACACAAGTTTTTGTCACACCTCAGTTCAATGTTATTTTTAATTACTTATTACTTAAGAAAGGTTATCCAAAGCACATACAGAAACGTACAGACAAAGTTGACATTGCCTGCTTATAAATTAACAAATGTTATTTAATTCTGATTGAAATAAATCTTTATTCCTTACTATTGCTTTTATGGAGAATGCTCAATATTCTCATAAATAAATGAGGAATCACCAAAATGTTTATTTTGTGATTTGCAATGAAGGAATTGAAATTAGAAAATTATGAGGAAATAAATAGACAAGTCTTAGATGACCTTGAATCTATTTCTGGAAAATGAATGAACTTAACCTTATCAATTTATCTTGAGACATTGCGAAAGTTTTCAAGAAGCTGATTTACTATAATATATACCCCCACTGACTTATTTATCGGAAATAATTTATTTCTATCTTCTTTGTAAGTTTGCTGGAATAACTTTTGGGAATATTTAATTTCTACTTCAACAGTGATGTATTCCTCTGGTATAATGAACAAGGTTAACTTGCTACGTAAGTAGATTAAGTAGTTGTCACTTCATCTACGTAGGTGGTACAATGCGGGTAGGAATAAGTATAATAAACCATTTTCTTCGTATTTTAGAAACAAAAATATAATAAATTGTGGGTGGAGGTTAGATAGAAAAGGGGAACTAATACTTAAATTGTAAGTAATCCGGCTAATAGAACCATGTACGCGTAAATATGCACAGGTAACATTTACCTACCTAACAGAACAACATAAAAAAAGTAAACTATGCAGTAGAACTACTTGTATGGGATATTAGAGCAGGCCGTATGGGCACCTGAGTTTTAAATAAATTTTGGACCCAATTTTTTTATGCAATCTGTTCAGTAGACACTACCAATTATGAAAGTCCATGTTATCAGACGTAAACCTGGTCTGATATTGTTTAAAGCAATTTTGTTTATAATAAAAAGAAATATTACATTTTTTCAATTTCTTAAAATATTTTTCAACGATTTGCAACAAAATATCCACTCGTTTCTTGGCGCTGTAAAAGTATAATATTTATTTACAATAAATAATTTCTTATAATATCTTTATAGCTACGCTAGGACAACATATATAAAACACTAATCGAATTGAGATTCTCCTGTTTTTTTAATTTTCTAAATAGATTAAAATAGAATGTGTCACAATTAACAGTCTCCTAATACCGATAATTAATGTGGCAGTATATATATTATTTTTGTCTTGTAATGACTTAAATTTCCAATGTAACCAACTAGTACGGGCAAATTAACAATTTAGGATAACAAAAATTAATAAAAGGATCATCTATGGGATGTAAGTAGGTAATAACCTGGAGAATGAGATGATGCATTCTTTGTACTTCCAAGTTTCGGGAAAATTCAAAAAAATTTAGAAAAACTTTTTGATTTTCGGTTTTTTTGCTCTAGCGGTCAAAATAGAGAAAGAAGTTCCCAACAAAAGTTGTAGCTCGTCTTTTTCTCTACAAAAAAGGTCTTTACAAATTTTTGTCGTACTTAAGCCTTTAGAAGATAAATCGAATTTTCTACTTATAGTTTTAAGCCGCTTCGAAATGCGCGAAAAAATAGAATTTTCCAGGAGTTTCGTACGACCGGGTTCATCGATCGATAATTCTTACTATTCAAAGCCCCTAAAAAAATGAAAATAACATAAAATGTAGAGAAAAGTCTCAGCTTTAATGTGGAACTAATTACAAAATTCATAAAAAAAATTATCAAGGAGAGAAAGTATCAGAAGTTGGCTTAGTGAACTTTGTACAGTTGATCCACAGATTTATTCATATCTTTGCCGGGAGTCGTTAGAATGATAATTCATTTTGCTTATATGTTCTTATATAATGATATATTAATCCAATTAACATTTTATTGCAATTACTTTTGTTGGAAAAATATGCCTTGCGATTAAAGTAGAGGGTATATTTCTCATCGATCAATCACCTCCAAATTTTGGAGTTCAGTTCGCTATATCTTAAGTAATGATAATAGCACAGTCTTATAAGTTTTGGATTATAAGTAAAATAAAACATATTCTTTCGAATGACTTTTTTAATGTCTACATTATTTATACACGTTCAGAAAATGCACAATTATACAGGAAAACATATACAACTTATTTGTTTCTTAACATTCTTCAATGAAATTTTCAAGAAATAGAGATTAAAGTGCGTGGAATCGAATCCATGCAGTGAAAAAGCACCCATTGTTACGGGAGAAATAGGCAGGATGCATAAAACTCAAAGATGTGAATAAATCAACCGTATAAAGTTTACTAAACCATCTTCTAACACTTTTTTCTCTATGATATAAATTTGTATGAATTTTGTGATTAGTTTCACATTAAAGCTGAGACTTCTCTCTACATTTTACGTTGCTTTCATTTTTTTTAGCGGCTCTGAATAGTAATAATTATCGATCGATATGTGCGGTCGTACGAAATTCCCAGAGAATTCTCATTTTCCGCGCATTTTGGAGCGGCTCAACACTATAAGTGGAAAACTGGATTTATCTCCTAAACGGCTTAAGTAAGACAAAAATTGGTAAAGACCTATTTTGTAGAGAAAGAGACGAGCTACAAATTTTGTTTGTCGTTATTTTAGCCGTTAGAACAAAAAAACCGAAAATCAAAAAGTTTTTCCAATTTTTTTTGAATTTTCCCAGAACTTGGAAGTGCAAAGAATGCATCATTCCATTCTACAGGTTACTAACTACTTAAATCCCAGAGATGATTATTTTATTAATGTTTGCGAGGTTTTTACAACATTTTGCCTTCATTGCCTGTACTAAACAGACAAATCCTAGACACAAAAGTGTCCTTATTTGAACGAAATTGTTTTTACTGTGGTCGACTTTAACCATGTCTGTAGCAATTTCGGATATCTACTTTTCTCGCAATTTTTTACCATTTGTAATATATACAAGATTTATTCCTCAACTTAAATTTTAAAATAATAGTAGCAAAAAGCGTACATGCAGACTTGGTATTTTCCAACTTAGACGTATCAAAAGTCTTGCCGGCTCCCAAAGGAACAGCGCATATTTGTACATCGTTTAAAATTCTATTTATTGACGACTGCACGATCATTGTTATAGCGACAATACCACCATAAATGGCACCTACAATGGCAAACGATCAATCTTCCCTAATAAAATTTGTAAGTCTAATACAGCCGTTTGGATTTTTGTAGAATGTTTTATTGCGGACACAATTTTCATATTATCGGTGTACACATGGACCAATAATTAATACAGCATGAGCTTACATTCTGCAAAAGTCTATTGAAAACAAACTGACCAAATAATTTGAATTCAATAGACAATTATATGCGAAGCGTCTAATTTCTTGGTTGTTGTACAGTTCTTATGATGTAAACAGAATAATTTATTTATTTAGATATTTAAGTATTTTATACATGGTGTCCCAAAAATGGACGATCAAACAAAGAGGGGGTGATAGGGGAGAAGAACATAAGTTGTTTGGTTGCTTGGTTTTTATAAATAAGCTTCAAGTGCTCCTTTCAAATAGAAGCATTTTCACGAACTCTGTTATCTTCCGAGGCAGAAAAGCAAACGTTTTATGAGAACTTTTTTTAACAAATGAATTGAGTTCATTTTTATTTGACTGACCGAAAGAAGTATTGCAGAAAGTTGACCAACTGTTAAAAATTTTGTGTATTTAATGCATATATGACTGTTATTCACTACAGATTTTTTTTGAGAGACGCATTCTTTGGGTATTTTGCAAATACCTTTCATACATTCCATCTCCAACATTTAATATGAGAAACAACAAATTACTTATTTATTATGCATACTGATGAACTGACTATACAAGTACACTAAGAATGATCCCATTGGTTGATATTTGTCAAGCCAGACTTAAAAACAGAATCATAAAGACATCTACAAAGGAAATGGTCAGCTTTAAGGGTGCAAGAAGATGCCCACACGGCGAAGTTCTTCTCCCCTTCTCTGATCAGTACATATGGAAAACCTATTGGCCACTATTTCTCTGTGAGAAGTCGAGATTCAGGCATATGCGGACGATCTAATCATTCTAGTTAGAGAAAAATCTGAAGAGGTGTGATAAATACTCTTCAAGAGGCACTAGAAGCTTTTCATATCTGGTGCAAGGGAGAGAACATGTCTGGTCAACCGCAACAAAACGGTAATAGTACCTTTGGATATTGAGGTCGATGTGAAAATGAAGAAACAATGAAACCAAACATATTTTGAACTGACTTCACTATAAATAGTAGGTAATAAAGTTCAATTATCCGGGCAACTAGCGACTGAGTGAAATGTTACTTCACAGTTTTTAAGTATCTTTCTTGAGGGATGTGCAATGTTTTACAAAAAGGAACTATTAGTCAATAATTCTGCTTTTACTGAAATTAGATTCTTTAACTTGCAAACCTGTTAACTGACAATAAACCTTGCTCAAACTTAATTTACATATACAATGACATTCTTTCTAACTTTATTTGAAAACAGCAGCTCATTTTTGTTGATTTCTGTAGTAATATGTACAAATAATTATTAGATTTGTAGTGTTTCATTTATGGGTGTTTGATGTGTTCACGTATTGATATAGAATAAATGACGAAATGTATTAAAAGCATGCTCTGTATCCCTGTAACATATATGTTTTTACTTGAAGTTACTGTTTTTTTTCTTAATTGCATGGTACTTTAAGAGCTTGATTTATTTTACAAAGAATTTAACATATAAATTAAACTGAATTATAGGTTAAAATGCATTTTTCAAGAAACTAGTAAATATACAATCATTAGTTTTCAGGGTTTAATGAGAACTCCAGCAGATATTGTGTTAAAACAAGTGGAAGACTAAGATAAGAAAATTCACGATGTTGGTATTTGTCAATCCCAGTTAATATATGTGTCTGTGATTGCTCCAGTGTTTATTTCGAGCTACCAATGTGTTTCCAGGATTTTGTTCAACATCGATGCATTTTATTGTTGCCTAACCTTATGTTTAAAGTAACCAATGTTCAGCATTTTAAATTGCTACATACTCTGCATTATACGGGAAATATCTCATCATCTCCTTATTTATTCTTCTTCTAAGTTTTCTGTTTCTGAATCTAGCAGTGTGCACTGCCTCCTGCCCGCTTGCGTCCATAGGTATGTTTTCTAAATCTGCGTCTTAGCTCGCCGCACTCAGCTTTTATTTATATTAACCGTTCCACAGGTAAATATCCATTTACGTTGAAAATACAGGGCCCTCTCTCCTCACGGTAAAAAGAGCTTTTTTCATCGGGTTATGAGAAAGAGGCCCGAGAGAATATTTTGTGCACACTGTAAATTGGTTTGTTTTTGAAGTGGTCAGTTTTAGTTTTAATTTCCGTTTTTCAGTTCCATTTCATTACCTATGTTTAATACCTTTTCAATTTTTATTTTGAGTTTTTTTCAATTTAAATAAAGAAATAAACTGTACTAATAAACTAAACTACCAGTTAAACAAAAATTTCTGTTTCATTCACAGCTGGCTGTCTGCCTTACCATCCAAATGGGACCCAGGTATAAATTTTACGACCAGCCACGTTTTTACTTATTTTTTAACAGACGTTACAGCAATTTTCAAATTATTAATTCGGTGTGTTCTTCCATTATTATACTTCATTTTACGCAAAGTTTTTTAACTTACCGATGACTTAAATTTTATGGAGTTTAATGGAATTTTAACCGATTCTTTTCGCATTTTCTATGGGAGCACCATACGACACGACCACGCCGCACGAGCTATACTTAGGTCATCTGTAGTTCGCTAATTAGCTAACTAGTATTGGAGCCTATATACTCTATGCATTGATAGGTGAAGTTGTTTTTATCAGTCAATGTCAAATATAATTATTTCACACTTATTCATAGAAATTGTCTTGGTTTTGCATGAAACATCTTTATGTCTTTCTAATGAGCTCCAGAATAAGGGGAAAAACGTTTCAAATGCTAAGCATTTCCAAGAAACAGAATGTTAGATTTCATGAAAATGTAATCCATTAGAATGAAAAAAAATTAAGACCAGGTAGATAAATAAATTCATTTTAGTCCTTTGTTCTCATTTTTAACTGAATCTTCATGATCGTAGGGGTTTATGTAGATACTAGTTTAATCTGCATGGCCGTAGGGGACTGTGTGGATGCTAGTGTTAGAATGAGAATTATCAAATAAGAAATTAGACAAATTCATGTTAGGATTTTAATTTGCTAGCATAACCAGAATTCAGGTTATCGAAAGAATGCAAATATTTCATTAATATTGTTACAGATAGTTTTTCTTTTAGTTATAGATAGTTATTTTTTCTGCTGTTTGCAAAATCCTATAAAGAATATGTTTCAATACAGTTATTAGCAAACAAATAATAATTCATTTTTAAACTACCTATGTCTGCTGAAGAACAGATATATGTGTCGAATTTTGACCTTTATTGTATGTACTATGTATTTATACCAGTAAATAAATATATTAATATTATTATTGTATAATTCAAAAACTGTTCTTGTATCCATACAATGTAGTTAAGAAAATTTTTAATTCCAAATTTTGACGATTGACCCTAAATATCTCTAATCAAAATCACAGTGCGTCTGTAGGAATAAGCGATCCCACGCATAATATGCACTTTATAAACCTTGGCCCTGGTCGGCTTATAATGCGGTAAATCAAGAAGCTTAATGAATGCTGATCGAAAGCGATTTGCACGTCAACGTGCATACGCCTTGCATCGCACATCATAGGAGGAATGTTGCATATGAGGTTTCATCCATATAAGAACACAGTAGTTGATAATAAAATTTAAAGAGATGTCTGCTTGAATTTTCCCGAACATATGTTTCATCATGTTGTGGGAATTATGGTTAGTTCCTGTAGCATGCTGAGTTATGCGAAGTGGTAGAAATAAACGCATGCTTACAGCAGCCCATGTTCATATTGAAATAATACCATTAGATCGATAAAAAGCAAATAGAAGATTTTTTTTTATTTTTTTTTCAGGAATATATTTTTAAAAGGGATTTGAATAAATATTTGAAAAGTGTCCACCTCTCCGGTAAGTGTTTCTTTCCTTTTCTAATAAAAAGAACCACTGCCTAAGAAATGACTACTTCCACATCCAGATTTTCCATCCAATTCTTTTTAAAGGGGAACATGTTGACTATATCTGCACTCTAGTACATGGAAATAATTGGCAACAGAATTTTATGATTTAAGGCGGATGTCACAATAAAATTTGACTCGTTGGTTTCTAACATCCACTCCAAAAATCAAGTTTCTGAACTCTTATTAGTTTGCTTCATTCATTTCTCCTTATTCATCTCTACTTACCCTCCACCCCTTCAACGGAATCATCTCAAAATATTCTAGTTCCACATGTGGTTATAATACATTCGTGTACCAAATTTCAAGTGAATATCTTAATTTAATTTTTTCAGTCCCTTTAACAATGGAGTAGGGGTAGTGGAGGGGTTAAACCATGCGGTAAAAAATCTGAGGCCTTCGCTTCTAGTACATACAAAAAATCACAAGTTTTTGTACTCTTACCAGTTTGCTTTACTTATTTTCCCCTATTTACCTCTATATGCCCTCAACCCTTCACCGGAAATGTTCAGAAAACAGTCCAGTTTCAGATAACCTTATAATACATATGTGAATAAGATTTCAAGTAAATATCTTAAATCGTTCCAGATAAAATATGCGCACAAAAAAGTTACGGATAGGCAGACAGGCCAACATACAGACATATAGACCGATAGAAAAAATGTTGGCTCAAATTTAAAATCTCGATGATCCATGACATTCTAAACCTATTTCAAGAAAAAGAAAATTTGAAAATTTCTTTACGATTACTATACTTCCACTCCACTACGTAAATGTGGAAGTAATTCTCCAACAGAAACCTACTCTCTCAAATGCTTTATCCTACAAAAATTGAGGTTCGAAGCTAGGGTGTGGGGTTTGAAGCGCGCCGCGAAAGGCACTCCATGCATATTTGTATATCTGAATCTCATTTCCTCATACATTTTTCACAAATTTTTATATACGGCATTTTTTACAGATTTATTAGAGGGTGCCTAAGGCTAAGTGGCCAATTATATATGATGGACCGTAACCAGCTGTTTAACCAACAATGTGTGCCATAGGGCGCCACTCTAGGCCCATTATTATTCAATAATTATTTAATCGACCTTTTCATATTTGAAACAAAGAGAAAGATAGCAGGTTTTGCTGATGTTGCAATATTTTACACTAGTGATAGTTAGTCAAATGTAAAGTCAATAGCAGGACTAGATTTTAGCAATATAATAAAATGTTTAAACTACTGAATACTAATAATAAATTTTAATAAAACCTTTCATGTTTGATTTGCATCATATAGTAAGTACTTATAAATTTTTTAAGATCTTGAAGTGGAACTGAATAACATTGATACAAAGATCTCCTCTTCCTCCTCATAGCCATTATGTCTTCGCCGACGTTTTATCGTTCATAGGTTATCCTAATTAGTTTCTCTTCGCTACAAGGCATCACACCATCTGTTGAGGTTATCTGTTTGTCGCACTGCCTCATGAAAACTCTTGCCCATCATCTTCTTGGTGACATAAGCCCAACATTTCCGAGAACGTCCTCGTCGTTTCCATCTGGTTTCTCCTAAGCTATCAACCGTTCTATATTATTCTCTCTCCGGTTGGCGTGGACAAACATGAAAGGAATCGGAACAATACGATGCTAGAAAATCACTTTCACTAACATGTATCTTGGGGAACCAAGATGCTAGTGCAATGAGCTCTCCAGAAGATTTCATTAAACGCCTCCAGACCCACAGTTTGGAAGCATAGATACGACGTCAATTTGCCTATCCATCTCTGAGGTAAACAATGACTGAGAGAACTAGGGTGTTAGCACGCTTGATTTTGTGCGTTTCGTGATATTTCTGTCATGCTAAATTTTACTCAAATTTTCATTCTAAACTTATGTTTCTAGGGGATTTCTGTTTGTTTGTTATTAACTTTTTAAATATTTATTTAAAGGCTTTTCTTTAGCATGAGCTGTCAGATTCATTTTCATCATCTGTTCCATTTTCACTATCATAATCTTTCAAAAGCATCGTCTTCCAATTTTTTAAATTTTTTTATCCCTTTGAACTTTGAGAGAGCTTTTATTGAATCAGATTCTAATTCAGCATACTCTGGAGTAAGTTTCAGGATTTGTCATCTTTTTTGCATATACTGACCCTAATTTTAAAGTCGCCGCCGCCGTACTGAAAAAAAAATTTCTGGATCAGCTTTGAGTTTACCATATCCAAATACTTAACTCTACCAAGGTTCGTTAATTTTTATTGAAAAATAGCTAGGACTTTTGTCGCCTGTTTTCAGAAAAAGCATCACCGTGTGCCGGTGTTGTTAAAGCTTATCCAGCAGGTATATGAGTTAAAAATCATCTCTACCAATAATGATAACTATCTTGGCATCCGTACAATGGGGTGAACACATCGATGTCGATGTCCCGTCGAAGTCGATATCGATGTTGATGAACATGTCGACGCTGATGTCATCCTTGTTGTACTCGTCCTCGTCATTGTTCTCGTCCTCGTCCTCATCCTTGTCTTTATCTTCGTTTTCGTTTTCATTTTCGTTAGAAGTTGGTCACCCTAAAAAGTAAATAATTAATAAACGTTGGTGGAAAGTAAAATAGTTGATACAATTGTGAAAGAGGAAATCTGACATAATTTTAATTAAATAAATATAAAGCAGTCATCCCACAGAAAAAAAATAATAATAAATAAAAAGTGGCAAATGAAGAGAGTTCTGTGTAAATATCTTTTCCAATTTTTAATTTTCTTATCGATATAATGATTTCAAGAGATTAAAGCATGTGATAGTCGCTGGCGAATTGATATATAAGTACACATAAAAACTCTTCCACGCCAATATTTACCATAATATTTAGATATTTTAGCTAGCAAATTCAATAAGCAAAAACACGAATGAAAATGTCAGATAGTAAATTGTATATGGCGAAATTTACTTCTGCACTGTAAATGACACCACAGTGAAGGATAAATTATAAATCTATACACGACTCTTACGCTAGCAGAACATAATTCAACGACATTTGTCTTATTCAGAAACAGATGGTATTTTTATAAGGCAAACGAATACTTAAATTATTAAAATTAGATGAATTTAAATTCCGCATAATATTACGAAATATGCTTTAGAGTATCAGATAAATTAATGTCGGCTTGGATAATTCGTACTTTAAATGTATCAAGCTTGGTATATTCGTATTTATATACAATGTTTCCCATTTTCGATGTATTGCCAGATATCACTGTAAGTAGTAGAGGTGGAGATCCACGTAGTGGATTGGAAGTACAGTAATCGTAAAAAAAAATCAACATTTTAAATAGTGGTAAATATTGGAAAATAAGTAAAACAAGCTGGTAAGAGTACAGAAACTTGGAATTTGATATATATACTAGAAGCCAAGGCCTCAGATTTGTTTATAATATTTTTCAACTCCCCGACCACCCGTGCACTCCTTTAGGTGTGATATACAGGGTGTAATTAGTTTCACGTCCTTAAAAAAAATTAGTAATAGGGACCGACTCGACAAACAGAAAACCTATATGACCTTCTTCTCTAGGGGCACTTTGAAAAAAATTTACCAGGGTTTACATTTTTAATGTTATGGTAGGACAGATTTGAGAACCACTGTTTTTCAGGGTCAATGGATGTTATAGTTCCGAGTATTAGAAATAATATAAAACTGTAATACCCGACTTGTGTTCCCGTCGGTAGAAGTGCGGCACTTTGATGGGATTATTTGTATCGAACTTTTTATACCGCTAATTATGAAAATGTAAATAATTCCTTCCTTTTCGGCACAACGCAAGCATAGCGTGACCGCAGGGGTTTGAATAGGATTGGTTTACATGTGTTTTTTAATTTGGAACAAAGCTTTTGTAGCTTTTATTGTCGTTTATAAGAATTTATAAAATTTAAAAGTGGTTTATTAACATTTGTAACATTGTGTTAAAAGATTAAAAAATTAGTAATTGTTTTATGAAATTGGGAAACGAACAGTTAGACGTCCGAGATACGATAACGGAAAATAGTTGTGTATTTTAAGTTAGGAAAAAATCTGATCGAAAACTAAAAATCAAGTCTTTGGTCTCTATGAAAATCAATGTAAACAATAATAAACAGATAAAACAAGACAACGAATACTAATAATAATAATCATACCTTTAATGCCCAACAGGTAACACCCAATAACTGAACAATTCTTTTGAATTTTTTACAAAAATTGTTCGAAATGACCTCCATCTCCACGTATACACATTTTGGTACGTCGAACTAATAACATACTCCGTTCAACACATTTGGTAAATTAGGATCATTTTTTATGGTTTCTATGCACATTAAAATACGTCGTTGCAATTGTTCTAAAGCTCTTCCGCACCAGCTGCATTTCCACCATTTTCTGCATGTACCAAGTCCATATCCGCGAGCTCTGGATAAGTGCAATCTCCCATAATGTCCAAAATCTGCGTTTTAAAACACCACACTAAACTGCGAATTAACGTTATCAATAAAGAAAATAAAAAGAAAAACTTGGTCCAAAATCCAAAAAGTAACACAAAAAGCACGAACGAGAAGTAGTGTCTTACGTAACCAAGTACTAACGACTTGAAGTCAATAAAATAAATCTTAACATAAGTGGCACAAAATTCAAAAAGAAAAGCAACAGACAAAACCAAGGAACGGGTACGTCACGTGATGCGTACGTTCTTTATCAAGTAAGCACAAAACTGAAATTATTACTTGAGAATATTACAAAGGAGAAATAGCACGCCTAATAGGATAATTGGCTGCGAAGAAGCTAAAAACATGACGATATCCTCTGTCGGTCGCTTTTAACTACTTTGTCGGCATACTTATTTGCAGGAATGTCAGAGTATCTCGTGCGACAAGACGCGAGACAATAAAACCTACCCCAATATGCCAGCAGTTCTCAAACTAAGTTATTAAGTATTTTGGAAATATTTGTTTATTTTTTCTCTCCAAAACTATGAGCTTTAGACCCTATGTTATATAAGGTTTTTTTTGTTTGTCTTGTCGTTCCCTACCACCAGTTTTTTTTTAATGACATGAAACTAATTACACCCTGTATAGGTAAGCAACAGATTAAGGCCGAAAATGTTTAAAAAAGTTGGAATATTTTTTCCGGTAGGACCCGAACGCCGGACCGTGCGCATGCGAAGTATTTCTTTTCCCTCCATACCAATTGAGAGCTTATCTAAACTTTGGTTCAGACGCTATAAGTAGTTTGTCTTTTAGCGAGGAAGAGCTGTAAACATAGAATTTACAAACTTTAATATCTAAGTAAATTTCGCTCAAATTTAACAACGTTTGCCTTTTCGAAAAGCTATAATTTACATCGCAGAATTGATCAGTTATCTATTATTATTTTTAGTTGTACACACCATATTTTTATTTGTATGTAACATACTTATAATGAAACATATTCTTTATAGGATTTTGCAAACAGCAGAAAAAACTATCTATGAGAACTAAAAGAAAAACTATTTGTAAAATTATTGATTTACAATTCTCATTGTAACACTAGTTTCCACACAGTCCCCTACGGCTATGCAGAGTAAACCAGTATCCACATAGCCCCTATGGCTATGAAGATTCAGTTAAAATGAAAACAAAGGCCTAAAATGAATATGTTTACATACCACATCTCTTAAAAAAAATGAAATGTATCATTTTGTTTCTTGGAAATGCTTAGCCCTTGAAGCGAGGCATGTAAATGAATTCATTTTAGGCCTTTGTTCTCATTTTAACTGAATTTTCATAGCCGTAGGGGGTTATGTGGATACTGGTTTGCTCTGCATAGCTGTAGGGGACTGTGCGGAAACCAGTGTTACAATAAGAATTGTCCAATAAGAAAGACAAATTCATTTTAGGATTTTAATTGCTAGTTTAACCAGAATTCAGGTTGTCCAACACTAGTTTCCACACAGTCCCCTACGGCTATGCAGAGTAAACCAGTATCCACATAACCCCCTATGGCTATGAAGATTCAGTTAGAATGAAAACAAAGACTTAAAATGAATTTATTTACATACCTCGTCTTTTGGAAATTTTTTCATTCGAATGAATTACATTTTCATGAAATCAATTATTCTATTTCTTGGAAATCACCGGTGATTGTGAATATTGTTGCTAAACTGGCTTCCGTGTCACAACGGGGGGTTTCTGTCAACCTGGTCTGGATTAAAACACATTGTGACCTGTATGAAAATGAAATGGTCGACAAAATGGCTAAGGAAGCCTCGATAAGTGGTATTCCCCTTCCAGTTAAAATATCTGCTACTGATTTATTTACCATATACAAGAAAAGGCTCCTTAAGAGATGGCAATATCAATATGATCAGAAGTACAAGGAGCGAGGTACAAATTATTATCTCCTAAACCCTCTGATCGCTGAATCTAGATGGCAGGACAGTTTTCCAGTTTCGAGACCATTTTATTCTACTATCACACGTCTGCAACTTAATCACGGTAGACTTCCAGATCACTTATTTAAAATTGGAATTCTAAATAATGATCTATGTGCTTGTGGGCAGAAAGGGGATATTAATCATATTTTATTCAATTGCTCTTTACACATCCTTGAATCAATGAGCCTGATAAGTGAACCAAGAGATATGGGTTTTCAGCTACCAATGAATCTTAACTATGTTCTTTCAAGCAAAAATGTAAATGCCTACCGGGCAATTTATAATTTTTTATCTCGATGTGGTATAGTGGTTTAACAGTAGTTGTCGGTCGTCAGTCTTTGCTTGTGATATTTCCTAATATGCCTTTGTTTTTATATCCTCTGTGGTTTAACCTATTATCCGCGGTTCAGTCTATGTGTAATTTTAAATCGTCCTGATGAACCCCTGGACGTGAAATGTGTGTATCCTTATTATCCTGAATACTTTCTTCTTTTTCCCTCATTTGTGTAGTTGGCTGATGGAATTCATCCAAGGCCAAAAATTGTTAAAAAAAAAAAAAATTCTTGGAAATGCTTTAGCCTTTGAAACAAGGTATATACATGAATTCATTTTAGGTCTCTATTCTCATTTGAACTGAATCTTCATAGCAGTAGGGGGTTATGTGGATACTGATTTGCTCTGCATAGCCGTAGGGGACTGTGCGGAAACTAATGTTACAATGAGAATTGTCCAATAAGAAAGACAAACTCATTTTAAGATTTTAATTGTTAGCAAAATCAGAATTCAGGTTATCGAAAGAATGCAAAGATTGCAAATCAATAATTTTACAAATAGTTTTTCTTTTAGTTCTCATAGATAGTTTTTTCTGCTGTTTGCAAAATCCTGTAAAAAATATGTTTCATTACAAGTATGTTACATACAAATAAAAACATGATGTGTACAACTAAAAATAATAATAGATAACTGATAACTGAATTCTGCGAGGTAAATTATAGCTTTTCGAAAAGGCAAACGTTGTTAAATTTTAACTCGTTTTTTAACATACTTAGTTGAAACTATGTTGACAAAGTTCATTTATATACTACTTATTTTATTTCTATTCCTTGTATTCTGCTATAAGAAAATTTCGACTTAACCTATATCATGTAATGTGGTTAAATGGATTAATAAAATTATCCTCCCACTCCAGGATCTTCCTTAGAAATTAATAGACAGAATATTAGATACTAAAGTATTATTGTTATTATTATTATTATAAAAGACATTTGTTAGCGAAATTGAGAGCTGACACGCGGGATGTGCAATAAATAAATAATATGCAAATTTGATAAATACATCATCTTCCCAACCATCAACCAAAACCAAATTAGTATTCTAAAGTACGATATTTAATTATTTAATGATATATATTATTAGAATAGTGTGATATCACCATGTACACACGTCTTGATTTTAAATCGATTAGATTAATATTAAGGAAATACTGAGTCAATAATATTATAAAAACTGTTAGAAACATGTTCTATCAGTATGTGGTCTACAGAGAATAAAACGTAGTTAAGTCCCACGGTGTATAATTAATTACTGCTGGCTAGATACTTTTTCAAGTGAACTCATAAGTTCGCAAGGTATTTCTAATTTATGTGCAAAATCGGAATACAAATGAGCTCAATTTGGGATTTATTACCAAAGCCCCTCCTAGTGATTAGTATTCAGCAACGAAACTGTATCATTTATCTGCAAAAAATAACTACATATCCCTAGTAGGCGCTACATTTGTATTACAGCTTCCTGACAGCCATTTATCTTAGTCACCTGCTCCGGACCTAAAATGTTGCTATTCTGCCTCGTTTCCGTCGTTTTAAACATTCTAAAATTAGCATGGACATGTTATTTACATTAACTAAATGTAAATTTCTTGTTGAACATCTCGTATTATTTTTATTGAGTATTTAATTTTAGATAATGGGAGTAGCGCAAATATATATATATATATATATATACTCCGAAAAGAGTAATCCGAGATCCATGATATACATGGACAACCTGAGATCCACCCGTTAAAAATTAGTTAGAGACAAGACAATGTGGGCTTTTAATTACGGCAAAAATAGTCTCTAGAATTTAATAAGAGGGGTAAGATTTATCCATTATTGTGAAAGTTATAATTGTAGGTGAATTGCAACATTACGAGATCCATGTAAAATAGAATAATATGGGATCCGTTGGGAAATACAAAAATATATCTACGTAATTTTGCGACACGCGAGATCCTGCAACGTTGCCCACTTTACGGATCTCTTTTTGTTATAGTATGACCTTATTTACACTCAGTGTATATATTGTCTATAAGTTGTTTCAGGGATGTGCTGTTATAAAATATTGGTTAAACTTAAAAGAGTCTGCTAAATACTTCATACAAAGCAGTTGTATACCAGGTGGCACAGACCATACGAACACTCTTGTAACTTTTGAATGGATCAGTGGACTATTTCAGATTTATTGTAGTGATATTAAGTGGGTTTGATAAGTTAAACCTGCTCAGGGCCAAGTAATTCAAAATAATTAATAGTCTAATTGAATAACAAATTTTAACACAAAAGTTCCATTCAAAAATAGATATAGTTCTTAATGAGAAACTAATATCGCTGTACTTGTAGGTACTAAAACAAACAAAAAATAAAATCGAAATATATATCATATGTGTTTAGGCCAGTAGGATCCACAGCTGCAAAAATATAAAGGTTGTACGATTTAAAAATTTGATTTTGTTGTAAATTGCATCGAAACCGGAAATCGATCGTTTGCGTCAATTAATGTTAAATATCTCACTGTACCAAATTTCAAAATAATTCCCTCGTCAATTGAAAAGTTACAAAAGTGGACCATCCGGTATATTAACACAACATCAAGACAGACGTTCTATGACCCATGTAATTATTATTCTAGTCGGCCTCTTTTTACTATATGGTACATTTAACAGCACCGCGCCATCAATCGCGGTTGCGTGTTAAGCTCAGCCTTGTGAGAGGACTAGATTTAACAAAAAGAAAAAATCGGCTTAACAAGTAGTGTAAATTATATATTATATAAAACTAATATCTGTATTGTATGAAGAACTACTACGTAAGTAAATTGTTGTTAGCGTGCTATGCTAGAAAGTTATATGTTTGCCTTGGGTAGAAATATATAATTACTTCCACATCCACATAGTGGAGTGGAAGTATAGTTAGTAATCGTAACAAAAATTTCAATTTTTTTTTTGTTGAAATAGGTTTGGAATATCATGAAGTGTCGAGATGTTAAATTTGAGCGAAAAAAAAAATTCTGTCTGTCGGTCTGTAACTTTTTTTTTGTGCGCACGATATCACTGGAAGGGTTAAAGATATTGACTTGAAATTTTATACACATATGTACTACAACGAGATCTGGAACTGAATTGTTTTTTGAACTTATTCGGTGAAGAGTGGGGGTAAATAGGAGAAAATAATTAAAGCCACCTGGTAGGAGCATACAAATTTGGGATTTGGTGTATATACTAGAAGCCAAGGCCTCAGATTTTTTATTAATATTTCCATCACCAACCGCCCCCCACTCCATTATGAAAGGGGTTAATAAAATAAAATTGAGACATTCACTTGAAATTTGGTACACGTATACATTATAGCGATATCTAGAAGTAGATTATATTTTGAGAAGATTTTGTTGAAAGGTTGGGGGTTGAATAGAGATATATAGGGGAAAATAAGTAAAGCAAGCTGGTAAGAGTACAGAAACTTGAAATTTGGTGTATATACTAGAAGCTAAGGACTCAGATTTTTTTATAAAATTTCCATACCCCCCTCACCACCCCACGCCATCAAAAAAAGGGGTTGACAGAATAAAATTGAGATATTCACTTGAAATTTGGTACACGACACCTGGAACTAGATTATATTTTGAAATAATACCGTTGAAGAGTTGGGGATTAAATAGGGTTGAATATGGCAAAATAAGTAAAACAAGCTGGTAAGAGTACAAAAAGTTGGGATTTGGTGTATATACTAAGCCTCTAATTTTTTAATAATATTTTTTAACTCTCTCACGGCCCCCACTCCATTATTAAAGGGGTTGATAAAATAAAATTTAGATATTGACTTGAAATTTGGTACACATATATGTTATAACGACATCTGGAACTTGATTACATTTTGATGTGATTCCGTTGAAGGGTTGGGGCTTAAATAGAGGTGAATATGGGGAAATAAGTGAAACAAGCTGGTAAGAGTACAGAGACTTAGGATTTGATGTATGTACTAGAAGCCAAGGCCTCAGATTTTTTTATAACATATTTGAACCCCTCCACTACCTCCACACCATTATTAAAGGGGTTGATAAAATATAATTGACATATTCACTTGAAATTTGGTACGCGTAGGTATTATAACGACATCTGGAACTAGATTATATATTGTGATGATTCCGTTAAAGGGGGGGGGGGGTGTATTGGGGACAATAGGTGGAGGAAGCTAATAAGAGTCCAGAAAATTTTTGGCGTATATCCTAGAAATCAACATTTCAAATTTTTTTTGATATCTGCCTCAAATATTATTAAAGTTTTATGACCAATTATTTCTACATGCTAAAATGCAAATATAGTCAAAATACTTTCCTTTAAAGAGACTTGGATGGAGAATCTGGATGTGGAAGTAGTGATCCCTTAGGCAGCGGTTTTTTAAATTGCTTAGTTCTACACTTTTCATGGTTACATACCTTCGTGAATCAGTTATTAATTAATCGATTTATTTGAAACTTAGGTAAGTTGTGCATCTCTTCAAGATAATTGAAAGCACATAAACCTATTTAATTTATTCCATAGAATTAGCGGAAAAATGGAGTCACTTTTTAAGTAAATAGGGATTTAAGGAAATGTTACCACCATCCTTAAAAACCAAATTGCGTCAATTTGAAAAAAAATCATATTTTTATTTTTATTATTTTGTTTAATAACAGAAGTAAACTAGAAATGCTATATTCTTGCACTATTGAGAGGCTATGTGGATGCTAGTGTTACAATAAGAATTGTGACATAAGAAATATACCAATTCATTTTTGAATGCAGATTATCAATGAAATGCCAAGATTGGAAATTAATATTTTTAGATAGAGTTTCTTTTTATTTTCCGTGAATTGCTTTCTGCTATTTGCCAAATTCTATATATAAAGAATATGTTTTATGCCTATATGCAAACAGAAAATAATTTACTTTAAAATGTTAGAAAATACTTGGAAGTACTTTATTATCTAAATGATTTATTCATAGACGTACATAAAAAATCCAGAGATTAAAATACCATATTCCCATGTATTTTAAACCGCCGAACACGATTTGGGATCTAAATTGCAAAATTTCGCACATTTTTTTTAAATCGCGACAAACATATTTAGGCATTAAATACGATGTTTTTCGCGATTTAAAAAAATGGTGAGAAACTTAACAATTAGCACCTCAAATTCGTGTCCAGCAGTTCAAAATATATGGGAATATTGTATTGTGATATCTGGAATTCATCAATATTTTTCTATTTTTTATTGGTGAAAACTCGGCCATAATTAGCACAAACGAAACATGAAATATATTAAAGTTTTATCAAAAATTAAATTTTGATTTACAAGGAGACCAACAAATATGGAAATAATACACCAACTGACAACTAGAAGAGATGAAAACATCAGGGGAGTTCGATCTCACCTGATACAGGAGTTAATACAAATTTTGAATGACAATAAAATGAATGAAAATAAAAATAGCGAATTGCACGTTATCTTGGACTATAACCAAACTGACGGGTCTGACATATGCATTAAGTCTATTTTGACATGAATTATGTTCGATAAAATTAATTAACGCACACAAAATTCACGCAACGATGAGTTTTCAAAAAGACCGCATAGCTCCCGGTCTATTATGGAGATACTGTAATGAATGTATCAGTCAATGGTTTTTGCCTTCTATGTATCTATAAAATAAATATCTTTTACCCTATTAAAACTTTATAGAGAGCCATACCCAATTGCAATTCATACACAAGGTCCCAGATACAATTTTTATCATTAAAATAAAATAAAAAGGCGATATTAGGCAAACAAATCTTGGAAAGGGCAAAAGTAATGCTTTGTTTCGGGTATAACTTTTATTATGATTTTTACTTCCCTCGCATACCGAAGGGAAGTATTGTATTCGAGAAAAAATCACCCTCCGAGATTTTTTCGGATTCTGACGTTTCAGATCACGTAGATTACGAAAATATAGGTTTTTCAATTCCGTCAGTCTGTCTGTCTGTCTGTCGGTCTGTCTGTCTGTCTGTCTGTCTGTCTGTCTGTTGGTGCATTTACTAAAAAACTACTTGACGGAGAGCAGTCAAATTTGGCAGGTAGTTGACGCTACTGTCAGCGCAGAACTGGTAGAAATTTCACTGGAAAATATACAGGGTGGACCGTCTAAATGGAATAAATAGTGAAAAAAAATTTTTTTCCCTCAAATTTAAAATTTCCACGTTTCATGACGCGCTAATCCTATTTCGGGAAAAAAAAAATTTTAAATTTTTTTCACCATTTTTGAAAAAATTTTTACCAAAAAAATTTTTTTTTGCTCAAATTTAAAATTTCCACGTTTCATGACACGCTAAACCTATTTCTGAAAAAAATTTCAAAAAATTTTACCACTAAAAAAAATTTTTTTCTTTGTTCAAATTTAAAATTTCCACGTTTCATGGCATTCTAAACCTATTTTGTAAAAAAAAAAATTTTGAAAATTTTTTACCAACATTTTTGAAAAAATTTTTACCACTAAAGTAGATGGGATTTTTTTCTTAAAATTTTAAATTTCCACATTTCATAGCGCTCTAAATCTATTTTTTAAAAAATTGAAAATTTTTTAAAAATGTCGAAACAAATTTTACCACTAAAATAGATGGAATTTTTTTTTCTTTGTTCAGATTTAAAATTTCCACGTTTCCATGGCATCCTAAAATTATTGAAACAAATTTAAAAATGTTTTTGAAAAATTTAACAAAAAAATTGAAAACGTGTTTAGGTAATCTATCACTATTATAGAATAGCCGAAATATTTTTTTTTCAAATTTAAAATTTCCACGTTTCATGACATTTAAAACCTATTTCGGAAAAAAAAAATTGCCACATCCTTTCACCATTTTGGAAAAAAATTAAACACTGGAATAGAGCGAAACATTTTTTTTTGCTCAAATTTAAAATTTTCGCGTTTCGTGACATTCTAAACCTATTAAAAAAAAAAGTTTTGAAATTTTTTTATATTTTTTAACCACCACTATACTTCCACTCCATTACGTGAATGTGGAATTGAAAATGTGACAGATGGCAATAATATTTGGCATATGCACCTATTACATACTTTTATTGAATAATGGCATCCCAAGAAATAATTCAGTCATGGTGGACATATGTAAAGGTATTTGCGCAAGCCTTCCATATTTGGCACCTGTTATTTAGTATTGAACTTTTGCTGTTGGATGAGCACTCTGTATATTTTTTTGACCAAAAGTTATCAGGTTTTTTTGTAATAATAGCAATAACTATATTCCGATCTGTATTCTCAATGTCATTTCGTAATTAATAATTTTTTAGAGTGACCACCATGCACAAATAACGAGGGAAGTTCTGTGTAAATAACTTTACCGATTTTTTAAAATATTTATGCCACTAATGCTCAGAAATGATAAATTCAATATTTTTTACCAAGGGTTGAAACTTTTGGTGTCAGTTTGGTTAATTTTTTCGGATTTAGCAATTTTTTAGGAAATGTTTAAAGCTTACGTATTATAAGTGTATTAAAATTGCAGCGTAAAAATAAATCATTTTGTGTTATACCTAAGTAATAGAAGAATTAGATTTTATTTGTACCCAAACCCGAAGCAATCACATATATAACCAAAAATCGTAATTATTTTTCAAATACGTTCCCGTTAGAATTTTGTCCTAATTTAATAAATTAATTAGGTACGTAAACATTTATTTTTTTTAAATAGACCTTTTCAACAAAATCCAAGGGAAGTCACGGACACGAGGTCTTCTTTCGAGACTTCGCGCAAGTTTCTCCACAAAGTACTTAAACCACCTTACAATACTGAATAATTAACACACTCTGTGTCATATAGAAATTAATTATTCTGCCTAGTAACGCAAACTTTTACTTCCTTGTTTTAACGCTAAATAGACATGTCGTTTACTTCGTGTTCAAGTTTCCATTATCATTGCACTCGTTCTAATTTAAAATCCGTTGTGTTTAATATTATTTGGTTAAAAGCTGATGTACTTATATAAAAGCAAAGGTATTTGCTGCTACAAATAAATCCAAACAGCATTGCCAAATTTCGGATCTCGTTTGATCTTAAAAGGTACCTGTTTGCTAAATACATAAGTAGCATCTGCGCCACCATACTGTCAAACACAGAACTGCTACGGTTTTATACATGGGAGAAAACAAGGAAAATGAGCTCCGCATAATATGTTGCCTATAGCATCCTGACACCTTAAATACACCAAGTAATAGACAATTACGATCTGAGATCCGGGCATCGGATCTCATGATCTCACATTCCGCATGTATATACAAAAACTGATCCCACATTCCGCAATCCGACATATATATATATATATATATATATATATATATATATATATATATATATATATATCTAGGTTCTACAATTATGGATGTAAAGTATTGCCGTCGTCATCACTTGACAACTCTATTAATTTGTAAGCGTACGTATAAACCAATCTTAATATACGCTTTCACTTAGTAGAACAATAAAATCAGCTTCTGTAAAAAATGGAAACAGCTTAGATGTAAGGTTTCATGGCAGAAATAAATTACAATGATATACTATTCAACAACTTCAACATACAAAAAATTCGAGCCAAACTGTTTAGAGCAATAAATAGTTTTTTGAAAATATCTCAATAACTGTTGATTTTAGCAAAAAAATACTTACATAGCAATTAAAGCTGATTAAAATATTTTTAATTAATACCAATTTCCTCCCATAATAACCACTTTATTTATTTTACTATCAATTCGAATTCTCGCTACTGGAGGAATTTTATCTGAACTATGGTAAATATTAACGGTTCCCAATTTCCAATATAATGATAAAATTCTTTAATTATTGACTGCAAGTAGTTATTGGGGGTGGTTCAAAAAAATTTTTGTTTCGATAATAGTTTGGGCACCCCGCAGTTATTTTTTACCTTCCCCTAGTATTATTACAGTAAAATTTCAGCTTTCTACCTCAAGTGCAAGGGAGTACTCAACCACCCTTTAATATCCTAAATTTTATTGTTTTGGCGAATTTGATTGAACTTTGATTTGAACATTTTGAGGAATTTAATAAACTGTTAACCTACGATGAGGAGGAGAAACTATTTTTGCTGCAGGTTATTGAAGCAAACCGAAAAGCGGTCCCTACTGAAACAACCAAAAAATCGATAGTGAAAGCGGTTTTTGATTAGCTGTTTCTGATTAGGATATTTTTTAGATATAATATTCTCTACTATAAATTTACGTTATAATCTACTTCTTAATAAGAAATATCAACAAAATTTATTTAAATATAAAAAAATCTGTATTATATGAATTCCTGAAAAAAAATTTTTCCAAAGAAATACTGTGGCTAAGTCTAAAGAAACTGGAGGGTGCCTAGAAATCCAAGAAAAAAATTGTTTTTCACATAGCATTGTGAACCACTCTATTGGTTATTGAAAAAAATTATCGTTTTGAGCATTTTGCTGTAAAAGACTATTTAAATATTTTAGATTCCAATTACTACTGCAAAGCCTAAAGTTCTTGACAACCACCAAAAATGTTTAAAAGATTTTTTCATGTGGCACTGCAATGGCCACTCTGGGATTTTAATGAATATGCTAGAAGAGCTGTAGACCTTCTGTAGACAAACTTATTAGGAAGAGATCAGAAACCATATTTTAAGCAAGGGGTGCCACGAAGCAATTATTGTAGACAGAGATGAAAACGAGCAATCTGTGAATATTCAAGTTATTTCTTGTTTGTTAATTTCTCATATTTTAGGGTTCCATCAATCAAAAGGAGAAACGGAACCCTTATGAGATCAGTTGTTTGTCCGTCTGTATGTCTGTCATAGTTAAATTCCTATGAATTAAATACAAGTATGAAGGTGAACGGCGTTGTTATAAAGCTTACTAACCCGCATATATTCCAGTAGTTAGAACCTCTAACATAATTCAGCTGGACTAGATTTTGATTTTTGATCAAGTTGATTTAGTCGATACAACCACAGTAGAGAGAAGACCAGTAGTCCCACTTACTCTTGAGATTTGTTGTACTCGATTTTATTTTTTATGAATTCACTGCGCATCCGACATTTGTATCCCACGCTCATCTACACTGCTCGAGCTAGAAAATGCTAATAAACTGGCCAACACTTACAATGACACTAAATTATTTTTGTTCGAAGATATCCTTGGCAGATGATTTTTTTTGAGATTTGTTTTGAGATTGAGTTGTTTACTGATTAATCAATAAGTGACGAATTAAAATTTGACCTACATTTACTTATATTTATTACATAACATCCGCGTCTGACGTCACAGACTGAAAATGTATGACTTTATATTATTACCAAGGGGTCATAAGCACCAAGCACCTATAAAAATTTGTGCACGGCTGCCGAATAGGCCGCGGGCTATCGACTAAGGCTGCTGCGCCTGCCAATTACATTACCTGCCATGTCAGGAGATTACCTAAAAGTTGTACAGCGATGCCGACGGTGGAACACAAATGTGTACAGCTTGCTACAAATAGGTGCCTGCTTGCAAATAAATGATGTGTCAGAATTGCAACTAACTGATATAGGTTATTGTCTGCTATACAAATTGAGTAACAATAATAATATCTGTAGCAAAACAAAAATAATTTAGTTCGAATGTATGCAACCCGTTTGACAAAATTTGTGTAGGTTGTTGCCTATGGCGGCGGCGCTATGCTGGTATCTAAGTGCACTTGGAAATGAATAGGTATAGGTATTGCAAAAATTGCCTCTTTTTTGATGAACACTACTTCTTTTTTTTTTTGTGTAACTTTTTGCCAGGCTGACTTCCTGGTGAGAGAGCACTTCTTAGAGATAATTATCTGGGCAAGTCTGCTAGTTATATACCTTTTTGGTTCTAGTAATAGTTATATTGCTGAATAGTTTTTATTATTGTGCCTGGTCATTTTTATAGGTATGCATATCGTTTAATAAATGTACCTAATCATGTTTGTACTTTTTACTTAAATCTTTTAATATTTTTGTAGCTAGCGACTAATAAATCTACTAAAACAACTGGGAACATAATTATACGTAATTAATACAAATTACTAGATCCGACTCTAATAATGTAAGCATATTTTTTTTAAATTTTTACATCTCTACCTAATAATTGAAGGATGGAGTGCGGATTAGTTTCTTAAATAAAACTAGGAAACTAATTAAATAATATATTCAAGTTAGCCAGTACCACTACTTTATGAAAGTCAAAAATACATACAATTGTACATTACATCATATAAAGTCAAAGTAACAAGCACAAAATCACAAAATAGTATATGATGCAACAGGCACAAAATGATGCTCATCTTGCACGAGTGTGGAAGTTTGCAAGAGTCGAGGGTGAATTTTGCAATTGACACTAGTGCAAAGTTACCATTTTGTGTGAGTTGCATACTACAATTTTTGTACAACATATTGTTTCTGTTTAATATACTGCAAACATTGATACAAAGAAATAATTCGTTAGCTAAAAAAATGCCGGCAGAAACAAACTGTTGACATTTTATCACTCTATCAGTGGACGTCAAAGAGTCATTTGAATTTTCATGAAGTTTGATAGTCGCTGTATAATTGTTATCGAAAAATTTTGAAATTTAATGTAATGTTGGGTTTTCGGACTGCTAATTTTAGTTGGAAGTCTTCCTGATCTGTCGGACTTGTAGGACGTTCAAAGCCAATCATCTCCTCACCTGCCTTGTTACCTAAACAATAAAATTAAAAATTAGTGCAGTTTTTAAATATTTGTAGGTACGATACACATATATATTCACATTTGTATTTTTGTGGAAAAATTTTAAATTTATGTCGACAGTTAAAGTACTCTATAAAACAATTAGAGTTATTCAAAGTTAACAGTATTACTGTGAAGTCTTTGGTGATGATTTAGATCTTGAAATTAATGTGATATCTTCTGGAAATAAGTACTCTAAAACTTAGACCACGTTAACCACTTACATCCTTCATATTATTCTATTTGGTGCCGTTATGATACATATAAGTATTATATACATACCAAAAGCCTCATGTTCATCTTCAAAAGATAATCTCCTAGGATAATATGTTGAGGGACCAGGAGCATCAAGAACATTAATATCTTTTGAAATACTAGCAGCTGTTCTATCCATTAATGTTACTTGTGATAATAATTCTAAAATTGGAAAAGTACATAAGTGTTGCAAGAGAATTACAAAGTATATAAGTACCTATATCTTCAATATCTCCTGTAGAATCATCATCAGAACTGTTTCTTTGTCCCTCGTATAAAGCACTGTTGATTTCAAATATAAATGGAACTGTGTCTCTTTTTAGGCGATTTTCTTGAATATTCAAAATGTAAACTACATATTCTAAAATGTTCATATGTTGCAGTATGTTGAATTGTAATTATTCAAATCTGAATTTTTTACATTTGCTTTCCATAATAAGCACCTAAAATATAAAAATAATACATATAATATGTATATATGGGGTAGGTATGTACTTTAATCACTGATATAGTAGGCATAGTATTAAATCTATAACCCACTAAAAAATATCAATATGATATGGTCAGAATAAGTTTAATTATTTTATAAGAAAACAGATAGGTATATATATTTTCCTCTTATTTTGAGCCATAACCTCTAATACCTTATTCTCTTCTTTTTCAAATTTAGTAAGTACTTAGTATTTAATTTTTAGAAATCTATTTTTAATTTAGGAAAATAGCAGTTACCTACATAAAACAAAGAAATTGCGTTATAAATGTGATATTTTACCATTATAATAACCTAACGTAACGTAACCAAAAACTTTAGGATTCCATGAGCTGTTTTTATTTACAATTTAACTTTGTTGTCACTTATATTTTTTTTAAATCTTTTAGTAGGTATACAGAGTATGTAACCACCTAGAAAAAGTATAAAACTTACGTATCTATTTTCGTCCTTAGGAAATCTAAAGAAGGTTATCTCAGGGCATTTCCTGGAATTACGTTTGTATGCAATTTTAATCATTGTTGTAAAACATACAAACACAAAGTAAATATTGTCAGAAAGTAATTAGTCTACTAAAAACAAATACTAGGATGTTGGTATAATTACTATTACAAAACACAAAAATACAACAATGGCGTCTGCTACAGAAATAATATCAACAAACCTTACCACGCCTCCGCTGTTCAATGCGCATCAAGAATTTGTATCCCAGGAGCAGCTTAAGCGCACTGTAAATTTTGACCAAGAAAAGGGGAGGAGTCGAACTACTGGTCTTCTCTCTACTGTGATACAACCCAGTTTTCAAATAATTATTCTTTCCAGAATTTTGTTAGATAGTTTTCGAGTTTTTTCAGAAAACGTATCTCAAGAATTGATTCCCCTCCTCTATTTCCAAAACTGGTAGAACCAAAATTTCAAAAAAACTTGTGGTGATAGGGCTATTGTGGATACTTACGGGAAAACTATTATGATGTTTCCAGCAGCTACATTTTTTGCAAAATTAGTAATAAACGCTGACAGACAGACTTAATGATTATGAAGTTGTAAAAATAACACAGGCACACAACAATTTTTTTTTCTAATCTCTTGATCAGACCACTCTACCCATATGTATCTTGAGCCGCTGGATCCAAATATGGCATCAGAATTGTGCCTACACCCACCAATTCTTTTTATGGTTCAAAAATAGTAAAAAAATGTCAAAGTACGGAAAAATATTGCCCAGCCACCGGGTAAATAAGCTATTTTCTACACTCAATAGCCATATTATAGTAAAACAACCCTACAGGTTATGAAACCTCCCTAAATGATAAAATCCCATGCATCGCGTAAAGAAATCTGAAACATATTTTTCTTGTACTTTCAGTTTGATCACAATCTACCCCTATGGTGCTGCAAAACTACCCCCAGAAAAAATAAGTCATATGGAAATAAATAAAAATAAAGTCCTGCGATTCTCAGCACATTCTGTATATTACAAATTTTAAAACATTTGATTACAAAAAGACAAAAAAATAAACCACTCTTAACTTCCGTAACTCTAAAAGTTATGGAAACAAGGTATCAAGGAAACTGGAGCATTAATATGATGGCTGACCATGATTGAATAATAAAGAGAGATTTAGCGGAAACAGCAAAAAAGACGAAAACCGCCACTATTCGAAAATAAAAGATTTCGTTACAGTAGAAGCAAGTAAAAAAATTTCAGTTTTCTCAATAAAACAACTCTTTTGAGACCGATTTAGTTTAATTCTGATAAAAATTGAAAAAGGTATTGTTGTGTTACAATTTTACGTGAGACACTCTGTGTATTAATGTAATGTTGCCATCCATCATAATCATATATAATTGGGTATATATCCAAGATTTTTTTCTTTTCAATGCCATTAGACTAGTATAGAATGTATGTATATGCGCAAACAAATTAATTTAGAATATATAGATTGAATAGATTCATATTGCAATTTTTTGTTTCAGGTATGTGGTGAACCCCTTAATATGTAAGTAGGTAATTAATTTATATTCCATATCTCAGTTGAACTTCATGAAATATAATCAAAGAATATATACACATCTGCCATCTGGTAGTGAGAGCCCATACTAACCGAACGAACGTCAAGAGAGTTAGTTACAGTTGTGGAATTGAAAACCTTTTCAAACTTAGATTTCTGCTCTTGTCGCTGAATGAATATGCTCTTGACTGCGCTGCCTTTAATTCAACTGCGGCTTGCGCATATAGATGGCGCAACTATTGAAATTTTAAGCTATCTGGGCATTAAATCTAAGCTAGAACTAGACGTAGATTAATATAATTTCCTGTACGATATTAACCATTTTTATAATCTTGGGAAGAAATAAGCAAATATCAAAGGACAATGTAATAGTAGGTAGACATGAAAGATTGAAAGAGATTACGAGCTCTTCAACCGCTTTAGGGTCACGGATAAAAATAATGTTTTGTAGAATTATACTTTTGTGGCAAAAAATTAAAAACTATTATTTCTGAATTTTATATAAGGAATATATTACAGGGTGTCTCGGGAGTGTGGTTCAATACTTCAGGAACGTAGAGTTTAGCTCAATATAATATTTACCCGTAATTTTTTTTTCTAGGGTGTCCCCTTTCGGAGTTACTCACTCACCCTCAGTAATTAAATTTTAAAGAGGTTTTTTACCGATAGCTTCCAAGCTGCTTTATCAATTCTAATACAATTTAATAAATAGTTATTAAAAGTTGAGATTACATTTTTAAATTTCTGAAACATTAAAAAGATACCTACTCTTGTTTGATATCAATAAAGCAAACCGTTTTCATGAAAATTTATTTTGCTGATAAAGAATCATCGAATGCTACCAATAAACGAAATGCAACCGCATGAAAGTTGTGAAAACATGAATAGAATATTTAACCTTTAAGGATAAATAGAAATAAAAATATGTACTTTTAGTGTTCTTTTGATCCAAACTAAACGCTCTTGAAGTATTGCCCCTTACTCTGGAACATCCTGAAATATTGTAATATTTTTGTCTTCAATTCGTGAAATGGATAATATTTTTTAGTATCGTTTAGTTGAATTTGATTTGAATATGTAAATATTCAGCAGAAAACATTTAACAAAACAATATTCATTATACTTATTTCACTTAACGAAAACACTGTTTAGAATTTTAGATTTTCCAGCATTTATTATATTTAACCGCAACATATGTTTCGCCAAACATGGACCTCTTCAGATGGTGAAGTGAAAACTAAATATAAACATTATACAGTATATCCTCATACTAAAAGCGAGACATTTCTGAAAATAGCGCACTAATTTATGTTACTATTAGTGGAAATAATTAAAATTTATTATGTGCCTCGACAAATTATTCCAAAACAAATTAAGCATTAGTGAACTATTAATTACAATTTATTGTTTAACAAATAATTAGATTTTTATTTTCATCAATACAACAACTAAAATATATTTTGACTATTTTTTATTAGCTTTAAGAACCTTAACAAGTTTCTATGGGCCTTTATGCCAAGAGAAAGGTCTCTATTACATGTCACATCACGTATTCACTATAGACGATAAAGAAGATTAATGCTCCTTATCGGAGTATTAAAAATATTATTATTTTTATTCCTAAATAGTTAATACCGTTCCCATATTGCCGTCTTCGCTAAGTTCATTTCCTATAGAACCATTATTACATCATTACAGTTTGCTATGTTTCGCTTTGTTCAAATATCTTGCAGTATAAATGAATAATACAAATATAAAAAAGACACAGCAATAAAAGTTTCGCAAAGCATCTGAAAACGCAAAAACTTTCATATCGACTACAGAAAAACGAACATTGGGTGTTATTTAAATAGCGGAGTACGATTTCTCGGATGTTTGTGAGTTGAGCTTTCCGAACGAGAAATAAAAACAAATGTAAGTTCAAACTAGATAGACTGAAAATCAATCCGGTGACCACTCAGACAATTCGACATGGATACAGAGCCAATTTTAAAATTCCATAAAATATCTTTCAAAACTCATACCGCCGAAGTTGATTTTAGGTTTTTTGATACTATTGCGGAGTTCACGTATAAAAATGATTTAAGCGTTACATTTTTACAATTCGTACGTTGGGCTATAAAAGATCAAACGCTTTAACTTACCAATGCAAAACATGATTTATATAGTCTGCGCTTTTATGCCAAAATTGAGAGGTTTAGAGTATCAAGTAAACATAGTAAAATTCTTTACGTAGACAGTATCTGGATCGACTATATAGATTGCAGATCAGTTATAGTTACCCTATGCGATGTTAGTGGTTAAAGTGAACAGAGACTGTGGGTCTCAAAAAAAATTGACAACTAGAATAAAATTATAAACACATTCTAATAAAAGTAAAATTAAAAATTAATAAATCCCAATATAAAATAATAAATATCACTGTTTAAGGTATATTTTCTGATGATACAGCTTCTGGTAAACAAATTAAGGAAAGCAGTAGAGAAGACATTAAGGAAGAAATAGTATTTAAATAATTATTCGACTAGATATTGTCTGTAATTGTTTATTTGTGGCATATTCAGATTTTCTTACTTTTTATTGGGTACCCACATAACAAAATGATATGCAATGTACATACATTCTATCTTCAATCTATGGATATGTATATCCACAAGATGGAGATAGTATATCTAATGTACATCTAATGGATGTGGAATTAACATTCCCAGCATATACGTTTGTCGCCGACTTCCAGATCTATTTTATATCCAGTGAATGTACATAAACATATACAATGTACATTAACTGGATATGAAACACACATGATATACAAAATTGCATATTTTATGAATATACATTACATATCTCTGAAATAGTTTCCACGGACATCAAAACACTTATTGAACACTGCACTCGACGCGTGTTGCCCCAGTCATGTTGGCATCATCGGGAGATGATTAAAACGAACAGTTTTAATCATCTCGATGATACCAACATGATTGGAGCAGCACGCATCGAATGAAAGTGTTCAAGTGTTTTGATGTTCGTGGGAACTACTTCAGAGGTATCCGATAGTATCCATATAAGAGGTAATAAAACACAGATAGCTTAATAAGAAATATATTTTATATAACTATTTTAAACATACACAAACTTTACAAAATAACCTAAATTATTACACAATATTTAAAATTTTCAATATTTACATATGCTTTTTTGCCTTCCGGTAGTTTAACAAATTGTAAATATATGTATAATACCTACAATAGTTTCTCAAGTCCTACATATGTGTTTAAAATATTCTCAACCATCAGTAAGTTATATAATATGAGCGAATGTAATTTTTATTCACTATATTTATAAAATACATACCCAATATGACATAACAGCAAATTGTTAGGCCTCTGTCACTTTCCGCCATCTTAACTAAACACACACCTGTCACAATCAGTTAAATATGAAACTTGCAAATTTTTTAACCCTAAAAGAGTATATATTTTCAAATCTAAAGAATTGCATTATAATAAATATACTCTTACATCATGGAAGCTTCATGCAAATGTAACAGCATAATATAGCAATAAGCAAATATAAAATCCAGAGAATGAGAAAGAGTTAACTTCCATCACACATAAACACTATGCACACAACACTACAGGGCTTAATAATGGCTGCCGGTGCCTGGTGCGCCGACGTACTATGCCATAAATTAGTAGCGCATGTGCATCAGATAATGAGATAAAATTCGTGTACGCATATAATTTAATTATACCTTAATGGACATGTTATGTATAAATCATTATGTATATACCTCCAGCAATATACACTGTATATGACGCTGATGGATATCAGCAGCTGAATATACATTCCATATCATATGTATATTTAACAATACATATTCAAATTCCAACACCTAATGCATATGCTATGAATGTACATATCCATGAGATGTTATGTGGGTATTTTGCCACTGAAAAATATTTAAAAATTTTGAATGAAAAAACCTCTGCGCCAAACGGATCAGACAGAGGTTGGTTCTTGAGTACTTGACTGTTTCAAAAAGTCTCACACCTAAAAATATATAAACTAGAACAATGTTATGAACTAAAAACTGAAAATCAAAGCTATAGGTAGTTAACGTTTCGGAAGAGAATCTACTTCCGTTCTCAAAACTTTTTTGGCCGTCAACCATGACAGTTCTTTGTTTATGTATTTCCATGGTTGACGTCCAAAAAAGTTTTGAGAACGGAAGTAGATTCTCTTCCGAAACGTTAACTACCTATAGCTTTGATTTTCAGTTTTTAGTTCATAACATTGTTCTAGTTTATATATTTTTAGGTGTGAGACTTTTTGAAACAGTCAAGTACTCAAGAACCAACCTCTGTCTGATCCGTTTGGCGCAGAGGTTTTCTCATTAAAAATTTTTAAATATTTTTCAGTTGCAAAATACCCAATAAAAAGTAAGAAAATTATTCGACTGATTCAATACGAATATGTTATGCATAAAAATAACAAAACAAATTCAATGGCATTTTCTACTCATCTAGTTGTTAAATTTGTAGAATTATAATATATTTATTTGTTTAAATTAATAGATATTATAAAGAGCGTTGTTCCCACATATTATGTTGACACTTTACTTCTTTACTTATTAAGCATTTCACGTTTTATATTACGTATATTTATAATTAATGCCAATTGATGTTGCCGTACACAAACCGATGTGAGTAAGTAAATCAAATTTAAACCGAAATACTTGTCTACTAAATCATATTAACTCGACTTGGCATTAAACTTTACCCCACACATACAGCATTCATTCTCTTCCGTAAACTATTTTTAAACTTTAATCAAAACGATTAATATTTCAATCCGTACTATTTACGAAAATTTATTTTCGTAACAAAAAACAAAATCGAATTGGGATACACTCTCCTAGATATTCATTTGTTCTACATCAATCATTTACTTATTGATTTCGTATGTATGTTCGCCGAATAAAAAAATTCATTTAACTAAAGTGTCATCCTTCTGTTTATGCAATCAATTGTGCTTGTGGATACTGAAATTCTCTTATTACCTGATAAAAACAGGAGACCAAGAATACTTCATAAATATTAATTTTTATACATAGGTAGGCGTGTTACAACTTGACAAAAATTTCTAAAGTTCATTATATGTGCAACTTCTATTATAAGATAATCTGGTTCCAGATCTCATTATAATACATACGTGTACTTATATATCAAACTAGACCAGATAAACATACACACACAAAAGTTACAGACTGACCGACCGATAGACCTACGGACAGAAATTATTTTTCGGTCAAATTCAAAATCTCGACGTTTCACGACATTCCAAACCTACATCTACCTGTCTAGGGGAATGTGGAAGTAATATACTGTAGTCGCTGGATAAGATGAGGCTACTCAAAAGACTCCACTGAACATACAAAAACGTCAGTTGCAACAAACGTGAGCGGTTACTCAAAAGACAAATGCATGCGCACATATCCATTTTGACCAGTAGCGCAGTGGAGTACAGTTTTAGAAAGAACGGCTAGAACGAGTGGAACTTAATCTGTGCCAGATAGCTTCTTCCTATTTGGCGACTACAGTAATCAGGGTGCTTATTGCTAATTTCTTTCTATTGTATGTTATATTACATTGGTGCAGTGTACTGTTACAAAATCTTCATTTGTTTAGTGCAAATAAAAAAGGACAAAAACTGGCCATAAAAATATCAGATTTCGACGCTATTACATGCTGACAAGAGTACTAAGGAGCCATGCTTCAATTTTTTGCGTATTAGAATTAACAACATAATATATTTTTGATTGATCGATTTGCCAGCGCAATGTAGATATTGCTGCCACTTCAGGAGATTCAATCTGGACGTTATTATATGCCGCTGGACCGGCTGTATACGCTAGATTGGATATGGAACATGTTTGTTGCCAGCAGCGAGAGCCACATGACGCATGGGGTAGGAATATAGGATGGAAAGTGTAGACGTTTGTTAGATGCTTCTTTTAAGTTTCCATCTATCATTATCTAATGATTTATTCTTCTTTTGAGTCTCCTATTTCTTCCGTTTCTGAGCCTAGCAGCGTGCACCTCTTCCTGCCCGCTTTTATTTACCAACCATTCCATAGGTAAATAGCCATTTACAGTGAGAGTGCAAGGAAGAGCTCCGAGAGAACATTTGAAACAACCTGTATACCGATCAGCCAAGGTTAAGTAAAATAAAAAGTAAAATCTGCAAAAAATAAAAGAGATCTAGGAAAACATTTGGGAGGCTCTGTATATCAAGCAGACACTAATTCCTTTGACCTGAGAGATATTTTTGTATTCGTAAATATAAGGACCACGTGACAAGGATTACTAAACCAGTAAATACAACTTATCTTTTCTTCCCTGTGCACATGTTGGCTGCTTCTCTCTTTGTCCCGTAAGATTCCTACACTACTTGCACTCGTTGCCTCACCCTTCTTAAAAACCAGCCCTTCAGTTTATAGTGCACAGTTCATATTATATTGCCAAATGTTTGTGTTCCTTTTTCAAGTTGTTTATATACGCTTTCAGGTGATGCCACATTCAATCGATATATCTTAATCAAATATTAACTACACGAAATAGCCAGAGTCATGCTAATTTATATCAAGCAAACTAGAATAGTCCCCGCTTCAGTTCAACACAATTTCGCACAATTTCTCGTAGTTTTAACAGAGTTTCCGAAACCAAACTCCAACAAAATAATATTATTATATTCAACCGTTTGGAAAAAAAGTATTTTGCCTCCTGCACACAAAGAACCAGTAAAGGTCACATACTAATTTCCAGGCCTCTCAGAGTCCTACTTTATTCTTTTGGGTGTTTTCCACGATAATTTAAACTTATACATATTTTAATAGGCAAAATATTTTCAAATGGAGCACTCTTCATGTTTTTACTTAAATTGTTTGAGCCATCAATTATCTTCACCCTGATCAATCCTAAAAAATTCAAATCGGGAAATGGTGGTGACTATTGATATCAAATTGCCGAAACATTTAAAGTAAAAACATGCAAAAATTTGTAGTTAAAAAAATTGAGTTATGACAGTTTAAAAATAAAGAAAATTGAACCATTGTGGACAACACCCTGTTGCGCGTTAGAAATGTACTTCTGATTTTTTATGTTGCAATTGTAATGTAATATATTACATAAATCCGTACAAATCAGTACAAATATTACTTTCTCGATCTCTGAATTCTTGGACTATAATATTTATCTAAAATTTATATATTAACTCATAGACAATAATAAATGTCATAAGCAGAGATTAAATAACTTTTATTAATTTATGTTTGTTTTTGCATTATTTCCGGTTAGCGTGAAGCCACTAGTCGAGGAACTTTATGTATAAATTAGTTCCCTATTGGGGGAAAACTCACCCCGTGTCGACATTTCAGACAAAGTTTTTGTCAATAAACTGTTGACATACCATTTTTAGTTTAGGCTGTTATGTCTACGATCGTCCTGGCTTCCCCAACAGAAGAGAATTAGTAAGCAAAAATGATAATGTTTAGATTCATATGGTTTAGCTCTATTTTAGGAAATGTTTCCCTTAACATTTGAAAGGGATACCAAAGTCAACGATTTAGGTTTTCTTTACTGCCTTAAGCACTTTTTTTGTTATAAATTCGTTATTAAGATATACAGTAAATATCGTTAAAAATGAATATGTCAACCGTAACCTAACAAGCTTTGAGAGATGATAAGTTTTGCTATATTGACAAGTATTTTTATAAGTAGCAAGTAATATAAAGCTAAAAAGTAAAATAATAATAGAATTAAAGAAAACCAAACTATAAATAGGAAATTAAGAATGTAGTTGTTTTAACTAGTGAAATAATTGATAAAACATTAACAAAAAAATGCTAAAGAATATAAAGAAATAACAAATTCCAGTGTTTACCTTAGAGAATTTATTAAAATTACCATCACATTGCTAAAAAGACACATAAAATGTAAACTGCTGCAGCTCAATTTCAGCAACTCTCAGAGTTTGAAGTAAAATCAAATAATCCCGCACAAAATCATTGTAAAATCACAAAACTAAATTCAAAGTACAAGTTCAATTTATTTGCTGCATAAAAATCCACATCTAGGGCCTGAACATACAAACTGAAAAAGAAAAAGAATTCATTAAAATATAAGTAGATTAAATTATGCATTAAGATATTGTGCAAACTAGCTTAAAATAGAATAATTATTTCTTTGAAATCAGCACTAAAGAACCTTAAAATCGCCACTGAAGTGCTAAAACTAGTCAGTAAAATAATCCATTATTGATTTTTATTCATTTGTTTTTTTTTTTTTTGTAAAAGCTGAAATTGACTAATATTGAGATATTTATTAAAAAGCGCTCATAAACACACTGCCACACCTATTTTGTCCCTCCTCACATACGTTGAACCAATATTGATGCAATTTAGGACAGAATTACTTATCCATCCCCACTGATTTCATCAATTAATTAGTTGTACAATTTGTATATTTTGGTTGCATATATTGATTGGACTATATTTGTGCTCAATGTACTATGGAATAACGAATATTGACTATGGGAAGATTTATTAACCTATTCCTGCATATTTTAAGCGATTTGCTGATTTAATGCAAACAGGAAGTAGATTATATAGATTTATTCTTGCAATGTCTCATAAAAGTGTTTGTGTCTTTTTCAGATGAAATTGTTTTATGGCTTTAGTGGATGTTTCTGTCCTTTTTATAGACGTGAATATTTTTATATGTATCAATGGTTTTAAAAGATATATTATAATTTCCTTATTTGTATAATGACGAAACCAGACAATAACAAGTCTGGCGTGTTAAATATAATTTTTACATACTTATTATTTATACCACAAGACGCTAGTTTTGATTGCAACAAACATCGGCCGAAAGACAAGAGCATTTCAAACCATTTGCAGACTGCAGTTTCGAGGTGTTACCTCTCATCAGTGCGAGAGAAATATGCACTGACGACGCACGATTTTTTTTTCAAATGATGATATCTGTAGTAAAACATATAATGTACCTTGCTAAGTAACTGTTAATCCACGATCCAACAATAAATCTGTGACGTACTTTTTTCCAGTTGCCTATCGCATAGACAAGTGGAAGCGTCACTTTAACGCTGAGCTATATTTCGGTTATATTCGGTTTTTCTCTAGCGCCACCTTTATAATTTTTATGTGGGGTAAAAGTCCCATATTAGCATCTTAACACAGCCTGTTGCAGTAGGGCTGGGATAGCTACGGCGAAGAAATAGATATGTCCAGGGGTCCTGGACGGCAGTAGATTTTTCACTCACATTTAACAGTAAAACGCACAGATCAGTAAATACATAAGTTTATTAAATATAATAAAAAGTACAATAACAATTAAGTAAAGAAAAACATTCAGGTACCAAAAATACTCATATGGAGTTCATTACAAATAATATCAAAACTTAAGATATCTCATTTTATTTTATTTACATGCAGTGCTACGAAAACGACGCAAACGAGGAACCAGGCAGTGAGAAGGTGGTAAACTACTAATTATTGTTATTATTATTTCGGACGCTAGTAGAGGTAAATAGGCAGTTCACAAGGCTGTAACTGAATAAAACTGATATTAAATAAATACAATTGTTATTGGTGTACACGTATGCCTTGGGCAAGAATCCGAAGAATATATAGGATCGGTTCGGTTTGTAGAATAAAAAAAAATGGTAAAAACTACAAGAAAATAAAGTAAACCATCCGGATCGGATAACTTCTTTAGCTAATCATTGATATCAGTTAAAATCATAAAATTCTTATCTCTGTTCAGCTATAAAATAATAAAATTATTTTAAATAAGATTGCTGTAAATCTGCCAAGCCTTAAATTATTTAAAGTCATGAGTAAATGAGTATGGCAATACTTGTACTGGTTGTTGAGCACACGGCTGAGTTGGTCGGCGGTCGGGCCGTTAATGCCACTCTGATCTCAGTGATCTCGGTCTAACAAGAGCTGTCTGTGAAATGAAGTCGGTTTAGAGAGAGGATCTGCGCACGGCAGGATGCACGTCGAGACCACCAGCCACGTGGTATTTTGTCAGAGTTGATGCGGAAAATTTCTAAGTATCAAAATATTTCAATAATCAATGTATTTACGGTATACCTGGATTTTGTACTCAATTCCCGAACTATAACAAATTTCCAAATATTATTGAAAGTAACAGATTTTATTTTAACTCGTAAAAATGCGGAAAAATTAAAATAAAATAAACGAAAAACTGGTTTCTACCACTCGGGCAAAATAGCGGACATTATTTTAACTCATTAAATAGGAAAAACGGTCTTAGTTAAAATAATAGGAATGGAAACAGTTTTACTAGCATTCTCTCGAAATATCATATATGTTCTTTTTCCAAGGTACAGACCTAAGAAAAATTCTTTGAACATAGTTATTTGGACAAAATCTTAAGAATCTAACAGGCCCAACTTTCTTAAAAAGTTCTATTTACTTAATATGAAACTTGCTTTGATAATTCGGAAAACGGTAATTTTATGTTAATATATTGAATCGGAATTATTTTAAATTATCACTTTTATAGACGTATTTAAGTAAGGTATTCTTATCTTTGTAAGTGGAAAAACTTTGACTAGAAACGGTAGCTTGACGGTCGGTATATAATTTAAACTTCATGGTTATCTAGCGGGCGTTTCGGTACGGAGTGTCGATTCAAATCTGTTTCAAATGAAAAAAATGATTTGCTCTGAGCGGCCAGCGCCGTTAGTGTTAATTTTTGTAATTATCCAAATATTATTATTTCGCAAGTAATCTTTTCATGGCCTGGCTTATTACATTTCCTACATAAGGTAGAATCCTACACTGCGGTTAAATATATTGAATTTATGAGAAATCTATAATTGTTGTTTACAGTACATTTAGGTTTCCCAGGATATAATTATTTGACAGATTTGTAAATAATTATCGCGGACACGGTTCTATCCTGCTTACAATGATATTTGACGGTAGGCGGAGACAGTAACGAAGGATAATATTTAGTGAAATTACATTTTGGCATTGAAAAAAAAAGCAGTCTAGCCAGTGAATATAAATTATTTGTTCCTTTTGAAAGGTTTATTTTTTGAGTTGTAGGTTTTTAAAATACTTAATTTAACTTTCCTGGCAGTTATTTAATACCATATACCCTAATTCGGTTACCAACACAGAATGCTTGTGTTGCATGGTTTTGACTACAAACATATTAAAGCTCTTGAACTATGTGATAGCTATCAACAAAGGCTCTGATGTAAAAGCTTATCTTATCGAACGGACGATTCCGATTCAAATTCAAAGTTCGCAAATGGCTGTATGGCTAAAGTTTCCCCTATAATTTGTGAAGTTCAGTCATGCAGTTAAGGCCGCATGCTGGCTTGTTTACAGCTGCAGACGGCACATGAATACACTGGTATTGGAGAGACCCAACATAACATACGTTATCAGGAATCTGACGAGATTCAGGGGGAAATATTTATAGCTGCTTGATACCGCAGACTATGTGTTTAGTCTGCTGATAACTGGTCACTCCATTTCTCTGCCTATAAACTGCATAAAATTGTGATTCACTTCTACCACCGATTGCTGCTAATGTGCAGAAAGTACTTGGATCCATTTTTAAATTGTAAGCATTTCCGATAATTCCCTTAATAGGAATTTATTTGACATTAGTTACTAGCTAACTTTATCCGGCGTTGCCTTAATATTGATATTAAATAATAAAATTCAATTAAGCGGGTTGTGCACAGTGGTCCTAAATCTAGTTTTTTTTGTTAAAAAATGGCTGGAAAACGCAAATCTTGTCGGAAGTGAGCAATTTTTTTTAGCTAAAGCTTGCCGAAATTCCAACAAATCCTCGGAGCCCGAATTCTGAAAAAGAATTTCCTTTTTTATTATTTTAAGTTAAAGGCCAAAAAACAATTACAGTATTCAGACAAAAATAGTTGCCTTGAAGTTTTTTGAATAATAAGAGCTAGTTAGAAAATAAAGTAAGGCAACATTTGCTGCCAAATTAAACAAAAAGTGTCAATCGACAGCTGCCGAATTGACATTTGATTTATATTCCAAAATTTTTTCATAAAACTTGTTGCTCTCAGGTTTTTCCAATTTGGCAGCTGTCAATTGACACTTTTTCCTAATTTGGCAGCCGGTTTTGCTTTACTTTATTTTCTAACTAGCTTTAATTATTGAAAAAATTTCGAAGTAACTATTTTTGTCTGAAAATTGCAATTATCTTTTGGCCTTACTTAACTTAAAATAATAAAAATGGATTTTTTTTCAAAATTCGGGCTCCGTGGATTTGTTGGAACTTTGGTAAGCTTTAATTTAAAATGAGAACTGTCCATTTCTGACAAAATTTGCGCTCTCTAGCCATTTTTGATGAAAAATTAAATATTTAATTTTTCAAAATTTTTTAGCATTTTATAGCCGCCATTGATTCCGTCATCTTGCAGGTTGGTTTACATCAATTTGGATATCAGGTTCGTAATCAGCGACCGCAAAACCCCCGAGGAACAAAATTTATGTAAATTGGATAAGAAAAAAAAAATAATAAATTTTACATAGAACATGGCCATTTCGGCTAAGCTCAATAATTTTGGTTAGTATGATTCAAAAATCGGCTCCATTACGTTTTTTGGAAATTAAATAACCAGTATTTAAGAAAAAAATTGATCCTAATCGTTAGCGAAACAAGTGCTCTAGATAATTTTGAACGAAAAAGTTGCGATTCGTGCCATTGTGCAGCGGTGAAGTATTTTTCAATTTTTAGTGACCGTTTTCAAGGTGGTTCAATTTTTTTCAAATATATTTTATTCATAATAGTCCAATTTTACTGCATAGACTAGTGAATATAGTACCATTTATATATAAATTTTAATCCACAGCAAATTACAGTTTTAATTTATAAGCGGAAGGCATCGCAGCTCTATTATTTATACTTGACTAGGCTAATTTATCAGTTTCTCCACATGTTAAATGCTAGGATTTAATATATCAATAATTTCTCAGTCTAATCGTCTTTAAATTGCTTAAATTAATTACAAATATAAGGAGACAATTATTAGTAAGAGAACAGCTCAAGTGGTGAAATGTAATTAATAAAACCTCTGCCTAAGGAATCACTACTTCCACATCCAAATTTCCCGTCCAAGTCTCTTTAAATGAAAACATCTTGATACTATATTTGCATTCTAATTAATGGCAGACGTCATAAAAAAAATTGAAACCTTTACTTTTAGTACTCTTATCAACTTGCTTTATTTATTCCCCTCTATTTACCCCCCCCCCCCAACTCTTTACCGGAGTAAGTTCAAAATATAATCTAGTTCCAGATCTCGTTATAATAATAATAATAATAATAATAATAATAATAATAATAATAATGATAATGATAATAATAATAATAATAATAATAATAATAATAATAATAATAAGATGATGCATATTCACAGAAGCATTCATCCTAGATCGTCCGTCCCTCGAGTGTACCTCCCACGTCAACGGGGGGGCAGAGGACTCTTGAGCCTGGAGTGCATGCATCGCAGAGTAGCGCTGAGTATGGCATGTAACATCCTGAGGAGCTCAGATCCACTCCTGCGGTTAGTGAGAGATCATGAAACCGTAGGAGTGGGCGGATTTTTATTTAAGGCAGCACGCAGGGCCGCAGATGATCTCGGTCTCGTTTTCGACTTCAGGCGAAGAGGCAGGCGAGGTGCTGATGCACAGTCAGTAACTGAGCTTCCGCCAAATCGCCTGACAACCCAAATCAAAGCGGCCGAGCAGAGAAATCTGTTCAGGCAGCACGTCGATAGACCCATGCATGGAGTGTTCTACAACAACATAGAGACACTGGGTTTATCGACAAAGCTGACCTTCTCATTCCTGAGGTCAGCAGGGCTAAAGTCGGAGACCGAGGGATTCATTGTGGCCTGCCAAGATGGTGTTATTAACACCTTGGTCTACCGCAGTCGTGTTATGGGTGTAGAGGTCCCCGACCTAAATTGTAGGACCTGCCATCAGGCGCCGGAGTCGCTCATGCATTTACTATCTGCATGTCCGATTTACGCGACTTCGGCCTACATCCACAGACATAACGCGGCTTTACGAGTGCTGTATTACCATCTTCGGCACTCGTACGAGGTAGACCAAATACCAGTGCTGCCTTATGTTTCCGGAGAGATCGAGTCCGTTGTCGAGAACGAGAAGTGCCGAATTTATTGGAACTACTCGTTCCCGACCGTCAGGCTGATTCAAGCCAACAAGCCTGACATAGTCCTCCTCGACCACCAGACCAAGGTGATGTATGTCATCGAGTTCTCGGCACCTGCCGAGACAAACATCACCTTGAAGGAGGAGGAGAAACGGACCAAATACCGAGATCTCCAGTATGAGCTCCGAGCGCTATACCCAGACTACTCGGTCAAGATGGTCGTCCTGATAATCGGCGTTCTCGGTGGGATGAGGCCTACGCTGCTCTCAGCATTGAAGACCATACCGGTCTGCCAAAAATCAGCCGAATGGTTGGCAGGCCAAATGCAGAAGGCAATCGTCTTAGGGTCCCTGCGTCTACTTAGGGCACACGATTCTGGAAACTACAACCACTAACCCTGCGGGATGTGGGGAGTGGTTGTAGATAATTCGCTGGCGCTTCTCCTGTGAGAATATCGGAGACACGGGAGAACTGTCCAGCATCGCTAACGCGAAAAAAAAAAATAATAATAATAATAATAATAATAACAAAGCTTGAAATTGCCGATAAGATTGGACCCATCCAGAAAGCAGTGATCTTGTCGACTACTACAATAGTCCGTTCATTTCTAAATTCACCCCTGTAATCACAAGTATCTTGCTGCGGCCGATACTTGTTTGTGTGCCCACTATTAGTGGAGATCTCATTCATAATAATAATAATAAACAATTCTATTGCCAACAGATTACAAAAAATCTAATTAGAGGACTAAATAAATTCTCTAGATAGAGTTATTTTGTATTCACATAAATCACATTAAATTAAAATAAATTATTAGAAATAAACTAAATTGAATCGAAATAATTAAGTTGAATTACAGACAAAAATAGACTGAATTATTGAAGAAAAATAGAAAAAGACAATACGATACGAATGTATATCACAGATCATGCCAACTCTATTCACAACTTTGCACATAGCATATATAGGTGACCTTAGCAATATATTCGTTCTAGCCACAGGTAAGTGAAAATTCGTTGAAACTCTTGTAGAATATCTTGGAACTCGAAATGATATTTCATTGATAAGACTTTTGCAATCAATTTTATTATGTAAAAGTTTTGTAAATAAAGCCTACTGCACACAGTACTCTTAGATGTAGCGACTGAAAATTCAAGGAGTTTAACTCTTACAGAGTATACTCCAAAGATTTTGTATTGTAATAATTTTAGAATTTTTTTCTGCCAACTGCCAGTTCGTGAACATTATAAATTGGACACCAAATCAGCGAACCGTATTCTAATTTTGATCTTACGTATGAAAAATGCAATCAGGTTATGAAAATTACGAACATTCCGAATTATAAAACCTAACATTTTTATTACAGATGTTGCAGATTGTTCATTAAATGACACTATACCAAGCTCCTTTATGGATTCACACCGACAAGTCAGTATACTTTAATTGATAGGTGAAGTCAAGCCGTTGCTTCTTTAATATAAAAGTTAAGCTTTTGAATTTTTGAATTTTTAAGTGGAGATTATTCTCGTTACACCAAACTTCAATATTTTTCATCTGTTCTTGAATAAATAAACAATCTTCAACATTTTCTACAGCATGGTAAATTTTGAGATCATCAGCAAATAATACTTTTTCACAGTCAACAACCTGTACCAAATCTTTAATAAAAAGTAAGAATAGCAGCGAACCAAGATTTCATCCCTGTGGAGCACCAGAAGTGGCAGTGAACTGTTTAGAATCAAGACTATTATAAGATACATACTGAATTTTACCAGTTAAGTAGGACCTAACAAGTACTATAAAAGTTTCTCCAAATCCAAAGTCATTCAGCTTGGACAAAATTACTCTGTGAAGCTTTGGCTAAGTCGGTACATACAACGTCAACCTGCCCATGATTATCTAGTACGGTAGCTACATATTGAGATAATACTGCCAAATTAGTTATGGTGAAGCGGCTCTCCATAATACCATGTTGTTGTATACGTACGTATACCTTCAAGTCAATATCTTAAACCGTTCCAGAGAAAAGCACAAAAAAGTTACAAGCCGACTTGTGACAGACATTGTTTTCGCTCAAATTATAATATGACATTCTAAATCTACTTTAACGAAAAACAGTTTTACGTTTACTACTACTAACTAAAGCTTTGATTGACTGATTTGCCAGCGTAAGTTGGGCATTGCTGCCAATTCCGGGCATCCACGGAGGTCCGTTCCAACACGCAGCTTGGTCATCCGTCGAACACGCCCAACGGACGGCCAAACCGCGTGCTGCAACCAAATCTCGGATGTTTTATATACCGCCGGACCAGCTGCATAAGCCGGGTTGGACATTGGACATGCTTGTTGTCAGCAGCGAGAGCCGCATGACGCATGAGGTGGGAATATAGGACGGGAAATGTAGGTGTTTGAGAGATGCTTCTCTTAAGTTTCCAAGCTTCTATTAAATTTTCATTTGTCATCATCAGCTGGGGTGTGGTGCAGTTGTTTGCGATGCTTCTTTTAAGATTCCATGCTTCTTTTAAGTCTCCATCTATTGTCATCTTCTTATTTTTCTTCTTCTAAGTTTTCTGCTTCTTGTGTCTCTGAATCTGGCTTTTATTTTTTATTTTATTTTTGTATTTTTTCCCTTTTTTCGCTTTCGTTTTTTATTTATTAACCGCTCCACAAGTAAATATCCATCTATGGTGGAGTTGCTGGGAAGGGCCCTATCTCGCGGTAACAATTTTTTTTGCGCGTTATGAGGAAAGAGTTCCGAACGGATAGTTTGCTCACCCTATATGTCGTTTCCTTGAAACAATCGGTTTCAATTTTGGGCAGTTTTTCCATTTCATCGCCTATATATTATGTTTATTACCTATATATAATGTTTAATATCTTTTCAAGTTTGATCTTCAATTCTCGTTTAAAATTTAATAAAGACATAAATAAATTGCTAACGCTACATAAACAATAACTTATCTGTTTCATTCACATATCTGGCTGGCTGTTGCTTATTTTATATCACCCACTTCAAGAAGGGACGAATCCAGGTATATATTTTACAGTCAAGCATTCATGCAGTACACTTTTCTCGCTAATCAAATATCAACTATATGAAATAGCCATACTCGCACTAATTTATATCAATCAATGCAAAATTGTTCACGTTTCAATTCGGTACAATTTCGGCGTTTTGCTGCCACTTTGTCCGGATTTATCTCGATATCCTGTAAGAGGACACGAAACATGCGTCTTTCACTGAATTCGACACACTTTTCTACTACTACTAACTAAAGCTTTCAGGATTCATTCAGATAATAAATAAACTGCCAATTTATACTACAAGCATATACGTTTTCGAAAAAATATTACATGATAAAGTTCTAAACACTAAGTGATATTATATTCGCACTTGTATATACACATTCTCATGTCAGCTCTCTACTAAAAATTTCAATTTTCTTTTGATTTTAAATGAAGTTTTTTGCTCTTTTTAAATACGCTAATGTATAATAAATAAGGAAATTTGTTAATTGCGACAGGAATTTGCATGTTTAATTTTAATAAATTAAATTAGTAAAAACGGAAAACTGCGAACTAGACAATTACTTAATGAACGTCTCTACTGCGATCATATGTACATATTAAAAGCACTATTAACCAGAATGCTTGTTGGCGCAAACCCAAATTGTAATATGCATGGCAAGTTTACTTAGGATTATCATTGACAATAATATAGGCAACAATCGTAACAACTCAGTTTTATTTTGGAATAGTAACATTTGATGTCCACTATTATGTAAAATGGTTAAGTTACTGGGCAGAAATTTGCACCACAATAAACATATAAATGCAAAATTCAGGTTGTGAATAGTTGGAAAACTACAACACAATATAAATCCGTGACACTTACTCCTTTGTGTGTGGTTTTTAGTACAAAAGCGGTAGTTTGCATTTAGATTATGCTTGAAGAGGATGATAAATCTGCTGAAGCTAATTTTAACCAAATAATAAATTATTTATCTTACAAAATCGTTAATTCGTAAATTTGTCTAAAATGATATTTTTTGTAATTTCAGTATACCGTAATAAAACACATTCTTCGTACGGTTTATCAAACTGCAGAAAAAATAATATATGAAAAATAGAAATAATAAAAACTATCTAAAAATGAAATAATAAATTTCAATCGTTGCATTCTATCGGTAACCTGAATTCTGGTTATGCTAGCAATGAGCAACATGCATGAATTTTAGAAATGCAATAATTTATTATTTTTTCGTTATATATGTTATATAAGTTGAGAAAGTAATGAAGAAAAGGTTTTAAAAAATGTGTAGCCGAAATAAATGACTTTGAAATTCAAACTTTTATGGGAACATATCCACGTGACTGAAAACACCACGCTATTGGTCTGACGTCATTCGGCATAATGTCTAATGGTCGTCTATCTGCCAAGGGGTTAAATCGTAAATTGTTTTGTGTTTTGTAAATGTGTATTGATATTTTCATAAAAGAAATCAATCATTTATTTATTTATTTTAATTATTAAGTGGTAAAAATGACGGACAGTGGGTTTTTACGGGGCCAAAGTGACAATTTGCCCGTTGTTGATGTGTTTATGATGACAAACTTTTTTGCTACTAATACTGATTTTATTAGTGCAGAAATTGGAGGTACTAAAGCAACAAGGTATGTGTCATTCATTATTCTAAACATTAATTCAATTGTGCCCATTTTCACCCTTTTACTGTAGCTAAATATTACAAATTATTTATGTACCTAACCTCAAAATAGGTAAACAAGGCAATGTTTTAATGTTATATTAATTAATATTTTTCATCTAGAATGCTTTACTTTTTTATATAATAAATACCTCCCGTCACTTACTAAGTACATACTTTTAGGTAGGTAGGTACATTAATAGTAAAAATAACTGTTGACATACATAGGTACATATATATAAATATATAACTGGATAATATGTAGAATGTCGAGAAGTTACATTATTCCCACCGTTCTTATACATTTATACATTTTAATTCAAGGTTCCTATTAACAGAAGTTAGTAAACTTTTGTACTCCTATAAATATGAAAGTGACCAAATTCACCATCATATGTAAACAAATTATCACAATAATATTAGGGTTAGGTACATATTTTCATAATATTATTATAAAATAATTAGTTTTAATGGGTACATTTACATCACAATGATCTTGGCAGCAATATAATCTTGAGGATGACGATAATTCTGCATTTCGGTCGTCTCGTCTCATAGCACCATTTCTTCCTAACTTTATCGCGTCTAGGCAAATTAAAAAATAAATTTTCTGGTAGTATTTGTACATTTGGGCACAATACAATATTTATAGCTACTTTTCTTTGTATTTTCCATAACAAAACATAAATAATGTGTACACATTCGCAATCACAATACGCTTTCCGTCGGTGCGATGTGCCCGATGACGTCACACACAAGTAGCGCGGAAACTTCTCCATTTAAACGCAGTTAAATTGACAGCTGCAGTAAATAATTTTTTTAACCTTTAATTAGAACATAAAACAAAAATAAAATACTGGAAAAATAATGTTTTTTAGTGATCTATTCATCTGTGATGTTAAAAAAAATTATGCATTTTGCTCATTAAATAATTCTAAAATGAATTGTATCGCTAGTATCTACAAAGCCTTTTCCGACCAAGAAGAGTAAACTAGTATAGACATCGCTTCTTACGACCACGAAGAGTAAGTTAAAAAAAAACGCTGCCTAAGGAATCACTACTTCCACATCCAGATTTTCCATCCAAGTCTCTTCAAAGGAAAACATCTTGACTATAATTGCACTCTAGTATGTGGAAACAATTGGTAATAATTTTAACAATACTTGAGGCAGATGTCACAAAAAAAATTTGAGGGGTTGGTTCTTAGCATATACGTCAAAAATGTTTCTGGAATCTTATTAGCTTGCTCTACTCATTTTCCCCAGTTTACACCTCACCCAACCCACCCTTTTAACGGAATCATCTCAATCAGATGTCATTATAATACATACGTATTCCAAATTTCAAGTGAATAGATCAATTTTATTCTATCATCCCCTTTAACAATGGAGTGAAGGTGGTTGGGAGTTTGAAAAATATGATGAAGAAATCTGAGGCCCTGGCTGCTAGTATATACACCAAATCTCAAGTTTATGTACTCTTACTAGCTTGCTTTACTCATTTTTCCCTATTTACCTCTACTTACCCCCCACTCCACGGAATCATCTCAAAATATAATTTGGTTTCAGATGTCGTTAAAATACATACGTGTACAAAATTTCACGTGAATATCTCAATTTAATTTTGTCAGCCCCTTTAATAATGGAGTGGTGGTGGCGGAGGGGATGAATAACGTTGTAAAAAAATATGAGGCTTTGGCTTCTAGTATTTACACCAAGTTTCTGTACTCTTGCCAGCTTGCTTCTCTTATTTTCCCCTATTTATCCCTACTTACTCCAGAACTCTTCACCGGAATCATCACAAAATATAATCTAATTATAGATGTGGTTATAATACATACATGTACTAAATTTCAAGTAAATATTTCAATTTCATTTTATCAACACCTTTAATAATGCAGTGGGACTGGAGGGAGAATGGAAAATATTATAAAAAAATAACTTGTGTTATATACTCCATGTCTTAGAGTTTTGTACTCATGCCAGATTGTTCTACTTATTGATACGTGTTTCCGAACCTAAAAAACACCCTGTATGAATCCGTGGGTTTCAAATAATTTTAACAAAGGGCAACCACTAACACTTTATTTAATAATTTACTGATTACACAATACTTCTAAACTAAATTTTACAATGTTTATATTTACACTTCGGATTTATAACCTCACTTTTCCCTACCAAACTTCACTTTAATAAAACTTCTCCTTCCGCCGTCGATTTCGCCTTATATATCCTAAAATTGCCTCTAGATCCATCTAGAGATTTCCAATTCCAGAACAATATAACTCTAGTGCCATCTACAGGCTTCCAGAAGAGATGGCATGTATTACTGGTTGCCTAACCATTGGTACTTAATTTCAGCTATTAGTATCATGGGCGTATCATGGGCGTATCACTCCCCAGGCTCCAGGGGGGTGTAATGCGTAACATTATTTTCCCTTCTTTGCCCCTATTTAACCCTCAACACTTCAACGGAATCATCACAAAATATAATCTAGTGTACCAAATTTCAAGCGAATATCTCAATTTTATTTTATCAAACCCTTTAATAATAGAGTGGGGATGGCACGGTAATTCAAAATATTATAAAAAAATCTGGTGCCTTCGCTTCTAATATGTACACCGAATCTCAAATTTTTGTACTCTTTCCAGTTTGCTTGACTCATTTCTCCTTATTTACCCCTATTTACCCCCCAACCCTTCACCGGATATGTTCCAGTAACAATCCAGTTCCAGATGTCGTTATACATACGTGTATAAAATTTCTAATTAATATCTTAAACCGTTCCAAAAAAAAACGTGCGCACAAAAAAGTTACAGACCGACAGATAGACAAAACATTTATTTTTTTTCTCTCAAATTTAAAATCTCGACGTTTCATAACATTTTAAACATATTTCAACAAAAGAAATTTTACGATTACTTCCTATCCACTACGTGGATGTGGAAGTAATAAGAACAATAAAACCTATGTATTCAATAAAAAGTAAACAAAGAATAATAAAATCTACAGAAAAAACCGCTGCCTAAAGAGTCACTACTTCCACATCCAGATTTCTCACCCAAGTCTCTTTAAAGGCAATTTATTTTGTACTTCAATATGTGGAAACAATTGATCATAGAGTTTTAATAATATGATATTTGAAATTGTCTAATCCAAAGATCCATAAAACGGCATGCCAATTTCGACTGAACGACGTTTAATGAGTGGCATGAGTCACCCTTATTACCACATTGCGAATCATGAGTAGGTATCAAGATGTTTTCTTTTAAAGATACTTAAAAGGAAAATCTGGATGTGGAAGTACTGATTCTTTATCCAGCGGTTTTTAATAACCTCTGTTACTGCTTATACCGATGTCACTGCACACATGTTTTTCAATCTGAGTAGAAGATGATGGTTTATTTGGAGATGTAATTGAGAATAATGTGTAACCATAAAATATAATTCTGATTAATATGCAGTAATTAACTTTTCAGCTTTTCAGATCTTAATATGCACCTCTTGAATAAATTAAACTCCATGAAAAATGAAGCGAACGTGCGTTTAAACTCAGTAATGATTTTCTAGTGGTTATGCATGCACGTAATAGAATTTTTAATACAAGCAGGATTATAGCAATTAAATAAATGGAAGGTGCTTTAGTAAGTAAACGTTTTAGTAGATAATATATGTCATTACATTAAGCCCTATATTATTATTATTACTTATTAAAGGACCATAGAGCTTATTATGCTACATTGTATCTATTTAAGAATTTATATCCTTTGAATAGTTGGTTTTTAATTGATAGTAATTTAATATTTAAGATTGACGTTATTTGAATTGTTAGTCTGTTTCCTGTAAGGCACTGGAACATTCGGTGTGTCGTTGTCTCTGGAGGCTAAAGTATAGTAAGACCTATATACCAAGATTTGCATATCTCCAGAAAGGTGCATCACTTCCCCCTCTAAAGTTAAGACTCTTTTGCCTGGAAATGGGACCCTTTGGGAGGCTGGAAAATGAGTGATGTATCATTCTGGCGTTATACATATCTTATTGCCTTAAACAATAAGTAAGTCAAGTTATAGACCTTAATATGCCATTTTCACCTTACGTTTTATTTTGTGTTCGCAAAATCGGGTTTTTATGGGTTAAAATCAATCAACATAATAAATGCAGCAAACTGACTTTACTTTTGCTCGCATAGGGTATGCCATTCTGGCGAATTCATCAATATGGATTTATTATAGTGAAAACTCACAATTTTCAAACGACGTTACGTGCAAAATTTTACTTTTAAACGTTAGTTCGTTAAAAAATTACGTGCAGGCGCCGCGACCTAGAAAAAGCGTTGCTCTATATAGTCAACTATGCCGCGTCGACTAGTAACAACGCTATAAAGTTTAGGAATCTAGTATTACAGAGTCCTGTACCAAAGATTAGAGAACTAACAAGAGAGGACAGTCAGACGGAGAAGACGAAATAGACGAGGACAGTTGTGTACTCCGATTTAAAGCGACACGACATCCAGCGCAAAGGGTTTCGGTATTTGTCGGTTACGCATTAAACGAATTTGACCAAGCTTACTAAAAGATAAGTTGGCTCATTAAAATCGACAAGTGCTCCGTCACGTATAGATCTCAATGACAGCTGCGTATGCCTGTTTTTTCCTCATTTTATAGAAGAAAGTTTCAATATTATTCTTTCAATGTACAGTTCTATCCTAACCAAATAGATACTTTACATATAAACATAGAAATACTTCATGTGACATATATTACAAAGCAACCTCTTTTTTTAGTGACAGTCGGCTGAGTTCGGTCGTTCTATCAGGACAGTGTTGTCCATTTTTCACTATTGACCTCTCTTTCTAATGTTATCTTCTCCGTCTGATTGTTACATTGTGGCAACTGTGCGAGATCTCCAATTTAAATGTCAACGTCAATGGTGCCATTGCTAAAAGATCAAAGGTTTTTCGCCGGCTGTCCTATCTTGTTAATTCTCTAATCGTTGCCTGTACTATAATAAAAAATTTCTCCTTAGCAAATCTCCCTTCATTCGGAGAGAAACTTAATAGACGATGAATCAAGAAATTAAAATCCACCATTTTATGCGAGTTATCAGGGATATATCCTATTTATTCGAGTACTATGTCTACGAATAAGAATTGTTTTTATGTTTTTACTAATTAAGGAACCAATTATGCCATATTATGGTACATATTTAAAAATAGAATTAAAGATACTATCGAATACACAAAACAATGCAATATGACGTCCGTATAAAGACACGAGTTGTGTCAATATACCAAAAACAAAACACGAAAGTATAGATCTTTAAAAAAATTTAAATTAAGGAAATATCCTCTATTTTGAAACTTTTTTCTACAGTTTGTTTTATAAAATGAAGAAAAAACATCCACACACGGCTGTCCTCGAGGGCTACACCTGACGTAGGACTTACAGATTGTAACAAGCCAACCTGTGTTTTAGTAATCTTGGTCAAATGTAAACTTCAGTTAATATTATTAAATTCTCACCATGCAGTTATAGCTAAGCACGTCTGGTCGACTGTAGACCTGATACGGGCTCCGTCCGCAATATTCAGCAATATTTCTGATGGGTTGCCCGCTCCAAAAAAATTTGTGGTGGATTTTTTTTTTGGCAAAGATTTCCTCGGATCTGTTTTAGATTTTCTTGGATTTCCTCCAGATTTCCCTAAGATTTTCTCAGATTTCCTTCTGGATGTGTACGGGATTTCCTTCGCGGTTTGTCCCTTGACGATTTCCATGTTATTCCGTCACAAACATGACTTCTAATAAAGTACCCTCGTAGCAGTGCTTTAAACTGACTGTTTCAGATCTACTAAACACTCAGAAAACGTCGACGTCTTCCATCTTTACCGCATCGCTAAAGACCGCCAACATGTTATAGCTATCTACACAAATATTGAGTATCATAGGCAAAGACACGCGCGACGATCTAAACCTACCTCATTATTCCAGCAGTTTTCAAAAAATTGTATTGAGAATTTGCGAAATTTTTGTTTATTTTTTTTTCTCCAAAACTATGAGCTTAAGACCCCATATTATATAAGGTATTTTTTTGTTTGTCTTGTCGTTCCCTACCACCAGTTTTTTTTAATGACATGAAACTAATCACACCCTGTAGATTAGTTTCATGTCAGGCTGCTTATCCAAAAAGTACATGATTACCTTTTTAAAAGTAAAAAAGTTGCTGGGCTGTTCTTTGATTTAACATCGACCTTTGACTGCGTAAATTAAAAATTTTTGCAACTGAAATTATCTTCCTTATGAATAAGAGGCAATATATTAAACTGGCTCATATCCTATCGTTAGAACAGAAAAATATTGGTTTCTCTAGATTCAGATATATATAATATAGATACTGGAGTAGGACAGGGCTCGATAACAGGCCCATTACTATTTCTATTGTTCATAAATTACCTTCAATGTTTCCTAACTCAGAGTGATGTCTTCATGTATGCTGATGATGCATCAGTGGTCAATGTGGTCATTAATGCAAATAGCGTACAGGAACTAGAATCGAAGGAGTACCTAATTTCTGATGAATTTAAAACTTGGTGTGATAAAAATTCGCTCATAGGGAACAAAAATAGGACAGTGTTTCTTTACTTTCCTGCTTCAACGCCAACTTTATTACCTAATACTGACCATGTAAAAACAAGTAACAACACAAAGTTTTTGGGCATCGTCATCGACACTTGACTTCTTCGGCCACATAGAAAATGTCTGAACAAAATAGCTAAATGTACATTTGGAATTTTAAACATTAAAAATTAAGTTAACGAAAAGGCCCTAATAACAGGGACAGGCAGTGAAAATTAATAGGGTGTTTGTCATGCAAAAAAGAATAATTAGGATTATCTTCAATTTAGCCTATAGACATACTTTTAGAAATAAGAAAATTATAATACAACCTTGCATATACATGTATAAATTACTTTGTTTTGTTTTTAATAATATTGACAAATTTAGGCTGAATAGATCAGTACACGACCATAGAAGAAAGAATGCCAACGATACACACATTCACAACTATAAGCTTAGTAAATACAAAAAGGCCCCGTACTGTGCTGGTGCCCATCTATTTAATCTACTTCCAGATAGTTTAAAATTAGTAAACACATACAAGTTATTTCACACAGAACTAAAAAGCTATTTCTTATATACAATTTATGTACGACTGTTGCTTTTATATATCTTCTATTTTATCTTTTATACAAGTATACATTTTCTTATTTTATATTTCTCTAATTATAGTTGACGAAACTTTTTTCTGTTCAGTTCTTTTATGGAAAATACATGTTTCTATTCTATTCTATTCCATTAATGACCCACCCTGTGTATAGCTTACAATTGTGATTACTGTAAACAAAAAATATAGGAAAACATTGAGGCAAGCAATATCAAGCTATTTTAAGCTCCAAAAAGATATAATGTTCTATCAACAGAGTATACCTTACAGGATCTAAAAACACCAGTGTAAATATTATCGATGTTACCTTAAATGAAATGGTGCATACAAACTCTCGGTTTCTATATTGTCCATATCAGAGCTTTTTGCCTTGTATAAATAGTTCGGTATTATAACAGATACTGCCTATCTAAAGTTCTATTATATAGGAGAAAATTTAAATAACAAAAATGGCAAGTAATCTGCTATTTCAATGGCAAGGTTGGTTGGTCAAGTTTAAAGCGTATTTTGTCATCCCTTTCAATGCATATTCGACTGAATCATGAAAATAACGTGATTTAAATATACCCTCTTTTACATACATGGTGTCTCGTAAGTAAGTGGACATATACTGTATGAAGAGATCAGGTCAAGAGATGATGATTGACCTAACTTACCTCCGTACCAAGTAGTATTTATGTAAGGCGATATGACCTTCTAAAGCCCTGCCAAATTTTGGAAAAAATTAATTAACACTTTGATTTACAAAATTCCAATTTGGTGCACAATTCTGATGCCATACAAATCTTAATTGATACGAAGTTAATTGGTGTATATTTCAAGTGGGTCATCTCTAATTTCATAGATCATTTCTTGTTGACTTTTATTCATTAATTTGCAACTTTGTTATTTCAAGTTATGCAGAATTTACTTTTTTCTTTGCTTCATTCAAAAAATTATTAAAAATTTAATAGAATGCTAAAATTCTTTTTTTCGTATTTGCTCGTTTGAGAGTCTAAATAAATCTCTGACATGAAAAGAGTAAAACTGTTTTCTCTTATTGCTACCTTATGCTTTCTATAAAAATACGTCTTTATATGTGTAGTGTCAGAATATAAAGAAAGTTAAATCATTTACAGATCGACGCAGGGGTACATAAGTAGTATTTGATTGACGCCCTTGATTACTATGTATTACCAAAGCTAAAAGTGATGGCAAAATTGTTACTCTGAGAAGTCGTGATAAAGCCCACCTCTTGTAAGAACAGTTTTTGTTAATTATTTCATGATGAATAATGTATAACCTTTTCACAATAAAAACTCGTCATAACGGTACAACAACCATGATTATGATTGATATGAACGTTCAGTTATGATAAGCCACTTTTATAGTTTCGTTAATTTGTCAAGATAAGACACTTTAAGTGTTAGTTTAGAATGTATAACAGTGGAAGGAAATTACTGATGTAGGTAACTGATATAGCTGATTAATAACACTATGTTATTAATATATTGTAAAATAATAAAAATTGTACCAAGCCTTATATGTTATTTAACTAACAATATGTATGATATGTAAAAGGTTTAAAATAGGATTTATGTATTACTTAGATAGTGTCTATAGTTATATGATAAACCTTATTTTGACATCGATTTATATTCTTATTATTTAGACTGCACACGAGGAGGTTAAGACTGCATAAAACAGATTCACAAAAGAGATGGACGTAACAATTCTAAAATGTACAGGATGTTCTGCAATTCGAGTTCAACCTCTCTCACTGCATATAAAATTATATTATTAGAAACACACTCATATATATCTAGGTGCACTATTTTTTCATTGGTGCGAACCTTTAAAAGTATGGTCTTGATGTTTAATTCGCGATATTAAAATCGATTTAGACCCACAATGTATGCTTATTGATAGAATGCTTAAAGTTTCCACACCAGCAGTCTTGTAACTGATCCAATTTTTCGACATGTCTTTGATGATAGTCTATGTTTTCTAGGAAGACTTCACACAATTTGCAAGATGTTTTCGTTATTAGTAAGTTAATATATTATTATTGTGAAATGAAGATGTACGTCCTCTATCGGCCATTTGTACTTCAAAATAGCCAGCATCACTCGCGCGATTGGGATCAAGTTGTCATTGTACATAATTCTTGTACTATTCATTTGTCTGATGTAAAGATTTCCTTCCGGCGATATTATTGTAAACGTGTTGTGACGAATTGAGAAAGCGAATTATTTTTTGTTTGCTTATAATTGTGATCAAACATATTATTTATAGGATTTGGCAAACAGCATAGATATATAGTTTTTACTGCTGTTTGCCAAATTGTATATCTTTCATTAACATTGAGAAAGTCCAAAATCAAATTTATTTGTTTTCATTCAAAAGCAATATTAGCCTAAGCTTAATTCATTACTAATCGTACTCTCAAGCTTTATATTTAGTGATCATTCTATTTACAATTGTGTAACAAAAATGGTGATTTTGTAAACGTGTCCTATCTTTGTATAATTCTGAATATTAACATTCATTTTCGCTGTAAAATAATAGTGATCTAAGCCCAATTATATTAGAAACTATGTAATATAATGACATACTATTTACCATCGGCCTGGTGCAGCTATTTTAAGAGTATACACAGTTGTCTGACACGATGATAATCGTCTGAGGATCATCAGAAACTAGCATTTCAAAAGTATTTATAGTGAATATCGGTAGATGGTTTTATGGTTGTTACCTTAGATCTAGCCTAACAGGGTAAATGGCATCGTCATGCTATTCCACATTGACAAAATCCAATAAGCTTGGAACCAGTTCGTGGATGATTGACAAGACTTTTAAACGAAACGCCTCCCAATAAAATCCTTTTCGGCGTTTAATGCAAACACTTTACAAGCTCTCTTGAGATTATTTGGTATTCTCCAAAGTGCGAATCTCTAACAACAAAGCAATACACATATAAATGGGATTTTCGATAAATATTGTTAACTTGACAATTTCATTTAATGAATTATAGGATATCATCAAATACATGAATATTATACGTTGTATAAAATAATTTTTACTGTTGACAGAATAAAATCTACACCTTGGAGATTACTAACCAAGAAATTGTTGAATACTAACCTAAGTTAACGTATTACCCAATAGTAGCTTCTTTGAAATAGGTGTGCATATTGTGCAAAATGATTTAAAAAATTGATAGAAACATGTAAAATTTGTGAATTCCACATTCTATTTAATCTATTACAAATTTCAAAGATTGTAGACACTAGCATAATCTATTCAGACACTTATCCAGCAAGTAAAGTAAAAATACTCTACTTTTATGTAATCGTAGTCCAAAGTAACGTATCTAATTTACGTGCATTCTAGCATTGTGCAAAAAATTTCAAACAATCCTAATGCATAAACAGTATTATTTCAAGAAGATATTATAAATATAATTAATTGTGTAAATTGTTCCTGTCGCCTTGTTAAGAGCAATTTGGACAGTATTATTTTATAATGGGATAAAATGTTACTCATATTTTCTCTGTGTATGTACAGATCAAATACCGTAACTTTATATGAAAGACCTCTATAATGTTTTAAGATTTTTTTGTCAATTTTTGCTCATATTTTATCCCTTTACTATAAAGAACTTACGAGATTTCTTTATAGAAGACAGCTTATGTAATGAGTAAAGTTTTTCTGTATTAGGAATATCGATTTCTGATAGAGATGTCATATTTTCAAATTACCAATTAGATGATTGGACTATTATAGAAAGCGCTTCAATTCATGTGATTGGAAGTTTAGTTAAGTGTCATATAAATTTTTATATGGTAGAACAAGCATCTAGGGACTTTTAAAAAATGATGAATTTTATTTGGCAGGAAACATGTTCTAACTCTATATGCCTGGAAATTCAGCCATTTCCTAGATAAGTTCACAAGCGAATTTTATAAAACGAAGAGTATATTGCATTCGATAGGCACATTTGTAAAACTGGTAATATCGTTCGTAGAAAAAAAAAATCATATTACTTGTTGGTGCTCGAATTCTGAACAACTTTCAAAGTACCCGTCCGTCTGTCTGCCTTACCGTCACGTTTCTTAAAAGCAGATAACATAAGAACGAAAATTCCGATTGTATTGAAATTGGGACAGTAGGTTAGTGTTAGCTAGAGGAAGAACTCTATTGTCTTTGAACAAAATCGATCAATAAATAAAAAAGTGATTCATTATTTAAGTTAAAAAAATATATGTTTTGTAATTACAAAACAAGAGAAAATCCTAGGGAATGTGCAGTAATTATTTAAAAAGAACGGTAAATCTATTTGTAATTTTTGAATTTAGAGATTGTCCTATAAATTTCAAAACGCATACGACATTTCGTGAAACTTAATATTTTGTGACTGGTACCCACCAGGGATCTAGTTTAGGGCCACATTTATTTGTACTAATTGTACCTGATACATTGAATTCGAATACTATTGGAAAGTCTGCTTATGTTAATGATATATAAAATGAAAGATTTTAGGGGATGTTTACACTGCTTGAAGTAAAATAATTAATGACATCTAACATTACACGCCATTATTCCGTAAGGCTAACATTACATTAAATTCAGATAAATATTGTGCCACTATAAAGTAACATAATGGTGAAAATGAGATAAAATTTTGTTAACTACATCCTCAATAAAACATGTGAATATAATATTCCATTAAGATTTTCTTCCTTTGTTACGTACATAATTAATGCACTTGAATTAAATGCAAATTGTAAAATATCTTCTTAATCTGGAACACAAATTGTCTACTAACGTTTAAATGCATTTTTCTTAGTTTCTACACACTTTTCTAAAAAAACATTGAAATATTAATTCAATTATGTTATGTATTTCTTTTAAATACAACTCTGTATAACATTTATGTTTGACAACTGAGACATGATTCAGCTTCTATAATCGCTGTTTATTTAATTAATATAAACTGGATGGCGACCTAACGGACAAAAATTCTCTTTTGACGTTTTTCTTTTATCTGACATCTTTACAACGCTTCTTGAATATGAAAGTCTTGAAATTTGACTTAATTATGTGTTTAAACATGATGATAATTTTACAGTAAGTTTATTAATAACGAATTTGCGTTTTATGAAGGTTAATTTGTATTTTTATATACACAAATCCTAAGAAAAATGTATTTCTAGACTTGAGCAAAAATAAGTAAGTAAATCGTTGGTGAAGCCAAAAGTACACACCCAAAAGTTATCAGGATTTCTTTGTAGCAATGTAATGGTAACTATATTCCGATTATTATTCTCCTGTGCCGTTTCTTAATTAATAATTTTGTAGAGTGACCACCATGTATAAATAGAGAGGAAAGTTCTGTGTAAACACCTTTACCGATTTTTTTTCTTATATAGTTCAGTCAACTCTAACTTAAGTGCTAGTGAATGGATTTTGATGAAACCTTGTGCCATGTGTTTGTAATGACGTTGATAAAAAATTAGAAAAAAAAAGAGTGGGAATTGTTCGGAAGGTTCCGATAACTTGTAGAATTAGGTCGAAAATGAAAGAAAAACAATGTACTTAACTTTTTTGGCCCAAAATAAGATGTTTTTACCCTTGTAATTTTTTTCGAAAAATGCATATCTTTCGAAATATAGCCACTCGAAGATTCGTAAAAGTAGGGGAGGGGAAATGTAAAAGTTGAGAAAAAAATCTGAAAAAAATCAGGTGAATGTATCATCGAAATACAGACCTTTTTTTATTCGAAATTTTTTCGTAGTGAATTTTCACCGACTTTTTCCGGAAAAACATGAAAAACTACCCCTTTCTTTGAAATTGTAGCGTTTTAAAAATATGTCATTTACAAATTTTAAAAAATTCAGGCGTATGCATTAAAGCCCTCTAAACATTTTTTGTCCCTTAAAATTTTATTGTAACTTAACGAGTTACGGGCAGTTTTTCACGATAAATAATATACTACATTTTTTGCACATTTTCAATTAAGTTATGCAGTTTTTAAAGATTCAATACCATTTTTAAATTGGAAATGTGCAAAAAATATAGTACATTATTAACGTGTAAAATTGCCTGTAACTCGAAACATTAGCAAGTTACAAGAAAATTGTAGGAGACAAAAAATGTTTAGAAGGCCTCAATTCATACGTCTGAATCAAATTTAAATTACATATTTTTAAAGCATTGCAATTTCAAAGAAAGGGGTAGTTTTCCATATTTTTTCGGAAAACTCGGTGAAAACGCACTTTACGGAAAAGTTTCAAATAAGAAACGGCTTGTACTTCGATGATACATTCACCCAAATTTTTTTCAGATTCTTTTCTCAACTTTTAAATATGAAAGAATGACTAACTGGTAAATTAAATAATTATATCATTTCAGTGTTGCTACTTATAAGTTGCTATCAACGACGTGTCTCTATGTCAAAGCGAATACTAGTTTACGGCCATTGTCTACTAACTTTACACCGTAATCCGCGTCGTTTATATCGGAAGGTGTTCTGCATTTTCACATATGATTTTCTCGAAAATTGCTAATGCTTGAAAAATGTCTCGAAGTTGTTTCAATCTTTTGGTATCTATTTAAAAATTAAAAATAATAAGCTTCTATACTTACCTCCTAAAGAATGTTCGTATTCTCTAGACCTTAAAATTTTGTCCTCATATTAACCTATTGTGTTCACACTCTTGTTCACACAAAATTTTTGCCTCACTTCGGTGTAGGGAATCAATACATACTTAAGAGACTTTAGTGTATTACTTCCACATCCACGTAGTGGATTGGAAGTATAGTAATCGGAAAAAAATTTTCAAAAATTTTTATTCGTGAAATAGGTTTAGAACGTCATGAAACGTCGAGATTTTAAATTTGAGCGAAAAAAAAATTTTCTGTCTGTCTGTCGGTCTGTCTGTCGGTCTGTCTGTCTGTCTGTCTGTCTGTAACTTTTTTTTTGTCCGCACGCTTTCTCCGGAACGGTTTAAGATATTGACTTGAAATTTTGTACACGTATATATTATAACGAGATCTGGAACTGGATTGTTTTTTGAGGAAATCCGGTGAAGGGTTGGGGGTTAAATAGGGGTAAATAGGGGGAAATAAGTAAAGCAAGCTTGTAAGAGTACAGAAACTTGAAATTCGGTGTATGTACTAGAAGTTAAGGCCTCAGATTTTTTTATTATATTTTTCAACCCCCCACCACCCCTACCCCATTAAAGGGGTTGATAAAATAAAGTTGAGATATTCATTTGAAATTTCGTACACGTATGTATTATAACGATGTCTAGAATTAGATTATATTTTGGGATGATTCCGTTGAAGGGTTGGGGGTTAATTTGGGGTAAATAGAGGAATATAAGTAAAACAAGTTGGTAAGAGTACAGAAACTTGAAATTCGGTGTATGTACTAGAAGCCAAAGCGTCAGATTTTTTAATAATATTTTTCAACCCCCACCACCCCAATTTGAAAAGGGTTGATAAAATAAAATTGAGATATTCATTTGAAATTTTCTACACGTATGTATTATAACGACATCTGGAACTAGATTATATTTTGAGATAATTCCGTTGAAGGGTTGGGGGTTAAATAGGGGTAAATAGGGGAAAATAAATAAAGCAAGCTGGTAAGACTACAGAAACTTGAAATTCGGTGTATGTACTAGAAGCCAAGGTCTCAGATTATTTATAATATTTTTCAACCCCCACCACCCCTACTTCATTATTAAAAGGGTTGATAAAATAAAATCGAGATATTCATTTGAAATTTGGTACACGTATGAATTATAACGACATCTGGAACTAGATTATACTTTGAGATGATTCCGTTCAAGGGTTGGGGGCTATTTAGGGGTCAATAGGGGGAAATAAGTAGAGCAAGCTGGTATGAGTACAGAAACTTGAAATTCGGTGTATGTACAAGAAGTTAAGGCCTCAGATTTTTTTATAATATTTTTCAACCCTCCCACCACCCCTACCCCATTAATGGGGTTGACAAAATAAAGTTGAGATATTCATTTGAAATTTCGTACACGTATGTATTATAACGACGTCTGGAATTAGTTTATATTTTGAGATGATTCCGTTGAAGGGTTGGGGGTTAATTTGGGGTAAATAGAGGAATATAAGTAAAACGTTGGTAAGACTACAGAAACTTGAAATTCGGTGTATGTACTAGAAGCCACAGCGTCAGATTTTCTTATAATATTTTTCAACCCAACCACCCCTACTCCAATATGAAAAGGGTTGATAAAATAAAATTGAGATATTCATTTGAAATTTGGTACACGTATGTATTATAACGACGTCTGAAACTAGATCATAATTTGAGATGATGCCGTTGAAGGGTTGGGGGTTAAATAGGGGCAAATAGGAGAAAATAAGTAAAGCAAGCTGGTAAGACTACAGAAATTTGGGATTCGGTGTATATACTAGAAACCAAGGCCTCAGATTTCTCTCTAATATTTTTCAAACTCTACCACCTCCGCTTCATTATTAATGGGATTGATAACATCAAATTGAGATATTCACTTGAAAGTTAGTACACGTATGTATTGTAGTGACATCTGATTGAGATGACTCCATTGAGGTGGTAGGTTGTAAATAGTGGAAAATAAGTACGGTAAACTAGAAACTTCATTTTTAACGTATATGGTAGAAACCAACTCCTCAAACTTTTCTATGACATCTACCCCAAATATTATTAAAATTCTATGACCAATAATTTCCACATACTAGAGTGCAAATATAGTCAAGATGTTTCCTTTAAAGTGACTTGGACGAATAATCTGGATGTGGAAGTAGTGATTCCTTAGGCAGCGGTTTTTTTAAATACCCTTTATTCTAGTAATAATTACTAACTATTAATTATTTTAATTACTATTACATGTATTGTTTATCAACGTAGTTCTGGACATCGAATTGGGTGCAGTAGTTGCCAGCAATGTTAAAGAAACACGGACAGACAACACAGTAAAAAGTAAAAATATATTACCATTGGTTTGTTTTTTTTAATCGTTTAACTTCTGTCGTACTTTGGTTTATTACAGAAATGTGAACAGACACAAGGTACAAAAAATAAATAAGGCTTAAGTGATAAGTTATGTACAGAATTATTTAACAATCTGGATGTCCACAGACCAAGTGATAAAAATTTCGTATATTGTCAGTGGTTATTGATATATTGTGGCGTTCTGGACGTTTGAAAGTTGGACTAGTTGTTTAATTTCGTCTTTTAACAGCCTCAGAGGCGTGCATGCATAAATCAGTAAAAATATGTCGCGCGATAAACTTTACTCAAATAATTTAAACCAGAATAATAAATTTTCGTATTATGGGTTATAAATAATGCATATGTCTTACAGTCGATATACGTAATTCCGTAATATTATTAGATCAAGAGCGAGATAATTTTTTGAGTTAGAAGGAGGGTGTTTTATTATCGCTAGATTCTCAGCAAGTACATAGATTAATGAATGAAAATCATTTCTGCTAAATTTTTTATAGTAAAAATAATTTGGAAGAAGTAGGTTTCGCCATAACTTTTTTCTGCAAAAGAACAAAAAAATGAATCAAATGGAAGTTGTAGACAGTGAAATTATCTATCGAAGAGTTTAAATCTGATGTCAAAATAATGAAATTTAATCTCAAACCTTCAAACAAACAAACAACACAAACTTACTCCTTCAATTTTAAAATTCCCTTCGAAAAAATACGCATTTGAATTGAAAATTTAGCCAATTACAGCTAAAAGTGTCTTCAAGAAGGTGATGCCAATCAATTTTAAAAATATTAATTTTTGCGTGACTTAATCCCAAAAGAGTAAAAATCGGGAAAATCGGAACAACTTTTGGGATTGAGCGCCAACATTGACGTTTTCTGGGTCAAATTGTAGGTTTCCATAATATTTAACGTTCTACATCATTTATTGTGAGCTTTATATCATTTCTTTTCATTCTGAAAATTTTAGAAATTTTTGAAATTGCCCTAAAATTGATATTCTGTTCAAAATCTAGTTTCTTTTATGGTGGTTTACTAAATTTTATTGAAATAATATTTTAAATTTGAATTTTTAAAATCTGACAAAAGTGTTATAAAAGAGAGTAAATATAAAAAACCGCTGCCCTGATTTCCCATCTAAGTCTCTTTAAAGGAAAACATCTTGGTACTATTTGCACTCTATTGTTTGAAAAAAGTTGGTCATAGAATTTTAATAATATATTTGAGACATATGTCAAAAAAAAATTTAGGCCCTGGCTTGTACACATACACCGAATGTTTTAACAATTAAGTGAATATCTCAATTTAATTCATCAACACCTTCAATTAATGGAGTGGGGGTGGTGGGGTGGCGCAAAATATTATAAAAAAAATTTTAGGCCTTAGGCTCTAGTATGTTCACTAGATTCCTAGTTTCTGTACTCTTACCAGCCTGCTTTACTTATTTTCTCTTGTTTAACCATATTCAACCCCTAACCCTTCACCGGAATTAGCTGAAAATATAATCTAGTTCTAGATCTCTTCATACATCTTCCAATCCTTTCTGAGAGCATGTGCCCATAAAAAAGTTACAGACCGACCGACAGACAGAACATGTTTTTTGCGCTCAAATTTCAAATCTCGACGCTTCATGTTTATACACAAATTCTATTTTTCTACCATTTTGTATTTTATTTTAGTCAGAAACTACTCGTCCTACAAAAAAATACTATTAGACCGTTTTTGCGAAATTCCTTGTTCCTCAAAAAATAATTTAAACTTTTTACACGATCCATATTTTTCGAAAAATTTAAAAAATACGTAATTGTCAAAATTGAAATTCAATTTTTTCAATGAAGCGCTCCAATAGGGACGTAATCATTTTCAAAAAATGAAAGTGCCGTGTGCCAAATTCAGACGTTCTTTTTTCTCCGAGATTGGAGTCGCTTTTCATTCTTGGCAACCTGTCTCTATTGCAATATTGTTTTCTAGTCTATTATTCCTCAAGATTACATAGAGTTGCATGTACGATTCTATAATTTAAAAAAAGATTTTCATTATTGTCATTAAAATATAAAGTACATATTAGCTTGATGTATACCTGGGATTCTTCGGTCAGCTTTGCAAATGCAAATTTTCTTACGTTTCGGCATTATTAACCATCATCAAAGGAAAAAAATACTGTGATTTTAATTTTTTTTTTGTTTACACTATTTTACCATTTTGTGTCTTTTAACAGAAACAGACATAAAATGGTAAAATAGTGTAAACAAAAAATTTTCAAAATCACAGTATTTTTTTCCTCTGACGATGGTTAATAATACTGAAACGTAAGAAAATATAAGAATTTTCATTTAAAGCTGACCGAAAAATCCCAGGTATACATCAAGCTAATTTACTATCAACGGTCAAGAAAATACAAATATGTATTTACACAAAGTACATACAAAAACATATTCACTTGTCAATCGATTTCGTTAAATATATAGTTAATTACTTAAGCAATATATTACTGAAATTAAAAGTGTAATCGTGCTTTACAACCGCACGATTATTTCTTAATTTAATTTTCACTTAAAGATAAACGATCTTGGTTATGAACTTAATAAATCTCTCTCCAATGATACATGTTATTTGCATTGTACTACCATCTCATTAAAAAAACTCTTATGAACTTAATCACAAAATGTATCCTTTCACATTAATTCTTTTTTGTCATAATAAGAATAATGCATGTATATCTAGAGCGCACCAATAATTCACAATTATTATGAATCTGAGGTAATAACTTCGACTTAATTTTATAGCGGTCAAACTGAAATAGCAATAATTTGTGGCTGTCAGTACGTCAACAGTTCATTTTTAAAGGTATGTAAAGATAAACATCGGACTTCTCTCAACACGCATACAAATGCACTTCCACTGCAAATAATCACCGAGGAATAAAAGCTTTTTACTTTCACCTCAGATTTTACTTAATTACTGTCATGAAAATATATCTGAATGGTTCTTTTAGTAGACATATAGTTTATCTTTGGAATCCACAAGCGGAATCGTAAATACCATTCAAATTCTGTTTACGCAAGTTGTCCATCTGCCTTGGAAATTCTTAAAAACACCGATACATCGCAAATTGTTCTACTGTTACCATTATTTACCTTAGTTAAAGTATATTAATCGTTTATTTTTCAATGTAATGTTTATTTACTTGGATACAGGAAAAACCCCGCAGATGTATCAGTGGAACCTAGAATCGAAGAATTTGTAGACCAGAGATCTGGGTATTCCCAGTAATTAAGGTGGCCATTTCCTAGAAAGATATTTCCGACAGGGAAATATTTATTATGTTTGCCCATAACTTTTTTTCTTAGTACGTATATTAAAAAAAAACTATAAGAGTACCTAAGTAGAACCATAACAAGACCATTACTATCAATTTTCACCCAATAATTTCAGTGGTTTGCAAAATAGCTAGATTTAAAACCACGAAATAGGAAAATTAACATAATTTTTAAATTGAAATATAGCTATTTTGCAAACCACTGAAATTATTGAGTGAAAATTCATAGTAATAGTCTTATTATGGTTCTACTTAGGTACTCTCATAGTTTGTTTAAACATACAAACTAAGAACAAAGACTTATGGCCAAAAATAATAAATATTTCACTATCGGATGTCTCTTTCTAGGGAATGGCCACCTTAACAATGACTGAATTTATTCGGTAATGAAATCGTATAGTTATGTAAAAACTAGCGCATATACTACATAATGTATGTTTTCGGCTTTCCTGTGACTGTTGCTTTGATTAGATTATAGATTGTGTGTAAAGGGTCACTAGGCTCTTCAACCCTTCTTCGTCTCAGCCTAATAGTTCAAATGTGGCTTAACATCTTCCATCCGCAAATTATATATTTCGCAGTATCTGTTGGAAAATCGCTGTACCTGCATTTATCATTTTCTGCCTTGCCCATATTCTTAAGATGGCATTTCAAAAGACAATAGTCTATTAGAAGGAATGTCATCAACTTTAAGTAAAATTTTTCGAGTGCCTTGTGGCACTCCTTCTCGAATAGGATATAAATTTTCTCGTTTGTCCTTGGCCTGGAGTATTCTGCGAGTAGGACTTTTCTGTCTCTTTTCCCATTTTAGAACCCTTTCGTTATGTGTCCCTGTGATAAAACACAAAACACGTCGAGTCCAAGAAATGAGGTTTCAGCATCTTTTTTTGCAATGCTATCAGCTAATTGGTTACCTTCTATTCATTGATGCCCTGGCCCACACAACAAGGTAATCTTCTTTCTTGGCAGATGATTCAGAGACTGTCTTGTTCCTGGGCAATTTTAACTCTAATATGAAAGCAGTAGCAGCGTTAGGATATGGCGCGGTTGGGCGACCGTCCAGGGCACCGAAGGCGTTCCTTCTCATCTGACCGCCATTACTTGGTACACTCTCGACGACGGCTGGGAGGCTGAACTACAAAATATCGGTTTAATTTTAATGACGGGTAGCTCATACAGCGCAGTACTTGGCAGAAGAATTTCAAACTGAACCTGTCCTTAAGGCCACAAAAGAATGAGATGTGTTAAACGCCAGGTTTGCGAAATTGCCCACGGTGAGCCTATCCAAACTCCACAAAATAAATTTGAAGTTGAATTTTTGGACACTACCTTAATAGCACTCAATCAAAGATTTATACAGTTAAACTACTCAGAATCCTGGTCTTTTTTGTATAATAAAAGATACCAGAAAAACCAGAACTCCTCAAACTTTTCCTCCGTGATGATCTTTAATTAAAACTAACTGTTGGGTTAAAATCAGATATAGATGGTTGTTTCTTGTGTGATAAACTCATAACCTTGAAATCCGTTTGATCTGACCAAGAAGATGTTACTTACAGAAATAACGTAGATAGGCTACGTGTTGAATTGCATCGTAATATTCAGCAACTGTATCCAAATTTATGGATTATAATGAGAATGTTAACTATACCTGTAACTGCAGCTGGTAGAGAGATGAGTTTTTCTAAGCTTAAAACCTTTATGGCATCGACAGTATCTCAATCCACAATAATTAACTCTATCAATCGAAAATGAAATTACGGAAAACATGGACTTCGCTGACTTAAAAAGAAAATTTGCTAATATTAAGGCCAGGAAAGTAGAATTTTATTTAAAAAAATGTAATTTAGGACTTCGCTGACTTAATAAGAAAATTTGCTGACATGGAGGCCAGGAAAGTAAAATTATATTGTCAAAAAATAATTAACTATTTAATTTTTTCTTTACAATTTTTTTTCTTTTTTCACATTTATTGGAGAGCAGAGAGGGGATATCGTAGAAATCTCGTCCAGGGCGCCGATATTGCTAAAACCGGCACTGTATGAAAGACTTGACAGCCTTTAACGCTACCTGACTATCTGACAGTATATAGATCTTTTCCCTGTAAATGCATTTGTTTATGTATCACATCAGTGCAACAGGGCTGGGGCCCTGCCATGGGCTCTAGACATCCTGCAATTAGTTAGGAACTACTATGCTCACACCAATCCCTAGAGCCATTTTGATCTATTTCTGCAACCGCTGTGGTTAGACCCTACTCGTCTGACGGCTCTCAAGCAGCTCATGAAAGCGACAATCGAAGTCCTGTTTGGTTGGTGTCGAGTCATTAAGTTTGGTTACTGACTCCAATTGGATTAGTTCCCAAGCTGACGTACAGATGAAGAAGATGGTGATAAAACGTTGCAGTTTTGTAACTTTCCTGTGACGATTTTTTTTCATACACAGGTCGACAAAGGTCTTACAACCGAAAGGTAAGACTAGCAGATCATCTTCAGTTTCAAACAGCCTGTGACACGTCCAAATAACCGTAGTGGCTTTTATTCGTGTTCTCTCTAGCTACGAGTTCCCGGTAAGTTTTTTATCCAGGATTACTCCACACTTGACATAGGTCCTCTTAAACTTAGCTTTCTTATTTTTGTAAACGAAACCATAACTGTTATTCTCGGATTGACACTGAGACCCTCCGACGAGCACCATTTGGATATTATGTTTAGAAAATGAGATTTTAAATCATAACCTTGTCGACTATGTCTCGGATAACAACTTATCATACATGATCAATGAAATAATTATTTTACGTATCTTTAAACTTTTTTGGTAGAATAGTTTCCAATCAGTTTTATCTAATTGAAATTCTTTACTGATTTCTGTATTTTTTATTTTCAAATCTCAAAAATCCTTTCATTTTCTGAATAATCACAATTCATTTTTAGCAGAATATGAATAATAAATCTACTTTAGTATGAACTTGTAGCACCATGAATGTTATTTGGGGTCTTCTAAATATGCACAGAACAATAGCCATAATTGGCAAAATTATCAAAATGAACCCAGAGAACTGTAAAAATTACTTTTCATGGCTAAAAAAATATGACTAAAATATTTTGTTATGAATGTATAAGGAAGTAAAAACGTCGATACTGCTAGAAAAGTAAACATATTTATAGTAGTGATTTTCTAGAACATCGCTTGAAAAACACGTAAGACAGCATCTGTACGGAGTTTTAACGTAGACAACAGTCGCAAGCAAGCGTATTGAATATACAATCTTAGCCAGTCCAGTGCCTGTCAGTGACAATGGCTTTGCAGACATTATCTTACAAGCAAAGTAAAATGCCACCAGGAACATTACACTGGTGTTTGTTTATTTTATTGCGGTCTATCAAGCTATACCAATAATTCACTCTGAATATAGGAAACAAAATACATGTTTTTCATACAGTATTTGCTACTAAATAATTACGTATTTAGTGATTTTGTCATGAAAGAATAATAAATAATTCAGGGGTTAGTCGCTGTTTACTTGGATTTATTGTATCACATCGCCATGTTAGAGTTAGGGAAAATACTGATGCAATTTAGGATAAAATATTCATCTAATAATAATAATAAACGTCTTTATTAATTCCAATTAAAAATAGAATAAAATATAGCTGCATGTCGTAGGCGTAGTATTCTTTGTATACACATAATTTTCTGCATCTTATCTTATATACACGTGCTTGTAGGTATGTATGTACCATTAAATGTTCTCGTCTTGATATTGTACAGTGTACTATGCTATACTGTTTGTTTTACTAGTCAATGTATTATGTAGATTTGTTATTTATTTATTTGTTATTTATTATTTGTTATTTATTATGTAAACTACGACTGATTGCTGGTTGATATAGTTGGAATTTGTTAACCATAGGATAGATTCTCTTTTTTTTTTTTTTTGTTGACTTGCTACAAATGTACATAATTGTATATCATGTGGTTAAATAAATGCTATCTATCTATCTATCTATTAAACATACTAGAAGGCCAACGCAATCTGTTGCGGCATCTTGGAAAAATGGCACTCCGATTAAATTTCTTGCTTATGTCTTGATAACCATCAGGGATTCTAAATTGTTTCATATATAAAAATCAAGCTTATAAAATTCTAAACCAAGAATATTGTATATATTGGGATATATAGTGGAAGTGCGCACTTTTCTCAGCAACCGTTTAAGATATTGACTTGAAATTTGGTACACATATGTATCCTTCCGAGATCTGGACCTAGATTCTGCGCTAATTTTGGTGAAGGGTTTGGGGGTTAAATAGGGGTAAATAAGTGAAGCAACCTGGTAAGAGTACAGTATCTTGGAATTTGGTGTATATACTAGAAGCGAAGGCCTCAGATTTTTTATTTTATTTTCAACTCCTCCCCCCACCACCCCTGCTCCAATATGAAAGAGTTTAATAAAAGAAAATTAAGATATTCACTTGAAATTTGGTACACGTATGTATTATTACGATATCTGCAACTAGAAATTATTTTGAGACGATTTCGGTGAAACGTTGGATGTTAAATAAGGGCAAAGAGTGGAAAGGGCACAGAAACTTGGAATTTGATGTATATGCTAGAAGCCAAGGCCTCATATTTTTTATATTTTTCAACTCCCATCACCCCTATTCCATTATAAGGGTTTGATAAAATAAAATTGAGATATTCACTTGAAATTTGGTTGCATTATAACAACATTTGAAACTAGATTATATTTTGAGATGATTCCGTTGAAGGGTTGGGGGTTAAGTAGGGGTAAATAGGGGAATAGCAAGCTGGTAAGCGTACAGAAATTTGGAATTTGGTGTATATGCTAGATGCGAGGGCCTCAGGCTTTTTTTAATTATATTTTCCATCCCCTCAGCACCCCCACTCCTTTGTTAAGAGGGTTGATAAAATAAAAATGAGATTTACACTTGAAATTTGTTACACAAATTTATCATAATGATATCTGAAACTAGATTATATTTTTAGATGATTCCGTTGAAGCAGTGGGGAGTAAGTAGACATAAATAGGGAAAAATAGGTAAATCAAGCTGGCAAGAGTACAGAAACTTGGGATTTGGTACTAGAAACCAAGGCCTCAGATTTCTTACTAAAATTTTTCAACCCCCACCCCACCACCTTCACTCCATTATTAAAGGGGTTGATAACATAAAGTTCAGATATTCACATTGAATTGACATCTGATTGAGATAATTCCGTTGAAGGGGTGGGAAGTGGTAGGTTGTGGATAGGGGAAAATAAGTAGAGCAAGTTAATAAGAGTCTAGGAACTTCATTTTTATCGTACATGGTAGAAACCACCTCCTCAAATTTGTCTATGACATTTGCCCCAAATATTAAAATTCAGTGAACAATAATTCCCACATACTAGAGTGCTAATTAGTCAAGTTTCAATGTTTCCTTTAAAATGATTTGGATAAGAAATCTGGATGTGGAAGTAGTGATTCCTTATGCAGCGGTTTTTCCGTATCTGTTGATATATTTCTCGCAAATACTGAAACTGACACATTTCTAGAATCGCAAAATCGCTAGCAGAGAAAAAAATTTCTTATCACTGTACCCATCATGGAATTTTAAATAGTCCTCGTCGTCTGTTCGTCTATTCCTCCATCCATCACGTTTCTTGTAAGCATGATACCTGGGAGAGGAAACTCCAGTTTTATTCACATTTGGACAGAAAGGTAGATGTTAGCTACAGGAAAACCCCTATTGTTTTAAAAAAAATATCGATCAGTAATTATAAAGATTATGAAAAATTTAAAGAGAAAAGTGCACGTAAAGAGTTTTGCAATCGTTCATGAGATTCTATAAATACAACAATACTGTACAGTACAGTAACAATCGTTAGGGTGACCATTTCTTACATTTTTTTTTACACGATTGGTTTAGTGAAGTATAAAACTTTTCTCCACATCATCAAGCCAACTAGATTATAACAAAAACATATAAACTTATATAATCGTTACTTTATACGGAGTCAGGCACTAGTGCGTGGTTAATATCTCGTCAACCGTTTGAAATTTAAAAACATTTCTCAGAGAAGAATGACAGAAGATCTAGAAGGCCACATTTCTAAATTATTTTTAAATCTGCAGGGTCTTTCACATAGTGAATGGAACACCCAACATGTTTTTATACATTTATGTTTGACTCTTATTACTCTATCCAGGGGCCCTATTCTTGACGGCGATAGAAAGGAGCGTTCCCCGGGGAACAATCCCTCATCGCCTTCTCTCGGGAGAATTATTTGTTGGTATTCTTGAACACGAGTGAACGATACGACACAGTAGTAAACGTTGCCATGAAAACAAAATTATAGTAAATTTTGACAACTTAAATTCAACAACAATTGTCATTGATAGTTCATGTTTGTTCTTTGCATTTATTTTTAACAAGTTGAGTAGTAGTGAAATAACTTCTAATAATCTTCCATTTCTTGTATATTTTCTGGAAAATATACCGATCTATTTAAAATTTCTGGGGGGGAAAGTGCAGTACATAAGTCACTTACATTACGACTCGCACTTAACTGATAGGCCAGTGCAGATACCTTTTAAAAAGGCAAAAAATCAAAAATTAATAACAGCATGAAAACTGATGGAAAAAAAGGTAATATAGCTGAACCAATGGAAAAAATAAATTAAAGTTGATCCAAGTTACGAGGGTGGAATGGAGTGAACTTTACGGTGGAAAATGGTTATTCACGACTTCCAGCGAAATTAGACCTTTTATCGAAAAAAGTTAAATGTAAAAGTTGTAGGTAATGAATAGGTCTATAACTTTTGTATGAACCAGTTTTTCACATAACCTACAATTTTCCGATAAACATCGAAAAAACCGGTTTTTTCGTTTTTGATTTTAATCTCCCACAAAAATATTTTTTCTTTTCACGAAATTTGGTGGAAACTTACCTTTCAGTCCCAAACACGCTGTAATTATTTGGATCGAAATATTTATTTTTTCATATTATTGTGATTCTAAATCAAAAAGGAGACCTCATTTTCATCCGAAAATACCCATGTGCTGGAAACAGTTTATTAAAAAAAAAACAGTGGTCCTTACTTTCGTTGAAACGTCTACTTTTACATGGTGTAAAAAAATAAACATTACTGTGGGAAAATTTGCCAGGAAGTGCGAAAAACTGAAAAAACTAGATTTTAAAAAGTTATTTTTCAATCATTGTTTAAAATTATTCATTATTTATTAAAATTCACAGTTGAAATCCTTAAAAAATGTAAAATAGAAAATAAGAAATGAAAACAAAAAACAACAGTAAAATCATTAGTAGCCGATAAAAATTTGTGAAGTTGGGCCAATATTTTTTATAAAAAAGATGCAGACGAAAAAGATATCGCTGAAAATGGATTGCAATTAATAAAGTCAATTTATAAATGTAAGAATAAAAATGTGACTTTGAATTAATTAAGATTCCAGAAGTATCAAGTAGTAACAACAAAATCATTTAAATTGGAAAAACTTCCACCAACTGAAAACGCAGCAGAACAACATTGTTATAGGGCATACTATCAGCTTCAAACTTGGCTCGGTAATTAATTAACAGCAACGGATTGGGGCTGGAAGAAACACCAACATGGAATTATGCCCGAATTGACAGATAAAGAATTGATTCTGAAATATTCTTTAAAACTATTTGTTGCAACTGTGAAAGTGTGTGTAACAGTCAAAAATGCGGCTGTCGAAAACACGGTTTCAAATGCTCAAATTTATGTTCTAATTGCTATTCTGAAAAATGCTCTAATATTTAAAGAGGAAGTAAGTGATTCAGAAGAAATCATAAACGATCAGCCGATAAATATTAGGCAAAATATTGGATCTGAAGACGATGGCGGTATTGAAGATTTCAAAGATCCACCAGAATCAGAAAGTTTTATCGAATCTGACGATGAAGAACTGCCATCAAAGAGGCAAAGAATAATGGACAATTGATTGTATTTCTAATTAGTGTGATAAATGTAAATAAAAATATTGTAAAAATGATAGTAATAATTTTCATGAATATTTAATTTGTATAGTTTACAATCCTAGGTATAAATTTCTAGGTACATTTAAATGTAAACACTGTACAAATATATTTTTTTATTATAAAATTTTCTATTCCATAAATGCCACTTGAATCTAATTAACAGACTTTTTTATATTAAAAAATATGGTAGTAATCACTTTTTTCTGGCTAAAACCATTTCACACCTAACATTTAATACTTGGAAAATACCATTTTCGCATGTTTTTTGCAAACCCCATACTTCAACGATTTCTAATTACTTAATTTATTAACGTTACATTATATCTCACATTTTTCAAGGATTTCAACTGTGAATTTTAATAAATAATGAAAAATTTTATCCAATGATTGAAAAATATTTTTTTTAATCTTACTTTTTTTAGCTTTTCGCATTTCCTCGCAAATTTTCCTATAGTAACGTTTATTTTCTTACACCATCTAAAAGTAGAGGTTTCAACGAAAATAAAGACCAACGTTTCTTTTGAAAAAACTGTTTCCAGCAAATGGGTATTTTCGGGTGAAAATGAGGTCTCTTTTTTGGTTTGGAATCACAATAATATGTAAAAATAAATATATCGATTCAAAAAAATTACAATGTGTTTGGGACTTAAAAAGGTAAGTTTCCCCTAAATTTCGTGAGAAGAATTTTTTTTTGTGGGAGATAAAAATCAAAAACGAAAAACAGGTTTTTTTGATTTTTCTCGAAAAATTTTAGGTTATGTGAAAGCACGGTTCATACAAAGTTATAGACCTTTTCACCACCTACAACTTTTGCATTTAACCTTTTTCGACAGAAGGTCTAGTTTCGCTGGAAATGGTGAAAAACGATTTTCCGCCCCTAAACTTCACCCTATTTCACCTTCGTAACTCGGATCGACTTTAATTTATTTTTTCCGTTGGTTGCGCTATATTTCCTTCCTTTTCCAACAATTCTCATGCTGTTATTAATTTTTTTTTTTTCCAAAAATTATTTGCACTGGTCTATGACCTATACCAACAAAATTATTCTATCCTGTAATTTCTTGGTAACTACCAAACCCAAGAATCTAAGGGTGGCGAAAACCTTAAATAAGCCTATTTTAAAAAAGATATTTATGATACCCATCTACTATGTACTTTTGTTTGAACAGTTAAAGCCTATCTACGGGTCGATGCGCGTTGGTTGTAAATGTGGAGTAAGCATTTCACTTAATTCTCGAACTGGTGGTACATTAATACATACATGTATAAATTTAGAAAATTTGTCTCCGCATCCTCTATCCTCTATATCTTGCAGAATTTGGTCTGCTAACAAAATTTCATGCACGTCCATTTAAAAAAAAACCTTTAATAATTAATTAAGCAACGAATTTAACAAAAAATCGCTTGCACAAAAATTAGAGATCTCATGTCAAAACGGATGTGATAGATAAAATAGTCTAATTCAGTCAGGGAGTGACTGCTCCCTTGCAAATTTGCAAGAGATGAAACCGGGGAGCGCGTTCTCCTACCTACCGAGAGAAGTATTATTTAAGAATACGATTCTCTATTCCCCAAGAGAACCACGCCCACTTTCTCTCGGCTGTTCTACTCCCCGGAATTCAAGAATAGAGTCCTTGAATAAAATTTTCTATATTCCCCGAGAGAACCACGCCCACTTTCTCTCGGCCGTTCTACTCCCCGGAATTCAAGAATAGGGTCCCAGGGATATATTATTTTTGCATCGTTGCCAAACTATTCCACTTTTCTGATTAAAAATGAATTTGCAGCGGTCAAATGTGAAATCTGAAATAAAACTTGTTTTCCTAGATTTGACTCTCGTTTCACTTTGAGTACTAGTCAAGGCCATGTAATAATAATAATAATAATAATAATAATAATAATAATAATAATAATAATAATAATAATAATAATAATAATTTTTATTGTCCATAATAAATAAATGACCACAAAAAAGTGATATAGGACTAGTCAAATAAGTCACATTTAAAAGAAAAATCTAAACTGCTAAAACAACACATATAGAAAAAAATATTTTAAAAACATGGGTCAGTTAAATATTCAGTCACATTATAAAAACACTTTTGTAAAAGAAATTGGCTAACTAACTTTTTAAATAATTTTAAATTGACGACACCTTTAATTTCAACTGGAAGACGATTAAATAATTTTATTCCTATGTACCTGGGGCACTCCTCATATTTTGTCAGGTAATGTAATGGAATGTACTAACTTCCAAGTCTACCAAATTTTATTAAGGGTGTTTTCCTCGATTAACCAAATTTTTACATTTTTAAACTGTCATGCATGACACAATTTTTTTAAATGGAACCCCCATATTTTTAATAAAGTGGTTCAACAATCATTACCTTTAGCTACACGTCGATGCCTCTAGGCGACTACTTATTTTCGACGGTTTTCGAAATATTCATGTCGAAAGAATGTGATAATTATGAATACCAGCATCGCTAAAATCCTTAATTTTAAAGAAGACAAACTTATAATAATCCAGCATTAAAGAATTCATACTTATAATTGCCTTCACAGCAAATTAAAATCTTAAAATTAATTTGATTAATTTCTTATTTGAAACTTCTTATTCAACAACTAGCATCCACACAGTCCTCTACGGCCAAGCAGATTAAACTAGTATCTGCATAACCCCCTACGGTCATGAAGATTCAGTTAAAAATGAGAACAACATCCTAAAATGAATTTATTTACCTTCCTTGTCTTAAAAAGTTTTCATTCAAATGGATTACATTTTCATGAAATCTATCATTCTGTTTTGGAAATGCTTTGCATTTGAAACGTTTTTCGCTCTTATTCTGGAGCTCATCTGATGAACTTCAGAATATTTTATGCAACACTCATGTTGTTTAAGTTTATAATTTTTGTTTCATTTTTCATTTTAATACATAATTTTATATTGGCAAGGTATTATTGAAATACAATAAATCTGTAGTACCTATCACAAACATTCATGGCAGTTCTGAAACTGAAATGATATCAAGTTTTTTACAATTTTTAAAAAATTAACAAATGTTTTATTATCGAACCATGGATAAATGTGCAAAATAAATAGTATATTCTTATTCTTACTGCAATAAAATAAGAACATTTATACTGTATTTAAATTAAATAAATTCAAGGTATTTATAAGATAGCCAAATGCCAAATGAAAATGAATTTAAACCTATAATTTTTATTTTGTGTACCAATGGCCTTGATGCGGCCTCGATGAGGATTCCACTTACTTGGAAATTCCCATGTGCCTGTGTAAACTGTGCTTCGTTCATAACGTAAACAACTGCATTCTTAACTGAGACCGACTATAGAAATTATTTGGTTCATTTATTCGAACGCTTACGCCAATAGCCCGCAATTAACAGCTGCTGGATGACGGCTTTAATAATAAGAAGAGCGACAAGTACTTACGCCACCTTCAACAATTTTAGATGACCCGATTCATACACGTAGACAATAACACCGCTTTAAAAAGATTATTAATTGAGTAGTTCTTACCACGATAATCACTGAGCTTATTTAAAGCGAACAGTTATTAATCAAGCAATCAGCCACATCCAAGATAAAAAACAGCAACAATATAGTGATTAATTTTAGTAATTACAGCGTACATCATCTCGGTCTCTGAAACAACTAGTTTCGCTCGAGACGCGTTGCTTTGAAATTATTCTGTAACAATAACTGCCCCGTAAGAAAATCCATTAAATATAATTACTGTGTAAGAAAATTAATTTAGAGTCTTACGGGACATTAATTCTTTCAAAAGATAGGAAGTTAAAAGATTTAGCTTCAGATAATTATTACTCTAGTAACGTAATGGACCAGAGATTATACACCAAACTGCAAGACGTTTTTTCATATAATGCTCCTTGGTAAAATATTTCCGTGATCAAATATAATTAAATCAGTATAATTATAATTGTAAATTTGAGTTACTTATATATTGAAATGTAATTTTATTTATTTTGTAGACTCTGTATATATTTCGTGATAAACTGTAAAATATATAGCGGATGCGTGTCAGGTTTCTCACGAGCGATAAACATAAAAGTAACGCACCGATCTTCGCGATGGATAGCCAATTAATTATCAATCTAGTATTTTTTTCTCGGTTAACAATTAAGCATTAATACCTTTTACGGTGCCTGGGAATTGCACTGTTGCAGAATAACAGGGTATACACCATCAGGCACACTATTAAAAGTGATTTAGCTTAGGCGATATTCCTAAAATTTGGAAATATTTTATTAAATAATTTAGTCGTTTTTCTTCCAAAAGTAAATGTTTTGACGCAGTTGCGTCATATCTCTCAAGCGAAGGTCTATTTCTAATGAATGTTAAAGTAGCGTAGAAAAATGTAATAATATCTTTGTCTAGTGATGGTTAATAAACTAAAACGCAGGAGAATATACAAATACCACATTAAGTTATTGAGTTTAAAGATTAAGAAAATAAAAACACCTATATACAGTGTATTTCGATTGAGGCTGCATATATTGCTATCTGTGTTATTATGAATGATGCAAAGTCAGCAAAATAGAGAAAGAAATATTTGAGAACTGCGGCTTTATATTTGATCTTACTTTTTATTTTTCAAAATAATTGAGAAAAACCACGAACGTGCATTTTTGAAATAAAACTTAAAAATGTAAATAATTCTATACTAATTTTAATAGATACCTAATATATGAACATAGAAATACTGGAGACTTCATGTGACGTATGTTACAAAGCAACCTGTTTCTTTAGTAATTCTGGGTTCTGACAATTAGCTAAGTTCGGTATTTCTATTAGGACAGTGTTGTCGATTTTTCACAACTGGCCTCTATCTCTAATTTTACCTTTTCCGTGTGACTGATTTATTGTGGCCACTGCTCTATAACTCCAACGATGTCGAGTTCAATGGCACCGTATGCCTTTGAAATTTCCTAAGTAGAAATGAAACGAATAATTGAATTTAACTTACTTTAATAGCTTACTGAAAAATACACAAACAAAGGTAAGAGCAAGTGACATCAGGGTGTAGGTAAATTTCAAAAACTTTCGTCAGAATAATGATATAAAATAAAATCATCAAGAGTTCATCTGACATATAGCAAAATACAAAGCAAAATTGTACACAATAAGGATCCGTATACAGTAAATAATTAAACTAAACTAAACATGATCTGGCCAAAGCGGTAAAACAAAGAATTCTTACGCTAACATAAAAAGCTCAATTAAATTACACGAAAACACACAAAAGGAAATACTATAGACTGTACGTAAAATTAATAACAAAAATGGCCCAACAATTAATAATTTCGACATAAACTGGTTCGGTTGTTGAACACTATGTTTTTATGCCCAAAGCACACGGGAGATGTGAAAATAACGGGACGGTATAGCTACGCCACCAAAACGAAGTTATTTCCGCACTATGGGGTACGAGAAGTCTTAATCGAACACTGGATACAATAGGAAATGTTACTGACCAAACGTGGAATGAGGTATTGAAGCCATCAATAAATTCTGCATCGTCGCAATTGGCTTCAAACAGCAACGTTTGCATCACGAGAGGCATACATATTATAAAAGACTGTACTTACAGCTATATTGAAATATGCAAACAAATAATAATTCATTTTTAAACATGTACTTACAGCTAGTTCGACAAAAACATTGCCTTGCCGTAGCTATGGGCAATGGTACACAATAACACAGAACATAATATAACTACTTTACTCATTCTATTAGCGGTTATTAATCACTATATACAGACATTTACAATTATATGGCGGCTTTAGTTCTTACTTCCTACACGACCAACCGCCTCTACGCCATCTTTTTTCGTCTCCTTCTTTCAGAGTTGTGGTATGATTATGCTCGTTTACTATTGGCTAAACTTGGTCGTACAAGCTACCACGCTATTGGTCAAGCATTTGTCGTTCAAACCGATACAATTTAAATAATGAATAGAATAGTCGCGCGCTTTATCGCTTTGGCACACATAATTGAGATTTACGAATTAAATTATAGTTTGTTTCAAAACGTGAGCGTTACAGCCGTTACTAAAAGATCAAACGTTTTTCGTCGGCTGTCCTATCTTGTTAATTCTCTAATCTTCGCTTCGAGGTTAGTTACTTACGGGTGGCACTGTGGCATAGGTTACCCAAAGTCAGTTTGAAAATCATAAAAAAAACACAGACAAAGGAATAGTTGATGTAACGAATGTTGTCATAAACGTCGACCGACAACTTTTAGAATCACTTTTTAATTATTGTAAATATTATTTTACTACTTTATATTAATTAATAGGCATGATGTACATTATTTATTTATAATAAATAATGTTATTTTAATGAACAACTCTATTAATGATTCAATAAAAATAAATAAATATCGTTTAACCTACGGCTATGCTACCGGCAATATTAAGAATAAGCCAAGAACTTATAAGGGACTTGTAATGGTGAGCCAGGTAAACAATCGACTACTTTCTCTTGACATAAGCCCATAACATATCTGGTTAACTATATTCGTATACCGATATTGTTTACAATATTCAAGTACGCTGTGTCGGGTGTTATTCTATCACAAGCAGGCTTTGTAATGACTTATCCTGGTAGCAACGAAATTTACAATAGAAATACTATACGCTACATTACTTTTTGGTCAACGTGATTGGATGTGATTATGTAACTATTGTAAGTAAATTAGTTTGTCGGAATTTTTTACAGTTTTTCAACTGACTAAAAATACTATACTAACGTCCTGTAACAAGACGTTCGAAATATGGCACCTGATTAGAGAGCCTGATGATTTCTTCCTACAGACAAGAATATCGGAAATATTAGAAATCTGAATCTCTCTAACTAATAGACACTAAATCCATTGAGTTATTCATGTCTCTCACAATTATTGAATCTAAAGAATCTATAATACATGTGGAGATTAGCTTAATTGCTGATTCTATAAAATTGTTATTAAACCATTAGCGATTTCTTGCACATCAAATATTATTTTCGGAGTTCATAATTAATGAAGACGATGAATAATGAAATTAAGTGAATTTAATTAGAATGAGATATTTGAATAATAAATGCTGCGAATCCCATAAAAGCGATGTAGTTAAGAAAGCGGTAATAAGGCAGTTATTATCAATACTTGCATACGTATAACATAAAGGACTCTAGAATGCTCTTGGTGTTTCAGACAATGAAAATTCTTGGTTGTACATTGTGAGCTTGATGTTGACAAATTGAGTCTTTGCACAACGGATTCGAACATGTCTATTGTTAATCAAAAGGATAATTAGTTTTGTTGTGAAAGTACACGACAACCTCCGTACAATTGTCCATGACGGGAGTCATTTGTAACTTACATAAGAAATTTGTTTATCTTGAAGCAAAACTATATACAGAGTGTCTCGAAAGTAATTCCCGTTTTTGTGGATCCTGTCAATAATAGGTAAAACTATTTCGAAATTTTATAGTAATAAAATATTCGTTCAAGGAAATAAACTATAGGATAATTGAAGTTTTTCACTATGAAACGTAAAGAACTTAAACAAACAATTTTTAGCATTTCTGAAAGAAGCAGATGGAGTGTTTAGATTGATAGAAAGAATGAATTCTATATTAAATTTTCGATTACTTGAATACTTCTTCTTCCACAACCCACATTGTGGAGTGAAGTACAGTAATCGTAAAAAAAATATTGTTTTTTCGTTGAAATAGGTTTATTGTAGGTTCACAAGGAGTGAAAAATGGAACAAAATATGAACGGCAAAGAAAATAGCAGGGTTATTTCATTAAAGATACATTGTTGTTGATAATATCTACCACAGAACTACATTAAGCCTTGACCTTGACTTTTAGTATATACACCAAATTTCAAGTTTCTGGGCCCTTTCTATTCTACTAGGTTGCTTTACTTATTTACTCCTATTTACCAACCCAACAATGGAATCACTTCATAATATCATCTAGTTCCAAATCTTGTTATAATACATACGAGTAGCAAATTTTAAGTCAATGGCTTAAACTGTTCCAGAAAAAACGTGCTCACAAAATAAAAGCTACAGGCCCACAGAAATTTTTTTCGTTTGTATTTAAAATCTCAACGTTTCATGACATTCTAAACCTATTTCGACGAAAAAAGATTCAATTTTTTTTTTTTTTTTTCGATTACTGTACTTCGACTCTATTGTAGGTGTGGAAGTAAAATAAATCTTGAAATGTTGCCAAAACTAAGTAAATAAGATATTACGAATGAAACACTTATGGGTCGTAGATCGTATATTGCAGAAAATAAATAAATAAACAACAACCAAAACAAACTATGGATTTTACGAAATTTGTACGACTGCATGCCTTTGCATCTACATTTCACTCTGTTTGAACCAACTATAGATTATACTTGGAGCATATATTTAATAAAAAAAACTTCAAAGCTTTGCCGCTTATATATAGATGGGAGGGCGCTGCATGCTCTATTTTTCTAGAACATGTTAAAACATAAATATAATGTTTTATGTAACACATAGAACAACACTATTCTCATGTAAAGTTTGTTCTGGCACAATTAAAATAATAAATTAACGGAAACACATTATTATGATATAGTTAGAATTTATATATTTAAGACACATAAAAAAGCCATAAAAACTGTCTAGTTAGGAAAATGGAGATCCAAAATTTTCTACTGGATTTGAATTTCAAATTCGCCAGTTAATTCGGAATTGCCAAATTGGAGAAAAAAAACATATTTTTGTCAAAACTCGGAAAAGCATGAAAATGTGTATTTTCTTATTTCTCACTCAGTATCTTAAGCCTTGTGAGAGATATTGATCTCAAATTTTATGAACACATTCCTCTGATATTGTTCTTGATTGATGTATTAAGCAAAATTGTTTTACCGTGATATCTTTTTTACAAAAAATATATAAACTATTACATGTTTTGCAAAAATACGAAAGCGCATTGTAAAATATAGTAAGCGAGAAACTTTTTTATTATTAAAGATAGAATGATAGTATAAGGACAAAAAGTGAAGTTTAAAGGTAAAGGAATTTTTTGGAAACTATATTTCTTTTTGTTGCTGTTTAGTTTAGTAGCAAATGAATTCTTAAAATTCGGCGCGCCTGCAACACGGAGTTTCACTTTTGATTTTAGTGACTTAAGAGGGAACACTACGTAAGGCTAGTGGGGGGGGGGGGATATAGCGCCAAATGAGGAAATATCTCCATTATAATCAAATTTTACACATATTTTCAGTTAAATAAGATCACCCAATTTGCAGAAAACAGCTTATTTTTAATCATAATTTTAATGATTAACAATAAGCTGTTTCTTGCAAATTGGGTGATGTTATTTAACTGAAAATAAGTGTAAGTTGTACATAAATAAATACTACAGGATTGTTGAAGACTATTTTTGTCTATAATTTGATTATTAGGGAGATATCTCGTCATTTGGCGCTTTATCCCCCTCCCCCACTAGCCTTACGTAGTGTTCACTCTTAACTATCATAATTATGCCTGCTCGAGAGAGATTACACTGAATTGAGTAAGGAATAACTGTGGCTTCTCAAATAATTAATTCATCGATAAGGAACACACATTATTTTGTTTCATTTCAATTATTAATACTTGTGAAACGCACATTAAAAATATTAAATTCAAATATTTCATTTAGATTCGATATAAACACAAACACAAGAATTAAGGAATTATAAGAATGAATACGCGATTCTTTTACACCTCTCATTTCAGGAGCTAAAAAATCTATATTATTGACGTAAAAGTCATGAATCACATCCATTGAAACAAATGGCAAATTGTTAGAATATGCTTTTTCATAGCCAGTTTCCATTTTTAACTATTATATTAGCACAAATAAAAACCTCCAAATATGACTTATTTCCTGCGTAATGTTGAAAGAAGAAGAAGAAGACGCAGTTTTTCTTGATTGAAATTTACAGAGAAGATTTCTGCATTACTGAGGTATTAGTTCCAAAATTCAACACATATACTTAAAATTCTCCTACGTCACAAGATTATTTATTTAAATTTAATTTTCAAAAATAAACTTGCAGGGCGTAAAAGAAAAACCGCTGCCTAAGGAATCACTACTTCCACATCCAGATTTTTCATCAAAGTCACTTTAAAGGAAACATCTTGACTAAATTTGCACTCTAGTATGTCAAAGTTTATGGTCATAGAATTTTAAAAATATTTGGAACAGATGTCATAGAAAAGTTTGAGGCGTTGGTTTCTACCAAATACGTTAAAAATGAAGTTTTTAGTTTACCCTACTTATTTTCCCCTATTCACAACCTACCACGACCCACTCCTTCAATGGAATCATCTCAATCAGATGTCATTACAATACATCCGCGTACTAACTTTCAAGTAAATATCTCAATTATATGTTATCAAACCCATTAATAATGGAGAGGAGATGGTGGTGTTTGAAAAATATTAGAAAGAAATCTGGGGCCTTGGTTTCTAGTATATACACCAAATCCCATATTTATGTACTCTTACCAGCATGATTTACTTATTTTCCCCTATTTACTTTTATTCAACCCTCAACCCTTCAACGGAATCATCTTAAAATATAATCTAGTTCCAGATGTCGTTATAATACAAATTTCAAGTGAATATATCAACCCCTTTTAATGATGGAGTAGGGGTGGTGGGGGAGTTGAAAAATATTATAAAAATTTTGAGTCTTTAGCTTCTGGTACATACACTTAATTTCAAGTTTCTGTACTTATACCAGCTTGCTTTACTTATTTTCTCCTATTTAACCCCCAACCCTTCGACGGAAGCTTTTCCAAATATAATCTAGTTGAAGATGTCGTCATGATACATACGTGCACCAAATTTCAAGTGAATATTTCAGTTTCATTTTATCAACCCCTTTGATAATGGAGTAGGGGTGGTGGGGGTTGAAAAATAATACAAATAATCTGAGACCTTGGCTTCTAGTACATACACCGAATTTCAAGTTTTTGTACCCTTATCAGCTTGCTTTACTTATTTTTCCTTATTTACCCCTATTTAACCCCCCAACCCTTCAACGGAATCATCTCAAAATATATTCTATTTCCAGATGTCATTATAATACATACGTGTACAAAATTTCAAATGAATATCTCAATTTTATTTTATCAACCCCTTTAATAATGGAGCAGGGGTGGTGGGGGTTGAAAAATAATGTAACTGATCTGAGACCTTGGCTTCTAGCACATACACCGAATTTCAGGTTTTTGTACCCTTACCAGCTTGCTTTACTTATTTTCCCCTATTTACCCCTATTTAACCCCCAACCCTTCAACGGAATCATTTCAAAATATAATCTAGTTCCAGATGTCATTATAATACATACGTTTACCAAATTTCAAATGAATATCTCAATTTTATTTTAGCAACCCCTTTAATAATGAAGAAGGGGTGGTGGGGGGGTTGAAGAACATTATAAAAAAATCTGAGGCCTTGGCTTGTAGTACATACATCAAATTTCAAGTTTCTGTACTCTTACCAGCTTGCTTTACATATTTCCCCATATTTACCCCTATTTACCCCCCCCCCACCCTTCACCGGATATCTTCAAAAAACAATGCAGTTCCAGATCTCATTGTAATATATACGTGTAGAAAATTTCAAGTCAATATCTGAAACCGTTCCGGAGAAAGCGTGCGGACGAAAAAAGTTACAGACAGACAGACCGACAGACAGAAAATTTTTATGAAACAAATTTTTGAAAAATTTTTTACGATTACTATACTTCCAATCCACTACGTGGATGTGGAAGTAAAACTGAATCCACGCAAAACCCATTAACTTTTACTGAGGAACATAATGATCCCATTAAAAATATACTTTTTTTAAAATGCGAACACCCCATTCTGTTTATCATTTGAGTACCTTGGTATTTGTATATTTACGTATATATGTGTCATTTTTTATATCGGCGAATTCGTTATTTTTTTGTCTTATCGTAGGTAGTTATATGTTCGTGGCCAAAACACTTTGTATGTAAGGACAATAATCTGAGGGGAATAAATGCATGTAAATGACTTATGTAATGTTGTAAGGAATGAGTCTCATAGTATCACAAGTTACGCAGATGATAATAAGATCTTGGTAGGGGCAGAAACTTATCCTGAATTAACACAGGAATGCAATGATTTATTTTCAAATTCAAGTGAATGGTACGATAGTAATAAGTTTATCTTAAATAGACAAAAGACTAATATTATGACATTTAGAACAAAACAAGTAAGACTGGAAACTCCGGAAAATGTTACAATTTTAAATGAATAAAGAAATCTAGTGGGAAATACAAATAGATGAATTCTTAGATTGGGAATATCAAATCGATCTATTATGTCTATCGATCTATCGATCGTCTATCTATCTATCGATCTATATATCTATTATTATTATTATTATTATTATGTTTGAAATCAAACAAAATCTGTTATAGTATAAGAGTAATTGGTAAATATTTAAATCTAAAAAGTATAAAAAATATGTATTCTTCAAACTTCGAGGCAACACCTTGGTATGGAATAACTTTCCGTGGCAGTAATTCGAACATTCAAAAAGTGTTTTTAACGAAAAAGCGGGTTATCAGAATTATATTTAAAATGAATTACATAGACTCTTGCCGAGGCATTTATAAATCAAATAAAATCGTGACCATTTATGGTATGTACGTATGAATGTCTAGTGTTTATTTTTAACAACAAACATAAGTTTTTGCTTAATAATACACAGCATGACTATAATAGAAAAGCAATAGATATTACATACTCAAGGCATAATCTGACACACAGAAATAATGTATGAATTACCGTCTCACATAAAAAATATTGTAGGCTAAAACAGGTTTAAGTAAGAACTTAAATCACTGATACTAAAGTTGGAACCTTACCATTATTATTAAAATTCTCCATATACTGGAGTGCAAATATAGTATCAAGATGTTTTCGGTTAAAGAGACTTGGATGGAATATTTAAATGTGGAAGCAGTGACTTCTTAGGCAGCGGTTTTTTCAACCATCTTTGAGGTTAGCCTCTAGCAACGCTGGATAACTCCATTTAGTGAGTTAATAAAAGTCAGTTTAAAAATTCTACGTGTTGTCGATAATAACATAATGGTAAGTAATTAAGGTGTAAAAATGTACTGTATTAATTTAATAATTGTCGGTTAAATTGCCTTATATGTTTTAAGAACAGTTGAGATGTTAAACAACGTCACATGCTGACAATTATGTAAAGTAATATTATTAATTCTCAGATTTTTACAGACTGTAATAATATCCATTAAATAATAATTTATGTAAATTTGTAACATTTACTAATGCGCAAGAAAGGTTATCTCGCGTCTTACTCAGAAACAAATTACATCTTTTAGTTCTAGTTATTGGAGGATTAACTGCTTGTAAACATGATATACATATTTATTTTGAAGAAAAGCAGTTGCCACTTGTAATATAGTTAATAGGACCGCTCTTTGTATCACCAACAGTTTGCAATTTATATTATAAAAATTAAGAGACCAGACAATTCTGAAGAATATAATTGGCAGCCTGTTTTAAACTAAAGTTGTAAATTGACAAAACCAGCTCTTAGTAAAATGTATTGGGCTTTTACTAAAGATGTTATCTGACGTCAATAAAGTTTTACGATCTTATAATTCAGAGAGTAATATTCAGAACATATTTAGTCTGGCTGGGAAAACATAAGAACAAAGAATTTGCACATCGGTACAGGAATTCACAAAAAAACTCCCTAGGCATTTTCAGTGGTAGCGAAAAAAAATATTCAAATTCTGTAAAAACCAGTCGTTAGTCATTCTTGATGATTTTATATTGTCTCTCAAAATGAAATATTTATTACTTTTGGCCATAACTTTTTTTCTTAGTACGTATTGTGGCGTATTTCCACCTCTTAGGAAACACCCTGTATGAATCCGTGGGTTCTAAAATAATTTCAACAAGAGATAAACACTACTAACATTTTATTTAACAATTTACTGACTATACAATACTTCAAATTCAAAATAACCTTTACACTTTGTTTACTTAATATTTAACCTCACTTTTCACTTTTCAACTTGTTCACTTTTATAAACTGCCTTCTTAATAAACTTATTCTTCTGCGCCGTTGATCGCGCCTTATATACTCTGAAATTACCTCTAGATTGATCCAGAATCTTCTCACTATACTCTAGAAAAACTCCATTTCCTTCTACAAGTTCCCAGTCACTCACTATTAGGGCATAGGCGTATCAATTTCCAGTTCCAAGGGGGTGTAATTCATAACAGTATATTTTAAAAAACTATAAGATTGCCTAAGTAGAACCATAACAAGGCTATGAATCTTCACTCAATATTCTATTCTAATCTTCCTATTCCGTAGTGTTAAATCTATTTTGGAAGCGACTGGAGTTATCGAGTGAGAATTCATAGTAATAGTCTGGTTATGATTCTACTTAGGTAGTCTTTAGTCCACCGGAATTAGATAAATGTTTTTGAATCATTTTCATTTCCTAAAACTGTACAGGGTGGAAAAAAAAATTTTCAATTAAGAACTTTTTAAATTGAATTTTCTTAATTTTTTCACACCCTGTATATTTTTCAACGATGTGATGTAGAAATGAAAAACGAACATTAATTAGGTGTCTCGAGATTGGTATTCACATAGGTTTTTCTTAAAACCCATAATTGTGACTGTGGTGATTTTTTTAATATCCATATGCAGATTGCATTATTTCAACAAAAAAATTAATTACATCCAAGTGGTTGGGAGATATTCAATGCTAATATAGGAATGAATAGAGTCTAGAAAGAGGCATCAACAAATGTACTCATATACATAGCATTCCATTTAAAAAGGGCACTTGGTCCTGTAATTTCGTCTTGGCTCGCCCTGAATATTCGGAAATAATTTACAGTTATAAACTTTTTTGTCTAGTTTACTTAACAATCTTCAAAAAATTTCTAGCTATCGTACTAGAGATATCGAGGTCTGACGCACCCTGTATTACAGTGATTTGATTTACTACTAATATTGATAACTGTTAGTGCAAAGAAGGGCATTTCATTAGCTTCCATGTTAATAATTTCCATATAATAATGGATTCAATATAATCCAAGTTCAGGCATAGATTTGTGCACATGACCGAAGTCGAAATTTGTTTTCATCCTTTTAAATTTTCGACATATTAATATGAAAAGAAAAAAAAATTGGAAAATTGGAGTATCAGTTAGATAATTTGCCATTTTGAATGTTTGACATCAGAATTAGCATCAGCTACTCTGAAAATACCTACAAATTTTAAAGCAATTGTGACGAAATTTTAATTTTGTAGTATTTGGTGATCCGATCCACTGTACACTTGATGATGAAGCTACAATTGAACCACCGCCAAGCAACGATACTATACAGTTTGTAAAATAAAACAATTTTAATATCAAATTTTGGGAAAGTTTGTAGCTTCGGTAAAAAAATTTAAAACAAGAATGATTGTCATGTACCCCAGTAAGAAAAAATAACGCAGCTATAGACACATGTTTCGAAGTTATTACTCCCTTTCAACGTAGCGCAACTTAGAGAATGTTGTTATAGATTAAGAGCAAAACCAACAAATGTGTGGAATTACTATACACACTAAGTACTCTAATTTGCACGTTGTTACCTCAGGTGCCATTTATAGGGCATTAAATGAGAGCAGTCAATATATATGTGTATGGTCCTATTTCAACCTAGCAAAATTGAAATGAAATAGTGGAAAAGCTTATTAGTAGGGAATCTAAGACCTCCAATTCAGCAAGGGGGGGTCAACTGTGACATATACAAAAACCAAAAACGGATTCCAATGTAAAATTTCATGACGGATACGAATTTTGAGTTCACCCCTTCATCCAGAATTGCGAAATGGGAAAAAAATGCAATTTTGGGCAAATTTCTAAAAACTACGGGAAACATTTATTTTTTTGTTTCTCAGTCAATACCTCGTTAACTGTTCGAGATATCTGTTTCAAATTTTGACACCAATATCTTTGGAGATTGGCCTCACTTACAGTTTATGTGAAACTTTTTTCGGCAACGTCGTTTTTTGGCAAAAAAAAAAAATATCTTCGCTTAACGCATAAAAACACCAAAATGCATTGCAAAATATAACATGCTAGAAACTTTTTTATTACTAAAGATACATGGGCATATGATCGAGAGAAAATAAAGCCTATGAATTATAGAAACTTTTTTACTTGAAGAATTTTTTTCTAGAATGCTTAGTTTGGCTGTTATGACTGTTGTAAATAAATAGTAGTGTAACGACTCATATATTGCGCGTTCTCCTCGGCCGGCGCGAGCGCTCTCTACTAGCCACTCGCAACCGTATTCAGTCATATCAGAGATACGTAGGTATTTTATTATTTAGTTCATGTATGTTTTATTTTAAAAATGGTACCAGTGGAAGTTTGTCAGTTACCAGTAGAACCGAAAAATACTGTTTTTATTATTGACATCATGTCTTTAATTCAAAGGCATCAAAGCTATGGCTGTTCAACTTTCAAAGAACTCTTTGAAAAGTCTTTGAAATTAGTTATAAACATGAGACCAAAAGGGTGTAACCTACCGACGGACCAAAGTAAGAAGAGTGTACTGTCTGTATAAGGTAAACGATGGGGTAGATATACCGAATTGGAAAAATATTATTTCTCATTCTGATAATAAACGAGAACTCTTGAACTTTTTTGCTTGCAAGTTTGAGGAAAGTTATTCCAGAATAGACCAAAACGTTCAGATTGTTATTGCAGGTATGTTTTTAGAAAATAGCAAAACTATTTTATGCGATCAAAATAATGTGAAAATCATGAAATCCCTACATTTTTCCGATCATGAAGAAGCAGGTACCAGACTTTTTGCTATCTTGTCATTTTTTAGAAATGAATGTACTAAAACCGTCATATATACTGTGGACACTGATATTTTTGTTCTTTCATTGTATTATGCGACTATACTAAACACTGAAATATGGCTTCAACGGCAAAAATCTTTTATTTTTTGCCATGATGTGATTACCCAAATATCTAGTACATTTGATTTCGACAAAAGAAATCTGACCAACATTTTACTAGCTGTTTACTGCCCCTCTGGAAATGATACTGTTAGTTATCCCTTTAAGAAAGGCAAAAGGACAGTAGTAAAAATATTACGTGAAAGGTTAAATATGTTAGAAGAATTAACACATTTTGGCGCAGCGAACCGAGATAGAACTTACAAACTAACTGATAGTGTATTAGATTCCTGTAGGTTATTTTTTAAGGTTCTTTATGGCAGACCTTTATTTAGAGGAAATTTGGATGAGCTACGAGCACATTTATTCACTTCATATAAAACAGATATGAGGTATTGTTTTAATTATTTTATGTAGACATTATACCGATAATGATGAGTAAACCACAAAAGCCAGAGAATATTCACTTAAATTCATATTGCAAATGTAAAATGTACACTTGTACCAGTCGCTGTCGATGTCTAAGTGCAAAAGTAAAATGTGGTATAAGTTGTTTGTGCGAAGGCAAATGTTCCTCACTTTTAAATTAAACTAATTATAAAAATTAAACAGTTTTCTTTATTTACATAAAATACAAACATTTTTAATCGGACTGACACAATATAAATATGGTTCATTAAATCGCAGACCCTAAGCCTTTTTCTTACTAATATGGAAGCTTTTATCTTATAATAGATACACAATCGTTAGCAGAGCACGCAATGAAGTGTACACACCGAGCTAGACCAATTTGACCGGGCCGGGCCAACATGTGCGCCAACGCTGAACCAATACAATCTCCTTTTTTTCGCTATTAAGCCAAAGTATAAAAACATATTCAAATTCAAAAACTTCTTTGGTCTTTTATCATCATTTTATGTCGATTAACTACACCTCTATCTCTACTTATAAAAAAGTTTCTCACATACTATATTTTGCAATACATTTTTGAACTTTTGTGCGACATGTAGGACTATAGTTGTTTTTTATAAAGAAATTATATTGACACAATAATTTTGCTCTATACAGAGCCCAAGAAGAAAGTTAAAAGATTATTCTCCTAAAATTTCAGATCGATACTTTTACCAGTAAATGAGATATCGAGTGGGGAATGAGAATACTAATGTTTATTGTGTTTTTCTTACTTTTGGAAATAAACAACTTTTTCTCTAATTTCGCAATTCCGAATTTAGTGGTGAACTCGTAATTCGAATTCGGCAGAAAATTTTACATAGAAAACTGTTTTTAGTTATTGTATACATATGAGTTGACCCCCCCACCTTTAAAACGCATCGTACGGCAAGCTAGATTCCCTACTATATGGGGTCCGATAAAAAAGAAAAACAGGACTTAGTGTTATACAGTCTGACCCATTTAAATTGGAAACACCTTTATAACTTTTTTATTTTTTGTCCTACTTGAACCAAATTTTACCAAAATATAGAACAAATTAGGATCTATTATGGTCAAAAGAACATTCGTCTCCTACAAATGCAAATCCACCTACGGTATCAAAATGAATGGAAAAAATTAAGAAATTATATTAGGCATTTTTTTCGGAAAACTTTATTAATGAAAGTAGTAATTTAAGAAGTACTAATGAAAGTTGTTCAGAATTGTCCAAAAATCTAAAGTTAGCAATATTAAAAAATATTGAATTTTATTTTTGAAGTCCAAAATGTCGACAATTTTTTTTTTAATGCAAACCGCTTGACAACTACCTGACAGCACGTTTAATTTCAAACAAAATTGTCATAGCACAATTTTCTAAAGAGAAAAAAAAATGATATTTTCCGACTCGGACATTGTTTTAAACAAAATTTCAATAGTCTCTGAAATTTTGGACTCTAAGTTTTTGAACAGCTTTTATTAATAAAGTTTTTCGATAAAAAAATGCCTAATATGATTTGTTTATTTTTTCCCATTTATTTTCGTACCGCAGGTGGCTTTGCATTTATAAGACGCGAATGTTTTTTTGGCCATAAGTAGATCCTAATTTGGTCTATCTTTTGGTAAAATTTGGTTCAAGTTATTTTCGTACCGCTGGTGGCTTTGCATTTATAAGATGCGAATGTTTTTTTGGCCATAAGTAGATCCTAATTTGTTCTATCTTTTGGTAAAATTTGGTTCAAGTCGTACGAAAAATAAAAATGTCATAAAGGTGTTTCCATTTTAAGTGGGTCACACTGTATATCCCAGTAAGAAACAAAAATGTAACTACGGACACGTGTTTCAGAATTATTGTTCCTCATTAAGCAGAGTAGCTTAGAGAATATTTATATAACTTCTTACTGGGGTATATGGCTATCAGTCTTGTTTCCATATTATTATTATGAAGCTTTGTTCGTTAACACTAGCGCCTTCGCCATATTTTAAATTAAAAAAGACACTTTTTGTCCTGTTTAATAGACATAACTTGTTAAAAATATAATTGGACTTCTTTGGAGCAATATTCTACAGTTTGCAATAGAGTTCATAAAAATTTCTTAAGCCAATCCATATTAATGAGAGAACAATCCTAAGAAAACACACACAGGTCGAATTGGGCACCTCTCCAATAAATGCATAGATAGATGTAGATACGTTTATTTATAATTCATAATTTACCATTTAATTTACATATAATAAACAGTTTACAAAAAAAATACATAAATAAACAGCTCACAAGTGTTAAAACTACTTGACCTTGAGATACATAAGATACAGGTATAGGGTAATCTAAAAGATGTTTTAGTAAATTGTTGCTGTGAAAAAAATACAGGATGCATAGAAGTAGGTGGAGGCCACATCTAAAATTTACCCTAAGTTGCAGCACTATGAATGAAAGTCAGTGAGTATGAAACTTGATTGTATGAGACTCATACAATTGATATTGTTGATTTAAATAGAAACGTTTTCAGGCAAACTTTACTTCTTATAACACATTCTTGAAGAAATTCAAATTTTAACCCTATAAATAAATTTTAATTATTACCTTCTACTCTCTAAATCCACCCTGACACTGTTCCATTTTTCAAATGTTCTTTCTGTTCCCTCCAAATTGAAGATATACTTCAGAGTTTCAACGCACCAAAATATGTTTAGGATACGGTTAATAAACTTTTTTCTTTGATAATTTTGACGTGAGATAACAAAAACCGTTTCCACGATAGACTATTTTGGAGAGCGTATTTCTTAAATAAAGTAGCTGTTGATGTGATAGACTGTCCAATGCACCATAATCAAATTTGTACTTATGGAAAATAAATTCTTTTCTATTTAATAGCTATATTGAGTAGAAAATAATTTTAGAGAAACAAGTATCATTCAAAACAATTAAAATCCCAAAAGTGCATATTTCCGGTAAGAAATTGAAAAAATTACCGTTGCCGTTTAAAACATTCTTGAGAATCTAATAGCTTCTTTAGGTGTATCCAAACACTATTGCAATTAGATCTAAAATATTTATTTTTCTTTAAATCGTTGAGCTGATGTTCAAGAAAAATGTATTTGGAACATACACTGATCTACAAAAAAACAACATTTTCTGCTCCAAGGACTAAACCTTTCATTCTTTAAGTATTTCTGAGTGCTGAATTCCAATTTTCAATTTATAAAGTTTTCTACTGCATAAATTTCGAATAAATCGCGATTTTTATTGTCAAAAACCGTATTTTGAAAACACAAACCACGATTTACGCGAAATCTATGCGGTAGAAATTTTATTAAATTGAAAATTCGAATTCAGCACACAAAAATACTTAAGGAATGGTAGGTGTAGTCCTTGGAGCAGAAAATTTTGTTTTTTTGTAGTGTTATTGAGTAAACTTTTTACGCTCTGTGTCTACATACTCTACATACAGCAAACAAGTTTCTATATAAATAAACACACCGTCATGTATATAAGGTTAGTAATAATCAGAATTTACTCAGTAAATTGTAACAAGAACATGTCGCATCTTATAGTATTAGTTTGTATTGTCACATTTGCTTTTTGCGAGGGTAAGTCCACATGATTTTCAATTTGCCAACTATACAAGTACTTGCAAATATGCAACCAAAACTAAGGTACAAAGATTAAAAAATAAGCTACAATAAGTTTGTGGCTTAATCCACCAAAGAAATTTAATGCATTTTCAAAATTAAGCGGCATGAGTCCGGCAAATGCGTAACATTGAGACGCAAGAGTGTGATGAATGGATACGGAAGGCTACCGTGCGAGTGAGGCAGACAGTATTGTTGAAAAGTTTACTTTATTCTTATAATTTAGACGTATTTTGTCAAATTTTGGTTTAACTATCTACGAATAAAAGGAAGATACGTAAACTGTTCAACCAGTGATTTCTAAATAGCACACCGTTTTATCAGTGAACATTTATACAAGGTTTTTGCAAATATTAAAAAATATGTAAAAAACATTTAGACATTACATATTTTTTGTCATACAAATGAAATAATAACTTGGACTTATTTAAAAATTAAAATTGCTTTAGCCAGAGTCTAGTAGTAATAGTTAAGTGTTTTAAAAGGGGTAGATAGGAAAAATTACACTATGTTTTTCATTTAAAAAATTATGATTTTGCGATGCAAATTAAATATAAACAGGTTGACTTCTAGCCCGCTTTATCACACGCCTTCTCGAATTATCTGAAGTAAAACATAAATAAAAATGTTTTTATACCGAGAAGTCCAGCCGATAGGAGTACTTTACTAATTCTTGAATAGGAGAGAAATACTATTTTCAAAATTAAAATTGATGTAGTGATATTAGATAAAATTTCCAATTAGATGATTTACAGATTGAACATGACGGATTTATGTGGAACCTACTAGCCAAAATGCATATGATCTAATTCAAATATTATTTTGATTATATAAGGTATGTAATTTTTAATTCTAATTATTGAAGGCCGCGAGTTGATCAAAATTGTTATAAATAAGTTGCAAGCGTCTATAAAATATCTGCTAAAATGCTAAAATTAAATTCAATCTGCTCTTCGTTGGGTGAACGATATTGGTTTTTCATTGAAAACAATTTTTTTTAAATAGGGCTCCTTTATCTAGTTAAATTTTTGAATTAAGTACCAAAAAAGCGGCATGTGTGTAATATGTATCTTTTCTTTGAAATGCATATTTAATGAAATAAAGAAAAATGTGTTTGATGCAGTTGATTTTTAGTTAATCAAACTTAATGATATACCGGGTGTCAACAGAATCATTAGGCAATCCATAGTTCCCAGAGTCTTTAAAATATAAGTTTTAAATTTGGCAGGGGTAATATATAACCAAACACGACAAATTTTCCATAATTTGTCAATTTTCCATTAGTTCCGGAAAAGACCCTTACTTTCACAATTTAAATGTAGTAGTAGTAGTAGTACTTAAAATCCTCTCCGGAATCCAAAATATACAGGGTGTTCCTTTAAAATGTGTAAGTTGGGGAAACCGAAACTGATGAAATAGTTATCTCTTGATTTTTTGTGCATCTAACTTTTCACAGACCGATAAAAAATAACTGACCATAATATAAGTTATAAATGCATTATCTTTTAGTTCAAGGTAGTACTTCAATGCAGAGAAAGTTAGGAATAAAATTATTCACATTTACAAATTTAGTAGCATGTTAAAGTTAGCCAAAAAAAACCAAAAAAGGTTGCATATTCAATTTTTTATGATATTGTTTTAATACAATTTTTTAACTATTAAATGATTAGAAAAAATAGTTATATTATGAAATATAAACTAAAAAGAAAAATTTTGAGCTAAATTCTCAAGACGTTTGGGTCTCTTTTTTATTTTTAGGAAACAATAAAAAATTTGCCAAAATTTGGCTAACTTCAACACGGTGCTAAATTTGTAAATATGAAAATTTTTATTACTAACTTTTTCTGCATTGAGGTACTACCTTGAATTAAAAGATAAAGCATTTATAACTTATATTAAAGTTAGTTATTTTTTATGGGCCTGTGAATAGTTAAAAGTACAAAAAATCAAGAAGTAACTATATTATATTGTTATATACTAATAGATGTCAATAGCCATCAAAATGGAAACACAAAAGAGCAGTTTATATCCCCTTTAAAACCCATTTTGAGTTTTCTTCCTAGCATGTTTGGTTTTCGAGCAATTCCATTTTTTCTATAGGCCGCGCGCAAATTTCAAATAAACAGAAATTCGTGCGCACTAAAAATACAAATTTTGCAATTTTTTTCAATATTGGTTTTCTCGAAGGCCATGGCATATATAAGAAAATTACTAGAGGACTTTTTTTTAGCCAATTAGTCAAGCTTTCTTTTTTATCATGTGCATTTTTTTTATATCTTCAACGGTTAACGATTTATCAGTAAAATAAGGCTTTGTCCACCGAAGGGGTGGCTTTTTGGGGTGATTACGCGGTACCCCCAGAACTGATTTTTGTCGTTTTGTGATGTGTAATCCCTCCACTAACAGTTACTGAAGGAAAATCTCAGATAACATTTTTTGTTATGGAAATCTTTATAATTATTGGACTAAGTATTTAAGCTCATAGAATAATCTCATGTTTTTGATAAGTACATACATTGATGACGTTACCGACAATATTGGACTATAGTAACAACTATACGAAAACGTGGACAAAGTCAAATCTGTTGTAACTTATGGTTCTGGTTGCATATTTACTAACTGCCGGTTTAATAGTAAGTATAAGTACTCTTTAATCGTTGAAGAATGTGTACATCCTCAAGTAATTCTTGAATCTTTAAGGGTATTACTGGAAAGACTGGAACGGTACCATTCCTTCAGATGCTTTTCAAGCCGGAAAAGATGCAAAGGGCAATGCCTATATAGCTCAAGCATATGTACCGCAATTTGGAATATACGTAGGCCGAATATATCCAGACCAGCACGAAATTTTCGTTAATACAGTCGTATATGGAGATAAACCAGTATATGAGACGTATCATAACCTAAAGGTATAATTTTTGGTACTTTTCTAACAATATATGAACTCGTATTGAATTTCGCTTTAGTACTAAACTCTGTGTGGAAATGAGAGAAAGTAGCTAAAGCTCATTATTATTGCAAATCCTACAAAAACACAGTCAGATTATTATTAGTAATTTCTTTCTATTATAATATATTGGTGGGCTATTATTTTATGTACTTACATTTATAATATTTATAATGATTTATAAAGAAAATAAGAAAACGTGTTCTCAAAAATATTTTAAATACATTAAAATCGCACAGTCCGGTATCTATTTATAAAAAAAATCATAGAAAGAAAATTCTAAAAGAAATTTCGTGAAAAAAAGATTTTTTTCTGTTTGGACAGTGTCACTCAGTCAATTTTATACAAAGGCTATTGCCAGATAAGAACAGAACCAATTTATGCTATTAGTGGTGTTACTATATTAGTATGGTAAAGAAAAAGTGCTCAACACAATTTTTACTCCCACTTTCCCCCCGGGAGAGTCTGGAGGCCCAAGAAAGCTGTTATTATCTTATTATTTTTTATTTTATCACTTAGTGGACGAATCTTTACCAAAAAAAGGGGTCTATAGTGGAAATGGAGTTATTTAAAATCTAGTTTCTATGACCCTAATTTCCCCCCTAAATTTTATAATAAAATATTCAAAAAAATTAGAATCTCTGGAAATTTGGTCATTTGTTTATTTTCAAAAACCCTAACAACATTTTTGTAGCCCCTAAAAATTGGTGCGTTATACTTAAATGTTAAAGAAACCGTTATTTTCACGATTTTTAGCGGTTTTGTTTCTTTTAAAACGTTCATTAGGACAGAACAGCATACTTTTCCTAAGAAAATTATGTGATATATTATATTTACACAAAATCATTCCATTTATGTCTCTACAGGGTGTCCCAGAATTGAGTTCTCGGATGAGAGCCTATGATTCCTGAGTTCATATTGGGCCCATATATCCCAACTTACCTTAGTCCAAAAATGCATCTTTGAGGAAGTACATCCTCTTAAAGTGAGACAGAGAAAAACGTTTTTTTCCAATAATTTCCATTATATTGAAAATAATATTTTAATTTTTTTTCAAATTTTGATGGGAGCTGTATCTCTAGTACTGTATGTAAACACCCAAATACCTTTTGTATCTATTTTTTTTTCATAATACCTAATTAATATTTGACTGGCTGTATTTTTTTAATCACCCTGTAAAATTATGAAGTACTGAAAAATTTTTGCAAGGCATTGAAAGGACTTCAAGAAAATTAATAAAATTTTTTGTAATTAATCAAAATACAAGAAATTATCGTCTTTTCCTCTATTTGTATTTAACATATATTTACAATTCCAGAACAAAATTTTGTAACAAAAAATTACATTCATAACAAATGCTCCACATGATGTCTACCTATATCAGTACACAAATTAATACTTTTAAAATTTTGTGTAATATCAACCAAAAATCAAGAATTATTGTTTTTTTTCTGTGGTGCTTGTGAAACAGAAAACCTGTCGCGTTGTCATGACAATTCAAAAATGTCTTCATTAGTAACGTAAAAAATAGCAAGTATATGTTTAATTTCGGAAATTCACCAGTAACGAGTTGGATTGTTTTTTGCATTATGAAACAATTTACTAATGAAGAATATGCTGATATGCATTTGATATATGAGAAATGAAGTATAATTCTCGAGCCTCTGAGCAGATACAGACAAAAGTATCCAAACCGAAGAACAACATGAATATTAAAAAAAATGTCTTCAATATAACAGAAATTATTGAAAAAAAAAAGTTTTTTTCTGTCTCAATTTAAGAGAATGTACTTCCTCGGGGATGCATTTTTGTACTAAAGTAAGTTGAGTAAGTTAACATCAGCTCGGGAATCACAGGTTTCCCTCCGGGAATTCAATTCTGGGACACCCTGTATTTACCGCCAGTACAACTTCCCCTTGCTGGGTATAAAGGCCCAAGAAACCTGTTATTACTTGTTCATTTTTTGTTATGTCACCTACTGGATGAATCTTAACCAAAGATATATATAGGGGAAATAGAGCTACTTTAACTTTTTTTTTTTTACATTTCTCTGACCCCACTTCCCCACCTCCCATTTTTTTAATGAAATATTCAAAATTCTCTTCTCGAAAACTAAGACAATGGCACCGCTATCATTTGTTTATTTTGACCCAAGAAATCTACCAAAAACTATTGTAGCCCCTAAAAATTGATGCGTCATACTTAAATATTAAAGAAACCGTTATTTTCACGGTTTTTAGTGGTTCTGTTGCTTTTAAAACGTTCATTAGGACAGAACAATATACTTTTTCAAACAAAATTATATTTCATATTCATACAAAATGATTCTATGGTTCTATTTATGTCTATGCCGCCAATGCAACTTCCCCTTGCGAGGTATAAAGGCCCAGAAAACCTGGTATTGCTTGTTATTTTTTTATTTTGTTACCTAGTGCACGGATCTTTACCAAAAAAATCATCTCTATAGGGAATATAGAGTTACTTCAACTCAATTTCTTTCAGATTTCTCTCCCCTCATCCCCCCACCCACCACCGCCAAAAAAATAAATTCCTAAAATATTAAAAAATATTTCACGAAGACTAAGAAAGAAGTACCATTAAAAATTTGATCATTTTTGTATTTTGATCCACAAAAATATACAAAAATTTTTTTAGCCTAAAATAATTGGTGCTTAATCGAGAAAACCGTTAATTTCGTGATTTTTATCGATTTTGCCAAAACAATTGAGCTTTTAGTAATGGCGTCATTAAATTCGACATCTACATTGGAGTTATAGATCAGTTACCACAATGTGTCAATCACACGGAAAAAGTAAAATTAGAGAGGTGGACTAGAACACCGTTGAATGGCATGTCTAGGCGCTGTTATCTCTCCTGACTTCGAATCTTAGCTCCGCTTGATAGCAGTACCACAAGAAATGGCTGCTGTGCTGATGTCTATGTGTAGAATGTTGCCATATGTCCTGGTTGAGTGGTAGAATAGCTATAGCTAAACTTTGTCAGAGCGTAAATATAAATAAGACTATTAAAAAGACTAAAGTGGATGGTATCATATGCTATTTATTTTCAGGTTTTATGCTCTACTCAAAATGATTTGTATTGGATGGTATCAAATCTCAATAGAACAAAGGAAATATTAGAGAATGGAGAAGTACACTTGGTTAGGGGCGGAGTGAGCGTTGCGAAGAACACAATATATATTGGAAAATATATTTATAAAGGAAATGTTTTCCTTGGAAATGTTCATGGTGATTGGAATAATGAAATCCGTCCTGAATACTATTTATATTACTCTAATCTAGTTCCATTAAGTAGCTTTAGTACCGAGTATGAAATACTAATAACAGAATAATCAATTGTTATGAAAGTTAATACATATGCTTTTATTTGCTTTGCGATTATATTACTACGAATTAACTAAATGTATGTTCTGGCAATATTTGATGAGTTTAAATAAAACTTATTATACTATTTTAGAAACGAAAATGTTATAATTATTACCATTAAATTTTTCTACACTATTAGTTTTATTATTTAGATCTATTTCAGGTTTGTACGTTGAAAGACCAAACAAAGATAAACAGCACATAAATTAAAAAGTTTGAAAACAAGATTTTATTAAAATATACTGAAACGAAAGAAATAAATATTCCGTGATTCGATTGAGGTAGGGCAGTAGTCAAATAAAGTGAACCCACTGTGGATAAGTGACTGTGGATAAGTGACTGTTAATAAGGGCAAGTCATTTTATTAATGTTGATCACCTAACCTAGAAACTTGTCGCGAAATGTGTATAAGTATTTAATTGGACAGAAATAGGATTAATTATTAATTCATGTATATGCCTCTCCATAAGCTTTTAGGCAAGGTCATCCACATTGATATAATTATGTGGTTTGTTTGATGGAATAATTTTTAGCTTACCTTTTGTTAACATCTATCGCCTTCACTCTGGGTTAACTTATCGGACTATCGCCCTGCCCCAATCAAATCACGTATTATTTATTATTTTCGTTTTAGTAATCTTTAAGAAAAGATTATTCAAAAAAGTGTTTTACTTATATTTTATTATTTCCATTTTAGTCATTCTATGTCCATTGAACGTTGATGAGTTACATAGTGAACTAACTATCCTGGCTGCCATATTAGGTCATTGTCATCAGAGAATTGAATTGTTATCGGTACTACATAAGTGTGCAATATCTCAAAACAATAAATCAGATGGAAGTAATTGAAAATTGACTTTCAAGATTTAACCTAAATTGACTAACAAACAATTTAAGTCGAATAAAAGTTTGTAACAAAAAAAAGGAAGTGATAAATTAAGATCAGCAATCTAAAAATCCTAGAATTTCATGAAAAATTTATCCAAATCCCCTAACACTTGATTTTCCATTCTTGCCAAAGTCGCCGATGGCAGAAGTAAGGCTTTTTTAGTTTTTCTTAGAACGTTTTCACTAGCTCACTTTCTCTGCCTGGGACTGACTCTCCAGGACAAATTTTGCAATCAAAATTTCGACTAGTTTTAATTAGTACATTAGTGGATTTGTTTTACAACTGTACTTATGCCTTGAGGCTGTAGGCTGTAGGGATCTACAGTTCTTGCGTGAACTCCAAGCCACGGTTCGGATATCAACTTTAACCCAACCTCGGCCATCTCACCGCCCTTTTGGCAGAACAAGACTCCAAGGACTATTGGTCCTTGGGATCTGTAGCGAAGACAATTGCCTAGTGCCATCGACATCACCTTACTAAGCGGCTTAACGGCCTGGAACTGTCTCAGTTGACAGCCTGTCGACTAATTTATGAGTTACTCTGGTCACCCATCCACTTGACCAACGTGCTTTAAAATCGCTGATCGAATGTCGGAAATTAAATTGGGGACCGTACCTCGCCCCCTGTTCTAATTAAGCTTGAGCTTTGAAATTTTCCGCACGTGTGTACGTCGCACGGTGAGACTAAACTGTAGTGTTCCACCCAAATCCGCTTTTTAAAGGTTTTAAGATGCTTTTTTTTTAATGTTCGTTATTAAATCTTCTTCTGAAAACATATTTTCAAAATAAAATCAAATCAAAATAAAAAGTTTCGATTTTTAAATTTTAAATTTTAAGTTTACAAATAAGCAAAAGATCTGTCAAATTATTTACTAAGTATTTTCATTTAAAATGCTAAATTGTTCATTTCCTAGGAATTTAGGAGATACCTGACAAGAAATTAATGTCAAATAGATTATAACATGTTTATGCTTTTGGCAGCTGTCAAATCTTCAGTGAACTTAACGAAAATGCCATTTCTTATATAGTTTCAAAAGATAAAATCCCGCTAGTTCCAAATTTCGGATAATCTAAACTGGTATTTCGAGTCCGATTATGTTATCGTAAAAAAATTAAAGACGAAAAATTATTTTTTTTTATTATTTTGTTTTGACGATTAATGTTGCGAGTTATTAATTCAACAACTTTCTCATCATAAAAATAAGATGACTCTGAAAAGGGCCGATTAATGTTATAATATTAAAGTTACTATATTTGACAGTTAAATTGGCAGCTGTCAACAATAAAAAAAGAAAATGGAAAATATAATTTGACAGATCATTTGCTTATTTGTAACATTGACACTGATTTTCACTGGAAAAACCCATATTTTTTAGTAAAAATACGTTTCCAGATGAAAATTATAAAAAAATGGGAACTAAAATCGAAAATCCGGCATGGGGGATTGACAGAGAATTTCGTAAGGAACATTTTAAAAAAAGCTTCTTAAAATCTTTAATTTTACGATCTGAAAGTTGATATGGCTGGAACACTACAGTCAAAGATTAGAGATTTAACAGAGATAAGACAGTCAGACGGTAAAGACGAAATAGAGGAAGACAGTTGTGAACTCCAATTTAAAGGGACACGATATTCAGCGGAAACGGTTTTGGGATGAAATGAATTTGACCAAGCTTAGTAAAAGACAGGTTGGCTCATTGGAACCGGCATGTAGCGACCTCGATGACAGCCGAGTATGGCTGTTTTCTCTTCATTTTATAGAAAAAATGTTTCATTATTCTGTCAACGGACAATTCTATCCTAACTAAATAGATACCTAACATATGAACATAGGAATACTTCATATGGCATGTTACGAGGCAACCTGTTTCTTCAGTAAACTTGGGTTCTGACTGTCAGCTGAATTCGGTCGTTCTATTAGGACAGCATTGTCGATCTTTTACTATTTGCCTCTCTCTTTAATGTTACCTTCTCCATCTGATTGTCACATTGTGGCAACTGCGCGGGAACTCCAATTCAATTGTCGAAGTCAATGGCGCCATTGTTAAAAGATAAATGGTTTTTCGCCGGCTGCCTTATCTCTTAATTCTCTAATCTTTGCTACAGTTTTGTCCCACTGTGTGTCTGGCGGCGTTGCTATGTGGTATATCTAATATCGATCTAAATCCAATATGGCGGTTTGCCTTTTTCTTTACAACACCCTTGACGTAGGTACTAAATGAATGGGATGGACGAGGAAATAGAAACCAAAAATAGTTAAATAAAACTTATTTAAAAAAATGTAAAAACAACCCTCTTGTACTAAAAAGAAAAACGGGTTTTCCTGATTTTTTTTTAATTTACATAAATTATTAAATTCAAATGCGTTGGGCGCAAGGAATTGTGAATTTTAATATATCAATATATACAAAATATCCGAGATAATTAATACTCAACATATAATAAATATATACATATAACATATAATAATGTTACGTCTTTGTGCCCCTAGGAAAACCCCGTAAAAAATCCGTGAATTCCGAATAATTTATAACAAGGGAAAACCCTAGTTTATTTGACAACTTCTGATAACTACACAATACTTTCTTTAATTAAAATACTTACAGGTTTACTGTCTAAAATAACTTTTATAATGTTTATTACTTGATATTTACACTCTGTTTACTTCATATTTCTAACCTCTCATTTGTCATTCAAAACTTCCTCATTCCCGCCATAGATGTCGCCTTATATATCCAATTAAAGGCATCTAGATTTCTATCATTTCTACCAAAGTCTGGAACCATCTCATACTAGTACCTCCGAGATGGCATACATAGGCAGTACATTACAGATATACAGTTTCCTATCACAATTGGTACCTCACCACTCATAGTCCTTAGAGGGCGCCAGCGCATAACAATAACAATATTTATATTACCCAACTATTGAAACAACTACAGGATCTCATCGCACTCGCATTTCATGCAAAATTATAGTCAACAGCGAAGCTACCCTCCAGGAAACGATTGTTCAAGCAGCCCAGGATATCACACCATGAGAATACCCTGCAGTTGTTCACTCTGTCGTCGGTAGGTGTCCACTTTGCATTGAAAATGGTGGCAGTTATTTCGAGGACACATTTTCTATGGCAGGTTCTTTTTCTTTCCCTGTATATCTAAAAGAACAATTACTACTCATGATAATTTGATATTTATTCATCTTAATTTTCGCTTTAAAAAAACGGCAACGCACAATAAAATTGTTGAAGTGTGCAAGTGTGTTGCTCTCCTGATATTTTTCACCAAAACGCATAATTTTGGCTGAAAATCTAAAAAAGGAGCAAGAGTCTATATATGTATTTCTTTCGCGTCCTCGAGCGGTGTAATTATGTGGACAGAATTTGTAGGAAATATTATGGCGTACAACTTTGCTGCCCTGATATTTTTCACCAAAATGCATAGTTTTTCCTCAAAATTGGAGAAAAGGCGAAAGAGCGCTAAAATTCATATATATGTAATATTTCTCTAAACCTTCCTTTTTTAAAACTGCGGGAAGTGAAAATCATGTTTAGACAACTCAAATGCTTCACTTTTTGCAGGTCTCATAGCTGTAGGAAAATTTTCTTTAATTTTTTCTAATTTAAAGGGACTAAAATGCATACAACTTGTTGGGCTATGTACCTTGATAAATTATAACGTGTTAGTTATATGTTGTCGTCCACTACTTATGTATAATTATGGAATCAGTATAGGAAAAAGTGTCAATCTGCAGCCACGGATTGCGGCTAGGATGACGAAGCAGTGGGTTTAAAATATCTACAAGATGCTTCATTAATAGTTAGGACAACCTAAATAAATGAACAAAAATGTGATCCGACAATTCAAAGGCATCCGTTTTTCCCAAAATTTGAATGTTTTTCGAGTTTTCTCAAACCGTTCCTCCTCATCCAAATCATCCAAAACGTGTATAGCCACTAAATCTTCGATATCCATTATTTATATAAAACCGAATTGATAAAATACGTCCCCACACGCGCGAATCGCATGATCATAACCTATAAAGTACTTAAAAAATATTTCTTTTCTGCTTTTCCTCGATCTTCTCTCAATAAAAGTAGAGCAATTAGTAGAGGGTGTTTTCGTCTACCTAGCTGGGGAAAATATATTCAGGAATACATACTTATGAGAGAGGAGAAAAAAATTATTTTCTCTTACATATTCTACTCCCTCAAGCTCAATAATAGTCACCCAGATAACAAAAACGGTTTCCCATATTATTAATATATTCCATCCTAGTTTATTAATCTAGTTCATTAAACTCTTAAAAAAAACATAACATGAGATAACCACATGTAAACTCAGTAGGTTACAGGTCAACTTATTTCATCGATTATGTTTGTAGTATATGTGTATACATGATAATATACCAGAGCACCATACATTGTATTTATATTTTGCAACAAATATTCATATTATTTCGACTACTTATTTACAAAATCTTGTCAGACGGTGTAGTCCATATGCTGTTTTATTTAACCCCCCTTTGCTGCATAATACGTCTTACAAAATCACGTCACTGGTCGATTACCTTGGGGTATAGTTTCATCAAAAATCTTTTTCATAAGTTCCTTGATAAGATTGAATCAACATTTTGAAGGACATTGTTTTCGTTGTTTATTCTCTAGCTTTCCTAGAACGATTAATGTTCTCCTCTCTTCGATTTTTGTGGCCAGACGGTGAAGTAAAGTACGATGCTAGAGTCGTTTTGGAAAGCGTATTTCTTAAATAATATTGCTGTTGATACGATAGACTGTCCAGTAGGAGGGCGGGCCGAAAAAATTTTTATCGGAAAATTAATTTGGTATAGTCATAAAAAGTTGAAGGGTATAAAGACATGTTCGCTAAATTTTTCTTTTAATTTTCGCTTAATTTTTGGCCGCGCCCCATGGGCCTTAAAAGGGCCAAATTTTCAAGGTCATGTATTGTTTTCGTTATAGCGTCAAAAAGTTAGGAATCAATGTATACAGTAACCAAAAAAAATATGAAAAAAATAAAAGAATTTTTATCCGCGGTCCAGGGCCCTTAAAATATATAAAAGCAGCTCTTCGTTTGAGTAAGTGATGGGCTGCCTAATATTATTGTATTGATTGTCTTTATTTAATATAATATACATACTTTATCAATTACTCAACCCAGAACTCACCGCGAGGAGGTGGCTGCTTACCAAGTTCCTCCCACCCCTTCCTCCCTTTTTCGACTACTTGTACTTATTCTAATCGTAGATCTAACTTACTTATTACTCAGTTTTGCTTTTTTTGGATCTATAGTGTAGCATAGATTTTTGGTTTCAAATGATGGCAGATCACTCCTCACACCATATTTTACGCGAATGTACCCGTCTCTTGAGTCACGACTACAAACTTTGCCCGAAGCTTCAGTGGTGATCTTTATACATCACTCGACAGCTTGAGTGTGGCATGGAAATTGTTTAATAGTGATGGCAGATTTGCTCTGAAGTGCTGTCATTAAATCGTCGGTAGAAATGGTCATTGTAAGAGGCGGTTCGGTTACGGTACATTTGTTCCAGTCAATTAAATCGATATAGTCTATTCTAGTTGAAAGCAGATATTTTAAACACTCTTACATTTTTTGAATCTCTCGAATTCCTAGCCCTCAAAATACGATAAATCCCAAGTTCTCTTACATGACTCCGAAAATCTGTGATCATGGTTAACAAAATGTTTTCGGGGTGTCCAAAATAAGCGTTTGTGCTAATAACACTGTCAATAATCTTCTTTATTTCATTTGGAAATTCTCTGGATAGACTTATCGATTTCCATAAATGTTGCCGCTCCATAGTGGCATAATGACGAGCAGACTTTCATAATAAAATTTGTCAGTACAACCAAGGTTTCAGAAGGCTCACTTAACGTGAAACTGAATAAACACATTATACTTGCATTGTACCACATACATACAGGTCGACACTCGTAACTACGACGCAATAGGCAGTTATTACCAGGACCGGGCTAAGTGTGGATGAAGCGTAAAAAATGTTTTTAGGTTGGGTCGCGGCTAAATATTAAGATAAAATTATGAAATTTGATTGGTGATTTAGACCCATTATTTAAAAAGTATTTACGGCTATACCAGATCCAGAATAGTAATTTTACAAAAATTTTATTTTAAGGCCATTGGGGCGCGGCCAAATTTCATTTAATACTTTTCATAAAAATACAGAACATTTTTAAAATTATTCTACAACTTTTTTTTGCTATACCAAATCAAATTTAAAAAAAAAAAATTTTTCAATCGTTTTCGCCCCGCCCTACGAGTGTCCAGTAGGGTGGCTTAAATTTATGCTTGTGAAAAATAAATATCTGTCTCACCTCTCTATGAGGCGCCGTTTAAGACATTATTAAAAGTACAAATATATATAATAATTATCGAAATATATATATTTTTTCATTAAATATATTTATCCCGTTAAAATATTTATGTTTTGCGAATATAAATATATTTTGCTTACAAATATATATTATTTTTGCTAACACATATTTATATAGAAATGATCTTCTATCGTCGTACGGTAGGTGGCGCGATTTCCGTGGCCGAGTTAAAATTTGGCAATGAAATGAAATAACCAGTATTTTCTTTCAGAGAGAAACTATATCACAAGTCCACAAATCACAAATTAATGAAATAGACAATATACCTACATACCGTTTCATAATTTAATACAAACAAATCAGAGCACGCCCCATTGCCAAATTTAATGCGGGCGTTTTACCTACATTTAACCAGCATGGCGCCATCTAGCGAACGACAATAAAAGGTCGTTTCTATATAAATATATGTTAGCAGAAATAATATTTATTTGTAAACGATACATATTTATATTTTTACGAAGACATATATATTTTTACAAAAATAAATATATTAGCAAATCTTATAAATATTTTAACGAAACAAATATATTTAATGAAAAAATATATATAGTTCAATAATTCTTATATATATTTGTAATACTAATAATGTCTTAAACGGCACCTCATACCTCTCCATCACTGTTATAATATTTTACAGTCTCTAACAGCAAAAGCACACCTCTCAGTTATAAGTGTTTAACATTTTAAGATAATTAAGATGGATATGTGCCATTACTTTCCGCTGATCAAACTAATATTGAACTTCTAGATACTTGATAGTCGTGTTTTTATGCATGCACATATGATGGAATTCAAACAAGTATACGCGCTTTTATAACCTTACCACATCATGTGAAGGAATAACAATCAAATTTCGTTATTTTAAAACTATCTATTTTATTATATTTAAATAAAGTCTAATTAATATCGTCACGTATAAAACGCCCTTTAAGGCTGTAAGAATTATTTCTGAGTGAAATGCGCGACGTCCACAGGTATCTCTCATATTGCTTGGTTGCCCGGGGCACTACCGGTGACACCCATGGCTAAAGTCACTTTAACTCGCTTGACATACGAGAGGATTTAATTTAATTATTGAATGAATACTTTATCAAATAAAACATTGTGGTAGAAAACAAAGTACAAGTTATTAACTAATCTGAATATACAAAGAAAAAGGTGTACTTACATTTTAACTACCCCTGGGGAACCACGCTCTAGGGGAAGGAGTTGGGCCACGCAGGCCCTCTACTTCGCGTCACCAAAACCAAAACCCAACTACCTTTTTTACAATCTGCCGGTACTGTTGTTTTTTTTTTCCCGATTCTGCATTTCCGCCCTGGTTACAATGCAACCTCTATGAACCTTACACGGTTCTTGCTGACTCTAACTTTTTCAATACAAAGTAAAACGTGCCTTCAAAGATAAAATAAGATCAACGATGTAATGTAATAAATTATATCCGTTACTAACAAATGATGTACCGGGTGTCTAAGATAAATTTCAAGTACTGCATGACAATATTTCGTATTACAGTTCTTATACATTTCCACGAATTAATCGTAAAGCCCGTATTTCCCATTAAATTATTTCTTCATGTATATTTAAATGTAAATCGTTAGTGTAGATTTGTTTATCAATTTTTGGAATAAATCAATGTAATTAACATAAATTGGGACATAATTATTAATATTAACATTTTTTGTTGGTACTTAATTATTAGTAAAAACCGCTGCCTAAGGAATCACTACTTCCACATCCAGATCTTCGATCCAAGTCTCTGCATGGAATTTTAATAATATAATATTTGAAATTGTTCTCTCCGAGGTGGTAATAGGTGGCTTCTCTTCAACGGAATTATCTCAAAACATAATCTAGTTCCATCTGTTTTTATAATACTTAAGTATACCGAATTTCAAGTGAATATCTCAATTTATTTTATTAGCCCTTTTAATAATAAAGTTGTGAATGGTGGTCTTGGGTGACAAATGTTATGTACACAAAGTCCCAAGGAAAATACTGCAGTAGATCTAAGACCTTGGCTTATAGTATATACAACAAATCCGAAATTTTTGTACTCTTGCCAGCTTCCTTTAGGTACCTATTCGCCCTTATTTCTTCAATATCTTAAACCGTTCCTGAGAAAATATAGTCACAAATAAGTTACAGACCGATCTACCGGCAACCATACATTTTTTTTTTTACTCAAATTTAAAATCTCGATTTAAGCCTATTCCAACAAACAAAATTAATAATTTTTTTCTATTATTACCACTCCACTACGTGGGTGTGGAAGTAAAATAAATGACTTTTGACATTTTACTTGTGCAGTCGATTCATGGAATAAAATCATTTTGAATAGTAAAACCCAAATTAATTATAACTTAACGTAACGGTCGCCGCACTTAATTTAATTTTGTTCGACTTGTTACACCACTTCGATTTTAATTAAACTTGGTACGTATAGATGGTTAATAAATATTCAGTTTTTTTTCAACGTGGTCATTTAGTGGAAAAATAGCAAACGAAACACTGATTTTTCAAAGATTTTAAGCAAAGAGGATCCATATTTTCAAAAGAGTTTGTCATAACAAAAAAGTCAGCTTCTGAAATAACAAAAATAATCAATGAAATAAACTCATTTTTAGGCTCATCGTTGCCCTGAAAATATCATGCTCTTCAAACAGTCAGTTTAAGAAAATCTTTTAACATGTATCTTGAACCAAATTAAAGCTTATTACAGTAGCTCAAAGTTGTCTTTTGGCAAATTTTGATATCTGCAAAATTGAAAATGAACCAACGAAATAAAGGCCAAATCTTGATTTTCTACACAAAATTTTTTTGCTTCCAGTAAATTCCAAATTGAAAAATAAAATTCTAAATCATATTCTTTATTGGTCCAAACTATTATGTATACGCTCAAATTTTGTTGACAGTGATGGATGCATTATCAAAAAGATTTTACACTTAATATATATTGAAAAAATGAATTTATTTTTGGCTTTAAGGTTAAATAACGGTGAAGCAGTTTAGCTAAATATTACTAAACAAAAAATTATGACAATAAACTAAGGAAAATGTTTCTTATTTTACAATTTTTTTTTGATAACGATAATAGCCTAGGATACAGAAGTGTTTGATACTAACTCTGACAGTTTCTTTTTTCAAATTGACGCTTTTAAGATGAATATAGAAAAATTGACAACCTCTGTACTATTTTGACCTATCTGAGAATAAAGAGGAATAAAAGACCTTTAACATTTTTTGGATGGTTTTTAGTATTAATTGTGAAAGAGATATAACCAAAGTAAGAAGCATGCCTCGTTTTAGCAAATTACAATAATGCTCATAATTTCTATACTTTTTTGATTTTCACGCACATTTCTAAGTCGTTGGACATTGAATTCATGTATGCATTTGTGTAAATATGTATATTACAAGCTTATGTTACACTTATAATTTTAAACATAATGTGTACCCTTCTGTAACAGCCATATTCACATTCTTGATCAGCGACCCCAAGACATAAATAATATAAGTTTCATTAATTTATTCTCAGTACTTCGTTAATTATTGATTTCTTGACTTTAAGGGTTACTCCTAATAAGAAAAATGATTGGTCTTACCCCTAAGGGGATATCTTCTTAGGACTAAGAGCAATTATTTGTCCTATTATTATGTCCTAAAATATAAGTACTTGCAAAAAATGTTCTACTTACTCAAAACAAACAAAATATGGCTAATTTTTCCGTTGTGCCCCTATTATGTCGGCCATATGAGGGGTGCAATCGCAAATTTTGAAATTCTAACTTCAAATTTCTCAAGAACCCATACATTACAATTTTTTCCATAACTGACTCTTAATACTTGAGCCAGTATTAAATTTTGAAATTCAGGGGTAGTTTTCACCCCCTTAGGGGTAAAAGTACATCTATTTCTTGTTAATATTTGAAGTTGATACCTACCCTAAAGTTTAACAATCCACAAAAAAGAACTTCAAGCCACTATAGAATTCATACAAGGTTTAGGTATTTATTAACACCAACTGACTGTACTATGGTAATTTAGATGATAGCAGGTCATTAAATCCTGTCCATTTAATTACCAAACTTCTAGAGCATCTTCCCTCTTAAAATTTAATTGATAATCTGTAAAATATTTTATCAGCAAACCGAAGGTCGTACAAGAAAATGAAAGATTATACTTCCGTTGCTGTTTAAAACATTCTTGAGAACCTAATAATTTTTTGAGATGTATCCAAAAGTTGTTGCAATTAGATATAATAGGTAGTTTTCTCTAAATCGTTGTTCGGACAAAATGAATCTACAACTTATTGAATTAGGCACGAAAACTTCTTCGCTCACTGTCTACATACAGCAAACAGGTTTATTTATAAATAAACACACATTCTTGTATAAATGGTTGATGATAATAAGAATATAGTCAGTTAATTATAACAATAAGAACATGTCGCATCTTATAGTATTAGTGTGTTTTCTCACATTTGCTTGTTGCGAGGGTAAGTCCACATAAATATCAATTTGCCAACTATATAATAATTAAATAACCAAAGGAGAAAACATATACCTACTCACTCTCACCTAAATATATTACTCCGGTAGATAGCGAACATGCAACCAAAACCATAAGGAACAGAGATTAAAAAATAATGTACAAAAAGTTTGAGAATCCTCACAAAGCAACTTTATGTACTTTTCAAATTTGCCACGACAAAAAAAATCGGCAGCATAAAAGCCCAGCAAACGTTTAACATTAAAGTGCGAGAGTGAGATGAATAAATACAGCAGGCCCCGTGGGAATGAGAGTCAGACAGTATTGTTGATAATTTTTACTTTATTCTTATAAATTAGACATTTCTTATCAAGTATTGGTTTAATTAACCGAATTAGAATAGGAAGAAACGTAAACTGTTCTACCAGTAATTTTTAAGTAATAGCACACCGTTTTATTAGTGAAAATTTATGAAAGGTTTTAGTAAATATTAAAAAAATATAAAACATTTAGAGATTATATATTGTTTGTCATACAAATGAAATAATAACATGGACTTTTAAGGCCCAAATTGTTTAATCCTGAGTATAGTAATGGTTGTGTTTTAATAGGGATAGTAGTACAAATTAAACTACGTTATTTAATTTAAAAATTATGATTTTATCATGTAAACTAAATAAAAATACATAAGGAATTTCTTATTTAACTTTATTTCATACAAATTTCCTAAAATAATTATTAACTTATGATAAATGGAAATATTAATTTTCAATAACTTGAAGTTATCTTCTGTTCCATTTTATCACACGCCTTCTAGAATTATCTGAAATATAACATGAATAAAAATTTATTTAAACGGAGTGGTGCAGCCCACAGAGACAATCTTCTAACACTTGAATGGGACAATGCATTAATTTCAAAGAACAATGTTAAAAAAAATTATATAAAACTAATATTTTTAAGAAAAAGGTATCATTTAAAAAAACAGTACTAAAAAGTACAATTTTTATTTTAATTCATACACCTGGAACCAAGTGCTTTGAGGACGATCATATAGCACTATTGCATAGTTACTTTACTCAATTGGCCACCCCCAAATCTTTTGGTTTACAGGTGTATGAATTAAAAAAAAAATTCGCTTTTTAGTGCAGTTTTTTTTATATAATTTTTTTTGGCACTCGGTTCTAATTCAGCTTGCAAAATTTGACCTAAACAAACTGACACACTAACATTGCAAGTTAAATAAAAGCTTTTAATTAATAAAAACGAGCTGTTTTGGGCCATCCGAGGTGCAGTGTAGAAGCTATCTCTTTTTAATAATTTTGGGGATCTGAACACGAATCAGCCATCCGCATTGACGAAAAGTCTCGGAAAGACATAATGAACAATCATTATTTGGGGGTGACATTGGAAATGTTATTAGAACTGGCCACTAGAATTAGAACTGCTGGAGGTTGGTTGATTATGGATTTCATTTGCAATTAAAATTAATAAGAACTCCAAAAATATCAAATCCACCACTTTAATTAGTGAGGATGGGTGTAAGAGTATTCAGATGCAATCACATTATAACCTGATAAGAGCCATTTGAAACTGAATATTTTGAAACAATAACTTTTTGTTTCAAGTTCTAATATAAATTTCAATGCCACCCCCAAATAAGGGTTGCTTTTTACCGACTTCCCAATGTTTTTAACCAATTCAGATGACAGATTAGTAACCAGCACCCCAATATTAGTAAAAAAATATGGTTTCCATGGATGAGCCAAAAAAATCCCCCTTTTAACATTGTTAATTACGAAGATTTTGGTTTTTTGTTTGTCCCGATCGGACCTCTAGAACCCGAAATATTCACCTCTTTGCCTAAAAAAACGTTGTTAAATAAACTAAGTTGTTTAAGAAAAATCGAAAAAGGCTTTGGAAGTCCCAAACTCAGGTATATTCTCCTGGTGATACCTCAGAAGGTATGAAATTATAATTTTGCTGTTAAAAAACTATGCATCAATGTCCTTCTTTACTCCACTGTAAGTTTTATAAATTCTATTGAATATATTGTTTTTAATGTCTTTTTTAATTCCTCTACATGGTCCCATTTTTCATTTTCCATGGCACTTCGAGCCGTGGATGTCTGACATGCCCCGTACATGAGTGAAGGAAATTCTATGTACACTAAATTATGAACTAGTTGTTTGATTGACACTCCGAATAGCGATTGTGGATTTGAGTTCAGCGATAAACCAGATACGTTTAAGGCTGATTAACTTTTCACTAGTTTTGGTAAATAATTGATAAATCCAATTATAAATAATATTTCGTATATCCAAGCAAATACACTATTTATTTGTGATAAAATTGATAAATAATAAAATCAAAATATAAAGTTGAATAAGAAATTCTTAGTCGAGTGCAATTAGGTTTTTACCTCGGAACCCAGATATAATGGATGGATTTACATGATTTTTTTTTGCATCGAGTTTCTAATACTTAGTACAAAAAAGTTTACCCTTTAAAAATTGCCGCTTTTTACTTGTGGTAGTTCCCATCCCCTTTAGAGGGGTAAGCAAAATAGTAACCATCGAAACTGATATAGAATCATATTGTAAGAGAAAAATGGCATTTCAAATTTTTCATGAAAATTTATATATTCCAAGTTATAACGATTTGAAGATTACGATTTTAGCTTTAAAAACCGCTGCCTAAGGAATCACTACTTCCACATCCAGGTTTTTCATCCAAGACACTTTAAAGAAAACATATTGACTGGATTTGCACTTTAGTATGTGGAATTTCTCACTAAGCAGCAATTTTGAAAAAATTCTCGTAAGGAAAGAGCTCCAGAGCACTACTTGCTTCGAGTACTAAGCACTATGCTTTAAGGCAGCTCGGCTTATATAAACAGTTTTTCGTGGACAAAGTCAAACCTCTTGAATCTTATGGTTTTAGTTGCGTGTTTGCTAACTGTGTACTCCTTAATCCTTAAATAATGAATATATCCTTAAGTAATTCTTAAATCTTTAAGGGTATTATTGGAAAGACTGGAATGGTTCCATTCCTACAGATGCTTTTCCAGCCGGAAAAGATTCAAGGGGAAATACCTATATAGCTCAAGCTTATGTACCGCAATTTGGAATATACGTAGGCCAAATATATCCAGACCAGCACGAGATTTTCATTAATACAGACGTGTATGGAAATAAACCAGTACATAAGACCCATTATAACCTAAAGGTATAATTTTTTGTATTCTTCTAACAATGTATGAACCACTATTGAATTTCGCTTTATTACTAAAGTATATCTGGAAATTAAATCTCATTTAAATGCTAAAAATACGGTCAGTCAGCTTATTAGTAATTTGTTTTGCTGAGCTATACTTTTGTAAGTACTATGGTTTTATAATAATAATAATAATAATAATGATAATAATGATAATAATAATAATAATAATAATAATAATAATAATGGTGTTATGGGTGTAGAGGTCCCCGACCTAAATTGTAGGACCTGCCATCAGGCGCCGGAGTCGCTCATGCATTTACTATCTGCATGTCCGATTTACGCGACTTCGGCCTACATCCACAGACATAACGCGGCTTTACGAGTGCTGTATTACCATCTTCGGCACTCCTACGAGGTAGACCAAACACCAGTGCTGCCTTATGTTCCCGGAGAGATCGAGTCCGTTGTCGAGAACGAGAAGTGCCGAATTTATTGGAACTACTCGTTCCCGACCGTCAGGCTGATTCAAGCCAACAAGCCTGACATAGTCCTCCTCGACCACCAGACCAAGGTGATGTATGTCATCGAGTTCTCGGCACCTGCTGAGACAAACATCACCTTGAAGGAGGAGGAGAAACGGACCAAATACCGAGATCTCCGGTATGAGCTCCGAGCGCTATACCCAGACTACTCGGTCAAGATGGTCGTCCTAATAATCGGCGTTCTCGGTGGGATGAGGCCTACGCTGCTCTCAGCATTGAAGACCATACCGGCCTGCCAAAAATCAGCCGAATGGTTGGCAGGCCAAATGCAGAAGGCAGTCGTCTTAGGGTCCCTGCGTCTACTTAGGGCACACGATTCTGGAATCTACAACCACTAACCCTGCGGGATGTGGGGAGTGGTTGTAGATAATTCGCTGGCGCTTCCCATGTGAGAATATCGGAGACACGGGAGAACTGTCCAGCATCGCTAACGCGAAAAAAAAAAAAAAATAATAATAATAATAAATCTAATAATCGGTGTACTCGGAGGTATGAAGCCTACGCTGCTCTCGGAACTGAAGACCATACCAGCCTGTCGGAAATCAGCCGAATGGCTAGCAGGCCAAATGCAGAAAGCGGTCATCTTGGGGTCCCTTCGCCTACTTAGGGCACATGAATCTGGAATATACAGTCACTAACCCCACAGGTCGTGGGGAGTGGCTGTTATTATCGCCGGCGCGGCTACCGTGTGGTATCGGTCGGAAAGTACGGAAGCCCTGTCCGGCAACGGTGAATCCGACAAAAAAAAAAGGTAAATATTATAATAATAATAATATAAACAATCCGCAGATGAACTTGGTCTCATGTTCGACGACAGGCGAGGAGGCCGGCGCGATGCTGACCCAGAGTCAGTCACTGAACTTCAGCCACCTCGCCTGAAGGCCCAGGTAAAAGCTGCCGAACAGGAACGTCTGTTTAGGCAGCATGTCGATAAACCAATGCACGGGGTGTTCTACAAGAATCTAGACACACTGGGTTTATCGACAAAGCTGACATTCGCCTTTTTAAGGTTAGCTGGGCTAAAGTCGGAGACTGAGGGATCCATTGTGGCCTGTCAAGGCGGTGTAATCAACACGCTGGTCTATCGAAGCTGCGTAATGGGTGTAGAGGTTCCTGATATAAACTGCAGGACCTGCCGTCAGGCGCCGGAATCGCTCATGCATTTACTTTCCGCATGTCCGGTGTATGCTATTTCGGCCTACATCCATCGCCATAACACGGCGTTACGGGTGCTGTACTATCATCTACTGCACTCGTACGGGATAGACCAGACACCAACACTGCCTTACGTCCCCGGAGACATCGAGTCCGTTGTCGAAAACGAGAGGTGCCGAATTTATTGGGTCTACTCGTTTCCGACAGTCAGGCTGATTCAAGCCAACAGGCCTGACATAGTTCTCCTCGACCATCAACTCAAGGTGATGTTTGTGATCGAGATGTCGGCACCTGCCGTGCCAAACATCGCTTTGAAAGAGGAGGAAAAGCGGACCAAATACCGTGATCTCCGGTACGAGCTCCAAGTGCTATACCCAGGCTACTCGGTCAAGATGGTAGTCCTAATAATCGGTGTACTCGGTGGTATGAAGCCTACGCTACTCTCGGAACTAAAGATCATACCGGTCTCCCAGAAATCAGCCGAATGGCTGGCAGGCCAAATGCAGAAAGCGGTTATCTTGGGGTCCCTTCGCCTACTTAAAGCACACGATTCTGGTATTTATAGTCACTAACCCCACAGGTTGTGGGGAGTGGCTGTAATTATGGTCAACGTGGCTACTGTGTGGTATCGGTCGGAAAGTACGGAAGCCCTGTCCGGCAACGGATAAACCGTAAAAAAAAATTAAAAAAATTATCCAGTCATCACAAGTACAAAAATTAGCTCTAATCGGTACTGCCCACATTATTCATAAAATGCTTTCTTTTGAATAAGCACGAGACAGCCAACACTAAGCCTTAGGTCTCAGATAGAGTACCGATTAATGGGGAACCAGTAATAAGCTGAGAGAAAGAAATAAAATAATAATAGTAATAATAATAATAGTGTCTTTTATTTAGGTTTCAGATAAATTTACAATATAAATTATGCAAAAGAGGTAGCGAAGTTCAACGTGGCGAGTTATTGAGTTTATTAGAAATATGATCATATTTCTTCAGATTGTAACTATATCTAAGGCAACTGTTTTGTAGTCATTGGAGGCTTACTCTATCTTTGCTTAACAGCACTAGCCAGTACACTACATCGCAATACTAGAGATAACCAAGAATTAATTAATCACATAGCTTTAATCTAACGCCGGTTGTAAGTCTTATCGCTGTGCATATATAATACTTTAAGTCTACTGTATGATTTACGGATGAAGTCCTCGTTAATTTTGTTTAAAGCATTTAACGAAAACTAAAAAAATATCTGAAAAGCATCAGCGTATTGATGTAAGCTACGGTACTTCAAGAATTTAGAAAAATCTACGGGGTAAATGGAGAAAAGTAGTGGACCTAACACACTACCAAGAGAAACGTCCCTTTTGAGATAAATTTTATCAGACCGCACACCGTCTATAACCACTCTGACTTCTATTGTAGGATTCGCATTTGTTATGAGCTGTTATTACTCGCTTTCCTTTCCAGATAGACTATTATAGTACCGTTGCTGGCCCTGAAAATTGTCTTGTGTCGCTATTCATTAGTCAATATTATAAAATGATACAAAATGCACCCACTAACCATGCCTACTATACCACTGCGCGCGGAGCAAACTCTTCACTGCAATTGATCATTTTGGAAAATCTCGATTTTCACGTCTGTGTATTTGTCAGACAACCATGAAAACCGAAAGTTTGGACCTCGAAATACGTGGAAAGATACTTGGCTGTAATTTTGAAGGAAGCGAGGAGAGAGGGGGAATTTTTTTATCAAATTGAAAATTTTGAAAAGTGCGTCTGCTATTAGAGTTTACAAAGTTTAAAATGACCGTAGATTGCTTTAATTATATGTCCAATAAATGGAATCTTGGCTGATCTTAGTTCGAAAGCCGAAATTCGCAACTGACCGAAAATTGAGAAAACCTGAACAAATTTTTATGCGTATAGGTATTGAAAGCGTTGCAACTCTGTTGACGTGTGACGGAAATCGACTTACTTGCTTCCAAAATGTTGGAAATGCTCTAGAAAAGTGAAACTTCATGTGGCTGAAATGTTTGTAAATATTTACCCTTTCCAACCCTTGATTTTAACCTTCATTAATTTAACAATTAATTATTGTTTAAAAAATATGTACTTTTCAAGATTGGGGTAGAAAGGGTAAATCCAACCCTTAATTTCAATCCTTCGTAAATTTAACAATTATGTAGTTTTCAAAATGGGGTGAGTGAGAGCACAATGACAGACAATGAAGAGTGATCGCAAAAATCGTCTGTTTTTTTGCCCTTGATGTCGGACTCGAATTCCCTCCGCTTTCCCTTCATACTGGACACAATACTCAGAAAACACACAGTTTTAACTATTGGAATTATTTGTAGCGGGGTTTTGTTTTGATTTTCGCATACTTAAAATATAGGAACCATATCCCCTTAATAGAGAAAATTTATTTCAATTTAATATTTCTTCCACATCCACGTATCTAATACATTAAGAACCGTAAGAACGTTACCAGAAAATGTATGCAACCCACTAAACACCATTGGCACGCCTGTTTAACAAAAATCCCTAAATCCAGTGGCGTTCTACTTGGAAGTTAAGGGTTGGATAAATTTAATTAGGCTCATATTTTACGTTTTTGTAACTTTATTCTGATTTATAGATTGGAACCAGTGTAACATTAATAAACTATCTTAGATAGAACACATATAATGTATTAATATTGTTAATTTTTAAAAATATACAGGTATTTACAAGTTGGAAATCCAACCAATTAACAGTCTGTTATCTATATTCAACAATACTGAAAAATGGTATGTATTTTAACTGAAAGAGTTTGTTACACTGGTTCCAATCTAGAAATGTGAACAAGAATATTAAAAATGAGAATAAACTTACAGAAACCTATAATTTGAGGTCATGTTGGTCAAATGTGTAGGAATTGTATTAACGCGTTAATTTATTTATTATGTTTTAAAAAAGAAGATAGATAGGTGATTTAATTATATCTAAAACAAATTTAATTGTGAGATACTTTTTGTATTTTTAGTTGCAAAAACTGGTACTTACGAGTTTCAAAATTTTCAGTGTGATGATGTTCATGTGTCATTAATTTATTTATTGAATTTAGGAAAAGGAGCAACAGCAATGGTACAGGAGCCAGAATGTAATTACCTGACACATTTGTAGCCGCTAAAGACAGTATTAATCTTGTTTCTTAGGGCGCGTCTCCATTATGGTCGGCTTTGCCGATCGGCATTGCCCCACTAGTATATTCGGCTTGGATTCTCTTGAAGTTTCCGACCGGCATAAGCCGAATTGTACCTACCCACTTGCCAACAAATGCCGATCGGCCAAGCCGACGATAATGAAGACGCGCCTTTAGAGCATAGCAGACAAAGAAGTGATACGATAATTTTTCTTAGTGGTGGAAACTTCTCTTAATAACTCGGAATATCTTTTGCAATTGTTGCAAGTATTTGTATCAGGAAAATCTTTTTTTTTTCGACTACTTGCCACTTTTAGTGAATACAAACATACAACTGGCATATATCCCAGTTAGTAGAGGTCCAGAGACAGACATACTAAACCTGTAATCTATCACTGGACATGACAAAGAAGTATCAAGTTGATTTTTTGTTATGGATTAATTACCACTTCGTTATTACAAAAATGCGATTGGCAATCCGGTTGGTGGAGGTCCAGAAGCAGACATACATCCTGGTTATTAGAGGTACAGCAGCAGACATTTTAAAGCTGCAAGGTGTCTACTTTTAAGCCACGATTAGTAAATGTCAAGTTGATTTATTTTTAAATAACTCAGTTCGTTTATTAATGAAGTTTCCATTATTAACAAATACTTCTTACACCGTTTTACTTCTCTACCATGCTTTAGGCAAAGGATTAATCATATATCTTTGGCAGTTACGAACGTATTTTTGGTTCCTGGGACCTCAAAACGTAAAGATTTGATGTTATCTCAATAATTTTCGATTTTGGATCAATTTTAGTAACCTCCCACATAGTTATGAAGAATAAAGATATTTTAAGTGGTAAAAAAAATTTTTGAGTAGTGGACTAGCTATAGCTATACTCCTCCAGGACAAATATAAATAAGACGATAAAAAAGTTTAAAGCAAATGATATCAAATATTACTTTTTTTCAGATTTTATGCTCTAATGAATCTGACTTGCGTTGGATGGTATCAAATATCAATAAAACTAGTGAAATATTAAAAAATGGAGCAATAGACTTGGTCAAGGGCGGAGTGAGCGTTGCGAAGAACACAGTATATATTGGTAAATATTTTGATTCAGAAAATGTCTTCATTGGAAATGTTCATGGTGATTGGCTGAATGAAATGCGTCCTGAATTCTTTTTATACTACTCTAATCTAGTTCCTTTGAGCGGATTTAGTACATATTACGAAATACTAATCACAATAAACAATTATATATTTTAAAAGTTAATAAATGTATGTTCCTATTATCTTTGTATTGATATTAAATTAACCAACCCTAGTAGCACAAATATTGCACCAATATATAATCCATATACGACCAATATATGAATATTGGTCCTATATAGGGCCAATATTAATATATTGATCCTACATGGATTATATATTGGTCCAATACTAGGGAAATGTATATTCTGAATATTTTTGATCATGTTATATAGAAATGATTGTATTATTTTACGTTTAGTAACTATCGTCAGATAGCTATTTTACAAAAAATGAGAATGTTATAATAATTATTATTAAATGTTTAAAAGTGAATTATTATTTGTTTGCTTGTAATTGTATTGAAACATATTCTTTATATTTTGCAAACAGCAGAAAAAATCACTATCTATGAGCACTAAAAAAAACTGTGTAAAAATATGAATGAAATCTTTGCATTCTTTCGATAACCTGAATTCTGGTTATGCCAGCAAACTAAAATCCTAAAATGAATTTGTATAATTTCTTATTTGAAAATTCTCATTCAACAACTAGCATCCACACAGTTCCCTACGGCCATGCAGATTAAAAAGTATCTACATAACCCCCTACGGTCATGAGGATTCAGTTAAAAATGAAAACAACTGAATCTTCATGACCGTAGGAGGTTATGTAGATACTAGTTTAATCTGCATGGCCATAGGGGACTGTGTGGATGCTAGTTGTTGAATGAGAATTTTTAAATAAGTAATTACACAAATTTGTTTTAGGGTTTTAATCTGCTAGGATAACCAGAATTCAGGTTATCGAAAGATTGCAAAGATTTTATTAATATTTTTACACAGTTTTTATTTTAGTGCTCATAGAGAGTTATTTTTCTACTGTTTGAAAAATCTTGTAAAGAATATGGTTCAATATAATTATAAGCAAACAAATAATAATTCACTTTTAAACACGCATAGAGTATATAGGCTCCAATACTAGTTAACTAATAGGTAGGTGAAGATCTGCTTTTTTATCAGTAAATGTCAAATATAATTATTTCATACTTATTCATAGAAAGTGTCTTTTCCTTGTCCGTTCAAAGGCAAAGCATTTCCAAAACAGAATGATAGATTTCATGAAAATGTAATCCATTAGAACGAAAAATTTAAAAGACAAGGTAGGTAAATAATTTCATTTTAGGCATTTGTTCTCATTTTTAACTGAATATTCATGGCCGTAGGGGATTATGTAGATACTAGTTTATTCTGCATGGCCGTAGGGGTCTGTGTGGATGATAGTTGTTGAATGAGAAATTCAAATAAGAAATTATATAAATTAATTTTAGGATTTTAATTTGCTAGCATAACCAGAATTCGGTTATCGAAAAAATGCAAAGATTTCATTGATATTTCTACACTTAGTTTTTCTTTTAGCGCTCATGGATAGTTATTTTTTCTACTGTTTGCAAAATCCTATAAAGAATATGTTTCAATATTATTATTAAATTTTCCAACGAGCATACAATGATGGCTATTATTCACGAGGGTGAAGTTTAGTAAATCACCTGAGTGAATAGTAGCTATTACATGCGAGTAGAATACTATACTTTGTCCACAGGTGTTAAATATTTAATATTTATTTAATTCATTTTCATTTCATATCTCTAATTTAAGAGAGATTCATAAGCAATCATATTTAATATTCTCGATTTTTCGAGCAACAAATTTAATAACGCAATTTCTGCAGCTTTCCTTACCTCTGGCGGTGTCAAAGAAATCTCTTATTTACTGTCAGTATCCATTTATGTAATTACATTACTCTAATACGTAATTATTGCAAATCACGTTGACGTTTAACAAATTTTAACTTTTAAATCAATAACAAAATTGCATTTTGACACGTTGTCATGGCTTACTAATAAAATAATACAGCTGGTAGGCACGTACGTAAATGGTTTCAAAAACAATGTTTGCAATTGCCGCGTGTTGTTAATAGATGATACTTTGAAAAAAACTTACTGATGTAGTTTTTGAGTGCTCATTAAAGTACCTTTTCGGCATGTACCATTTGAGTACTTCCTAGAAAACTTAGAGACAACACTTGATTTTTCGTTGCTGCAATTTTGACATTTTAAATTTTTAGTAAAAGTCACTAACGTAATTTCTTACAAATAACTGACTGTCTTCATTATTCACTGCAGGGGATCATGGATAGCATTATCCTTACCGGCACGGTAGCTCAGTCGGCTAAGCGTCTTATTGGAGAGCGCGCTTAGTCCTAACGTGTAATAGGTTCGATCGCCAGCAACGGCACTCGCAATGTTGGTGGTTAATGGATGTTGTCTGCGTTTTTTCATTTGTTTAACCCCCTTTCGGACAGCCTATGAGGCCTCGGAATTGTGGGTTGCCTTCTATGTGTGGTGTTTATGTTATGTTGTTTGAGGAAACACGTACAAAATGAGTACATTATTTAATGGTCGTGGACAAAAGAACAAACAAGGATAAATAAAATATAAGTAAAAATAAATTCAAAAACAAGTTTTTATTGAAATATACTGAAGCGAAAAATATTAATATTACGTGATTTGATTTAGACGAGGCAGTAGTGCAATAAGTGGACCCAATGCGGATAAGTGAATGTGGCCATTCCCTAGAAAGAGACATCCGATAGGGAAACATTTATTATTTTTTACCAAAACTATAAGACTACCTAAGTAGAACCATAACGAGATTATTACTATGAATTTTCACTCAATAGTTTCAGTTGTTTTTGCAAAATAGTTGCATTTAAATTTAAAAATGATGCTAATTTTCCTGTTTCGTAGTTTTAAATCTAACTATTTTGCAAACCATTGAAATTATTGAGTGAAAATTCATAATAATACTTTTGTTATGGTTCTACTTAGGTAGTCTTATAGTTTTTTAAATATTCGTACTAAGGAAGAGAAGTTATGGCCGAAAGTAATAAATATTTCCTTATCGGATGTCTCTTTCTAGGGAATGGCCGCCTTAACAAAGGTAAGTAAAAAATTATATAAATTACCGAATCGAACTAAACAACATCATTTTCTTAATGTTGATGACCTGACTTAAAAACTTGTCGCGAGAATTTTATAGGTATATAGGCCGACAGAAATAGGATTACTTATTAATGTATACCTCGCGACAATCTTTTAGGTCAGATCATTAAATTGATAAGAGCACATTACTTAATAGTCGTGGACAAAACATGTTATTTGTTTGATTCGATAATTCTTAACCTGCTTTTGTTAACATTCGCTTATCCCCACTGGATTAACTTATTAGACTACGGCCCTGTATTAATCAAATCAACTGATATTCATTTTCTTCGTTTTAGTACATTTTAAAGCTTATTTTGAAAAAAATATTTTACTTGTATTTTATTACTTCCGTTTTAGTCACGCTATCTCTATTGATTGTTAAGGGGTTACACAGTGAGCTGACAATCCTGGCTGGAGCATCAGGTTATGATCACCAGATAATCGAATTGTCATTGGTTGTACATATATGCGATAAATTAAGTAAAAGTGGTACAAAATGTCCTAAACGACTGAACCTAAACTGACAAACATTTTAGGTTGTAACGAAAAAAAGTAAATGGCAAATTAGGATACAGACAATCTAAAAACTCAGCAATTCATGTAAAATTTACCCAATTCCTCTATCACTTAACATGTCAATTTTTGCCGGAGTCGCCGGGAAGAGAAATACGACTCTCTTTTACACTTTTTGACTTATATACTCCACTTTCTATGGCTTTTATCCTAGAAAAATCGTACTGTCATCGGCTCTACGCATGCATGCAAGATATTGAGGCCATAGGTCAAGTGGAAGTGCGAAATTAACTTGTACAATCTGAATAGAGTACAGCAATGATAAATAATAAAATAAGTAACAAGAATTTATCGATGCTCAATATAACAAACATATTCTAATAAATGTTTTTCAGAAAGGAAACAGATTAGGTTTCAGAAACGTGAGAATATTATATAATTTTTGTATTTTTATTGTTATTGATATCATTTGCCAAAAAATACAATCTTATTGTTCCTTAGATATAAAATTCACGGCCGTAGTATGTATTCCAGTAGTTTCATGCATAATTGTCTCCATAATATGAGGGCAATCAAACATGGTATACATAATTCTGTAAAGAGAAATTATTAAGTGTGTTATCCTTCTATTTTGTAGATTTGACGTGTTAAATCTCTTCACCATAACATTTTGGGAATATCCAGTTATAGGATAGATACCATTTTCAACAAAATATAAGTACTTAACAAAACGTTACAGAACAGTCTCAGCATTGTTTATGTAAATAGCATATCCAGGGAACATCTGAGCAAGCAGTATTCCATTTTTAATGGTCCAAACGAGTAGAATAGCAGCTGCATAATATCAGTATTGCTGATCCCTTTGGGGTTTCGTATTGCAAAACCTAGGCTTCTTAATGCTGATGAAATTAGCATGCTCCTTAAAAGTTAGATGTTTTTCAAATCCAAGATCTTTTACCATATCAGGCCTCAGCAGCATTTGACCGCTTATATGATAATTATACTCGATAGGGTTACCCATTTTAGAAAAAGTAAATGTATTACATTTAGATATGTTGGGAGGCAAGTGATTAGATAGGTACCAGTTATTAACTATTATGTATTTTGACGTTTTTCACAAATATTCAAGTCATCTGCATGCAGAAGGTTCTCATTCAGATTAGCTACAATATCATTTACAAAACAACAAACATAAGCGGGCCCAGTACGGATCCCTGGGGAACGCCGGATATAGCCAGAACACCAAATGACCTGAAACTACGATATTCAACATACTGGACGCTTATTCTCTAGATACCAATAGAATAAATATAATTGTGCTACTGATAATCCGAATTTACTCGCTTTTTTAATAGAATACTATGATCCAGGCGATCAAATGCCTTGGAAAAATCTGTATAAATGGTATCAATTTGCTTGTTAGCTAATTTTTTAAAAATGAATTGTATAATACCCACAAGATTGATCTCGTGCCAGAAGTTTATTTTGTCGTGATTTATGTTTAACAGAATTAACTAATTCACGTAATTTATATAACAATGAGTTTCCAAAATAGCCACCTAGCTCTCGGACTATTTATTTAGATAATTATTTTACATTTGCTAAATTGTGCTCTTATCCATTACGACTTTTATATAATTTTTGTCAACAAAAATGGTCGTAATAATATTTTAAGATATTTTATCGACATGTATAATTTGGGTTGATGCAACAAAAATAATTTAACGAGGAATGTCAAAAGAAAACAGCTAATAAAAGACAGTTTAATTCAACCAGTCGAGGTATGTGGCAAACATGACTATAATAATATGCCTGTCCTCAGTTGTAAGTATACTGGCGATTGAGCTATGTACTTAAAGCATTTTCAGTCATACCCTGCATTCCCACGAACAGTAAAAAATATAATGTATATTGATTTATTACTAATCATTAAGCTAATACTTTAAATAATGTTTGTAATCAGATAATTATGGCAATGGGGTGCTTGCATGGTATTTACATAATGATGAAAATAGGGACAAATAAATCGACCTGTACATTTTATTTCTTCAATTAGTAATCGTAATTAAATGAATTGAAAGAGTAGCAGGGATGCAGTGAGGAAGTCGTGATACGTCATCTATATTTGTTTTCAAATTAATGCATTTATTTAACTATTAGTACTAGAAATGCACTGATAGATGTCGTGTTACACAATGTGCTACAATTAAAGAACGACAAATCCAGAACTGCTCGGTCCCTAAATATGTAGTAGATCATGCAAAAATTTCTAGAATATATAACTCAAAAGCTTTAGATCATAAGAAGTCACATAAGCTGCAAGATATATCTAATTTTAATAACTGTAGAATATTATCGGATGTCACGTCTATCAGTGTGTCTTTAGCACTAACACAGATTGAATAATTATAGTCAGTTTATAAATTATGGTTTCTGCAATATTAGGTTTTACTTTTAAGGTTCAACACACTACTACCACTTTCATCAAATCCATATAAAAAAGAAGGTGAGAACGTGGAACTCGTTTCAATTCAAACATCCCAATGTTACCTTTAATTCAGTGATACCTACATGATGTTTCAAAGTTTAATGCCTCTTTCGTAGTTTTAAATCGCCCATTATTAATGATTCCATCATCCCTCGTATCCGAGATACAGGTGGTTTTATGGATTTTGGTCCAAAACTGTTATGGTCAATGGTCATAATAATCATGGTAATTTTTTAACTTCGTATAATCGGCTCATTCTTGATACGTATATTTTACTTATTTCATTTGACAAAACTTTATGTAATGTTTGCTTTCAATCGTCATACTACTCTGATCGTCACAAAACCATTTGAAATTCGTTTACTTTTAAAGGACAACCACTCATTAGTTTAAGTTTGAAATTAGGTTTAAAATAACCATGAAAGGACGAAGCAAGATGATCATGCAAGTCTCCTGCCCCTGCGTTTTCACCAACGAGATTTTGGGGACTCTTTTATACATTTAACATACAAATTCTCTGAAAATTTAAGATTTCTTCATTTATTACTTTTAATAAGAACATATTTTTTAAAAGGAAATAATTGTTTTAATTCAGTGAATCTATTGTTGTGTCAAGAAGTATGATTTTACCCCAATTATAAGTGATTTAAAAAACAAGTATTTTGTAGTTATGGCAAAGGCGCAGGTATCAAAACCATCACCATTTTCAATTCTCAACTTTTGATACCCGCGCCTTCACCATAACTAGAGAAGGAGAATTTATTGCATCTATTCGAAAATTAGAGAAAATAGGGATACGATAAGAAATAGGCATAACTTCTTTACGCTGGACATCTAAGAACCATTCAAAAGCATACTACGTGGAAGAAAAATTGTATAGGGACGAATTATAATGTACTTTTTACAGTTTTCTTAATTTTCTATACTTGTTTAATAATAATTAATAAAGAGGTTTTTTTTCAATACTTAGTGTGACTTGTTTTATTATAATCATGATGTAATTATACAGTTCGGCTGTCCAAAGTAGAAACACAGTAATTGTAGTCGAGCTAAATATCGGGAAAATTGATTTTTAATGAATTATGTTAGCCTCACAACATTTGAAGAGATATTGTCATATGTTTTCACAGAAGTTCCGTAAATGACGATTTGTCATTCTCCATTATCAGAGTAAAAATATTTGTAAAAATGTGTTTGATTAGCAGCATATGCTTTATTTTTAAGTAGCTTCGCAATCTGTACATACATACTTATTTATATGCAAAACACAGTAACTGCATTTGCTGTATTTGTAACTGGTAGATACTCAAAAAGTAAACATTAGATATACAGTAAGTGTGTTTGGGTGTAGGAAATTGACAATTGAGACACACGTAGGTATTTAAATAGAAATGAAGGTCTCTTAAACAACTGAATCGGATGCTGCCCATCATTGCACTTGACACAGTAAGTGGTGGTAATTATAGAAAGGAAATCACAGTAATGCCAAAGTACTTACTGTTTTCCAATGGTATTTGGCTAATACTGAGTTTTGTTCCGGTACAGCTACTCATTCGGCGTCACTTACTATGTTTTATGCAGATAATAACTCTTAAATGTTCATTATTTAAACAATTATAAGTGTTCCACAAGACGTGTTGGGACACAGTAAGTCCAATACTTTAGAAAACTCAATTTTTATAAATTTGTCAATTACTGTGTTTCTGGTTGAGACAGCCGAGTTATTTTTTCTGGAAAAGTTCTATTTTTTATTTGCTAAATTTAAAGAATGTTTTTTGTCAAAGACAAATCAGTGAAGAAGTTTAAAATTTCCAGAGAATTTGTATTTTATTTATACAAAAAAGTCTCCAAAATTTCGTTGAAAAAAACAGGTCTATAATTACTCCTACATCCAGCGAAGAGAAATTTTCTGTAGGTCTGTTTGTCTGTCACATTTTTCTGTGCGCACGTTTTCTATGAAACGGTTTAAGATATTGACTTGAAAGGTACATGTATGTATTATAACAAGATCTGAAAGTACATTATATTTTGAATTTATTTCTACGAGGGGTTGGGGGTAAATAGAGACAAATGGGGGTAAATAGGGGAAAAAGTAGAACAAGCTAATAACTCTAGAAAATTGGTATCTGTCGTATATACTAGAGCCAAGGTCTCAAATATTGTTATGACATCTGCCACCCCACACCGTTGTTAAAAGTGTTAACCAAAGGAAATTATGATATTGACTTGAAATTTGGTACACGTACATATTGTAACAAGATCTGAAACTAGTTTATATTCTTATCTTAGCTTATTCCGTTGAAGTGTTAGGGATAAGTAGGATAAATAGGGGGTAAATAAGGAGAGCAAGCTAGTATGAGTCCAGAAACTTGGGATTTGGTGTATATACTAGATGTCAGGGTTTCAATCCTCCTTATGACATCTGTTACCGCCGCCAGCACCACCTCCAACAGCTCTAATCCATTATTAAAGGAGTTGTCAAAATAAAATAATGTTTTAGTGTGTGAATGGGAACAAAAATTCTCAAGGAATGTTTGGGCGTCATTGCCACTTCGGGGCAGACGGTTTCAAATATTATATTATAAGAATTCTATGAACAATTATTTCGACATACTAGAGTGCAAATATAGTATCAAAATGTTTCCGTTTAAAAATACTTGGATGGGGAACCTGAATGTGTAATGATTTCTTAAACTGCTGTTTTTAAAGTTTTAACCCTAGTCGCCGGTGAAGCAAACATGACCCCATTTTTCGTCTTTTGACTTATGTAGTCCATTTTCTATGGATTTTATCCTACAATATTGTATTGTCGAGTATACTACATAAGTATGCAAAATTCTAAGGCAATAGATCAATTGATAGTGGTTTGAAATTATAAGATTTGAAACAAACAAACTGACTGACGCCTGACTAACAAATATTGGAAGTTGAACAAAAACTTGCAAAAATAAAAATAATTACATCTGAAATGATTAGTAATACCAAGCGAGATACTTATTTAATTAATTTTTCCTTAAGGCCGTTCTAGCTAGAAGTTCCTGGTAAAAACGATTTAAAAATAAGAAAGTAATCAATCAATCTTTCAAGAAAAGAACCCTTGACACTCTTGGCGTGATAATTTCTTACTTGTACTAATACAGCAGATGAGAATTAATAAATTACTTTTAATTAATCACTGGACTTTACTGTACTTCCTACACTAAAGTCTGGTTAAAAAATGATGGATGCGAAAGGTTAGAGAAAATGCTTTTCTCTCTAATTGCCAGTATAAATCTTACTAGTTAGACAAAATAAATAATATTGACATAATTTGTGTTAAATGTAAAAATATGTGATCACAGCCCATTGCACAGTGGTCAATTTGTCAATACTAGGAGGAAAAAATTAAAAAATAAAATGTATCCCACACTCAGAATTACTATATACGCCGATATCTGAATAACCAGGACATCATAAACCAAGAGAATATTTGGTTTATACCGTACGTCTACAAAGTTGTGCGTATAAAGTATTTAGGCTGGTCCACGGCTGAAAATTTACCACCGATACTAGTTCAAGCAAGTTGTTCACTGCATTCGGGAATTTGAAATTATGTCACACATTTGAAAAATGTCACAAGGTGTGTATACTTTTGTGCAGAATCATACTAATGATTTATTTCGCGTAAGCCTGCATTTCCGCGCTTGTATTTGAGTTCTAAAAAAAGTTTCACAAAGTTTTACCGAAATTTGTATTGTACCTTACAGATTTATGTCTTTACTTTCAAAAATGTAATAAAAGTCCACTTACTTGCACTTACTTTAGAAAATATATGACGTCATTGCAGTGGTCATTTGCGTAAAGAGAATTTCCCTATTTCAATTCCTGCGGAATTTACTGGGCGATGGAGCATCTCTAGAGGCGATTCACAAGATAGATAATTGAGTATATTCAACCTGAGAAAAAAAATGATTGTGGAATGTTAGGAGAAAATGATAAATTTCGTCAAATTATTAAATTATTCTTGTGCAATTTGTTTAAGTGCTGGAGGACCTACAAATGTAATGTACCATGTACCTATCTTCTTTTAAAAAAAAATGTATTCGACTTGGTTAAACAGCCGTCGAATATTTTTCAAAACTATTAAGTTTAGCAACTCAAGCCGCATATCACGTACCTAAGTGGAAAAGGTGTTGTTTCTTGCGTAATACAAAAACTTAGAAAAAGTTGTCCTCGTATAGTACAGCTGATTAAAATCCACTTATGAGTAATACTCCACATTTCTCTTTGATAAATGGTCTGCCTGGGCTGCCAAGGAAATTGTTTGTGATGATACTAATAGCGACTAATTTTTTTGCTTGCTTACTTTTATTTTTATTGCCAGTGATATATAAATATGTTTGTATATGGAGCAATTAATTTTAAATACAAGTTAAGTTACAACATATCTTAATATTATTTCAAGAACAACCTAAAATTATAAAGTTAACTATTTTGCACCAAAAACAGAAAAAAAATTGAAATAATTTCGTCCTCCAAGAAATATAAAATTGTCCGCTACACTTCCACAAAAAACACCCCTTAAGAGCTTACATTTATTTCACTACATTTACTTTACTTTGTTTTTGTAGCGTCACATAGCTTATTTAATAGTTACATAATTTTAAAGTAATATTTAATTTTCAACCCCCTTAAAAACCACCCCCTTGATCTTTGATTTTTTTATTATTTTAGTGCATCACGGGTACAATATTATTGTACCTACAGAATTTTAGAACTAAATACATTCTTTAAACCTCTTCAAAAACCACTCCTTTAGTGTCTAAAATGTTTTCAATATTTTTTCGCTTTTCTAACCAATATTTTCTGTTTATTTGCAAATTTGTAGAATTTTTTCCACCTAAAACTTGAAAATCGACCACAGTGCATTGGAATGAGCTTTCAACTGAAGCATATAGAAAAAAAGGTGGGTAAAGATCGGCCTCTTTTCACCCATCACAATCGTGAAAATAAAAAGTTTTTATTTGAGCCATTCTTTTATATTTATTTTTAGTTCTAGTGATTAACATTATGTTTAGATCAAATTGATATAAAATATCCCACAGTAAATTGCATTAAAAATATCTCAGAGCATATTTGTTAGTTTTCTAACATTTCCGACGTCTTTTCGAGCTTTCAATGACATTTTATTATAAAGCGCACCATGAACCACTACAAAGTTTCTCATAATACTAGAGTTTATGGTATGTGGTTCATTAGTCGCTATAATGAAAGTTAAAAGTTCGAAAAACGTCGAAAGTATTAGAAAACCAACAAACATCTGTTTGAGACATTTCTAAAGCATCTTACTGTGGGATATTTTATATCAATTTTATGTAAACATAATATTGAACACTTGAACTAAAAATAAATATAAAAGAATGACTCAAAAACTTTTTACTTTCATGATTGTGATAGGTAAAAAAAGGCCGGTCGTTACCCACCTCCTTTAGAATAAAATGAGCGTTTTTTTACAATTGAGGCGTGTAATGCAGAACCTGCTTTACGACAAAATTACGAGAAATTTGTTATTGGTACTGTCGTCTTCCATTTTTGAAAGGAACCTGTTATTGTTCTTATCTAGGAGCATATCCAGCTTTATATCATCGAAATTGGAGTTTAAAATATGAAAGCTTCATATTTTAAAGCTCAGTTTGTTACAACATTTTTCAGTGATAGTTAGACACTGGTTCAATATAAAACAAACATGGTTAAACTAAATAAATAATCCAGAATATGCTTTTAACTTCTACAATAAAACTTCAACTTCTAATACTTCCCTCAAATTATCTATAAGTCCAAAACATCCTCTTTGCATGTAAAGTTGCAGACCACGCTTTACGCATTTTTTTAATCTAAAATACCCACAATTTAGTCCTATACTGAGACCTCTGTTACTTGAATCTAGTCATTCAGCACATGAAATTATACACAGTATTTAAAGAAAGTATTAGCAAATAATATTTAAATAATACCCAACACTACTAGAACTACCCATAAACAATCTCACCGTTTACTGCACGTTTTGTATAATTGTTGCACATTCTATAGGATACTTTTCGCAGTTTTATCGTAAATAATTGATGTTGCTTATGTTAGCAAGTGACCTTGACTTTGTCTACTGCTAAGCCGTCAAAGATTGGTTCATAATCTTATCGTATTTGTGACTTTATTACTTTTAAGTTTATGAATTTTAGAGACCGTTGCATAAGTTATGCGTCAACTTTTTAAACAACATTCCCCAGAGGGCTAAGATTGTTTTCGTTTTGGACATTTTATGTTAAATTATATCATGAGACCTAAAAAAATAGATGTCTCTTTAAATTAAAAAAATAGTAACATTTTTATTTCATCAATTTTGTTCAAGAACAATAAGATCTTCCTCTAGCTAATACTAATTTACTGCTTGGATTTCAATACAATCGGACTTTTCATTCTTAAGTTATCATGCTTACAAAAACGTGACGGACGGATGGACGGACAGACATACAAACGGACGGATCTTTTGAAAGTTGTTCAGAATTCCATTACCAACGTAGTGACATGAAAAATTTTTTTCTCTACCAGCGATATTGACGATTCTACCACATAGTGGTAGAAAACATAGTAGTGTGTTTTATTTAGTCATTTGTGCAAAATGATTAATTACCACAGAGTAACGGCTCCTTCAATCAATTTTTTGGTACATTTTAATTTATATCAAATAACCAAATAATGTCTGCAGTTCCGAAAACTAACTATGTAAAGCATTGATGTCTTGCGCATATTTGAATACCGTTTCCAATTTAATTAGGAGACTTTTAATAAATAAAAGAAATGACTAATCATTTGTAAACTGTCAAATTTCTCTTTTCATTAATGATTTTTATCTAATTTTTCAATTATTTAATTATTTAATTTTAATTTTTACTGCTTCTGATTTTTTTTTAATTATTTGCTGAAACAAATTTGTAAAATATATATATATTTACATAAATTTATTTATTTTTCTTTTAACAAGTTTGGACAAAACATCCAAAAGTTAGTTCATTAAGTAAAATAATTAAATCTGCTTAAATAATTAATAATAAAAAAATTATTTATGCCTTTATGACAATAATTATTGGTATCATCGACTTATAGCCTTTTGTAATAATTTATTATGGAAAAGTTCCGATTTAGAATTCGACTTACTTTTGGTTGAGACTGTAACACCTCAACCTCGTTAAAATACAGTTTCACTATATTTTGAAAGCGAGGACTGTACAGGGTCCTAACTAATAGCTAGCCATCATTCTCGGTAGGAATTCCTGTCATCAAAAATAAGAAAGCATTAAAAAATTAGGGCTTTTCTATCCGACTGTCTATCTGTCGGCACTGTATCTACAAATGTATTTAAAAAAGAAGAATAATATTTGGTAGAAAGTTGACGCTACTGCCAACGAAGAAACTTTTAGTGCAAAATATACCCTAAGGAAATAAGTAATGAAAAAATGTTTCGTATAATAATATATGGCATATAGTTAACACAAGGAGGAAGCCTGCCATAATTTAGTGAAGATTGTACAGGATACACATACTCATAAAAATAATAATTATCGAAAAAGGACACGATAATATTTCTCATGCAAAGACAATAATTGTCATTGGCTATACTTTTAATCTGGTAAACACTTTTTATTTTATTTTTTGTTATCAAAATTAGTAGCAAATAACAAGCTCAAAATTGGTTAACAGATCATAATGGTTGATTATGATTATCATAAGGTAAGGGCCACCAGAATTTAGACATTAAGACAAGGACCATATAAAGAATCTGCGTAATTGGGAAGGGATAAAACTAGAGTTTCAAAAAGCATGATCTTGGTTTCCTGAGGAAGAGAGTGCCTATTTCCATATATTAATTTTAATGACAAATAACCTGTCTGAAGTAACTCATCAACATGATTCTCAAATCTCAAGTCACTGTCAATAATAACTCCGAGACTTTTAACTTTATCTTTTTTTTCCAATAAAGTATCTCCTAGAACGATATTGAAAACAGATTTAACCGAATTTCTTTGTTTCTTGGGTCCAAAAGTTATTACTTCTGACTTGCTTGGCATGATCATTAAACAGTGACCTTGAGCTACCGTTGTGAATTTGTTAATATCTCCATTCATATGAAAACTGGTTCTATCCACTTCTAAAAGAGAAAGAGAGTAGTAGAGTTGCGTGTCATCTGCATGCAAGTGAATTTTGCAATAATTCAAGTCATTGACAAGGTTACTTGTACAAATTGTAAAGAGTAGTGGGCCGAGGATGGACCCTTGAGGTTCACCGGACTTCAGAGCTAAATAATTTGAACTTATGTTATTTAACCTCACACTTTGCTCACGATCTCTCATATAATTATCAATTAATTCTGCTGAATCTTCAGAGATACTTATATAATGAAGTATAGCTGACAGCATGTCATAATTTATAGTGTCAAAGGCTCTACTGAAATCCAGCAGAACATGTTTCCGACTCAGAATATTATGGTTAATTCGCAGAGTCGAAAATATATAGGGTGTTCCATTTAAAAGAAGCAAGTTGGTATCAACTTCCGGTATAACCGGAAGTACCACATACTTGTAATTATTTTGGTTGCATTGGCTACTCTGATTTTAGTAACTCCCAAAATTTTCAATTTTTTTTGTTCCCGGTGAGACAGAAGGGAGTTTTGTGTAAATATCTTAATCGATGTTTTTTTTTTATATTATGAACCATATTCAAAAGCCAATTTATATGTAATAAAGTATTTTCTACTAGAAGGTGCTTATATACACCAACTAAAATTTTTGTTACATCAGTTTTGGACAGTTTCCATTGTATATTTGCAAAAAAAAACGTTTAACGATTGAACTAGATAACGTACCGTGGGTCATTAGGGCATGTTTTCCCCCTGTTTTTAATTTCCTGCATTTCTAATCTTCACTACGTGCATATAGCATTATTTATGTACCACTGCACGCTATTGGTGAAAATATCTTGTTTATGATAATGAGTAGCGAGATAAGACAAAATTAAATTGTTTTGAAAATCCCATCCAATCTCCCAGGCTAAGCCCTTTTTGTGTCTTAATTTCGCGTCTTGTGAGACTTCCATTTGAATATTGCAGGTTGATCCTGTGTTATTGGTATTTTGCAAGTCTAAATGCCGCGTTTCTTAGTCCCCTTCAGCAGCCGGTGTTCAGAGCGCGAGTCTGCAGAATCCGAAGTCCACGAGACAAGCTCTCCGACCAGTCAGTTCAGTCTACGACTTCCGCGGCCGGCAATCAGCAGTTCGCGGGCGACTAACGCAAAACGGCCATCGATCTCTTCGCGTTCCCCACGTGTTTTCCATTCAACACCGAACTTTTAAATGATAGGGGCTGTCAACAAAATGATTTTGTGATCAGTTATATTTGATGATGTGCCGTTTCCTACGAGACTAGAACAGGTGATTGAAATTGTTTTTTGATTCTGAAAAGCTGGCTGACTGTGTGTGTTGAATATGAATGACCTGAGGTTAAAATAAGAAAAATTAGTTTATCGGCTATGGTACTTGTAAACTGACAGATACGTTTCGAAATATCAATGAAATTGTCTCCAAAAATGGACATAGATGTAATATCCCGTGGTCAGTAACATAAACAATCTTCTTTTCTGTTTACACATTCTAAAATTCACCCTGAAGCTACAAATAATTTGTCAATTAATTTTAATGAAGATATATGTTTTAATTATTTTAAACTATTTCTTAATGGCAAGCAGGAACTAGTATTAATTATTTTGAAAATGTTTTCTTAATTTCTTTTGAAGAATATGTCTAGCTCTCTCCAAACATGATTTGCTATGAATCATCAAAGGAAGATATTATTTGGTCATGAAATAATAGCATTTCATGTATAATGTGTTATTTTACTATTTAAAATTTTAATAAAAAAATATAATAAACAAGTTCTTAAATACGTCAAAATGTATTTAAGCACGATTTTTTAAATTTTTAATCCAAACATTTTAACCAAATTTGGAAAACTTATGTATCTCACACTTTTCTCACTTCCGTCAATAAAAATTTTTCGGGAAAGTTGGTAGAATTAATGAATACAAAATCGATTTTTTGCAATTTGTACCTAAGCTGACAATCACTAAATAAACAATAGTAACTTTCACGTAATTTCGCACCTTACATTTAGATTGCAAAATAAGAAACTCAGCCAGCGTCTCCATTCCCTCATTATATAGAGGGTTTATTATTTGTCATCGATAAGCCTAATAGAGTAAGATCCCGGAACCGCCAGACCTACGTCATTTTAGCAAAGCTAATATCTTGGCAATAAATAGTGTATGTGATATGTAGTTAAGAACGTATGCCTATTTGCAAGCTTGAAAGCGGGGGCCCTTTTACAGATAACAGGTACGAAAGGTACAAAAAAAACTTGCTAACCTACTTTAAAGTATGATAGCTGGTTTTCATATGTTTGACAGAATGCTGTTAAAAACCAACATTCATTATTGCCAGACAATTTCCATGGGTCCTAACTTCCGCCAGACGCATTGAAGCTGGAAAAAACCTAACATAACTGTGGAATCATATCTACTACCAACTATGTAAAAAACAAAACAAAACATTGATTATGTTAGCTTAGGTTGAGTTTTTTCGAGCTTTAAGACGTCTGGCGGAAGCTGGAGCCCACGGAAAGTATCTGGTAATAATGAATGTTGGTTTTTAACAGTGTTGTGTCAAACATATATGAAAACCAGCTATCATACTAACGCAGGGTAGTAAGGTTTTTTGTACCTTTTGTACCTGTTAGCTGCAAATGGGCCCCGCTTTCAAGCTACCAAATATGCATACGATCTTAACTACATATCACATTATTCATTGTCAAAATATTAGCTTTGCTAAAATAAAGTAGGTCTAGCGGCTCTGGGATCTTGGTCTGTAAAGATATTCTTTATATTTTGTATATATTGGAAGCACCTCTGACTTTTTTGCGAGATAACACAGTCTGTGGCTTTGGATCATTGTTTTACGTAATTGGTGCAATCTCATACATACAGTAGGAATGTATAGTTTAAAAGTTAGACGGTGAAATACTAACTGAAAGACGGATGCACATGCTGGGGCAATTGAGCCCTATGTACCACAGAAATGAACGTTGTAATTAATCATAAAAAAGTTAACTGGCAAAAATACTTACAATAAGTTTAGGAAACTGAAATTAGCTTGTTAAGTTAAATTATAAAAAATAATGAATTGAAAATTTAATAGGTAATTTTAACTGTTTTAATGAATAAATCGACTCCTTTCACACATCCTTAGTATAATTTACCTTATATAAAGGATCCAGATTATTACAATAGGAAATACTATCGTAACATGCAATGAAAGAACTTAACTTATTTGATGGGATATCGTAACTTATTTAATATATCCAAATTTGTTTGTCGTGGATAAGTTCCATTATTATAATTTTTTCAACTATCGGATCATGCATTTTGAAAAATAGAGCGGAGAGAGCCAAATTTTATGCATCCCTCCATCTTTCGAATTTTAAATTTGAAATACTGGAGACCCCTATTTATTAAAATTACCCTCGCTTCTACTTTGGGTCATTACTCTATGTAGTTGGTGCAAGTTTCATGAATATGGTCGTTATTTCGACGCCCCCCCCCTTCTTAAATCAATCAAAGTATTAGAAACAAAATTTGGGTGGAAGTATTTGGAAATTAACACGTGCCACCGAGCAGCTGAAATTTTAAATGGAAAATACATGTGTTTTCTTGCATGTATCACTTGAATGAATATTCCCAACTTTTATAAAAATGGACAGAAATGTCTAAAACTTGAAAGAGTTTTAGTACATGATGGAAGGTGAAATTCTTAACTTTCTTAGACATTCTCATAATCATTATCATTACATCTTGCAGTAAATTGCAGTAAATTTTGCAAGAGCACGCGATATAAAGATAAAATAAATCTAAAAATATTAAGTATTGTACCTTCCATCATGTACCAAAATTGCCAATCTTCAGACATTTCTGTTCATTTTCGTATAAATTAGAAATATTCAAGTGAAACATGAAAAACAAATACATTTAAAATTTCAGCTGCATTTCCTCCAAATTTTACCCATTTTTTTTGTATAAGATTTATTTTAGACGGGAATGAGAAAAATTTCTAAATTCTTAAAAAGGAAATTTGCACAAAATTTGTTTTTTTGATATTAAAATGAAGTAGGTACGTATTATGCTAAAGCACTTCTTGAAATTTACAGAACATTCTATCGTCCATCAATTTAGAATTTCAAGAAATTAATGACATAAAGTGTTAATCATTGAACGAGTCTGCAAAAACGCCATGATTGCCCGACACGCGACGTCATCAGTTTTGTTGGTGGCTTCAATCGCGTTTAAATAGTAGTAAGCACAACAATTTATTTACTTTATTTGCGTTTTACATGTGGTTAAATAAGTAATGTCTAATACGGGATTTGTAAAAGGTATTTCTGGAGCTTTAGCTGCTGAAACAGTGTTTTGGTACTATCACTAAAACTATTCCAGGTACATTTTTGGATGTATTTTGCATCTTGGCACAAAACACCACTTAGTTTTCATTATAAAATGGTAAGCCAAATGACATGTGTATATAGTACACAATATCGTTTGTTTACTGACAATACAACTGATGACGTCATGAGCGCGCAGTGAAATGTCATAATGTTTTTGGCTGTAAGGTTTCAATTCAAAATTAAAATGGATTATTTTAAGGTATTATTCGAGTGTCAAAGTATAGGTGTCTTTAACCATAATCAAGTATTGTCTTCACACTCAAAGAGATTTTAACATTTGTGAATACACCTAATTATTATTATCGATACTTAATATACTTGCTTGATACTTAAGGCCAGCTTGACATGAGTTTGTAAACGGGAAAATACTCAATCTGCCATGCTAGACTTTCTCAGCAATCTTTACAAAAATCTCGATAGGGGGCGTGCATCAATGCCTTTTCATTGATCTGAGCAAGACTTTCGATTTAGTCGGCCATAATTTGCTCAGGAAAAAGCTTATGGTGTACGGTTTTAGGGGCAAGATAAATGATATTTATCTGATCGAAATCAAGTAGTGGAAATCGTATCAGATACGAGAAATTAGATATTAAAATGGGTGTACCACAGAGGTCTATATTGGGACCGCTATTATTTTTAATACCTGTGAAAGACTTACAAGAACTGTTCTCTCTTAATATTTTGATGATGTTTGCGGATGACAGTACACTGCTCTGTACTGGTTTGAAGAAAGACGTCGTACAAGAATTGCAAAATGTGATTAGTACTTTTATGACATTGTTTAAAGGCACCGTATTTAAATTCTTCTAAATCTGTGTTTATCAATTTCACACCCAGAAGCTGCACTACCGACGAAAGTTGTCTTTTAAAAGTAGAGCATAGATCGATTGAACAGGTAAATGTAATAGAAGTTTTAGGGGTTTATACTGATAATAGACTAACTTGGAAAGATCATATTGAAAATGTGTCGAAGACGTTATGTTCGCTTTCTTTTGCTTTTTATTTTATAAGTAATATTACAAACCAGAAGGTGATGTTGTCATTTTTGTCATGCCGAATTTATGTCAGTGGTAAGGTATGGAATAATTTTTAGGGGTTGTTCTAAGTATTTTAGTAGAATTTTTATTTTGCAAAATAAAAATGTAAGAAATATTTTTGGATGCCTCAAACTACCAGTCATGTCCGTCCTATATTTATAAAATTACAACCTTTGCCTCTTGTTTGTATATATATTATAGAACACGGTATTATACGTACAGTCTAATAAAAACAATTTTGTTAGAAATCTAGATATTCATAGCTACCGTACAGGAAATAACCATATCTTCTCACAACAGTCTCTTTGAAAAATTCTAATTATGTAGGTATTAAATGTTATAATAAGTTGCCTTCCACAATTAAAGATATCACAGACACACAAAAATAAAAAAGTTGTCGATACCACTGACCAGAACAATCATTTCCCGTGTATTTTGCCCACCACGTCACAATTTTTTTTATCCTCAAAAAAACAGACAGAAAAATGCAAAAATTGCATTTCTCTAACTGTTTTATATTGTGACGTGTTGGGTAATATTATTGGTTTGTTCCATGGAATCGGCAACATTTTTTTTGTGCCTGTGCCCCAAAAAAAAACCAAACCCATCATTCCCGGTGTATCTTGGTTTGCTGAATCCGAATCCGGTATCAGTTTTACCCCAATATGTCACAACTTTTTTGTATCCTCAAGAAACAGTTAGAGAAATGCAATGTTTGCAATTCTTTTAATTGTTTTTGTGAATAGAAAAAAATTGTGGCGTGTTGGGGCAAAACTGGATTAGGATTCATGAAACCAAGATACACACATTGTGTGCCTGTGTATTCAGAATTTAAGAAAGTTTAAAGATAAGGTACAAGTAGTCTAGGTCAGAATATTTGAATTATTAATAATTTCTCATGTTAAATACTTAATTTTGTTGTATTATTTACTTCTAGCTTTATCTTGACTTGTCCTATATAGTGTATTGTTGGACAATAAAGCTTACTTTGCTTTACCTTACTTTACTTTAATTCTAAACTAAATATCGTACTATACATGTTAACTAATTTGATATTCACAATTGTTAATTAAGCGCCAAAAATAAAACGTAACAATCGCAACTTACTAATTACGGTCTATTTTTATCTTTGAGATAAAAGCTAAATCCCTGACTGCCAAACTTAGCAATTGATGTGAAAATATTTGGTCCCTACGGACCCAACATCCCCAAAGTAAATAGCTTGACACAGGGGTAGTTTTATACGACGCGATAATGAACAAAGAAATTCATGGAGAAATTTGCGCGGCGCCTCCAGGTTTAAAGCAAATGACCCATTTTTATCGACTTATTATACACATAGCTTCAATCACTTTGCATCACATTGGTTTTATTATTTTAAAATAGAATGTACACGCTTACTCCAGATTAAAGAATCTCGGTTATATTTGATATTATAATAAAAGTTACGAATACACGACTACTGGAAAGAAATTAATCAAACCATTATATCATTTATTCTGTTTAAAAAGTTGTGAAATTAAAACATGTAGAAATATTTTATATAATTTGTCACTACATATTTTGCAGGGATATGTGCCAAAATATTAATTTATGTCCATGAAATTTACCATGGACATAAACATAAACATGCGTAAACAACGTAGAATATCCTACATAAAACGGGTCTGACAGAATGGTATTTTATAATACACATTTTTTGATATTTTTTAAATACTTCTTGAAATTAAAAATAAAGGGTTGTCAGTTTTAATCACCCCAGAAAATGCCAACGTCTAAAAACGATCTGTAACGATCACGCTCTATAACTCTATTTTTTTAAACTTTGACAGCTTGTGACTTACTTAACGGGAGGTAGCAGACAGAAGTTGATTGTGTGAAACTTTTTGATTCATAAAACGATGAAAATATCATAGCACAAGACGATAACTTTCTTACCCATTATTGGATATTTTGCTACTAAAAGGTATTTAAAAATATAATGGAAGGTACCTCAGCGCCAAATGTATCAAGCAGAGATTGGTTCTTAAATACCTGATTATTGTAAAATGTCGCATATCTAAAAACATATCAACTAAAGTAAGAACTAAAAATGAAAACTAATAGTCCATGAGCCCTTAACAGTGAAAACTATTCGGCGTCTATTAGACCAAGCGCAAGACACGAAGAAAAAAACGAATTTCGTCAAATTGTAGTAAAGGGCTGTTTTTTCTAATACCTAGAAATTATGATTCTGAATGAGTACCTAAATTGACGACTAAAAATCACTTTTGCTTATTTTTTACAACCAAATGAATTTTGAAGAAACAGGTTCATTAACGATAACTTTTTTTTGAAAAGTGGTCGTTAGTCGTTACCTGTTTCAGATAATAGTTGTGGAAAATATTGTTGTCTATCGAAACTGTTTCAACCTAATTTCAAAATAGTGACGTCTATTCTTCCAATTTCAAAAAGAACAAAGACGTCAGTTTAGTCCTATGAACTCAAAATATTTTCGAAAAGTAATTGAGATGAAAATTTTACCAATTTATAGATGAAAGCATGCTCAAGAAGGTGATGTGAACCGCTTTTGAAAATATTATTTCTTGCACGATTTATCCCCAAAAAAGTGATAATTGGAAAAATCGGTGTAATTTTTGGGCACCAATGTAGACGTTGTTAGGCTCAAATTTCAGGTTATCATCTTTAATTTAAAGATCTGTAGAGGAAATATTTTTGACTTTCATTTTTCACTTTGAAAATTTTTGAATCCCTCTAAAATATTTAAAAAATATTTTAGAATGTTTGTTTCTTTCAAATAGATTAATAAATTTCACTGACAAAAATATTTCAAGCTTTGGTTACTGATCAGATTCAAAAGACGAAAATATTTGTTTCAACGAAATTAAGAGAAACTGATATTCTGAATTTTAGAGATATTTAAAATTGTTTGAAAATATTTAATATGGAAAAAAAAGTCAAAAAAACAATAAATATTTTCTCACCGGAAAACGGAAGTAGACCTAACAACCTACAATTTGAGGCTAAGAACGCCTGCATTGGTGTCTGATCCCAAAAGTTATTCTTGATTTTTCGTATTTTCGCTCATTCGAGGGCAAGTCACGAAATAGTATTTTCACAATCGATTCACATAACCTTCTTAAGCATACTTTCAGCTATAATTAGTTAAATTTTCGCCCTAATTACTTATTTTTTCGAAAATATTCTTGAGTTGACTAATTTTGTGTTTTTGTGCCGTTTAAAATTGTGAGATTAGATTTCACTGTTTTAAAATCAGGTTAAAACGAATTGATAGTCAACGTTACTGTCTACAACTTTTATCTGAAACATTTTTTTGTAACTTTAATACCTGTGTTTTTTATTTTTTCGCTAGAAAAAATAAGCAGAAGATTTGTATTCGCCAATCTAGGTACTTATTCAGAATCATAATATCTAGCACTCGAGTTGATTGATTGATTGACTGATTTTCCAGTGTATGGTGGGCATTGCTGCTAATTCCGGGCATCCATGGAGGTTCGTTCCAACACGCAGCCTGGTCGTCCGTCGAATACGCCCAACGGACGGCCAAACCGCGTGCCGGAACCAAATCTCGGATGTTTTATATACCGCCGTACCAGCTGCATACGCCGGGTTGGACATTGGACATGCTTGTTGTCAGCAGCGAGAGCCGCATGACGCATGGGGTGGGAATATAGGATGGGAAGTGTAGGTGTTTGAGAGATGCTTCTTTTAAGTTTCCATGCTTCTAATAAGTTTCCATTTGTCATCATCGGCTGAGGTGTGGTGCAGTTGTTTGCGAGATGCTTCTTTTCAGTTTCCATGCTTCTTTTAAGTTTCCATCTATCGTCATCTCCTTATTTTTCTTCTACTAAGTTTTCTGCTTCTTGTGTCTCTGAATCTAGCAGCTTTCATTTTTATTTTATTTTTGTATTTTTTTCCCTTTCTCCCTTTCTTTTTTTTTATTTATTAACCGCTCCACAAGTAAATAACCATCTACGGTGGAGTTGCTGGGGAAGGCCCTATCTCGCGGTAACATTATTATTATTATTTTGCGCGTTGTGAGCAAAAAGGTCCGAAGGGATAGTTTGCTCACCCTGTATGTCGTTTCCTTGAAACAATCGGTTTCAATTTTGGGCAGTTTTTCCATTTCATCACCTATGTATTATGTTTATTACCTGTATATTATGTTTAGTATCTTTTCAATTGCCGCTTCTTTGAGTCAATCGGTTTCAATTTCCGTCTTCCAAATTAATAATAAAATATTATGTTTTGAATCAATAAATCGAGCTGATGAGAATTAAGATGGTAAAGATCAGATAGAAAGATGGAATAGAACAATATCAATTAAAGATAAAAATAAATAAATTTATAGCTGCAGCGTCTTGTGATTGCTGTTTTATTTTATTTCCTTTCCTCTTCTTTCTTGGGTTGAGTTAATATTGTCCCATTTAAAAACTTTCCACTGTATACAATAACTTTAGGTCACAACACAGCTATATTGCTTTGTAAACATATGTGCCTCATCTTGACACTGACTATGCTATTATTTATTGCCCATGAACCACTTGGGTCGCCTAGGGTGTACGTAGGTAGGGACACTGCACTTCACTTGAGCTTGTTTGCTTTATTTGATTTAATATTATTAGAAAATCTTGTAATTATTAATTCCATATGAACTCTGTTTCTCTATTGAGGCGCTTCATTTCAAGCAGAATTTCTTAATCTACTGGTGGCTGAAATTTTTTCGAGTGCAACGAGATTTCTACCACTTTTTTACCGCTTTTTAGAGAGCATCTTAAAAAACACGTCTATTCACGAGGACACTTAACTCTACTCTCGATATCTAGCACTCGAGTTGACGTTAAAAATTCTCTGGAACTTCGTCTATAAACTTTCTGGCGTTGATATCAGTCGACGCAGCATAATCGTATCTGGTAACTTATTTTTTAGGTCGCAGCACCTGTACGTTATTGTTTAACAAACAAAAGTAATATTTTGCACGTAAGGTAACTTTCTGTCATTTGAAAATTGTGAATGTTCACCATAATAAATAAATAATTTAAAAAAATTAAAAGAACACGTTTTTAAACACAAACTCAAACTGTTAAAAAATGCACTCAAAAGAAGAAAATAATGTTAATAATAACAATAATTGTGTTAATAAATCTAAAAACGTGAGGCATGAGTAAAATTTTCTGTTTTTCCAGTTTGTGTTTCATGATGATACAATAATTAGAAGTAAGTAGGTGAAATTCATTTTCTTAGATTTTATTGGTTACATATAATATACATAATTACAGGTCGACCTGATGAAAGCGTGTTAATATTTTGCATGCCTTGTTACTGGTTATAAATGGTCCCATCGTGTAAGTTATGAAATTTTATGGACGAAAAATTGATCACCAGAAAGCTCGGTTTGTACCGTTTTGTGTCATTATTGATTTTAATCTTAAAAGCCAAAAAAATGCAAGGTGAAAATGGCATATTAAGAGCTATAATTTGGCATACTGATTATTTAAGGCCTATATAATAACACTTGTATAACAACAGAGAGATACATCGCCTCCCTCTTTCATCAACCCCCCAAAGTGGAATCCTTCGGGGGGCAATTTCTTGACTGAAACTCTAGTCGACCATGCCACGTCGACTGGTAACAACACCATTAAGTTTAGACGTGAATAGAATCCAGTGTTACGAGCTCTTGGTCTATAAAGGCAGATAATGTTTCGGAAAAACTATCTATTTTCGTTATCAAAACTTTTAAGCCGTCAACCGTGACAGTTTGTTGTGTATGTATTTCCATAGTCACGTAAGACATTAAATTATATTTTTCTTATTTTTACTTCATCTCTAAAAATGGGCAACCAACTCGTGCAAAATTCTGTACAATAATTTGAGATGCATTTATTCTCGTTTAATTAAATAATCCCGAATTCCTGAAGTTTTCTTTTAGTTTCGTTGCTTTATTTTTCCAAATTTTCGCCGAGTCCCATTTTCGAATTCTCTCCTTCTAATGCAATTTTTTTCACCAAGCCCTTCGTTGAAAGGTCTTAGGGATTCACCTACATATTATTTTCCGCGCTCACAGAGAATACTATACATACATTCTTTTAGAGTTTTGAATAATATTTAAAACTTTGACGTGACGAAAAAGTCACCCAGCTCCCATACTATAATAACAGCGAATCTACAATATCCAGAAAAGTCGTACACCAAAACATTTTTTACCTCAAAAGCAATCCAAGGAACCTTAGGCAAGAAGCCTAATTACTTTTACTATATTATTTAAAGGGAATTTAAAATTTGAGAAAACCCCTAATTACATATTTCCGGCTCAGTGGCGCAATGCTAAGGCGTTTGGCTTGCGACCACGGGGTCCCGGGTTCGAATCCTGGCCAGGGTATGGATGTTTAGTGGCGTTTTTCATGTGTTACCGAGATGGTAGCAGTGTACTAGACCGATGTTGGGTGGCACAATATGTCTAGTCGCTGATATCTATCCTAAGTTCGAGTCTCAGCTGCGGTAGATCGCAATATCGCAGGGAATGGTCGTTGTGTTGATGCCTATGTGTACGTGTCCTGATTGAGTGGTGGAATAGCATTAGCTGAACCCCGCCAGGACGTTAATATAAATAAGACGATTAAATAAATAAATAAATATTTGATCTTAAGAAATCTGTTGAAAATGAAATTAAAATGTTTCAAATACGTGAGAATTATAAATTTCTTATATCTGCACGAAATCTAATCAACTCACTCATGTGCAATGCACAAATCGTTTCAGTTGCAGCCGTTTAAGTATTGCTTAATTAAATTTACAAAATTTCACATTGCTGCGATCAACCACAGAACAATAACAAAACTAAAAACTATTTAGCGGTGTAATTTCGGATGGTTTTGTTTGAAAATCGTTGTTTGCTTCTTCCGAAAATGTTTAGTATGAATCAAATCACAAACGTTTACGTAATGTTGCACCAAGTACACAGTGTAATGAAAACAAAGAAACCTTTTAAAATTTATACGTTGCCCTCGACTCTATCGAAAGCTTTAGTAAATTGTCAGTGTGCTCAAACAAGAATTTTATTGAGGATTGCATTTTTATGCAAAGTCTGCAAAAATACGTGAATTATAATGTGACATGGTGACTTTAGCTGAAGGATAATTCACTCTTGGTTATATTTTATTCATATAGTCCAGGCGACGGGGCGAAATATGTCCTTTTTTGACAAATTGAGGCGGCTACCGCTCGGAAACTATTGGTCCGGGGGAAAAGATGTATAATAACCTTTTTAGAGAGAATTTGATTGTCTTTAACATTAGACACCACCACTTGGGACGTAAGATCGATAGAAAACGAGTTATTGCACAAGAACCCGATTATGGTACCTAATTTGTATAATTAATTATAGTTCCGTACATTCCGTATATTTTTTATACGTTATTTCTAACCTGAAAACAACGCTGTTCAAAAAAAAAACACTGCCGCTTCAATTTGTCAAAGAAATATACTTACCGCCTGGCCTACTATGCTCTTGTGAGTTTTTGCGGAATTTTCTTGATTACACTTTCTATTTCACAATCCGCTGGGTTGTATCTATCTATCCTCGCCGCACACCAGCGCTGCTTTATTGTTGTAATTTTTAATCTACTTTTTAAAAGTTCTCAATTCAACCCGCATGTATATTTTTTAAGTTTTGGTATAAAGATGGCTTAAGCGATTGAAATCTTTTACAAGCTGTAGAATGTGACTCAGCGGAGGTCATGTATTAGTTTCATCAAGCTGTATACGTTTAGGATAAGGTGAGCAGGAAGCGGAAAAAAGCATTTTCTATTGGAGAATAAGGGAGATCATGACGAATGTGCCGCCGCCGGCACCTTGAATAAAATTGTATTGAAATTGGTAGATAGATATTTTTGGAGTAGCTGATACTGAATCTGATGCCAAAAGTTAAATATTTAAAATGGGGAATTCAATAGGACTGCCTAATTGTTTAACTTTTGCCACTGAACAGGGTGGAAAAAGAAAAACGTTTTGAAAGAGATTGATTCGCCTTTAAAAACAGTCTGTAAAAATTATTAAATAAAATTTCACCGTCGTTCCGAATAACACATTTTTGTGGACCCGGTGTATACTCTATTCTCATTCAGCGTGCCGACACTCAATTTTGCTGATAAAAGTAATTTTTAATTATACAGGGTGTTTGGTGCATCGTGTGCCAAATTGAAATGGCCGACGCTATCCTTTCAGGCCCCTTAACACTTCCCATGCCCTGCGGGATTTTTCATATCGACCTTTTATTTTTTTAATGAAAAAAAGCCCAAATTCTACATTTAAATTCAAATTACGAAAAAAGTGTTAGGCGTAGACTGCGAATTTCATTTTTATTTTGATGTGTATTCTTGAAGGGTTCTTTTAAATCCAAAATTACTGGCATTAGTCATCTAGTTATTTTTTTATTCACTCGCAAACTTTCGGAATAGGTAAAATTTAAATTTAAACTTACACTTTACATGGCTATAAAAAAAAACTCAGAGCAACTGGGATCTTCCAACTCCCTCAAAAATTCTCTAGTCTATCCTCTTGCTAGTGATGTGCCACACGTCATAAAAATCTTTTAATAACTTCGTGAATTCGCTAAATTAATGAATCGGGTCACATAAAGCTAATATTCAAAATTTCGAATAAAAAATTATTTTTGCTTAAATTATGCATGGGAAATAGGTAAAATCTGTTATCTCACTCTTACGAAGTAAAATCTATCTTCCACCTCTTTCTGTTCATTGGTTTTCTTGAAATAAAGAAACAATTACATTTTTATTATTTATAAAAAAAATTTAAAAATCTTGCTCAAAGTGTTGGTCTCTGTTGCGAATGCAGGCCCGACATCTGCTTCGTATTTCGACAGGTGTTGTATGAAGTCGTATTTTCTCCCTAATTGTACCGAAAGCCATTTCTATGCGTTGGACAAGAGGAAAAGTTCCTCCCTAGTCGCAACCTCCGTCGCGTACACGAGGTCTTTGGCGCGACCTCGGACATAAAATTCAACGGAGTTAGGTCTGGGGAACATGGAGGCCATTGAATAGGGCCATCCCGCCCAATCTACGCATACGCCTATAGTTTTTCAAAATGACGGCTTTCCCGCGCACTGGCGATTAATTGTAAGAGAATATCTAGACAATGTGTTCCCAAATGCGTGGATTGGGCGGGATGGCCCTATTCAATGGCCTCCACGTTCCCCAGACCTAACTCCGTTGGATTTTTATGTCTGGGGACGTGCCAAAAAGCTCGTGTACGCGACTGAGGTTGCGACTAGGGAGGAACTTGTCCAACGCATAGAAACGGCTTTCGGTACAATTAGGGAGGAAATACGACTTCATACAACAACTGTCGAAATACGAAGCAGATGTCGGGCCTGCATTCGCAACAGAGACCAACACTTTGAGCAAGATTTTTAAATTTTTTTAATAAATGATAAAAATGTAATTGTTTCTTTATTTCAAGAAAACCAATGAACAGAAAGAAATAGAAGATAGATTTTACTTCGCAAGAGTGAGATACCAGATTTTACCTGTTTCCCATGCACAATTTAAGCAAATATAATTGTTTTTTCGGAATTTTGAATATTAGCCTTATGTGACCCGATTCATTAATTTAGCGAATTCACGAAGTTATTAAAAGATTTTTATGACATGTGGCACATCACTAGCAATAGGATAGACTAGAGAATTTTTGAGGGAGTTGGAAGATTCCGGTTGCTCTTTGTTTTTTTTTATAGCCATGTAAAGTCTAAGTTTAAATTTAAATTTTACCTATTCCGAAAGTTTGCGAGTGAATAAAAAAACAACTAGATGACTAATGCCAGTAATTTTGGATTTAAAAGAACCCTTCAACAATACACATCAAAATAAAAATGAAATTCGCAGTCTACGCCTAATACTTTTTTTTATAATTTGAATTTAAATGTAGAATTTGGGATTTTTTCATTAAAAAGATAAAAGGTCGATATGAAAAATCCCGCAGGGCATAGGAAGTGTTAAGGGGCCTGAAAGGATAGCAGATAACCCTTTCTGTCGGCCATTTCAATTTGGCACACGATGCACCAAACACCCTGTATATTATAATAATAAATAATTGCTTTATTTTAGCACAGGCTATTTGTATACATTAAAAGAGAGAGATGCATTGAATACATAGATGAAACAACTTTAGATACAAACGAATGCAACGGAAAAGAGTACACCATTTAATGTAAGCTTACACCCTTAATCAAGATATAAATTCGTTACTAATTTTGTAAATAACCCAACACACCGAACACCTTTTATTTCATTCGGCAAAGGGTTGAAAAGTATCAGATCGTCGCCAAAGAGAGTTTTCTGCAATTTACTGAATTTTGCAAATTCGATATTATAATTATGTTTTGACCTTATATCATACCGGTGTTTTTCAAATCTTGTCACTAAAAATTTTGCGGTACTCTGGAGATTTTTATGTCTGATTTTGTAAATTAAAGTGACATTTGCCTTATCAATGTTCGCCTCACGGATAGCCATTTCAGTGATTTCAACATAGCTAAAATATTTATCACAATTCAGTATTATTATCATTATTTAATTTTGGAGTATCTGTAATCTATTTATATTTTCATTCAATTGAAAATTAGTAAAGAAATGCAATAATGAAAATCTGATAACAGAATTGTGTATATTAACAATTTACTCCATTCTGACAGGTTTCTAGAAATACGATAGAAAAAAAACAATTTTTTCCCTATTTCCTTACAAAGATAATCAACATTATGAGACCAGGTAAGTTGCTGATCCAATATCACTCCCAAATACTTTATCTCAGATTCAATTACATACATACATTAATGTCATCTCCGGAGTATTTTGGCAATTATGTTTAGATACAATTAATATACATTTTGCTTTGGCTGAATTAAGATTAAATTTATTAATACATAACCAGTTAAAAAATATCAAGCCAGACACAGATATTAGTGTATCATCTGCAAACGAATTTTAAAAAAATGTACTAATATCATTTATGTATAGCACAAAGAGGAGTGCCCCTAGGACACTTCCCTGCGGGGTCCCATATATACTATCAACCGAGTTTGATATTTTGTTATTAACTTTAATTTCATGACACCTATTTTCTAAATAACTTGCCATCGATCTTAGGGCAGTCAACTTTATACCATATTTCTGCAATTTTCACAATAAATTAGACCTGCCTATCGTCTCAAAGGCGCGGTGCAAATCAACGAACACACTCAGCGTAACCTTCCCCTCATCAATGTTTCTCATCCATTGTCCACACATAAACTGTAACGCTGACTCGTAGGAATGTTTCTCCCTAAATCCATGTTGGCCACTATAAATAACTTTATTTAATTCAACGTACTCACGCAATTGTTCACCCACTGTGTTTCAATAATTTTATCAACGACCGAAAGTAAATTTTGGGTCTATATTCACATGGTTCAGACGGTATCTGAACTTTAAGGACTGGTACTATGGTTCTAACTTTAAATTCTGATGATACACATACATCCCTGGGACAGGGAGGTATTTACTAAGTTAAGTAACGGATTCCCTATGACGTCAAATAATTCTTTTATCGACTTAATATCCAGCCCATCATCACTCGTTGATTTATTTTTTAAGTCCAACACAATTTTTCTCAATTTATTCAAACTGAGTAGCTTGAAACATGGACGGGAAATATCGTTTCGCTCAACTAGTACGGAATCAAAGTTTTCGTTTACGTTTTACGTCTTCCATACTTTCTGCAATATTTCTTATACTGTCTGCATAGAAGTTGTTAAAATTTTCTCCTTGACTCCATTTATCCCGTTCAAACTTAATTTCATCAATATTTTTCCTATCACTACCAGAGTTTCCAATTAACTTTTTTTAGCTTTCTCCACAATTTTTTACTATTTCCCCTACACATTGGTTAATTCTGCAGAGATTCGATTATAGTTATGGTTTTCTGAAAGCGAAAAATTCTATTCTAAGTGGTACCACTTTTACGGTATTGTGGACTTCTAAAATTGCTGTTGAAAATTGCCTCTCTCAATTGGTCTACATGTACGCATGAGAATACTCTACAGGTTGCAATCCTTAAAGAATCTATTTGATTTTTTTAATCGCTTTGTCTACTATCAGAACAGAAAATCATACTGATATATCGAGTAGTTTAATTGTTATGAAAAGTTGTTAACCACTGTTTCCGCAGATCATTTCTATCGTTCTCGGCATCAATTGAATAAATAATTAAAAATAAAATTTGAAAAAACAATTATTTATTATTACTAGTATTTAATTCGCTTCAACTTAAAAACGGAACAATGAATTGGCCTCATTTTTGCTGGGTTGCGGTATGTAGTGATCTACATATTTGTTAACAATAGTGTAGGTAATTTACAAATTCTATTTACAATGATCAATATTTTTTGTCTTTAAGCATTCATAAATATTTAAACACACGGCTACACTTAAGTGAATATCCCATATTTTCTCATCGTCTCCCTCATAGGCACACTATCACATCAATTAATCTCGCAATCTCCTACACCTTCCCCTGCTCATCCTCTAAGTACTTCCAATTTCCCACCATCTTCCCTTATCTTTTCCTACCTTCCAACCAGTTTTTCTCAATTCCTCACTACTTTTTCACATTTCCACTATTTTTCCAATCTCTTCACTAGTTTCCCTCGCCATCTCAGGATTTTTATCCCCCTCTTCCACTTTCTTCCCACCACTTTTAATGTAAAGTGCCGGCTGTATACTACCGGCTCAGTGGCTCACTCCTTACGGATTTCATTTGGGACCACAAAATCGAACCCCGGTTAGGGTATGGATGTTTAGTGGTGCTTAATGTATTAACAAGACGGTCGCAGAGAACTACCACGTTGTTCAGTGGCACGACACGTTTAGTTGCCTGAGTTCGAGTCTCAACTGCGGCAGATAGCAATGTCGTAGGGAGTGGTTGTTGTGTTGATACATGTGTTGGTGGTCTGGTTGATTGGTGAAATAGCTGTGGCTAACCTCCGCCAGGAAGTTAATATAAATAAGGCTTTAAAGTAAATAAGTAAATGTTAAAAAAGTAACGGTCTCGCAGACACCACACCGACAAATCTAGAATAATCAATAAGAAAGTTGCATCGTATGCGACAGCTTCGCTTCATCTGATCGTATTTAGTGATGTGCTGTCATCCTACTATAGGACGTGAAAATTAAACATACGAACCCGCGTAAAGAGAGCATCTGTGGGTATGAAATCTGCTATAACTTTTCTTAAATTTCCTCATTGTCTCTGACATTTCAATTTCTTTTCCGAATTTTCTATGCAATAATGTCAGAAAAAACGGGGCACGGTAAAAACGAGCATGTTATTTTTTTTTCATTTTTAGAATCCTTACATTTAAATCTTTCAAACGATCCCGCGCTTGTCCATAATAGGGCACCAGGAAATATTATTGAGACATCGGGAGCTGCCTGTAGAACACAACTTTTTATATGTGAAATTTCAAATAAACCATCATGGCAGACATTCATACAGATGGATACCGTCTTATAATGGTTCCGTTCTTCACTTCTGAGTACGAAATCGTAAGAAACAATAAGAATCAATTATAAATGTATAAAATATATGAACGTGTAAACTTGTATAACGAACGTACCTAGCCATAGCGCGAGTAGAAAGAATAATGAGGTGTATGCTTCGGTCATGATGAAGATTGAAAAGGTGAAGATATTCTACACGTTCTCAGCTGTCATGTTTTCAATTACCTTATATTGATCGATCTCCGCTTTGCTATAATTATTTTTAAATATTTCAAATTAGTACGTGAATCATTAAGTGACTGAAATACGATATTCCCCATTATTTCATCAGTTAATAATTCAAGTTCAAATAAAATTAATAATTACCGGTGCGGTGTTTGTATCCTGTTCAGTGATGATAATGACCTTTAGAAGTTTTTGTATTGCCGCTCTTTTAAGAAATAGAGCTAAACGCCAAATTAAAATGAATAGTTCCTTGCATAATTAAACAATCTAACCATTACTGTTCGCCGAATTAGTGCACTTTTTATATAATTGTTGCACATTTTATAGAATACTCCTCGCAGTTTTTTGTAGATAATATTACTTTAAGACAGAAAAATTGTTGTTTTGTAAATTTAGAAAATTAATAATTTTTTTTGTTTATTGGTCAATTTTGTTCAAAAATAGGGCTCTTCCTCTATCTAATACAAACTTACTGTCCAAATTTTAATACAATCGGACTTTTCATTCCCAAGTTATCGTGCTCATAAAAAATATGGCGGCCGGACAGACAGACGGGCGAACATTTTGAAAGTTGCTCAGAATTCCATAACTAACACAGTCATATGAAATATTTTTCTCTACTAGCCATATTACCGGTTTTAGAAATGTACCGATCAAATGCAATATACACTTCGTTTTGTATTTGCGAAGAGTGTAATAGTGTATCATTTGCTCTCTTCACACAAAAGATTACTAATTTAAGTTAAAAACGAATCTAGGACTGAAGACAATATAGTAGTATTGAAAATAAAAAGTCGTCAAATGAAATAGAAAGAGAAAAATATGCTAACATAATGATATAAGTAACGATTATGTAAAGAGAAAAACTAAATGTTGACGTTATGTTCTTCGCAGTACCTTGAAAATAAGTTGATTTTCTGGGTAGACTTGCTATATTTATAGTTTTAATTATCTCGTGATGATGCCAGCTTGATTAGTAAATCGCTAGTCATTATACGTTGCAGTGTGTTTGTTTTGATAGAATCTTATCGATGCACGGTTATAACACTAATCGTGTACATTTTTTTCTTAAAATGTTTTATACTCACTGGTCGTTTTTTCCATTTTGCAAGTTTCTCAAAACTCGATAGTGAACATTATTATTTAAATAAAGTATTTGTCTTTACAATTTTAATAAAATACCTGACATACAATTACTCCTCGATTTTGCCAAAAGTAAGTACAATAACTAAGTATACGCTCGAGACCAGTTATCTCAAGGGCATCGAACAGGATGAGTGACCGAACCTTAAATTAAGATAGTATCTCTATAGGTATGGGGACCACTAGAAATTCTGGATGGTTGTGGTAGATTAGCACTCCGTGGACGCGCCTCACACCCTAAATAGTCTTGGAAAAGCAACAAAGAATTTCAGTTGTCTCTAGTTTCTTAGTAAATTATTGTATAGTGTGACCCTCCATATTTTCCATAAAAAATGGATAGACAGATTTTTTTTCTGAAATAATGTCAACTATATTCCAAATTTTATTTTCCACCCTCTGTATACAGGGTGTAATTAGTTTCATGTCATTAAAAAAACTGGTGGTAGGGAATGACAAGACAAACAAGAAAACCTTATATAACATGGGGTCTAAAGCTCATAGTTTTGGAGAAAAAAAAATAAACAAAAATTTCGCAAATTTTCAATAAAATCTTTTGAGAACTGCTGGAATATTGAGGTAGGTTTAGATCGTCGCGCGTGTCTGCCTATGATACTCAATATTTGTGTAGATAGCTATAAAATGTCGGCGGTCTTTAGCGGAGCGGTAAATAAGATGAAAGACGTCCACGTTTTCTGAGTGTTTAGTAGATCTGATCTAAAGAAAACTATACTCTGACTCTCCCTTGTGCAATATTTTAGTTTCTGTGGGTATTTCGTTATGTACACACGTCCAACCCACTGTTCATTGTTTTTGTTATTTTTGAATTTCGGGTCGCTGTGTATTTATAGTGAACATTTATTTTATTGATTTTACCGTTCAAGTCGTTAAATTCTTGATTACGTACAGACACAACTTACTTGTTCGTTCTTTTTGTATTCCGTTTTGGATTTTGGACCAAGTTTTTCTTTTATTTTTCTTTATTGACAACGTTAGTTGATAGTTTATTGTTTAGTGTTGAACGGAGTACGTATGTCCTTAATTCGACGTACCGAACTGTGTATTGATGCAGATGCAGATTGCGAACAATTTACGTAGGTGGTAAGCTTTTAACCCAGGACACTCATTTATGTTACAAACGTTAATAAATCACATTTAAATATTCTAAATTATAAACATTAATCCAATATCTTGTTCCAAATTAAAAGACACACATGTAAAGAAATGCTCTGTCTAAACTTCTACGGCCATTATTTGCTTGCAGTTGTGCAGGAAAATATAACGAATTATTTACCTCTTTATAATTGCCTCAGTTCGGTTGAGGCTGTCCATCAAAGGCGGTCGATGATCCAAGGCCTTTGCACTTTTTTATGACAATTTAAAAGTTGTATAATTGGGAACTACAAGTTCATTGACCAAGAAAAGCAGTGGTTCTACATTCTGCATTCTACATATTAAAAAAAATATATTAAAAAGGTTGACCTAGGTTAGTTTTTTCAAAGTGCCCCTAGAGGGAAAAGTCATAAAGGTTTTTTGTTTGTCTGGTCGGTAACCATTACCAGTATTTTTTGATGACATGAAACTGATTACACCCTGTATTTTCACTAAGAATATAGCAGATTTTTCCCTTGACATCTTACTTCTATGTCAAATATTACTGTGTTCTGTTCTGGGTGAATGAGTTTTTCATACTCTTTTTACTTTCTAATTTCGACAATTGTTAACTTTGAAGTGAATATTTTGGTTATATGTCTTACCATAGGATAAAGTATCCAATGAGCAAGGTACATTTTAGATTAATTTAATGCCTTTCTCGTAAGAGAGACAAGATCTGCTTAACTTCATTGGTATGCAAACATAGCTAGAATCTAATACAATTGTATACTTAAAGAGTGGGTTATTTTTAGTATTGATGTCAAATATTAAATATTGATTGTATGCATGTTGCGGTGCACTTCTTGGAAAACATAACATTTTCAAAGAAAGCATCCTCACTTCAAATCTGTGATTGAAGATGACAAGGCATTATTGAAAAATTCCTGCTTCTTTTATTTTTAGACAAGAATAACTCAATATTTTTCTTTACATTTGTTTATGTGAAATAACCATATGTTTCTTGGGCCTTTGCAATTGTGTAAATATTAACATTTGACAGGCTGGCGCTTGACTGATTGATCCCGTTGTTTTTAATGGATTTTTTAAATGTGTGCGGACACCAACTGTAAAACAGACAAGCTACTTAAGTTATAGTGGATATGGGAATGTGATAAAGATGTAGGTACCTAATACATTTTCATTAGTGTTAGTAATATGATAAATTAGAGCATCTGTATTTTAATAAAGTTTAATACAGACGATATTTGTAACTATTAGTTTTTTGTTATTCTTCTTAATATAACATTTTGGGTTACATGGAACATGGAACAGCCTGCATATTTTACATATTTGAATCTTGCTAACCAAAACACATATTATAGAACTCTCAAATATTAATTTGATTTTGAAAATATGTTTTTTCATTTTTAGCTTTAATTACTTGGTTTTTCTTATTCTCGCCTACATCCCCTCCCCTCTGTTGCTTTTATACCAATGAAACACCCTTCAAGAATTTTCTAAAATCTGATAATTTTATTGCAAATAATCGGGAGTTAATATCTAGTATTATTACTGAGGAATTGGGATTTTTTCAAAACTATACCTTATTGGGAAGATATTCCAGAGATGCCAAGCACTTTTATGGAATTGATCGCACACTTACATAAATTCATTTTCAAAAAATGGCTGTCATGAAAACGCGAATCCGTACCATGCCAGCAAAATTCACCCACTCTTTTATTATTGCGGACCATTAACAAGTACATTTTGTAATGTGTGACATCATATTTCGCCGTTTCCAACGCATCGGTTAAGAAATTTCGAATCGAAAAGAGTGAGATGTCTTTACGGTGGCAGAAAAATATGAATTTAAATTTAAAAGTGTTTCTGCGTGGAAAAAGCGTTGCAATAAATTATTATGATGGCGATGCATTTTAACTCATTCAGTTTTGGGGCTTGAAGAATTATTTCTTTCTATTCTCTACTTATTGTAGTGCAGTTTCAAGTTACCTTTCTGCATTTCTTGAGCAATTTCTTCAATATTACTGTATATACTCCCTATAAATTACACAGGTCTACAAAAAAAGTTGTTTGATTTGGAGATCTGACCTATGTTATCCGATGTATTTTAATGAGCTGAATCCGATAAGAGCAAAACGTTTTAGTTCTACAGCCTCTCAGTGGTCCCTGTTGGGGTGGGAGGGGAGAGAAATACAAACACTGACACCAGAGAACGTGTGTGGGGGTTTTCGAGGTCGCTGAACACAAATTAGAGGTTAGAATTTACTGATGACAACATGACAGCTATCAACCAGCTATAAAATCTCTTGGAATTGTTGAAAATTCGATAAATGGTCAGGGTCCTTAAGTTTTCGGATATGTCAAGCACGAATTCCACGATGACATTGGATTATCGTGTCACATGACAGCTGCCAATCAGCTGTCAACACTCGTGACAGCCTTCGGAATCCAGAGAGGGGCACGGATCCTCCAGTATTCGAGAAAACTGAGCACGGTGAATTCAAGATCGCTGAATACGAACCAGGCTTTAGGATTGCGTAGTGACGCGATGTCAGCTGTCAAAAGCTGTGGAGACATCGAGTCAGCAAGATATGATTTGGTAATTGATCCCGACATTATGATACCTGTGAATTAAAAGAGAGGAACTCTGAACCCCATCAGGCACTGTGGTGATGAACTTAATCTCCCCAGGCTGATGGATGGTTTATCCTGGTCCCGGATCTCAATCTTCAAGACTGCACTCAGAAAGGTTAAGATAACAATCTAATGCACTCTCTTACCCGAAAACTTTAGTATCATAGTATCATAAATTTGGAAAATGTCCCTCAATTTCAAAAATTTGAAGCTGTAGTATTTTTATGATTATACATTCCTTGAAATTCTGAACATCAATCCTTTTTCCCATTTGGACCGATCTTTTTCGAAATTATTTTCGTTCATCTCACACACCTTAAAAATCACAGTTCTGTAAAGTATACTCGTATGCTAATCAAATTTTTGTATTAACTGAGTGGTAAGTACTCGATAAAAAAATATTCTCTTGATACAAGTAATCTCACCAATTGTAAAAACCAAAATATTCCCAACTTAAGGTGGCCATTTCCTAGAAAGAGATATCCGATAGGGATATATTTGTTATTTTTGGCCATAACTTTTTTTCTTAGTATGTATATTTGAAAAAACTGTGAGAACCATAACAAGACTATTACTATGAATTTTCATTCAATAATTTCAGTGGTTTGCAACAGTTAGATTTAAGATTAAAGATACTTTATAACTATCCTCATCATGTCCGACTCACAATCCGTCTTAGGTGCAATTTCAAACCCAACAAGCACATTATGAAATATAAAATAATAACAGATATTTTGGAAAAAGTTATAAAGTTGAAAAGTCTAAACAAGGAAGTTGTCTTTATTTGGGTAAAAGGACACTCTGGTATAGTTGGTAACGAAACAGCAGATTTAATAGCTAGAACTACCAAAGGTCCCAAAATCAAGTATTTACCATATTATGACCTGATATCCAGTGCCAAAATGGATATGAGGAAAAAATGGGAGGAAGAATGGATCCACACAAGGCAAAACACCCACTATTGTCGCATATATAGCCGCCTACCTTCTAAACCATCTTTCATTTCATTCCCGTACAACAGGCAAATGTTTATAACATACATTCGTTGCCTATTTGGTCACGGAGCTTTCAAATCCATGCTGTTCAAGATGAAAATCCTTGATAGTCCTATCTGCGACTGCAACGGAAATATTGGCGACATCAACCACTGGCTATTTGATTGCAATTTTAACGCAATTGGTGTGAACTTCTTGAAAAAAAAAATGTTGGAGATTGTATTCCGCTACCATTGGATAGTACCTCGCTGCTATACATAGTAACCACAAATGAAAATTTTAAATGTATATTTTGGGAGTTTATTAGGTTATGTCGTGTCAAAATATAGGTTTAGATGAGTTCCTCTGTTCTTATCCACTGTTTTTTATATCACCCCCTTACCGTTGCCCCGTGTGTGTTACGTGTTAAACAAAGGCGTCATGAAGGGCACCTTGACGTGAAGTGTGTGTCCCTGTCCAATAATCCTTGAGTCTTGCAACACTAGCTGGTCCTCTCGTGTTAGGTTATAGGTCGATTAGTTTATGGAATTATAGATTTTAAATATAGATTAGTTATTATATATCTAGTATAGCGTAAAATAAAAACATCGTGGCTAAATGGAGACATCCAAAGCCAGTGAAGGAAAAAAAAAAAAAGATTAAAGATTAGGCTATTTCGTAGTTTTAAATCTAACTATATTGGAAACGATTGGAATTATTGAGTGAAAATTCATAGCAATAGTAGTCTTGTTATGATTCTGCTATGTAGTCTTATAGTTTTTGAAATATATGTGCTAAGGAAAAAAAATCATGCCCTAAAATAATAAATATTTCCGTACATGTCTCTCTTTAGGAAATGGCTAACATAATGGTTGTATCTGAGTTAGGCAGCATGAGATCGATTTTACCATCCATAGCCAACCGGTTTCTACATATACAAATATTTTTAATATTTGCAACAGGATATGTTTATTTTATATATATTTTTCTACTAACAAAATAGAATGCAATTTAAATTTGACCCAATTCTCATAAAATATGATCGTGATTTAGTGGATATTAACTGTTGATACGGTTTAATTCCTCATTAACTGCAGCGTGATTGATCACAAACTGACACATTTCGTTTGACTATACATTCATGAATTTATTTAATAGTCTAAGAATATTAAATAATTATTTGAGCAATTGGCAATCCAATCAGCCAACGATAAAAAGCATAGATCTTCTCTTGGCGAATATTCTACATACAGCGTGTGTGAAATATATTGAAACAACAAACTTTTAAAATATTGATTGCATAAAAAACTCTTGGGCAGGTCGATTATTATTTTCTATTATGCGACTTTTGGTGCATTTAGTTTTACACACTTCCATCCCCAGTTATCACAACTTTTTTTTTTCTTCAAATAGCAACCTACCATTTATGATACCTCAAAAGAAAGGTATTTTATTAGGCTATTCAGAGGCATATACCATTTTTTATAGAGGACGATTTAACTTCCGTAATTTATCTGAGCTTATTGCAAATCCAAATAGCAGCAGTTTTTCTGGTTGCTGATTTACTAGTATCTGATGGCTTATGGTTCCAGCGAGATGGCGCTCTTCCACACTATGGAGTTGATGTAAGACGGTACTCGAGTGAGGTGTTTCCAGGCCGATGGATAAGGAGAAGAGGATCACTCGAATGGCCAGCTAGATCTCCTGACTTTACACACCTCGACTTTGAGTTGCATCTATAACACATGCTAAATTGTGAATTAGAATAGAGTAACTGCTCTACTACATACAAACTATTTTCATACTTTTGTTTTGCTACTTTGACACGCGCGTTTGTATTACAAGCGTATAGTTAACATTTATTTTCCATAATAAGAAATAAAAAAGATTGAATTTCAATGGATAGATAATATTTTACATACCTTCAGGAGTAGCCTCCATTTTTCTTAAGCAAAAGCACACCCCGTGATGACAAAAATTCACAACATACGCACGTTAAGTATTTCGGGACCGATTCTTGTGCCGTTAAGCACTCGAATATGGCCAAGTTCCGACTAAGGTACAACGGCAAGTAGAAAACCTAGGTAGCTAGGGGAAAAGAAGTAAAGCAAGCTGGTAAGGGTACAGAAATTTGAAACATGGTGTATCAGAAGTCAAGGCCTCAGATTTTATATAATACTTTCAAGCCCCTACCAAATTGGTGAAAATAAGAAAAGCAAGCTTGTAAGTGTACAGAAATTTGGGATTTGGTGTATATACTAGAAGCGAAGGCCTCAGTTTTTTCTTTTTAATAATTTTCATCCCCCCACCACTAAAAGGGTTGATAAAATTAAATTGAGATTTTTACTTGAAATTCTGTACACGTATGTATTATAACGACATCTGAAACTATATTATATTTTGACATAATTCTGTTGAAGAAGTGAGGGGTAAGTAGAGGTAAATAGGAAAAAATAAGCTGGCAAGAGTACAGAAACTTGGGAGTTGGTGTATATACTAGAAACCAAGGCCTCAGATTTCTTTCTAATATTTTTCAACCTCCCACCCCCACCACCTAGGTGGTAGGTTGTGAATAGGGGAAAATAAGTAGAGCAAGCTAGAAACTTCATTTTAACGCATATGGTAAAAACCAACGAATCAAATTTTTCTATGGCATCTGCCCCAAATATTATTAAAATTCTATGATCAATAATTTCCACATACTGAAGTGCAAATATAGTCAAGATGTTTCCTTTAATGAGACGGATGAAAAATCTGGATGTGGAAGTAGTGATTCCTTAGGCAGCGGTTTTTTATTACGCTACAATGTGGTATTCAAAATATTAGAAAATCTGATCATTTCGGACGAAGCCGACGCGACACATCGAAAACATTTCTACTAAATCTAATTTTCATTGAACAATTTCCCCTTCGTAACTAATTTTCCTAGACTATAAAACGAAATGTGACTACAGACCATGGATATATATCAACTTAATTTTGATTTACTCCAATTTAACTGCAGTTCTTAACTTAATCTGTCTATATTTACGGGAACATTCTCAGCATGAGTTGTTGCTAGAAACAGAATTGAAATTTAGCCATTCGAAATAAAAGTGATGTGATATAATATATCTACTACTGCGGCTGCCTTTGAATGGAGCCAACCTAATAAAAGAATAAGAACATTCTATAAACATTTCTGCAGATGACAAACAGTATTTGCGTGAAAATTTGCTATTTTAAGTACAATGTTTATCACCCGTTTGATACCTTGACGAATCGCAATTGTAAAGACTCATGAATATTTTACTATACTTCTTTGTGCGATCCTGCAAAGTTTATTTGAATGTTTGAATGGAAATATTACTTTGCAGCATTTTCTGAGACAATGTAATATTTTGTCATTTGGTATGTGGTATTTATACATGGTTTCCAACCTTTGTAGTCTTCCAGAGATAAATTATTCTACTTTTCTTTTTGAGACTTCCTGGCACATGTATCATTACTTCTAAATCAGGTCCTATGAATCTACAAAATAATACAGTTAACTAGTATATTGGAAATAAATAACTTCTACGTTTGTGACTTTCCCGTCAAATGATCAGTTACAGGCAGAGGCGTAATTCGGGGTGGGCAAGGGTAGGCACCTGCCCACCTAATATTTTGAAAAGGCATTAAATTGTTTAGGGCAAATCTGATGAATTCCGGAATTCTTCCGGAAAAAATAGTATGACAATTACAGCAATCGAGTCAAAGGTTTTGAATACAATTCGGCAGGGACGGATTAAGACTCTGTGGAGCCTCCAGCTAAATTTTGAGAGGAGCCTTTTTGCAATTCTCGTAAATCCACAGACAGGCGAGTTATACCCCAGATGCCCGGGGGAAACCGAGTTCAATACTCGTAGATCGCAGACAGGCGACTTAAACCCCAGATGCCCGGGGGATAGCGAGTTCAATACTCGTAAAATCATAGAAAGGTGAGGCACGTCTATGATCATATAGTATACTTTAAGGTCTAATGGGTTAAGAGTTTCTTATTTCCTAGACGAACGGTTTCCTTAGGTTGTTTTACTAATATTTATACCAGATTCTAAAACCTGGTTTAAATTTAAATTTTTAGCGAAATCGTCCCATGGGAACACATTTTTTAATAACAGTTTTATAAACGAATCATAAATAATGCGATTTTTTATTGCAAAACACTTCTATCGTAGATTATGGGTTAATACAAGAAAGAAGTCTTAGGGCGAGTTGTATAAAAATTACATTACCGATTGGTTAACTAACCAGAGATAAAATTTAACCGACTTAACTGATTTAATGATTTCAGCAATTTCTGACACTTGGCATTTTCTTGTTTTTGATGTTATAATTCAACAGTTACCTCACTTTAACCGCTTATTTTTCGGCAGTTAAGAAATTAAACTTTTACCTGGGCAGTTAATGCTAACCCATTGTTGTACAACACGAATTTAACTAACCACTCTGATTAAGCCTTAACTATGCTTTATACAACCCGCCCTTATATATGTTAATAACATATACATATAAGACTTTTTCGACATAGTATAATGTTATGTCGGAAAGATTTATTGTTTAAAAGTTGTTAACGTTTAAACATTGAAGAAATGCGGTTATAGCCTTTTTTACCTTGAATGGAAAGACATTTTTAGATTCTGCAAACATAATCGGAAACTTCAAAATGCCAAAAGATCTATAAAAATTACATCAATGGTTCCAAAGCATGCTACGATTACTATACTTAGGTTGCCTGCTGTCAGAGACGTGATCTGTAACCGCAAAAACATGGTGCTGCGCCGAAAACTTCCAATTTTGCAATCGGTGTAACTTTTATATTGATGTAATTTTTATAATTCCTTCGGCGTTTTGAAGTTAAAGCCTTACACTTAAGAATATTTTTTCAGAATCGAAAAATGTCTTTCCGTTCCAAAGATGTTAAAGGTAAGAAGGCAAAGATACGCATTTTTTCAATGTTTATACGCCAACAACTTTTTAACCTTAAACCTTTTCTACATAACATACATGACTTTTTTCTTGTTTTGACTCATACTATACGATAAAAGTAGTTTGGAATCGAAAACCGTATTATTTACAATTTATTTATAAAATTGTGAATGCTTGCAGTTATCGCAAAAAAATTCAAATTGTACACATCAGCGAGCGCTCGCTAACATAACAGCGAATATATGTGAACGACAATCATCTGGGGAACGTTCGCACAGCCGTTCGGTGTACGATCGCCAAGTCTTCCAATTTTTGCGAAAGCCTTATTTACCAAATTGTTTTTTTACACCACTCGCTTTCCTTCTATTGAGTTTAATATTACCTGTGAAGTGATAAACTTGCTTTCCCTCGGTGGGTTTAGGGTTTCCTGTCTATGGTTTAACTTTTTGCAGCACTCGCTTTCCCTCGATCATTTGGGTTAATAGGGTTATCGTTTAAGAATTACTTTCTTTCGGACATTTGGGTTTATAGAGTTATTGTTTAATAGTTACAGGGTTCGCTTTGCTTCCATCCATCGAGTTATCTGTGAAAAATCCCTGCCTACCTAATAAAAATGCTGAAATTACGCCTATGGTTACAAGTTGTTTCTTTTTGAAAGCTTTTTTTTAAATTTTTTGAAAGATTTTTTATCGCATAAACTTGAATAAATAAAGAGTCAACCGATTGAGCAGGCGCTTAATTTGGCGTAAGAGGATAATAAATCCGACAAACTTTAAACTTTTTTCGTTCAACTTTTACATGGAATCACTCCTGTATAGTAAGCAGGTAATTTTACCGAAATTCTCATATTTCCTCACATGAAGATATTTCACAAATCCCTCACTGCAAAGAAACGCTAATAGGGAACAGCAGAATATCTCGATATCTTTCTGAATCGGCCTATAAGAATGACTATCAGTTTACATGCAAGAAACTTTTGGGGTGTCTCTGTCTCTTGCAATAATACCAGAACCTAAATGAAAAGGTAAGATGCATAATTAATTCTGAATAGCAAACACTTTATGGGCGCAAATTGACAAATGTAAAGCATGACTCACGCCCTATATACTAAATACCCTATATGCTAAAAAGTGTAAGGTTCTGAATTTATTAGAGTTAATAATGTGGGATGTAATAAACTTCACTTGCAGCAAGTGCCTAGAAGTACTTTTCAATTTTACCGAATTATTCTCGAAGCAAGTCATATTTCAAGGAATTTGCCTCAAGTAAAACGAATAGTTCTAGCTAGACAAGATAAAATGTAAGCCATTTTTAAATTTAAAAGGTAATCCCGTAATATACCTGATTTATTAACACGACACCAGTATGATTTATGGGCACAGATTCGGAAACGGAAGTTTTCTCGTCTTGAAGGTTCACGTAACTAAAATGTTATAATTCGAAGTAGAAAATTTGTATGCGATCGCAGAAGGAAAAGGATTTTGACCTTTGCTCTTTTTTCTATTTATAGAACAATTGAATATTGCCGATTTTAGCCATTTGCTCTTTATTTTACGACATTAGGAACGTATTGTTTTATTTATGAAAGATAGTGACAGACTCCGATTCATAAGAGTTCGCTCTCGGACATGGGATCCATAAAATAATTGATTCTGTCTCGTAAGACATATTACCCAATAGTGAGTTGTAAATTATGACAATTATTGAGGTATTATACATTCAATGTTTCTATTCATTTAAAATGTAAACCTGTAGAAACATCATATAATTATAGATAGCGTAAATAATTGCTGTTGTGGTAGATTACACAAATTATATTAGTACAATAATAATAATAATAAAGTCTTTATTAGGAAAGCATGTACATACAATACATCCAATCGCTAAGGCGAAGTCTAGCCAAAGCTATTCAACTTAACCTTATCTAACCTAAAATTCCTAAAACTAAAAGTAGTAATAATAATAATACCTAAAGTACATATCAATAAACATTAAAATATAGTACCTATAATATTCTTGTGAATAAATATTAAAAAAACAAGAAAAAAAAACATGTGGAAAAAGAAATCGCCAATAAAAGAATGAGCAGTATTATTAGCATTAGTATTTATCAGTTTAGTAGTGTCAGACAACGAATGAGCCACGTACGTAAGATGCAGATAAAATTACTGCATAGAAAAGAATTTCATTTTCACTTTTTTGCGAAAACTGTCTACATTTAGAAATTTGAGGGTATCATTTATGTTGTTATAAATTGTGACAGAGTTGTAAGAAAAAGATCTACGAAACGGGGTAAGACGATAAGTTGGCAATGATAACTTGTGCATATGTCTCAAATTTAAATTGTGGATGTTGTTATTCCTAGGTATCAATTTTTTACGAAGATATGATGGCGAGGAGGTGCATAGGATACGGTGAGTAAATACGGACATATAATATTTATAAACACTTTCCACTTGTAGCCAACCAAGTTCATTTATTTTTGAGGAAGTGCGCTGGTATTTCCGAATGCGGTAAACAAATCGACAACAACTGTTCTGTATTTTTTGCAGACGGTTTTTTGATAGTTGGTCCAAGCAGCTATAATATACGACATTGCCATAATGCAATATAGGTAACACCAACGATTCACATAGCTTTTTTCTTAATTTAAAATTAATAATATTTATATTATTATAAAGTAGCTTTAATGCTAGATACGCTTTTTTGACTAATATGTTTACGTGTTCTTTAAATCTTAGATTTTCGTCATAAGTTAAACCTAAACTTTTTACTTTGTTTATAACAGTTAGGGCTCTATCTGATATCTTGAGCTTTATATTTTGCTTGACAAAACTTATATTTTTTTTATTTGCAAAACATATTACCGCACATTTCCCAATATTTAATTTTAAATTATGCGAATTCGAATAACGCTCGATAGAAGTTAGATCTTGATTTATGTTAGCAGATGTGTTTCTTATATTATTTGGGTCAAAAGAGCATGTTAATTGTATGTCATCCGCATAACATTGAATTTGTGTGTAGTTTACACTATTGAAAATGTCAGCTGTATATATTAAAAATAGGATAGGCCCTAGAGCAGAGCCCTGGAAAACACCTGTGGTGATTTTGGCGGTGTTTGAAAAGGCGTCATTCATTTTGACAGTTTGGTATCTATCGCTCAAGTAGGACCTGAAAAACTGAATACAATTTTCATTAAATCCGAAGTAGATAAGCTTGGCACATAACAAAGTATGATCTAGAGAGTCAAAATAGTACAATGGGCTTGTTCAGCATTTTTTTTTTATTTCACAAATCGAAAGTACAAGTATAAATTAATGGATCTGCAAAATATCAGAATCTTATTCGCACGTTTAGTATCTTAAAAACTATTACAAATTTCCATCTCGCGAAAATGGGGCGTGGCTAGGAGCTACGTCACTATACCCATAGACTCGGCGATCTCAATAGACTTGATGCTCCTTATTGGTTATAATTATAAGTGTTTTCGAAGTATTGTTTATTTTGCTTACTACTTGACAGTAGGTGAGTACAATTTGGTGAAATGTCAAAAAATTACAATTTTCTCTCGCTCCTGCCAGAACGAATTTTCGATTTCGACCCTGCAATTTACGATTATAATTCATCGCCGACCCTCTCCTTTCCGTAGACACATAGAACGAACTTCCACTCGACGTATTTATTTAGTTACCAGCGTTTAAAAATTCCATGTTTTTCGACTTTTCAGGTTAAATTTGAAAGGTCCCAGAAAGCCATTTTTCTTATGTCACTTGCGTATAGTGACGTCACAAATGAGCGCTCGTTTTGCAACTATTACTAAATTCAACTCCTTATATCTCGAGAACGAAAAAAGTAAATAATACGAAATTTTAAGTGTATAATGAGAATATCGAGTACTATATGAAAAAGTATAAAAACCATATAAAAAGAATATCATGGAACAAGCCCATATCCATCCCAATAAACATTTTTTTCACTTGAAGTAACTGATTATTTTTATAAGTGGTTTATTAAGGTTGCGAGTTTACATAAGCGTCGGTGATTGGCCTTAGTAGCGGAAATAGGCCGACGTTAAATAAGTGAATAAAAAATAATAATAATAAGCGTGTTATAAGCAGATATCGGGAAGTTTATCTCGGTGCCAGAGACGGCTCTCATATATACGTAATATTATATTACAAACATTTACTGAAACAATCAGAAAAACGACGTGGTGAAATATTTATTGCCAGCTACCTTATATTTTTGGTAACTAAAAAACGGTAATAGTTCTTACAAAAACAACTCAAACATATCTAGCAAGTAAAAAGACAATTTTGAATTAAACACACACTTTCCTGTTCTGTGTGGCGTGTTTATTTCATTTTACGTTAATACGCATAACCTACTTTTATTGGAAATCTAATATATTTGTGAAACGTACTGACAATTACCTAAAATCATAGTTGATTTTTTATCTTTGCGGTGTTAAAGGCATTCGACCCCGACCGAGTGTCAACAATATACAGTTTGCGGAGTTACTTTTATGTTTTTTGCGGCTTTATCTCCTTTAATTATATGACGCCGCCGAAATTATGAAACATTACAAAATCGCTTTTTACCTACACTGTGGCAATTATTGGCATTTACGTCAACATTTAATACGGGGAACGGGTAGACCATCCCAAATCGCAGTTTTGCAAACCGTAGTATAAATCTAGCCATATGTACGTACGTATGTATCTACAAACTTGGTGTGAAATCATACAGAGTCGGCGGTATACGAAAATGTCTAGTGCTTCTCCGGCTGCAATAGGCTTGTGGATTCGGGATTTCCCAGAACTGCAGTTTGATTTAACAGATATTTATTGTAGTAGTTGCAACAAAACAATTTCTTGAACATCTAAAACAAATGTTAATAGAGATATTTCCTCACAAAAGCATATTAGTGCTAGTGCCTCTACTGATAGTGACAGTCAACGCAGTTTTAATATAGATTTAGTGGAAGTGATGGTGGGATGTAACATACCGTGGTCAAAACTAGATAATCCACTTTTCAGACGATTTTTGGAAAACTGTGTTAGTGGCAAATATAACAACGTTCAGGTGTCGGCGGAAACGACACTCAGAAGAAATATTTACCACTGGGTGTGATAATGTTACACACAAAATTTCTTCTGAGCTTACTGGGAAATACATCTGGGTTGTGTGGACTAAACCACCAATGCTTGTAGTGAGAAGGTAGCACATGCTTTAGTGGGTGCATTCTTCAGTGCGTGGGTACTTGATCGCCTCTACAGTTATAGAAACTACACATTGTCACATTATAGTGAAGACAGTGAATTCAAGTCTGCAAAAGTTGTGGGGTGACAAATATGTAGAAAATAAGGACAACGTCTTATCATTTCTTACTGATGAAGTGAACTATATGAAAGCTGCAGGACGAATTATGAAGGAAACATATCGCAATATGCTACATGTAACATGTCTAGCACATGGACTCCATAGAATTGCTGAAACTATTAGAAGGTGCTACGCTAATGTTGATAACTTAATATCTAGTGTAAAGAAAATTTTCCAGAAAGCACCACATCGTGTACGATTATTTAAAGAAACTCTTCCAAATACACTATTATCTCCAGCGCCCATTATAACACAGTGGGGAACTTGTCTAGAGGCGGCATCATACTATTTTTGTCATTTTGAAAACTAGTAGTACTACAGTTGAATGCAAATGTCGCCGTTGTTATTGCACAGGCTCAACAGGCATTTATGGATCCAACTGTTCAAGAAGATCTGAGGACCATACACGGAAGTTTCTCGCGAATTCCTCTAGCCTTCCTTCAACATATGCCAACATCAAAATTTACTGCAGTTGATGCAATAAACATCTTGTTCGATCTCCGGCAATATATTTTTAATTACCTAGAGAAATCGCTGAGAGCGTTCAAACAAAATTCCAAAGAGTTTTAAACACCAGTCCCGAATTTGTAACGATATCATCTGTAACAGACCTTTTAAATGGTAAAGAAGTAGACTTTTCTACACCAGGCGTTAATATGGCAACTTTAAGAAATTATACATTTTAAATACGCTCCGATGACATCTGTTGACGTCTTTTTCTCAATATAAATGGATTTTTAATGGAGGCGAAGGTAAACTTCAGAGCACTTAGAACAAATATTAATAATATACTTTTATATTCGTTATAGATCGTGAAAAATTACATATGTGTGGGTTACTTTAAGATAGTGAAAAATACATGTATCTGTTGCCTTATCTTTGCAACGATAGTACGATTTTCTCAGTTTATAGTAACCCTCGTGATAGGCATTAATTAACTGCACAATTCCGTATTCTGAAACAGTTGGTATCGATGCTTTATCAAACACTCATTTTACTGCGCCACTGTAGCCAAAACTTTAAAAAAAATTCACAGATCTTGTATCCTAAGCCTATTGAAAATACCAGATACAACTATACTGCTCTAGGTCGAAGTCCTATTGGATCGTCGTATTGATATATGCCTGCTAAATTACACCAAATTATTTTCTGTATTTAATTTTTTACAAATGTTATTTTTATTAATCATACTACGAAAAACTGAATAATTATATATTAAATACCTTCGATAATATATCTCCATAATATAGGTACAACCGTTGAGAGAAAGAATTAGAAAGAAAACGGTCTCAGAAGGCAAACAGTTATCGGACGAAAATCAACTGTATGCGTGCTCAATACCATAAAGACAAGTACAGCAGGGGCGTTCGGTAATTATGAACCTTCCTCGCATGTCCGTGGTCGGGTCGGCGAGATTCGACAACGGTCCATAAAAAAATTCCCACAAATCAAATGGTAAATCCTATTATAAATAAAAAAACCAACTAAATCCTCGATAACAAGCATACAACGTTTACTTCAGGGGTCTTTTTCGAAAAATGAACACACGCTTCGAGTTATGATGAGTTAAAGGATTTGTGAATTGATGCGTTTCAAGGCAAGTGTTAATTCATTATGGCGCTTCATAAGAAAGCATTGCACAGACAATATTGAATAATTAGAAAAAAATATTAAGTATTAACATATGTACGTAATATTACGTGAAAAGAAAGATGACGTCCTGTAAATTTCAAATATGCAACAAAAATTTTTTTTACTTTTTCGGAAAATCGCCCCCTGCAACCCCCTGTACAGGACGATTTTTCCACGACCAAGTCAAATCTTCTTCCCTTTTGATGGGGCATCGTTTAAAATAGGTCGTAGCTTTTAGCAACACATTGCAAACGGAATGATACAATAGAGGCAGCTTGTTACTCAACTACAAGGCCAGCGCAGCGGCCTAGACAGATCTGTCGCTCTCGATACGTTTTTCGTAAGATGGGTCCTATATCATGCGCCCAGTTTTATTTTCAATACTAAAACTGACACACTTCTTAGTCTCCAGAGCCAAGTTGTAACGTTTGGTTCCCGGAAATAACATTTGAGGACGTCCTGATGAGTTGGAAGTTTATTCACAATTAAGTCTTTTGGATGGCGAGAAGAGAGAGAAAAAGTTAAGAATACTTATGAATTAATCTTTAGATCATAAGTCTATAAGAATATTGCCAAAAACATATTTGCTTTGTTGGGCACATATTAAGAGACTCTTTTTGTAGTTTCTGTGTTCTCCAAGATAGGTGAAAGTAGATTACACTCGAATGTATCTTGACACCAGAATTCCGATAATAATGTAGAAATGGGTATGAACCAATTGACTCCTTCATAAAAACAGTCTGTTTATTCAAACTTTTAATGATCTAAAAAATTGTTTCTACAGATTCAAAGTACCTCGCGTTCTATTTAAAATATCAGTGGAAACAATAACAGAGACTGAAATTTTAAAAAGATTCTTGCTATTTGTTATTAAGCCAAAAATATGAAAGTATAATTTTTATCTATTATTCAGAACTACCATTGCTATTTATTGACCTATGGTCTCTAATTTAAGTGGCATATTAGCTCTATAACAGAGCAGAAAATAAAGTAGTAAGAAATCGATTCCATTCTCAATCTCTATATAGAGACTGTAATGGTATTTATTGTATATTTGTAGGCAGAATAAAATAAGTTGGATTTTGCAGCTGAATGTAAATTGCAAAAACTTTTCAACCATATGGCTCAACAATGTGCTTGTCTTCCAATGCTCCGATTTATATTCTCATAAAAATGTTAATTTCAAGAAGTTGTGTGTGTATGTAAGAATTTTGTCACGGTAATAAAACCTAAATTATACGATAGAAACTAGTTCTAGTTGTAAAATAAATTTGCAGTAGAAACAGAAGGAAAGCTGGCTGTAAAAAATTCAATTCTTTTTATGATGAAAATTAATCGACGTTCGCATCAGTGTCTGTATCTATTGGATTGTAAATTAATGGATATTTCGCCACCTTTGTCCTGAGATAAATTAAATTGTACATTAATGAGTCTGAATACTAATGGCCTTTAATTGCGTTCGTTCAATACTCTCTACAAGGTGAGAAGAACACTTTATTTGCCCAAGTGTGACTATTTGATTGAATCATATGAACCTTGTTTTCTAAGTCCAGTTGGAAAAAGTGTCTATCGCGATATTAACTATCACATTTTCACGTCATCAGGCTCGAACTTGGCCACCGCCCGCAGGTCTATTTGAATTTGCCCAAAGGTTAGGCGCTCTGAGCCAAATATTGTATTTATATTCGCGCTACGAATGTATGAACGCTTGTTTATGTGAGGACCACCTCTTATAATAATAATATTTATAATATATTAGAAGCGATTTACTTGGGTATAATAAATGTTTGCCCCATCCCCCTTTCCTTACATTTTGTGTCTTTTGTAATTTGACATTATTTACCTCAGCACCACGGCCCACCCCTGAAGCACCCCTGAAATGCCACAGGTATCTGCAATAAAATCTCTTGTGAGGTTTTCCAACACCGGTGTAGGTAAAATGTCTTCAATTTGTGTGGAAGAGATCAGTTTTGTCCGCAAAAATGTTAATAAACATTATACTAAAGGCGTCCAAAACGATATCATGCCATTATTATAATACAATATTGATTGTGGCATATAGCCGGCAAAGTAGTTGTTGAGGAAAATATGAGTTTTATACTTATATACTCAAGGCGTGTTTTTTTTTTTAAGATAAATAATTACTGATATTTCTGCTAGATTTTGCAGTGTAGGAAAGTTGTATTTGCATTTAATTATGCTATTATTTAGCCTGTATTAATTATCCTCCAAAATCCAATATTTATTAACCTGTTCAGGTAAACTACAAATAATTATTGCAAAGGTATTTGCCTGAGATATTTTTCAGTTCAATCTAGGCTTTGAAAGTAGTCAAACTGACGAGATTGGACATCGAACAAGTATCTGTGAATGTTTCAAAGTTTGTCATTTTTGGTAAATGTTTTTATTTTAATTATTTTTGATATCATTGCACAGGATAATCTAAGTTGAAATAACATTATTGTGGCAGTTACATGGTACTTAATGTGCATATTTTATTTCTTGTAATCCAATATCGTTACTGGCATGTAGTCGGCAAAGTAGTTGTTGAGAAAGATATAATATGAAAATAAGACATATTGTCTATGAATACATAAGGCAAAGGAACGTCGTGTTACAACGACACAATTGAACCAGAAGATACGGACCAATTTGCAAACGAATGGTACCAATGCGACATTAAGAACGACATGGTATTAAGTTAATGAGCACAAAATATCGGAAAGGTGCTAATTGAAACATAAGACAAAAGATCTTCAAATTTCATATTTAAATAAAATTAAATATTTTCGAATTCAAAATATTCTAATTTTTTCCCTGTAGGAAATTTATTTAAACCGTGGACATACTTCTCCAAAAAACTGGAAGGATGACTTGACGAAGCTGTTGACTGTTCGCAAATATGTAAAAGACTGATATCATGCATGCTGGTGGGGAAATTAGATTCTTAGAACACCTTGCAAAATTGCACAACATTTGTGTCTACCATCAGGTGCAATCGTGGCAAGGGAATAAACTTCCACAAAACTAGTGAGTGCAGAACTGCACTCTCCAATTGCAGCAACCTTCCGACCACCCCTACATAAGATATTGCAATCAATGTTGTGGTGGCTTCAATAAATACCACTGGAATTCCTAAAACAAGATTAAAATGTTTACATATAGTTAGAAGATGTAAACATGTCGATGACATTGAAGAAGTCGACGATCAACATATGAACAAAATATCCAGAATGACTGGAGTGTAAAAAAGAAAAAGGATGAATATAGAAACTAAATATATTTACAGTTAATCCTACAACATAAGAATTTTAATTATACGTCAACTTCTCTGACAGTTCTTGGATTTTCATAACTATTTCAACAATTTATTTATTATATCATAGCAATATTTTAAACCTTATGTGGATCATACCTCAGAAATCAATAGCATATATTAATCGAAATAAAAAACAAAAGTGTATATTAATTGGCTTTACTTGTTTTGCTGTTTTTTTTATATTAAACTAATTTCCAACCTGACCCAAATGTTAATTAAGATGTCTAAACTAACCACAAAGGTTGTTGAACGGCAATGACGTACGAATTAAATGATTATTAACGGAATATATAGGAATATACGTACTCGTATATATGATATTTATTAGTACTTCATGTCATAACACATCAATTCAGACGTCTGATAAATTATTAGCGATATCCTATTCGCAGGTGAACTGGCCATTGCAATAAATTTGTCCTTTCTACTTTTACATACTTGAATCAATACCTCAAGTAATGTAATAGGACATCAATTAATTCAGAATTTATAAATTCTTAATATCAAAAATTGTTTTTTGAAGCTCAGCGGAACTGAATCATTAAATGTGGCAATGTACCTCAAGATGAAATTAATATAAAAGTGAAGTATGAACAATGAGAAGTTGTCAAGAAAGCAAAAAATGTAGGCATCATAATTATTGATCTTTTTCGTATAAGATAGCAAAGGATTAGAATGAGATAACAAAGAATTTAAGAAGTATGTCAGTTCAACAAATTTTAATACGTAAACTGTATAATGTTCAAAATTGGACACAATAAAAGTACATACGTATCTCTGTGTAAACTGTGAGTGTATTTGTTTGTATGGATTAATATGATTAGAATTTAGATTACATATTCCTACTACATATGTCCTCACTTCTGGATGATCTACAAAATAATACAATAAACTCATTTATCAGCTTTTATTTCATAAATTGAAAGAACACTCAACAGATAACCAATCTACAAAAAATCAAAATTTTATTTGAACAATTGCTGCCCCAAAAAAATTGCGAAAAACAATTATGGGGAGCGAAAATCGGGGCGTGGCTACGCGTAAAGTTATGACATGATGAAGCTTCGACGGGTCGGCCTGTCGCACACTGTTAATGCTTGAGCGCTGTAGTCGTTATTAGTACGTTTGTTCGCCGCGGATTTTTCGGGTGATTTTCTGTTGCTATAAGCTTTGTAATGAGTGATAAAAATAATACTTATAAAACTTGTGTAGTGCCAGAATGTACAAATGACCACCTCAGTCTCCCGATTTAACCCTTCTTGACTACTTTTTATGGGGCTGTTTAATATCAAAGGTCTATGTCAATCGACCAGACAGTATTGCAAATTTAAAAAATGGGACAACCGAAGAAATTTAAGGAATAAGCCCTTAGGTCATACAAAATGTCATCCGAAAATTCAAAGATCGCCTTGCTTATTATTAAGAGGTGACTGGCGGGCATTTTGAACATTTAATTTAAATATGAAATAAATGAGAAAGACAATCAAATAAATTGGAAATGCCTTATTAATATATCTGTGACTCTGCGCTTCACATTATGTAAAGGATTGAGGCGGGAACAATTTTGTATTAAAAATTTTAAAAACAACGTTTCTTCAAAACCAATAATTTTGCAAAAAATGCCTCAACTGAGTTTACAAGACATTAACAAAATTTTACATCTTCAAAATTAATTTTCTCAGTAATTAATTAACTTAAAAAAGTTTATACTGCTGAATACAGAGTAAAAATCCCTTTCGAACGAGATGAAGTATGGCTCCTTTCTAATTTAAAATTTTCGAGGGGTAGCCATACATTAGAGGGGTGGTCGCCGAGGGTACTATATTCATGCTAAGAAAATGGAAATTATAAATTAATATTCTACCTAATTAGGGATGTTTCCTAGAAATTCATAGTTACCCTTAAAATGATGTTATTCCATACATATGAACCTCTACAAACATGTTAAAATTGAATATATGATCACAGCATACCATGAGATGTTAAATGAATACTTTTCATTCCTTATTTTGTAGAACAAATTATAATAATTTAAAAAACGGTGGAGAATTATGGTTCACTATTCAAACGATTAAATTAACGTTCTTATCAGTGACAAAGGTTTTCATAAATTTGAATGATAATTGTTCTTAGTACGTAACGTACCATTTAGTTAAAAAAAAGGGCTGGTCATAAAATAGAAGGGCTAATATAGATATAATAGGAGGGAGTTTTATGTAATGCCTACTGGAAATATTGTTTTGAGAAACTAAAAGTTGATAATGACATGTCTGTGGTAAGTAGCTATAATTTAAAAATCATAAAAATTTTCCTAGTGCTAGTCACTAACGTATGTAGAAGGAAAACGCATTGTGTTTTAAAATATATAGGTCGTATGTAAATATTTATGTAGATTTCCATTTTTTTTTCTAATTGATCTGAAAATATACTAGCAGTTGTCAGAATTTAATAGTTTAAGAATCATATTTAATTAAATTTATCTGCCCTAAGTAAGTCACAAATTAAATGAGAAATTACAAATGTTAACTTACTTTCGTTTCAGAGCGAGATTAGTAAAGTTACTTGAAAGCTTCTGTTAGATATTCATGTGCAAGAGATATACACACAGGTCTAAGGCATCAAGTGGGTGGTCGTCAACAAATAACGATTGAATAACAAGGCAGATAATACAATCGAGTAGGCTCACGAATTATTACAGGTTTAAATGTATCAGTATCAACATCGGTACTCAGAATAATTTAAACCCGAAGACACGTAAAATATTTTCTGCAGGAATAAACTGCAGTGAAGGTTGGGTCGTGCTCTAAACAAATATGCACATAATTGACTGCTTCTAATTACCAACCTTACTTAAAAGTTTACTTTTATTTTAGTTTCATTTCTTTATATACAGCAATTTAATTTCCTGCAATTATCAAAAAGTATAGATCAGATAGAAGTAGGTATCAGATTATTGCTAAACCCTCTTTTTTAGATTTTTTCATTCGTGGCTGATGGAATGATACTGTAAGTAACCTAGAAAGTGCATGGATCACAAATCATCTGCCAAGATATGAATAAAAAGAAGACGTGTAAGAAAACATCCACTGTAGAGTGGGTCATACTTATAAACTGAATAAAATTCTAATTTCTTCAATATTGCATTAAAATTAGTAGTTATGTATTACTGGTGCAAGTGAAAACGGATTCAATGCTAAAAGTAAAAAAGGCAATACCATGGATACAACTGGCTACCACATTTCCACATAGACTGATGTTTATGCAATTTCTTAGTGGCTTTTGAGGTCACTGATACCAAATTTGATGTAAAAAAATTCAAAATTGTGAATTCAATATGACTACTTTAAATGCAGAATTCTTCCAGATATGAAACTTCATTATGTTAAGGACTACTGAGCCGATTTTAGGGATATTTTCACTAACTGATTCTAGGTGACGGTCTACATAAAGAGAGGATTCAGAAATTCGTATACATGTCAATGACTCACAACCCTGCTTGGCATGAGTATGTAATAGTAGTAGAAGCCAAATCAGGAGCCACTAAAATAAATGTTGGAGTTAAAACCAAAAAGGTATGCATATTGAAAGAAAAGTTACCAAAAACTATGAAATAAATTTTCACCCGGTTCTCTGATTAACTGAACCTTATCACCCAATATCGATTTAAAAAACCGCTGCTACTACTTCCACATCCAGATTTTCCATCCAAGTCTCTTTAAAGGAAAACCTTTCTACTATAATTGTACTCTAGTATGTGGTCATAGAATTTTCATAATACTTGAGGCAGATGTAATAAAAAAATTTGAAGCGTTGGTTCTTAGCATATCGCCAAAACTGGAGTTTCTGAAATTTTCTTAGCTTGCTCTACTCATTTTCTCCAGTTTACAACCACCCCCCCCCCCTCTCCACCCCTTTAACAGAATCGTATCAATCAGATATCATTATAATGCATACGTATACCAAGTTTCAAGTGAGTATAATAATAATAATAATAATAATAATAATAATAATAATAAAAAATATAAAGTGGCTTACCGACGGACTACTGTACCCAGAAACCGAAGGCTTTGTCACAGCCATTCAGGATAAGGTCGTGAGGACACGAAATTATGAGAAACACGTGCTGAAACTAGATATCACCGACACATGTAGGAAGTGTGGGGAGATAGGTGAAACCATTGAACACATTATTGCTGGATGCCCATCGCTAGCACCAAATGCTTACTTAGGCCGGCACAATCAGTTGGCCAAGATCATACACCAGCAGATTGCAATCAAGCATAACCTTTTAGAAGTAGCTCCGCCACCCTACTATAAATATTCACCACTTCCTGTGCTTGAATCAGCCGATACGTTGCTATACTGGGACAGGCCAATAACCACAGACCGCACAGTCGACCACAACAGGCCTGATATTATCCTTATAAAGAAAAAAGAGAAAGAGGCAGTCATTATAGACATTTCGGTGCCTCTCTCACACAACATCAGAAAGACCGAGATAGAAAAAGGCACCAAATATGAAAATTTGGCCTACGATCTGAAAAACCAGTGGAATCTCCAAAATATCGAAATCGTACCATTTGTGATATCTGCTGAAGGCCTTATGAGTAAAAACTTCACGAGGAACCTAAGTAACCTTGGACTCTCAAAAACCATTACCATAGTGGGACAGCGTGCAGTGCTACTGCAAACCTGTCACATTGTTCGTAAGGTTCTAAGCTAAATGGGAGGAGCTGAACTGCTTTTCCATTTCGCGATATAACCGCTACCAGCTCAGACTGAGAAATGAAATGAAAATAATAATAATAATAAGCTACAGCTGCATCCACTCACCTACATCCAACTCCAGAAGTCAGTTGTCCTCAATACCACAGCAATAGTCCGGTCCCACCTCAACATTCCTTAATAGAATTGATAGTTACTTGTTTGTAAAAACCGTACCTATCACTTTCCGTCGAAAGACGTGCGAAACAAAATAATAATAAAATGTCTTTATTTTTGCATTCAAAAAATATGTTACAGTTAAACAATAAAGGAGATGGCGATATTCAACTGGGTTGCTCTTCCATATAACCATCGTTATCAACCCCTTTAATAATGGCTTGTAGGTGACGGGTGACGGGGGGCTTGAAAAATACGATAAAGAAATCTGAGAACCTGACTCCTAGTATATACACCCAATCTCAAGTTTCTGTACTCTTACCAGCTGGCTTTACACATTTCCCGCTATTTACCTCTATTTACCCCCACGCCTACAACGGACTCATCTTTAAATAGTTCGAGATATGTACCAAATTTCTAGTGAATATATCAATTTTATTTTATCAGCCCCTTTAATACTAAGGTGGTGGTGGTGGAGGGGTGGAAAAATGTTGTAAAAGAACATGAGGGTTAGGCTTCTAGTATTTACACCAAATCCAAGTATCTGTAGTCTTACTATCTTGCTTTACTTATTTTTCCCTATTTACCACTACTTACCCCCGAACTCTTCACCGGAATCGTCACAAAATATAATCTAATTAATTACAGATGTGGTGATATTACATACATGTACCAAATTTCAAGTGAATATCTCAGTTTTATTTTATCAATCCCTTTGGCTGGTGGGGAGGGGGGGTAAATATTATAAAAAAATCTGAGGCCTTCAGTTCGGGTATATACTGCAAATCCTAAATTTTTATACTCTTGCCAGCTTGCTTTACTTATTTTCTCTTATTTTACCCCTATTTAACCCCCAATCCTTCAACGGAATCACCTCTAAATATAATCCACTTCCAGATGTCGTAATAATACATACGTGTACCAAATTTCAAGTGAATATCTCAATTTTTATCAACCCCTTTAATAATAGAGTAGGGGTGGTAGAGGGATGGAAAATATTATAAAAAAATTTGTGACCATCGCTTCTATATACACCGAATCTCAAGTTTCTGTACTCTTTCCAGCTTGCCTTAATAATTTTTCCTAATACCCCCCAACCCTTCAGCGGATATGTTCAAAAAACAATCCAGTTCCAGATCTCGTCACAATACATACGTATATAAAATTTCAGGTGAAGATCTTAAACCGTTTAAGAGAAAACACGCGGACAAAAAAGTTACAGACAGACAGGCCGACCAACCGACAGACACCCAAAATTTTGTTTTTGCTCAAATTTAAATTCTCGGCGTTTCATAACATTCTAAACCTATTTTAAGAATTTTCAATTTTTTTTTACGATTACTGTACTTCCAATCCACTACGTGGATGTGAAAATAATGTGATGTAAGAATTAACAAATAACGAAACCAAACGTATTTTTCATCCGACATCTTATGCATTGGGTGAAATTTTATTTCATAATATTTAACTTCTTTTCTTTTAAGATGGTTTCAATTCTGTAGATAAAGAGTAATGTCCAATATCTCGTTCAATAGTAAGTTATACCATAAATTCATTATACAATTCTGTGGGAAAATATTGTGTGTATACACATTTTCTTCCTACGCTTTACTCCTGTTTATTTTTAAGATAGACGTGAAAGTGGAAATTGGGATTTTTTCCAGATTCATATACCCCTCTAAGCCAATACCTATCAGAAAGCTCTATATGTTTGTTTTCAGGAAGTAAACATGTTATGAATACTTCCTAAGACATGAAACTTATACGGCGTTGTTAGGAACAGAAACATTCGCTTTGTGTATACTTTGTTTAGTTTTAGCACTGCATTATATTTCAACAGTAAAAAAAATAATGATTTCGTCATGCTCTGTAATAAGAAAATCAGTATTTTAATTTATTAGAATATATTTTATACAATTTTTGTCATAAAACTAACACTATTAGGTATTCTTTAAAATAATAACCTCGCTAGTTCCCAGAATTATGTGAAATTCTTTAAGATCAGTTTCCGATACGACAAACAATATCACACAAAAGTCGAGCTTAAAAAGAAGTAGTCATTAATAGGATTTAAATGTTTGATTAATATTTGTATTTATTGATCAAAAGTTTAATATGTACCTATATATAAGGTAAAACCAATCAAATTCTGTATAGTTATTAGAATATAAAACAAGTCAGCGCAGCATACCAACCATGGTAAGTGTGCACATCTCAATGATGTGCGATCTAAACCATTTTTGATATTGACGATAGTAAATTTTGAGTTTCTGGTAGCTTTAAAAGTTTGAATAGGCGATTGTATCATTCGTCAGAGCAGAATACATCAGAGAGTGTATGAGATTTGTTGAATGTTGTGTGGGACTATCCTACTTTTTCAAACGTATTAACGGTATATGACCTGATATAGATAGGATGTCGCCTAACTTTTGAGCAAAATCTGTAAGGACATCTTTGTCGTCAATTTATGAACTATTTTTGTACCTTTAAGAAACTTATAGATGGTTGCAATTAAAATATTGCTATTCTACACGATAAAAGCTGGACTCAGCCGGCATGGAAATGCTTCTTCCCAAAACTGTTTTTTATGAATGAAATGCGCTCTCCGTCAGATTCCGTTGCAGTTATATTTTCCAGAACTTAGTTAAATATGTTTTACTTCATATACTTTCTAAAGTGTAATTTTGTTGTACATTCAAAATGTCCCTCTTGGCGGGAAAAAATGCGCGCGAGTAGTAAATTATATTTTGCTAAGGGACGGTTTGTCAATTCGAGGATAAGTATTATCCTATGGTTAAGTCAGAGTTTAATAATAGTCCACGCGTCGACAGTTTTACTCCTGTTCGACGCGTGGACTACACTCGGTAGGGGAAGTGACCCTACTCTATATTAAAGTGTGGTTTAACAACAGGATAACACTTATCTTATCATTGATAAACTAGCCCGAAGCGAGCTGTACTTCTTGTGCTGAGAGCTGTTCCTCCTGCCATCGGTACATCAGCTTTGGGTACAAGACACACAGCTTCAAATCCAAACGATAAAGTAGGGCTCTTTTTCTTGCGAGTGACATAACCTGAGTTTTGCGCTGTATCGACCTCGTTATTGGCACTTGGTATAAATGTGAGTTCTGGTCTCGACCATCAGAAAGTACAAAATGTCGAAAAGGGGGAAAAACGACTATGAAGACCTTTATGAGGCATATATCAAAGCTTATTCGAGAAACTGAAATTGGACGTCCATCTGAGGAGGTCTTAAATATTTGTGACAGTCTCAAATACAGGGGAAGGGAGGATGAAAATTCTAGATTTTCTGAGGACGTCATTTATGAATGACCCCAATGCGTTTAAATTCTAAATAATGCTAACCTTTAACTCTAACAAAGAAAATAATATGCGACAAACCATATTTCTCAGTCCTCTTTACATGCGTAATATAAAATAAATCATGTATCTTCCCACCCGGCCTATTTGTTTCTATTTTTATTAGAAAGGAAATAGGTAACATCTTTATCAAAAGACTATTTGTTGAGCCACCAAGGTACATTCTAATTCATGTTAATTAAATAACATATGATGGCTAATATTTACTAACCACAAAACATCGCACGATTACAAATAGTTTTAATACGTGAAATAAATAGGCTCTTTTCTATGTTGCAACACAAACACATATTTGGATATGATATAAGAGTAGTTTATTTTTTATTAATATAGTTTACTAATTATGGTCATAGATCACACACAACAAGGATTTTATTGTTACATTCCTTTCTTCGTTTACAATTTACATTTTATTATGTATGAATTTCAATCATTTCGTGTCCCACTGCACAAAGATATGTCAGTGATTTGCGATTTCTTTGTATATGGTGTAATCCTATATAAAAAATAACCCTATTCTTCTTTTAGTAACATGAAATTGTTTTAGAAGTGATTTCCTTTCTTTATACAGCGATACGCCTTATTGTAAAAAATACGTCTTCTTACAAGGTTCATAGGTCAGTTGTATATTATGTCAGATAATTAACAATGCATCTTAAATGGGTAGAAGGTGCAGTCGGGCGTGGCAGATTGTGAATACCAATTTGATGATCATTTTACTAAAAAATGGCAATATTTACTTTTGGAAATAACTACGCAGTCAATATTTTGTTTAATTTTTAGTATTCAAGCAAGTATTAGCAAGCGGAAACACGCGGCGGCAACTTTCGTTCGTTTCGTGATAGTCTGATTGTACATAAACAAATTGAAATAAAGTTCATCATTTAATTTACATAAAATTCGTTCCGACCTGACAGACTCAATTTAGATATTCCGAATATTTCATATCTCCGTGCCTAATAAAAAAACCGTGGTAACATTTTACTCTAAGAGTATAAGAAAACCTAGTTCATAAAACAAGACAGTTAATAGCTCTCTGGCGATCACCCTACATGGCGGATATATAGCCTAATTTCAAAAGGAAATATTCTACATTTTACAGATGTTTCTATAAAATAATAATTTTTTACTCCACTGAAATAAAATTAATACTTATTTTAAGGAAAGTACGTACCCAAGTAATTAAGCAAATAAAGAATCGATTTAATTTATAAGGGTTCCAAGAAGGAAATGTGTGTAATTCATAGACCTTCCTACTTACTACCGAATTGGTGGTTTTCTAGTTAAAAGGTAATAAACATTTTCATTGAAAATCCGGAAATATTTTCTTATATTGATTCTTGAGGTGTTCAGGGCCACTTTAATAAATATTAAAAACCAAAAGTATAAACAACCGACGGATTTGGTTTGAAACATTTATGTTTATTAGTTGAATGTTTATCCTTGATCTTGATATATTGTTTCATCTTTTCGATGGGTTAATTTTAGTTGGTTTTAGATTTCACTTTTCGGTTATTGCAAGATGCGACTGAAAGTCTTTGTTCGGTTTCATGAAAAAAACAAATTCGTGATATCTCCTGATATCCTAGTATACTTGGTATGGGTTATTACGTCTTAATAGGTTGTATCATATTTTCATTTGAAATAGAAAATCATTTTAAAAAATATAATAAAAATGAAACCATTTTTTACAAAAGTAACATGTATAATTTATCGAAATAAATGTATTTTAATTACCATGGAGTACAAATATAATATGAAATCTTAGTGTACCATACAAAAAGATACATATAAAAATATTGAAAGCGGTATATTAGGCGAACTTAGAATTTGACTGACTAATGTCATACTTCTGTTAAAGTATCGGCAGGACTAGATTAATGTCAATGAAAATTATGTTTATGGAGAAGGTATGTTCGCCTATGTAAACTCAGCCCAGGGGACTTGATGGAGGGAGCGAGGACTTGGCTACAAGCTATCACGCATGTATCATTATTTTGGTTGAACTTATATTATTTTTGTCAGTTTTTCGAATACAGTTTTTTATTTAAATGCTAAATCGTAAACAACTACATTTTGTACAAAATTTCATTTCCCGTTGGTCTCTAGGTAACAAATGCGATATGAAATATTTTGTAATCAGGCCTCTGTAAATGAACGAACCCGACTTATCAGAGATTATAACGTCCAGCGGCAAAGTGATGAAATGTCAGCGGTTTGGTTCGGCAACATTTTAGCAGGTAACGGATAATTTCGTAGTTGTCTCCTATAAATTTATTTTAATTAATAAGTTGTATAGAAAAGCATAGAATACAACTCACACAAATTGACAATTTTGCACTAGTATGAATTGCAATATTAGTACAACAGCAAGTATATTATGCACCAAGCACAAAATGCGGCTCATTTTGCACTCATGAGTTGCGGCAAAGCTTGCTGTAAAGTTTCATACCCGTGCAAAATAAGCCTCATTTTGCATAATACACTATTAAACTAATATTAATAATACAGAATCGATAAAATATGAATACACAATTTGTAAATGTTTACTGAAGTGTTTAGAGCCACGTTAATAAATATTTGTAAAACCAAAAGTATAAAGAACCGTCCACTGTGGTTTACAATATTTCATTTAATTTGCGCGGCGGGACGAGAGATCTGTCACATGTCACTATTGTCGCTTAATCGATCCCGATATACAGGCGTCGACAAGTATTTTCAATACTTAAATTTACACTAATTATCTATAATACTTCAAAAGCGGTTAAATCAACAGATACTTACGATTCTATTCCTCTTAAAGCAAATACCTAAATCTGCCTGAGGCTGACTGCTGCAACATAACTTAATATATGGACTCTATAAATTAAGGTGTACACGAATCGGAATGATACCATAAATATTTTTAATCCATATTAATCGTTTTGTACCTTTTCCGTTAAGCATACATCAGTATCTCTAGGTACTTTCTGAATCACAAACATGATATATCTTTCAACTTCTTACGATAGTCGTTTGCAGTGTATCATTTCTTTATATTTCCCACAGCCGAAAAGTTTCCAATAACTTGATTTATGATTTTGTGAATGATGTGGCGGTGACGTTGAACATCTTTTGGAAGTTATTAAGTGAAAGTTATTCGATGCGAAAAATGTAATATACAGTATGATGGAAATGTGTGGAATACATTCATTATTTCACAGGCATATGGTTTTAAAAATAATCCAGACAGGTCGATTTTTATAATTAAATGCACACCTTTTGACATGCAGTATATCTCACTTTTCATGACTACCGTACCCCTTATTGACGATTCGATTTAAAAAAAAATGAGTGGAAGATACTTGCTCATTAGGAGTAAGTAATAAACTGACGGACAGACAGACAGACGGGTGGGCGGACAGACATTTTGAAAGTTGTTCAGAATTTAATCACCAACTCAGTGATATGAAATTCTTGTGCCGATCAAATGCAATATACTCTTCGCTTTGCATTTGCGAAGATGCGAAGAGTATAATAATGGAACTTAATTTTAGTACATATTTTGTGTGTCAAAAACCCGTTGTAAAAAGCCGTGCAAGGACATGCTAACAACTAAAGACTGATTGTCTAACATTTAATTTTAGACAATAAGTCTTTTTTGCTAGCATGTGGGACAGGAAAGGAAGACCCGCTAAAAAACAGCACCAAGTCAAAAAGATGTCAACAATACTCTGGCGCAGCTTATCGTGTCTCAAATGGATCATTAATAAAAAATATTTCCCTTAAAGATTTTTTTATCCAACATAAAATCCAAAAAGAAGCTCGTTGAATACCTCGCCAAGAAAGTTCGGAATTGAGAAAGATTTAAGCATGTTATAACTTCATATATTTTTTATTTTTATTTTTTTTTATTTTAACGTCTTATTTATTTTAACGTCCTGGCGAAGTTTAGCTAATGCTATTCCACCACTTGACCAGGACGGCGAAATGAGATACGGTCACCCACCATCCAAGTAACGGACTCTCCTGGCGTTGCTTAACTTCGCCCATCGAGTTCTCGCTACTTAAACCGGCATCGTACCTCGCTGATAAACATAGAAAATAATCATGAAGAAGCTGATACTATTCTAATAGTTCCTGTAACTCAACAATATGGAAAAGGCATACAAATTTTTGTTCACATTCCATATACAGATGTGTTTGTTCTTCTGGTTAGTTTTTATGGACAATTACCAAGAAAGTCGTAAAGGTAACCAGTCAAGGAAAAACTGAAGAAGAAATAGATATAGGAAAAGACGTCAAATCATTAAGGATCGGACATATGCAACTTTTTCCATGCCTTTGCTGGGACAAGTATAACCGGCAGATTCTCCAGAATTAGCAAAGAATATTGCACTAAAGTATTTTTGAATCTGTAGGAATCATCAGTAATACTGAAATCTGAACACAACTGCCACATAACTTGAAGCCAATTTCCACGAATTAGTATGTTTGCTCTACAAAAATTAATTAATAAGGAAGGTAGCTGACTGGTGTTTTCCACCAAAAATCAAGAAGGAGATAACCTACCACCCACAGTTGATGAGTTTAGTGTTGATTGTTATATTATGTTGGGGACTATTATATTGCAACAGTATGGAGAAGTGAGAATGGAAATATCCAAAATTTGCCAGGTGCTAGTCTCTGTGCGTGGAGAAAAAGTCACAAATATTTAGAACCAGTCTCCATGCTTAAACCCACACGCCTGAAGAGCTGTAATACTAACCTTGTCAAATCTAGCTGCAAGAAAGCGAACAATGATCTGTTCCTGAAAAAAAATTGAATAATTTGCACAGAAGCCTGTAAGTGTTCTTCAGGAAGCTTCTTTTTTGCAAATACTTCGGATTTAGTAACTCCATCGATCATGGAAAAATATGGAGATAAATCAGGTAAATTATAGTATTTTTACTTTAACATATTGCGAATAATCAAAAATATTTTCTAGAAGATGATGACATGCAGATAACTTAAGAATAATTATTTTAAGTCGAAGAAGACAATTAAAAATGGTTTAGGTCGTTAGATTATATAATATTATGTCAAACTATTACTTTATATGTTAATAATAAAAACACATTTACTTAATCCGCCGTTTTGAAAAAGCTGTAATTCTTTGCCACTAAAAAATTTTAAATATTTCTAACATGGCTTGAATGCAATTCTTAACTTAGAGAAGCTATATTATCGTGTAAGTATTCCATTAATTAACTGTGTGCCTGATCAAACTCGCCTTGCACACCGCAATATTCTTCCAAAATACCCGTAGGGCGCCATGATTTTTAAATTTTAGGGCATTATTGTTCAACCAATATTCAATAAACTATTTTGCATTCAGTATTAAATTCTACACGTTTTTTGTTTAAACTGTTTTTCCATATAACTTATTGTTTTTCAAGTAAAAAATATTTTAAAAAGTTACAAAACCAAAATTTTACATTTTTTCAAAATTTTCAGTTAGATATTAAATATTCTTAGATCATGTATTTTTTGAAGTGCTTCCTTTTTTTGAAATAATAGATCAGACAACTACGACGTGAGATACGAATTTTTGTCAAATCGTCCATCTTGATTTGTATATTACTGGAAATAAATCAATTTTCAGAAATGCCAACATGCCATCCGGTGATCCAGTAGACCTAAGTAATCATAAAATAAGGAGTTTTCAAATTTGGCAGGACATCGACGCGTTCAAATCCTATGATAATAGACTAAAAGTTAAACTTAATTTTGTACTCAAAAATAATTACTAAATCATTCCAATTATTCTCATAATACACTAGATTACCCTAGTAGAAAACGTATGTTAATAAAATTGTCTCCTATAGATCAACTTCTTATAGTTTATTATCTTGAGAAGAAAATTACGTACACATATACATAAAATATAGTTATAGTGAGTAAGTTAGTTATTCCCGTAGGCGTGAAACATGAAAGATGATTGAATTTATAAGATTAGTTAGCAACAATGGAAAGGCATGGAATACATTTACACAACCAAACCCACTACCTGTTTGTTCATAAGCTATATCTCTATATCGGTAGCTTTTTATGTGAAACACCCATAAATTTTACTGATGCAAACTTAATTATTTATCGTTATCTTATATCTTGTACGATAACACTAATTAATGTAATGGATATACACTTTATAAAAAGTCATTTTTATTTGGTAAATATAACATTTTGAAATAAGAAGATTCGGTTCTAAAAAATGGCACCATTTCTATTGGTTTGAACTTTCAATAAATTCTAAAGTTGCTAATGAAAATTGCGATACATTCGTCTGCTGTCAGAATAGAACTCTATGGAATGTCACAATAATCCATCCATATTATAAATAATAAGTGTAGAAAACATGATTTTTTCTCTATCGATAAAGTGTGAGAATTTGCAAGGGTAAATCTAGAAAGCAGCAAACTTTCTTAGCTTTCGAAATAGGCACCAAGAAACAAAGATAAAGAATGGAAGTAACTTTTTGATTTGAAGATCTTTCTGGAATTACCAGTTCGACAAAATCGCATGTGAAAGTAATAATTTAAGTGCCAGTAATAATATATTTTCAGATGCCAATATTATGCCACTTCAAAATGGACAAGTCGGCAATAGAATAACGTGTGTTTTGTTTTAACAAACTTGTTCAATAAATTCAATTATTGATACATAAAGTGCTGTCGGTGACACCGTAATGTCAGAAATTATCTTATTAATAATTATTACGCACAATAATTTTTCAGTACAAGATAATAATTCTTTCACTGATTTTATCTAACATGTTCAATGTAAAAGCTATTGTTCAAAATGATGAAAACTTAATAAATAATTGTACTTTTTAAATCGTTATCATTAAATGATGATGTGCCATTATGACTGTTGTACTGTTAAGTTGTATCGCATCTTTATAAGGTGTTTCAGTTTCTTTTTTATAAATCAGACAATTTCAACTCATCAATGTCCATTATTCTGCTATATAAAATATTTCCCTTGATCGCTATAATATTCGAAAGAAATATGGTAGGTATCTATCACTTCTAGTTCTTTTACGCAGTTCTGCCATAACAAATATACTAAGTGTTAGTTTCTCCCTTGCCATAATTTGTTCTAGATCTTCAAAAATTTAGTAAACCATAATCACTTATATTATAAAATTCTTTAAATATTGTCACATATTTTCACCCCTGAAACCACCTTTCAGGATCCGTGGATTCCAAATAATTTCAACAAGGGACACACACTAACACTCTGTTCAATAATTTACTGCAGACTACACAAGATTTTCATTATAAACTAAAATGCACTTTAACTGTCCAAAATAACCTTTACAATGTTTACTATTTTGTATTTCTATCACCTAAGATTTCTAACCTCTCACTTGTCACAGTTGTCACATTTCAACATCTTCTTCTTCCGCCGGGAATCTCGCCTTATATACTCTAAAATTGCTTCTAGAGTTATCTAGAACACAATCGAGAATCTTCTTTCACCACACTTCAGAAAACTCGATCTCTTTCTACAAATTTCTAGGACAGTCACTATTAGTCATGAGCGAATCAGTGTCCACTTTCTAGGGGGTGTAATGCATAACAATATAGATATTTGATGTGATATTCTCCAGTGAGTGTTCGACTTGAAAGCGAAAATTTGTTCAGAAGTGCAGTTTAAGGAAAACTAGTAGTAGGATAGAGATCACCTTCCTTATGGCTTTTATTCTTTCAGAAACGCCTCTAGATTCTCACATGCAAAGTTTGAGAAAAATCGATTGATTGAATTGTCTGAACTTTAAGTGTGACCACACCTGAAAACATACAACAAAATGGTATTTTTTTTAAACACTGTTTGGGGTTCATTAGAAATTTAAAATCAAAATTTTGCGAGATCACGAGAAACTGTATACTACTTATATTAAGGAAGTAAATAGTTTATAAAGTAATCCTCTATTATTTTGACAGACTCTGTCTATAGTTGAAATTATCAAAGAGACAACAATTGTATAGTTTAATAATATACTACATTAAATTAACTATTACTATCTTGAAAATATGGCGTATATTTTATAGACAGCATTTTATTCATAAATGTTTTTCAAGAGTAACATGGAGAAAATGAGAACCTCGTGTTTTAACTTCCACAACAGCCTATGCGAGAATAAATCTCTTTTGCTATTTAAAAAATGTTAGTACTTACCTATCATCTCATCTCCTATATTACCAGTTATAATTATATAATGTTAGTACATAGTAGTACATGGATAATTTATAAATGATAAAATTATTAACTATAGGTAATAAACATAATTACAGTATTTTAGTATTTATGAAAGGAGTAGTTAAAACCAATTACTAATATACCTGTTATTAATATAGTATATAGTTGAGATCACTATGACTTGCGCACATGGTCATTCCTAAATATTCGTATCAATGAGCACAGAGAAAATGGCTCCATTCCATAAATACCTACAATCCGCTTAGTAACATTTTTGTTAATTCAAGAATGTGTTTAAATTGAAATCAATTCAATAAAAAAAATAAGCAAAAATAATAGCGTTAAAGCGATCCCGGTATATAAGTTAATAAAAAGCAAGTGTAAAGAACATACATAATGACTTTTGCATACAAGATAATCGTCAGAAACGTGTTAGCAGACATGAGTTCTATAAAATATATTTTATTACTATTTTGGAGCAAGTGTCGTCGTGAATAGACGTGTTTTAAGATGATCTCTAAAAAGCGGTAAAAACCCCATTAAATACGAAAAAATTTCAGCCACAGATAGATTAAAAAATTCTACGTGAAATGAAGTGCCTCAATAGAAAACAGAGTTCATATGGAATTAATAATTACAAGATTTTCTAATAATATTATATCAAATAAAGCAAACAAGCTCAAGTGAAGTGCAGTGTCCCTACGTACACCCTAGACGACCCAACAATATACTTTTTAAGTAGTTCAAGGGCAATAAATAACAGCATAGCTGTGTTGTGACCTAAAGTAATTGTATACAGTGGGAAGTTTTAAAAATTGACAAAATCAGCTCAACCTAAGAAAGAAAAGGAAAGGAAATAAATTAAAACAACAATCACAAGACGCTGCAGAAAGACAGATAAGCTGTAAATTAATTTATTTTATTTTAAAAATCAAATCATCATCAAATCATTTTGGAGCAAAATGTTACTAACATTTGTGACTTAACGTGCAATATAATAAGATGTACAAGATATAAAAGTGCAATATAATATAATGTGATTCGATGATTCGAACAAACTTTATGTAGATGAGCCAAGATTAGGTCATACAGGGTGATAATTTCAAGGTCTTCCACAACTGCCTCCAATACCGCCTCTTCATCCTGTGGGGTTCGGATATTCCTTGGCCTTCCTAGTCTAGGTGCCGTTATTAATTAAAAAACGCCCCGAAGAATCCTGCAGTAATTTTATGGTAAATGAATCCCGGTGTAATCGGCTGAAAATGTAGAATGTTATGCTGAAGCCATTTTGATCGAAAGTCTCCATGACACAAGTCCAAAAATAGAGGGATTAGAAGTTATCGAGCGTGGAATCAGTAAAAGTACACCTGAAAAAATGCAATGTGTACGTTTTTTAGAGACTTATTTTCACTATAACATTATTTTACGAAAAAACCCAACAGGATTATGTTTCAAGGCTACTGATTAGAATAAAATAATTATTTTGAAACTATTCGATACTACTTTCAAATAGCTAATTTCTGGGACTTTTCTGGATATAATTTGACTACAACATATAAAAACAACATTTTCAGCCGATTTGACCGGGTTCCAATTTCCATAAGATTAGTGCAGAGTAGTTTGAGATGTACAAATTAAACCTAATAATATTTACATTAAGAAACACACTTAAAATAGCATGGTAGAATACTGCCCACTGAAATTTGGCCATAAACCTTATACGGAGTGGTTATTAGAGGCGTGTAAACAATCAGATTTTATATATATCATATGTCATTATAATCTTAAATTTAACTAGGGTTCTTACTTCCCTCGGTAAGTATAATAATCGTCACACAAGCACTCTTGATTTAGAGTTATTTTAGTTTCGCTTTTCAGACTATGTAGATTAATAATATCGAGGTGTTTCAATTTCATAAGCCTGTTTGTTTATCTGTTCTGTCTGGCGGCCCTGTGTATATACATCTATTTGTACCATGTCTACAAAATAATATTTGTTAGGTACAAGAAAGTATCTAGAGAGTATTGCAAGGAAATGGGATATACTTTTAGCGAAAAATTTACAGAGTGAAAATAATCAGAAGATGTGAGGACAATGATATTCGGTTACCATAGTGACCAAGAAAGAAACCCGCTACACGTTTAGTAAAAATATACAAAGTGGTCACCCTAAGAAAGTTTCTAATTAAGAAAGAGATAGAAGATTGTTAATTTATGTTATAAGATCGGAAAGAGGTGTTTTGCAGGTCGACTCAAGCTTGGGAAGACATGCAAAACACTGTTTCACGGTCATGTAACGTACAATAATTTTTTCGACCATCTGCTGCTCGTAACGCTTCAAAATGTGAATCCATATATTCCATAACGTGCGAATTGACTTTTGAAAACTCGTAAAAGTTAAGGGTATTTATAGAGGTGTATTTCAGAAAGGTCATAAAGTATTTCAAAACGTTCATCATTTAACCATCTTTCTATGGTGAATAGTAACCGTCAATCTATTTGACACGACGCAAGTTCGTTTCCACCTGTAATAGAAATTGGCAGCATTTTTTACCTTCATAGATTGAAAAAGTGATTAACAGGGATCGGAAAAGCTTTTGTCGATCTCTGATGCCCATTTTCCGATCTAGACATTACTTTCTATCAGAAAATTTCTGCTGCAGTTTCTGGTCAGTCGAAAGAAAAACTATTTAGAATATAGTTGACAATATTGCCAAAGAAAGAAACTAAATGTACTTCTAGTGAATGGAAACATATACAGCGTGACTATCAGAAAGAAGATATGAGAATGTGCAGGATATGAAAATTGTTAAATATACCCTGTCTTTAAGTTCGAGCGAACTTCATATACAACTTTTACCTTAAACCGGTGTTAGAAGGTATTTTTTATTTTTACCTCTTGGTAAGTACCACAAAACCTCCTTTAACTCCATCATTAGAACTGCAAGAGAGCGTGGCATCGAGGACACCTGCTGCAGGTGGATCGATGGCATGCTCAGAGGCAGGATGGTATTCACCACTATGATGGGCGAAAACCTAGGCGCGTCAGTTGCAGGAGGCTGCCCGCAGGGGGGTGTTCTGTCCCCTCTGCTATGGAATCTTGTAGTTGACAGCCTACTACAGAAGCTCACAGTTGAGGGATTCGAAGCTCAAGGATATGCTGACTATATAGTCATCATAGTTAGGGGAAAGTTTAACACCACAGTCAGGGATCGATTACAGATGGCACTGAATTTGGTTAAAAAATGGACCGACGATGAAGGGCTGAAAGTCAGCCCTTTAAAAACCCACATCGTCACATTTACCAGAAGGAGAAGTCTGGAGGGCCTAGGTCCTTTAGTTCTTCAAAACACACAACTGCAGATGTCGGGAGAGGTTAAATACCTTGGAGTCACTATAGACTCCAAGCTTACCTGGAACCAACACCTAGACAGGATAATACATAGGTCGGTAGCCACATTGGCAACCTGCAGGCGATCATATGGCAAAACATGGGGGCTCAGGCCTAGTGTATTGCACTGGCTTTACACTAGTGTTGTAAGACCCACCATTACGTACTCTGCTCTAGTCTGGTGGTCAAAGACAACTGCGGCGAATAAGCTGAGCCGGGTACAAAAACTGGCCTGCTTAGGAATCACAGGTGCTATGAAGAGCACCCCCACGGCAGTCTTGGAGACCCTATTAAACCTCCCCCCACTTAGCATAGTGATCCAGGGAGAGGCCAGAATGGGGGCATATAGGCTGCAAAACTCAAATACCCCGAATCTAAGATCGGGAGGACATTTGAGGATAATAAACACTGTAGAAGACCCTATATTGAATATTAGGTCAGACTACATGGTACCAAAAATCACCTTTAACAAGCCCTTCAATATCACCATTGGAGATAGGAAGGACTGATCAACAGAAGCTCCTGACATACTACGAAAGGGCCTAACCTGGTATACTGACGGGTCTAGGACAAACACAGGAGCTGGAATACATGGTGAAAGACCCAGGGCAAGTATAAGTCTTTCCCTTGGGCAACACGCCACTGCATTCCAGTCAGAAATTCTGGCTATACTTGAATGTGTACGCGAGAATGCAAACCGACAATATGTGAATCAGCAGATCTCCATTGCATCAGACAGTCAGGCAGCACTTAGAGCACTAGCCTCTAACAGAGTGTCATCCCGACTGGTATGGGACTGCCATGAAGAGCTGAAAATTCTGGGCGAGCAGAACAGAGTCAAACTACTCTGGGTGCCAGGACACTACAGAATTGACGGCAATGAAAAAGCTGATGAACTTGCTAAACAAGGGGCAGCTAACATATTCTATGGCCCAGAACCCGTGCTGGGCATTTCTAAAAGCTCAGCTAGAGGGGCGATTAAAGACTGGGTCAAGAGTAAACACAAGAACCACTGGAGGAACATTCCAGGAAATCGACATGGAAAAACACTTATTAAAGGTCCATGTGCAAAACAAACTGAAGAACTGCTCACAATGAACAGGACGCAGTTAAGACTAATAGGACTTCTGACGGGACACTTTCCTGTAAAGAAGTACTTGAATACAATCGGCAAATTCGACGGCAACCTAGACTGCAGGCTATGCAGCAAGGAGCCGGAAACGGTCGACCACATCATTTTTTACTGCGAGGCACTGGCCCGCAGAAGATATGGCATCTACGGGCAAACACGAACAGACCCGGAACTTATCAGCACCCGTCCGACCATAGACCTGTATCATCTGATTAGAGGTACAGGGGTACTGGAGTGGGCGGAGTGAAGCATGGCAGGGAGAGCACAATAAGTCCAGGAGGCTGCAGTGCCCTCGGAGTTTTCTAGTAACAGACGAGCCCTGGAAAAAAAAAAAGAACCACCAAAACCGTGGGTTCTGAAATTATGAAACGAGATACCACTAACGTTATTTATTAATTTACTGTAAGTCATAGTACGTGTTATTGTACTAAAATAACATTAACCACTATTTATTGCTTGATAGTACACTTCAAATTACTTCGGACTTATCTGAACTTAACTGAATTAGCACTGACCTCTCAGCCACTGCAGGTCGTTATATACCCCACAAAAAGACCCTTAGAACCTTCAGGTCTTCTTCTGAAATATTCTCCCATATGCTAAACCTCTCCCAGAAAAATCTTGAATGGAAGACCCATCTCTATAGTGGTAGTTTAACTACAGTAAAGCACAGTGTAGGCTTCTACAAAGTAGAGTGTAAAGCCATGCTAATGAATACAGTGCCCTGCAATCCCTACTTATTAATTCATGCCGCCGGCGCCTAGGGGGCGCCACAGGAAATAGGGTAACAAAGTTGTAAAAGTGATTTTAACCGTATTCGAATCAAATGTGAATGAAATAGTTATTCACAGTCGGCCACACACGACTGGAATTTCAACTCGTTGTATTTGTTCCAACAACTTGGCAAATTGAACAATCGACATTTAATTCGGATATGTAAGTTCCGTAGACCCACTTGTAATAAACATGTAGAAGACGAACTGCCTCGAGCGAACATCGATAAATAAGTGAAATCACATTTTCAGGATCTCTACCCCATTTTGAATTCCGCCTTAATTGTATTTTTTAATGAGAAGCAATAAAAGCGTAATGGCCATGACGCCTCCGGAGTTTAACAAAACCTTTTGTATTCTTGAGAAATATTGCGTTCATTCTTTGCGAAATTTATTAATTTTCATATCACCTCAACGCTTATCTGATCGAATATTTTAAATTTAACACAAAAGGAAAACATAAAAGGCATACAAAATTAAGTTTAATATGTTTTTGTCGTATAGAATGTAGGTTAAACAAGACCAACTTCTGATATTTAACGAAAATTGATTGTGCCAAATGGCAGACATATCCAGCGGCACATTATAGATCGGTAACAGATTTCTTATCGGAAATCTTATCTTTCTCACTTGCCCACCGCCGAAAATGGTATTAAAAAAATAATTGTGTTGTTACCGAAATACATTTCACGCTATATTCTTGAAATTTACTGTATCTTTAGGCATGAAGCGGTTATTTATGTAAAGAAGTATATGGTTGATATCTTGAATTGTATTGCCAAATTTATGTACGCTCAACTCAGCTTAATGATGTAAAAGAAAACACATTTTTATTTTCTTATTCTGATACGACTTTTTTTCTTGTAGTTTCAACACTAATTGAAGCAATAAAATCTTCTTGTGAAAATATATTTCTTTTGTATGTTGCTGGGAAAATACATGAAAAAAGTTAAACAGCTATAACAGACTTGAACGTATATGAACTTTGAATAATAAGTATCCTTGGCACTGTATAGGCAACTTTTTCATTTGAAACTTGTTCCAGGATTAGTGATTTTCTAGAAAATCGCATGTAAAAATATACGGAACGCTGTTGCGAATGACATGATGGCACAGTAAATAGTGCACTTAGTAGAACGTAAGCTGATGTTCATATTGGCATCAATACGCGAAAGGTAGCAGCAATGTATAATGATTTAATGTCATCATTCAATCATTCATTCATGTTTAAAGTTTCAGAGACTCATGTTTCAATTTATTTTACAAAATAATTAATTTTTTACATGACACATTAATATTTAAATTGATATTAACATTAATAGAACACAACCCGGTCAATGAGCTATCGTTGAATTTCGTTAAAAGTCGTTTTTAATTGCTTAATTCTGCAAAGACTAGAGTTTAATTATACCCTTTCGAAAAGGAAAAATTCTACTTTAATAAATGGTGCCTGTTTTACAATTGTTATTGGAAACTACCTTATGTCTCCGTCAGTTCGTCTGTACATACGAAAACACTCTACAGGTTGCAATCCGTAACGGATCTAGTTAATTAGTACTCTGTGACAGTTTAATGTATATTACATATACTTCCACTACTATCGGAATAAAGACCTATTGAAGTTCATAACGATCTGTTGAATAATTTTATTTATTATAAACCATTTGCCAGCAAACTACGATACAATTCAGTAATGAATTTTCTAATTTTCCTTTCTTTAAATAAAAGTCGTACAGAAATAAAGACAACCGCTGAGTTCTAAAAGTTATGTACGTAATGTAGACTTAAACTATAAACCGAGATGGCTTCCCTAATAATTGCGCTACCCCAGTACAGAAGAGGGAGACGTGAAAGTATCAAAACAAGCCAGGATTCTTGACAATCCAGTCAAATTAGAGTAAAAAATGCCCAATCTGATTACAAATTTTCACCCAGCTAAATGTTTGTACGAAGCATGTTTTCGACATTTTAAACAGAATGTTAAAAGTCCGTAGCGATATTATTGGAGATTAAAATTTTACAAGAGGCCAACTGTTAGAAACTTAATGATAAAACAGTTATTATCAAAATAGATTCTATTACTTTTTCTGGTAGGTGTAACTGTTTCGGAGATATAACGATGTGAATTTGCACTGGTAACATTAGGGTGGAACGAAAAACGAGATTTTCAATTTTTTTTCGAGAATTATTACCACATAGTTATCAAAAGGTGCATTTGGTGGTTATTAATAACTGTGCAAAAATTGAAAACGGTACTTTGTTATTTTAAGATTCCTCAATGGGTTCAAAATATTAGAAAAAAGCCCTCTTTAGGCCATTTATTTTTTCTTTAGTTATTTCTCCATTCTTTGGATATTGGTAATGCCATAGTCACCAAAAGGTGTCTTAATGTACCATAGGTTACTGTGCAACATGTTTAAATGCTATTATTCACACTTCAGTTTCCTCAAGGATGTCAAAATATGCTCTTCTAAGCTATTTCTTCCAAAAACATAACGTATTGATCGAATCGTATTTATTATTTTTTTCTCTACATTCAATAACTATAGAAGGATGAACACCAAGTAAAATCAGAGGTTTTATTTAAAAAAACACACAAATAGACATGGAAAAACAAACAAAAACAGAACATGTTTAATATTTCAGTTATTATCCATTTTTAAAGTAATATAATTTCGTTTCAATGATGGCAATATTTGTCTTGATTTTATACAGGCTTGAATGAAGCCAGTTTGGTTTTCTTGGCCACAGACAACTGGTGATGCCTCATTTGCAAGACGCACGAATCGTTCAACAGCTTCGGTATTGCAAAGACTATGAAAAATCAGAAAAACTTATGTCTAACGCTTTTATAACACACATTTCCATATTAGCAGTCATTGGTGGCTCAGAAACATTTACGTCATTCCAAGAACTTAATTCCCAGTAATGTTTGGCCTCAAAATGTATTTTAGGTATACTAAATTCTCGTGTAGCTGTTTTAACGGTTTGTGTCGTGAAGACATGTTAGCTATCATCTTCCTTTTCATCATTAATTTCATACTGCTAGTAAAGCTGAACAGATGACAGGTGGTGCATCTTTAATAACGGTGAAGCTTCTGCATGTTTTTCAATGCTCTGGATGCTGGCACTGATTTCCTATCTCCTGTCATTTTCATTTTCTTGGTTTCCAGGGTCACAGTATTTTTTCTAGATTCTAAATTTTTCTGATTTTCCTTATAACGTCCATGAAATTTTTTTAGTTCATCCCAGAAGTAAAAAACGGTAGAAATTGATGTACTTTGCTAAATCCCTTAAATTTTCGGTACAATATTTTTGAGTATTTCATGAACACTTATATCTCTCCCAGCATATTTATATTTTAGACCATAAACCAAACAAATAAATAACGAAATTAAAGTCCTTATGACTAGTAACACAAGGTCACTTAATATTTTAGATTGACCAAATATCTTGCAACGAAGTTGACTTATAGTTGCCATATTAACGTAAATATTCTCACTCAACGAACAATCGGCATACAACCACGAATAATGTAAAAACCCACAGAAAACCCTCAACTAAAAACAATACTTAGTAGAAGTATTCAAACAAATGAAAGTAGGCTTGAACTTGTTACCTACCCACCCCAGTCACAGACGCCTGTCGCTTGGATTGTGATTGTATTCGAGAGCGTTATTTGTCGTGCAATTCCCATAAACGGCACGATTTTCAAAGACAATGAGGAACCGGAAAATATTAGAATAAATCAAATTGACTTGGAGGGGCTTTTTATCATACTTTAATAATTATTTTAAATAGGTACTGTGTTTACCAGGAATACATATTTTCTTAAATAAACCAGGGCAGGTAATAAAAACCTATAAAATCACCAAAATTTCTATACCATCGGTGCCGTGAGGAACCTGAAGATGCTAAGATAGGTAGATAAGCTTTTAGGAACGATTTTTATTTATCCAAATGCACCCTAATGTATATGCCTTTATACGTATTATGTTCAGCTCTTTCTGATGATGTAGAAATGCAGAATAAATCGTCCTTATATTGTTCTTTATTACATATACATTTCTTTACATATATCGTCGACGGAAGTTTTCTTTTACATGTGTTATATAGGACCATGAAGCTAAATTTCAATCCATCTTTAATACATATTGTTACGAGGTCCGAAGACATTATAACCCTAATGCTATTTTTGTATTCCATGGATTTAATAATAATAATTGTCAAAATAGCTGCTGAACATCTACTTCGAAACATCTTAAATCGAAGAAATTCTATTTAATGCATTAACACAATTTCCAATAAAAAAATGTCCTTTCTAAAAGAATTATAAAAGCAGATTCATTTTCATGTTAGAAATCCTTCTGATAAAGAGAACAGATTTACTATCTGAAATCTGGAAAAACATAAAAGCAATAATTTATTCCTCTAAAAGATTTGATTCTTTGTATTATTAGTGTTTCTCAATGTTAAAATGTATGCTTTTGGCAAGACACGGTGCTCCACAGTATGATAATTCCATGAACTCCAAGTCTATGCAATTCAATAAAACTATTATGAACTTAGCTGCACTTTCACCAGCATCCAGTGCAGTTCACCAACATTTGTATCGGATATATCAAATACAGATATGGCTCAACAATACACTTCATCCAGAAAATTGGTATTGAATAACAAATGACATTTTGGAGCCGATTCACATATTATTGCCATCTGCTCCAGATATTCCGTTAAATAGTATCTTTGCAATTGCGCCAAGAGCTGTTGATCAGAGTGTGGCTACAGGAAAATTGGAGTGAATTGCTCTATTATTTGTAATAATTGCTACGGCCAATCTTGTCAAAAGTCTATACCTAATACGGAGGCGCTATATGACATGATAGAAGACGTATATTCTATGAATTTCTTAAAAGAAGTCATGAACCTTGACGATAATACTTATTCGTGCTTATTTTTTTTACCGGCCATTTCTTGATTTGCCAACGTAAGGTAGGCATTTCTGCCGATTTTGGACATCCAATCTGGATGTTTTTATATACAGCCGGGTCCGCACCAGCTGCACACGCTGGATTGAATATGAAAATGCTTGTTGTCAGCAGCGAAAGCCAAATGACGCATGTGGTAGGAATATAAGATGGGAAGTGTAGGTGTTTGTGAGATGCTTCTTTTAAGTTTCCAGTGGCGGCCTGTCAGGTATGGCAGGGTAGGCAGTGCCCACCCAATTATCTGAGAGCGCTAAAGCCAAGCAGTAGTTGGTCATAAAATTTGGCCGTAAATTAATTTTAATATAAAAATTATAGAATTAAAAAGTTATTTTTGTTTACGATAATATTTTTAATATTTTTCTACATATTAATCCGCCTACGCCAAGTTCACATACGAATCCGCTTAATGTTAATACCGGGTCACTTGCCGCTAATATTTTATGCGCATGAGCCCAGACTCTAACCACTAGTAACCAGGGTGGGCACCGGACAATGAAATTGTGTTATGCTACGTCTACGCATACGTTAGCCGTTCTCTTCGACCTTACGCCTGCAATACGTATGTCTATATCTTGCGTCTTTAGGCGATTTATATCTAGAAATTGCATGCCACGCCTAAAGAGAACTTAATAAAATTATGAATAATGAATGTTGAATTTTGAATAGAATGTTCACATTTGACAATATGGAAAACTGGAAAATGAAAAATCACTAATTAGTAAATGTGTTAAAATTGATCAAATGATTAATTAATTTCTTAATTTTATGACAATATTAAAAATATCAAATAGAATATTAATTGTATGCCTACGGATCGGTAAGTTTTCCAACTTCGGTTGTGAAAGTGCACGCTTAACTCGATTATTATTAGGTTATCCGATAAACTTGAACTGTAAAACCGGAAGGTCAAGGTTAACTGATGATTTTGAATTCTCAAAAAAATTTCGTCTGCTGCGCTCTCTTCAACCGCCCTGTGTGCACACTCTGTCCACCACTAGTGCCCGCCCACAGCTAAAAGCCACAAGCCACCAGTTTCATCATTATCTCTTTATTCATTCTTCTTCATAGTCTTTTGTTTCCTCTGTTTCTGAATCTAACAGTGTACGCCTCCTCCTGTTCGCTTTTATTTATTAACCGCTCCACAGGTAAATAACCATTTAGAGTGGAAGTGCAAGAAAGAGCCCCGAGAGAACATTTGAAACCCTTTATATCGATCCGTCCAAGGTAAAGCAAAATTAAAATCTGCAAAAAGTAAAAAATATATCTAGGAGAATACTTGGAACGCTCTATAAATTAAGCAAGCCCCAAGTCCTTGGACCTGAGAGACATTTTTGTATTCATAAATAAGCCCAATATACTCTTTGTTCTGTTGGATTCCTACCTACTTGCCCTCACGTGTTGCTCACTCGACACTAAATATTTATTGCTCAGTTTTCTCTACCGCAGTAAACCATTTGAAAGGGTCTTGGGTGTAGATAGGTCTATTTCCGTCGACGCGACGGTCAGCTAAAGCACTGGCACTTGCTACAATTTTGATAATAGATATTTTTGTCATAAAGCTTATAAGCATCCGAGTTACTTGCAAGAAACTGTTTTTTCCCCTTTCACTTCTCGTAACATTTAATTCCAGCACTAATCTATAAGGACTCTGACATTTTATTTAAATTGTTGGAAATATGCTTCATACTAAAAAGGTAAAAATTTTGTTCAAACATAATATGATTTGACTGTACTACGAGGCTGAATGCCAGTTGCACCGCTTATATTTATGCTTTTGTTTGCATTCGTACAAATAGTGGTTGTAATTTTAGATATGCGATAATCCTAAGTTATTACTACGCTAATCTCTGTTTAGTACATTGTGCTCATGAAGTCATGCCTAGCTTGAACACGTAACGAGTATAGACAAAAATAAAATAGTAAAAGGCTTTAGTGGAGCAGTCGGTGGCAGTGGCAGTTAAGCTTGCTAGGTTAATCGACGACCGGAATCGCTATTTGAATATCTTCATACACATCTACATATTATTCTACTTGTAGTTATTATTACATGGGGATTTTCTATAAATGGAGCTAGATTGGAATCTGAAGGAATTTGTATAGGAATATGTTCAGTGAACTGGGCCTTTCATTCTTTACCACATATAAATCACCTACTGTACATTTTTAATCGACTTTTAAAATGTTTAAAATGGAGGAGGCTGTCAATCGACATACGTATGTATGTTTTTTAAATATTTGTTCAATTATTAATCTGGAATAGCTAACCACTGCTGTGAAATCGTTTGTGCAAACTATAGGATGTGGCTCGGTGATGGTCTCATTGTAGGTCCATCAAGCCTATAACTGGTGTAAATAAGGTGAGGAAAAATTAGTAAAACGCTTTTACATTCGAGAATTTGGCAACTGCGCTGAGGACAATTACTCCAGAAAAATAAGCCGAAAATTGTGTAGAAGTTGAAAAACAGCACCGATTTTAAAAATACGACCATCTTTGCGGACGGACAAAATAGGGGAGTTATGGGGGATTATAATCCCCAAAAATTATCCCAAAATTAAGCCTTGAAAAAAAAAATCTTTAAAAATGAAAATTTCGGCCTGGAAATCTCTACTCGGGGATTTTCGAAGTCGCTGATCACGAATCTGAGGTTAAATTTGGGAAATTCAAAATGGCGAATCGAAATTCGGGTTGTTTTCCAGAAAAAAATGAGAATGGACATTTTGACTTTGAGAGTCTATACACGGGGGGTTTCCGAGCACACTGATTACGAATCCAAGGTCTAATTTGGGTAAATTCAAAATGGCGCACCGGAATTAGAGGCAATTTCTCAGGATAAACTCGTATTTTCTTCTACTTTGGGTTGAAAATGGGAAAATAGAAGAAAGACGTGATTTTCCTGAGAACTTGGAAAACTTGGAAACTCCCGAGTTCCCACTTGCAGCCCAAAAAAATAACACGGGTTTTTCCTGAGAAATTGACTATACTTCCAGCCTGCCATTTTGAATATTCCCTAATTGGACATCAGATTCGTAATCAGCGACCTCGAAAACCCCCAAGTACAGATTTACAAAACCAAAATATCCATTCTGTTTCTCTGAAAAATGGTCCGATTTCCGGTTCGCCATTTTGAATTTCCCAAATTGGACCTCAGATTCATGATTAGTGACCTCGATATTCCCCGGGTAGAGATTTCTAGGCCGCAATTTTCATTTTTAAAGTTTTTTCCAAAGTTTAATTTTTGTAGCATTTTTGGGACTTACAACCCCCATAACTCCCCTATTTTGTCCATCCGCAAAGATGTTAGTGGTGACGAGTGATCCTGAGGTTCAAGGAACACAACGCAGAAGGAATTTTTAGAATCGGTGCTGTTTCCCAACTTTTACAAATTCGGCACTATCTATCTATTACTGGAGTAAATATTCAAGGTTCATTGGACTTTCAGTAAAGTTAACGGTTAGGTATTTCGGAGCAGCCGATGACAAATCGGATGTCACAACTTAATAATTCAAAACGGCGAATTCAAAAGTCTGAAGTTGAAGCATAAATGTTATAAATATTTGAAACGACAATTTTTTTTTTACTTTGTAGAAACCAAGTTAAAAATTACATAAAAAAAATTTAACCTTTTAAAAACGACAACTAAAAATTATGAAACAAAATTTCACCGTTACTCGATAAATGGAACTTAACTTTCTGATTTAGGGACAAGCATGTAGTAAAGTAGAAAAAACATTAATCGATAGATAGGTCGAAGTGAGTCAATTGAATGGCCATCTAGGACTCCAGATTTAACTTCTCTCGATTTTTTTTACATGGGGATGTACAAAGAGCAAAGTTTATGTTAATAGACGGGAAAGTTTAGAAGATTTAAGAGAACGTATAAGAGTGGAGATTTCACAAATAACTCCTGAAACGATAGCAAAAGTTCAAGATCATTAATATACTCTCTGAAATGAAAAATGAATGGGTTATGTTCCTATTTAAAAAAAAATCGATGACGTCATCACAGCAATGCGGATGACGGAACAAATTGTGTATATGTATCAAGAGATGCACATTTGAATATAAAAATCGGCCTGCCTCTGGATTTTTTTTAAACCGTATGCCTATGAAGTAATGAATCTATTCCATGCATTTCCACCATACTGTATACATTTTTGCTACGTTAATATAAAAAAGGTTTGAACAGAAATGAATAGACAATGTATTGTCTATTCATACATCATTGCTGTAGCAATGTATCTCGAGTGATGGTGTAAGCGGTGTAAACGACCACAAATATTTTATTTTATTTTCATATTGTGGGTTTATCCCTGCTTAGCTGAATAGTAATTTTAAGTGTACAATGACCGAAATGTAAAAGTGAACGACTTTCTGTTGATTTAATAATAGGTTTCTAGAGTAGTAGTATTTCTATTCTCAATTGAGAAATTCAGCCTAAAGCGTTGCTACCAGGATAAGTCGTTACAAAGCCTGCTTGTGATAGAATAACACCGAGACCGTGCTTCAATATTACAAACGGTACCCGTATATGAATATAGTTAACCAGATATTTTATGCGCTTACCGAAAATAGTGGATTGTTTACCATTGCAAGTCCGTTACCCGTTCTTGGTTCATTCTTAATATTGCCGATAGCATAGCCGTAGGTTGAATGATATTTATTTACTTTAATTGAATCATTTATGGAGTTCTTCAATAAACTAACATTATTTACTATAAATAAATAATTTACATCGGGGTTATCAATTAATATAAAGTAGTAGAGCGATATTCAGTTTATTAGAGTAATTAAATAGTTATTATAAAAATTGGCGGTTGACGCTCATAACATCGCTGGTATTATGAGCTATTCCTTTGTCGGTCTTTTTATGATTTTACAAATGTACACTAGATAAACTATACTAAACGAAATATGTCTGTCAAACTGTTCTATGAATCATTGATTCCCTATAAATCAGGTTGCAAATCAACAGATATCCTCCGGACTGTATGTTCCGCCGAGCGCTGGATTACGAATTGCAATCCTTGTTTGTTCAGTTTATTTATCCCTATTTTTGTAATAGTTAAGACGTAATATACAGTATTGTAACCGCAATTACTTTAGCAAGTATATTGAAAAATTCCGAATTCCGATATAAAAGCCGGGTTTACGAGATGTCAGACAGATTTCCGAAATTAAACTCGAAATGATTAAAATTTCGATGGCTCCTCTATGCCTTCGTAATAGAAAAAAAATTAACACTTGCTTGCATAGTAAAATTTACCACACCATACAACAGGAATCACTGTAATTAATCAACGACAGCACCGGCGTTTTTTATTGACAATCAAGAATTATATCAATGAACAGGTTCCAGTTTATTTAACTTTCATTTAATATATATTGTCCACGTAAGTTAGCCTTTTCCGTGGCGTACGGCTGTGATTCGTTACGTGCAGTAATGGGTGGCCGGCAATTTTCTTGCTGCCGGGTAATGGAGGCTAGGTTTGAAGTGGTCAGAGCCAGGAGTTGCGCTAATTGTTCATAGCTGGGTAGTCCCAAGCTCGGTTGGGGTTGGTCCGTTATGGCGGCAGAGGGGACTGGGATCGTTCCAGTCGTTTGGTTTTGGAGCACTATTTGTCTTTGGGGCGTAGCACTAGGTCTTGCCGTCTGGTACGGCGGGGTGACGTGGTAGGCGCCGGCCGACGAGGTAGGCGTGACGAAGTACTGTGCGTTGGGCGGCGTGCTTGGACTTGGGCTGGTTGCTGTTGGTGGTACCATGCAGTGAGGGGTGGCCAGCTGGCGGCGAGGTGTCAGCGAGGCGTCGCTGAAGAGTTGGGGCCAGTCGGGTGTGGCAGCGATGGTGTACTGACCGCTGGGCAGCCCTGAGCCTGAGTGGGAGGCTTCCCCATGTGTGGAAGCGAATCCAGCGAAGCGGCGATCTCCCAGCGTCGAGGAATCGTCGTTGGCCCGGGATGCTGTTGGGTCCACCATACAGCGAGGGGGCATCACCATGTCATCATCACCATCTAATCCCTGTTCCATCGCCGAGTTTTCGTGCCACGATGCTGCGTTGCGCTCCATGCAGTAAGGGGGCATCGCCTGGGAATCGTTGCTACTCCATTCCATATTTGTTGCCTGGGTTCCATGCCAGGTGGCTGCGCTGCGTGCCATGCAGCGAGGGGGCACCGTCGTGATGACGTCATGCGTGACCCCAGTGTCGTGTCCTATGTTGGTGGCGAGTCCTGCCTCGCTATGCCCAGGCGCGGAGCCCGGCGACGCACAGTAGTGGGGCGCCGTCGTCGCGACGCCATGCGTAGCACTTGTGCCTGTGGAGAAATCAGAGGACATGCTTACCTCGCCGAGCCGGGTTGCTGTGTTGCTTGCTGTGCAGTGTGGGGCCACCGTCGTGGAGACGTCGGGCGTGACCCCCGTACCCCCTGTCAGGGCGTCGTGTTGGCGGAGCACTTCGTGGTCAGATGCTGTGAGGGGCGTCGTGCAGTGAGGGGGGGCCGACGTGGAGACGTCGCTCTCGACCCCAGTGCCTACTGCCTTGCCACTCCGGGTATGCATTGCCACTTGACACTCAACACAATAAAACTCAATTAAAACACACTGTCTGGTTACAACACAAGAGGAAGGGATAACCTCATCAGCATTGGCGTTGGCTTCTGTGCTCAGATGACTTCTGTTTCGGCAGAAGACTATTAGTTGCTGAAGGCTGGAACATTACTACTTGAAGGATCGATCACTACTTGCTCGCTGAGAAAAAGTGTTCTCTTATATAGACTTTCTTGTGCTCAAATGACTTCTGCTTCGGCAGAAGACTATTTTTTGTGCTCAAATGACTTCTGTTTCGGCAGAAGACTAAAACATGAGCACAGCGCGCTAGACAAGTCATAACTTGTTCGCGACGCCGACGCCGATGACACCACCCCCCTTTTTTGTGACTTTATTGAACATTAATAAAGGCATACAGGTTATGTTTCAGTTCAATAATTTCAATTATATAATGTAAGAGTGAGTGGATACAATATTTTCAAAACTATAAACTAAGAGTAAGTGTTAAGATATTTCAACAACTAAGATATTTTAACATATATAGACTAAGATTAAGTGTGGTAAGATATTTTATATAAGTAACTAATAATAGGTCCATTAAGATATTTTAGGTAAAACAAGATATTTAAAATTAAAGTATTTTATGTGACAAATCATAAATGTATTCTAGTTTGAACAAAGTTTTTTCGCCCTGTGGCGTTGAATTATTTACATTGGTATATTATCGCAAGTTTCGTTTTTCTGGACGTCGTCTCCGCGACGCCCGGGGCTGCCTGATCCTGTTGTGAATTGGGGGCTGCTAAGTCCTGCTGTGTTGCTCGCTAAGGCAACGGGATTCTGGAGCGAACCTGTGAGGCTGCAACGTCCTGCTGTGTTGCTTGCTAAGGCAACGGGAGACTGGAGCGATTTATTGGGGCTGCAACGTCCTGCAGTACTGCGGGCTAAGGCAGTGAGATACTGGAGCGCCTCGTGGGGGCTGCTAGGTCCTGCTGTGCTACGTGCTAAGGTAGCGGGATCCTGGAGCGGTGCGCCAGAGCCGGCTGAGCTCGGGCTGGCGTTCGAGTTGACGAATACTCGTGTCCGGACTGGGACAGGCATCTGGCTGGCGGATGGCTGCTGTCGGTCGTGGCCAGGCGTGGTCACGGCCTTCGCCCAGAACGGCATCGGGAACAGTATGGGCGTCGTGTCGAGCGGCTGCTCTTGTCTTGACGTAGAAGGCCCAGGGTCTGCTGGCGGCGGCGGTGCGGCTGACAGCGCCGGGGACTTCTCATTCTTGTTTGTTTGTTTCCTCGTGGCTGAGGTGGATGGGCCAGGCACGACTGGGGGCAGTCGGCGGGCTGGAAATTTTGGTTTAGCGGCGGCTGTGGTGCTATGTCCACGTAGATAGTCGCCATGTCCACGGAAGTAGGTGCCAGATCCACGGATGTAGACTTGTGCGTTGGCATCTGGCTTTGGGGCAGCGGGCACTACTGATCCTGTGATAGTAGGCGTGACTGGCTTCTGGGCAACGGGCGCTACTGGTCCTGTGACAGTAGGCGTGGTTGGCTGTTGGGCAGCGGGCACTACTGATCCTGTGATAGTAGGCGTGACTGGCTTCTGGGCAACGGGCGCTACTGGTCCTGTGACAGTAGGCGTGGTTGGCTGTTGGGCAGCGGGTGCTGCTGGCTCTGGGGCAGCGGGCGCTACTGGTCCTGTGACAGTAGGAGCTGCGAGCCTTGGTGGGGCTGGATGACCTGGATCCTCGGGATCGTCATCCTCATTGGTATCGTCATATTCGGTATCGTCATCTTCGGTATCGTCATCTTCGGTATCGTCATCTTCGGGATCGTCATTTTCGGGATCGTCATCTTCGGTATCGTCATCATCGGTATCGTCATCATCGATGTCGGTGGTCTGCTGCAGAGATTGTTGGATTGGGTCAGTCTGGCTGGACCGAATCCTGGGAGGCGGCTCGGGGCCTGGCAGGCCGAGTGGAGGTGACCTCGGGGGAGATGGCTTCGTGCTGACATCTCGGGTATGAGTTGGCGGGAATACCCTATCCAAGAATACAGAGGCTATTAGTGGGGCAGTGGTTGGCAATACTGACCTGTTATCCTTCCAGGAAGGTCCAGCGTCCTGCTGGTCCGGGAAGGCGTCCATACTCGCTACTTCCTTGGGTTCCTGTTCACCTGGCTGAGGCTGAGGAATGAGCGTGGTTGACTGGTCTGAGCTGAGGGAGGTAGCATCTTGCGTCACGGTGTTGACTGGCGACCGCCTGTCCAGGCGGCCCGGGCAAAGGAAAGCAAAGGCGGCGGCTCTGTTGCTTTGTTGCCGTGGTGTCAACGGGCGTGGTAGATACGTGTCCTGCTCCTGCTTGGCTGTAGCTTCGTCAATCTCATTCTTCTTGGTCGGTGGTGGAGACACCAAGGTTGTGGCTTGTTGCTGGGCTGGTAGTTGCAGCACTGCGTCCTCTGTCTTGGTTGGTACTTCTAGGCTGTTAATTTCCAGCGGTGGGGCCGGGCGCCCTAGTTCTGCCCGACCCATTGGGAGTTTCCCGATGGCGGTGCATTGCGGGGTTCTTGCCGTGTGGTCGACTGACTTCTTCGTTGCGGTGGTGCCGTGGATGTCTGTCCTGGGCCTGAGTTATTGGTTGGACCTGCTTGTTGGCTAGGGTTGTTCGAATTGGTGCCATGCCCTCGGAAGTTGTTACCCCCTGTCTGGACATTTTGTTGGCGGAAGTTAGGGTTTCCCTGTTGGTTGGAGTCGTGTCCACGGAAATTGGGGTTGGCTCGCTGGTTGGAGTCGTGTCCGCGGAAATTGGGGTTGCCTAGCTGGGGCTCTGACTGAGTTTGGTTGGTGGGGCAGTCTCGGTGATAGTGAAATCCCGGGCACTTGCGGCACTTTGGTAGACTATTGGTAGTGTTACTGGCTGGCGGGATGGTGGCTGGCCTCGGCAGCGGTCGGAGTTGCCTCTGAAATTCCCTGTAGTCACCCTCGGCGTTTTCAGCCACTCGGCTCAAGCTTTCCATCGTGGCCACTGGGACATTTCTAGTTGCGAATCTTAGTTCCGGTCGCAGGAGCTCGCGCACCTCCATAACCATCTCTTCTTCCGGCGTATACCGTTCTACTCTCAGCCAGAGTCCAATTTTGCGTTGTATAAAAACGGCGGCGGGTTCGTCGTCTTTTTGTCTCTCCCCGTGTAACCTGGAGCGTAGCTTCCCCAGGGTGGCAGTGTCGTTGAACTGCCGCAGGAGCTTTTCCTTTAGGAACTCGTATGTGATGTTGTGGGACTTCCACATCTCCAGGGTGCGTCTGGCTTGACCCTCGAGCTGTTCTATAGCTACTCTCACTTTATCCCTGCCGTGGATGTCTTCATGGAGCATCGCCTCCTCGAGCTCATCCAGGAAGTTGACTGGATCCTCCCATTCCAGGCCTGAGTAAGTGGGCAGCGCTCTCGTTCTTCTTGTGGGCATCCTGTGATGACCTTGTATTGCGTGTATTGCGGCTTGAACGCTTCCCTCCATTAGTCTTGTCATGCTCTCTGCTAGGTTTTGTGTTGGGCGCCACTGGGGGTCCATTTCCCCAGAATCTGTATAGTCGGGTCGTCGTGGATCCTCTTCCCTCCGGAAAGATCTGGCCTCACGCTGTTGGTCGCCATGTCCACGTAAGTTAGCCTTTTCCGTGGCGTACGGCTGTGATTCGTTACGTGCAGTAATGGGTGGCCGGCAATTTTCTTGCTGCCGGGTAATGGAGGCTAGGTTTGAAGTGGTCAGAGCCAGGAGTTGCGCTAATTGTTCATAGCTGGGTAGTCCCAAGCTCGGTTGGGGTTGGTCCGTTATGGCGGCAGAGGGGACTGGGATCGTTCCAGTCGTTTGGTTTTGGAGCACTATTTGTCTTTGGGGCGTAGCACTAGGTCTTGCCGTCTGGTACGGCGGGGTGACGTGGTAGGCGCCGGCCGACGAGGTAGGCGTGACGAAGTACTGTGCGTTGGGCGGCGTGCTTGGACTTGGGCTGGTTGCTGTTGGTGGTACCATGCAGTGAGGGGTGGCCAGCTGGCGGCGAGGTGTCAGCGAGGCGTCGCTGAAGAGTTGGGGCCAGTCGGGTGTGGCAGCGATGGTGTACTGACCGCTGGGCAGCCCTGAGCCTGAGTGGGAGGCTTCCCCATGTGTGGAAGCGAATCCAGCGAAGCGGCGATCTCCCAGCGTCGAGGAATCGTCGTTGGCCCGGGATGCTGTTGGGTCCACCATACAGCGAGGGGGCATCACCATGTCATCATCACCATCTAATCCCTGTTCCATCGCCGAGTTTTCGTGCCACGATGCTGCGTTGCGCTCCATGCAGTAAGGGGGCATCGCCTGGGAATCGTTGCTACTCCATTCCATATTTGTTGCCTGGGTTCCATGCCAGGTGGCTGCGCTGCGTGCCATGCAGCGAGGGGGCACCGTCGTGATGACGTCATGCGTGACCCCAGTGTCGTGTCCTATGTTGGTGGCGAGTCCTGCCTCGCTATGCCCAGGCGCGGAGCCCGGCGACGCACAGTAGTGGGGCGCCGTCGTCGCGACGCCATGCGTAGCACTTGTGCCTGTGGAGAAATCAGAGGACATGCTTACCTCGCCGAGCCGGGTTGCTGTGTTGCTTGCTGTGCAGTGTGGGGCCACCGTCGTGGAGACGTCGGGCGTGACCCCCGTACCCCCTGTCAGGGCGTCGTGTTGGCGGAGCACTTCGTGGTCAGATGCTGTGAGGGGCGTCGTGCAGTGAGGGGGGGCCGACGTGGAGACGTCGCTCTCGACCCCAGTGCCTACTGCCTTGCCACTCCGGGTATGCATTGCCACTTGACACTCAACACAATAAAACTCAATTAAAACACACTGTCTGGTTACAACACAAGAGGAAGGGATAACCTCATCAGCATTGGCGTTGGCTTCTGTGCTCAGATGACTTCTGTTTCGGCAGAAGACTATTAGTTGCTGAAGGCTGGAACATTACTACTTGAAGGATCGATCACTACTTGCTCGCTGAGAAAAAGTGTTCTCTTATATAGACTTTCTTGTGCTCAAATGACTTCTGCTTCGGCAGAAGACTATTTTTTGTGCTCAAATGACTTCTGTTTCGGCAGAAGACTAAAACAAGAGCACAGCGCGCTAGACAAGTCATAACTTGTTCGCGACGCCGACGCCGATGACAATATTCGTATAGTCGCTCGTCGCTCGTACACTCGGCATTAGCATAGTTAAATCATTATGTAGCAATTAAAAATTATAACGAAGTGTTTTACAATATATCGCTCCAATATACATGGGCACTTAATCGACTCTGAAAAAGTTGCTGCATCGTGGCTTCGGCTAAACTGGAATAAAAATTATAAATCAATTCGATTTATGTGATTTTTATAAAGTTCAACTTGAAACTTGATACTAAGCAATTGAATGATATAACTGGATGTAATAATATCGCTACCAGTAGATATATACATTTTAAAACCTTCTCGTCGAGTTTATTAAAGTTTTTATATAATTGTTCATCATTCTACAGGATACTCTCCCGAAGGTTCAGCTTGATTAGCAAAAAAGTTGTCCTTGGGCTATGATGTGCTTTTCTTTCTGTGGAATCTTATCTTATCTTGCAACTCTTTTCAGGTTTTTTTTATTAAAATGTTTAATCAATTTTTTATAGAACCTTACCAAATGCGAGGAAGATATCTTCCTATAGTTTTAGTGAAAAATATACAGGGTGGTCATTTAATAAAGTAATTTGACGCTGCTTCATTCAGAGGACGGGAAGTGTCACTTTCGTTCCCATGTGATGACAGACGGTAAAACGGATTGCTCGGAAGCCAGTTGCTTTTATGGCGGAAGAACCATTACCCTAAAAAAATCGGCTAAAACAGGCTTCAATAACTACAGTGTAGAAGATACGGTAATGTTTAGCGAGTCACGGGAAAACTAGCCTTTACATGCACAGAAGTAAAAGACACAATTCGGAATATAACGATATTTATTATATTTATATCTACCACTTACATCACTACCATACTACTTATCACACACACACACTAACAAACAAACAAGCAATCAAGAACTAAGAATACCGAAGTTACGATGGGCGGAAGCAAAGCTAATGCTAGAACGGTGGTTAGATTTAGATTTTTAGATGGAGGAGTTGGCGATTGGCCTTGCCTACTGCGACCAGTATAGGTCTATTGTAGTACTCCATTTTATACCTTAGGGCTCCTTATCCAGACATGGTCCTCACAAGACTTCGAGTCTGTTGATAAGGAGCTCCTTGGTAAAGTTATCAGTCCTTGTTTTTATTGTCTCGCCAAGTCGTCTCAGTCCAGCCAAGGCTATTCAGCTCATGACATAGACTGACGTACCTGAATGAGAAATCACACATCCATGCGCTGGACCCGACCGACGTAGCTTAACTTCGTCGATCGAGTGCCCGCACATAAACCGATGACAGTACAAGGAACTGTTTAGAACGGTGGTTATAATACAGTAAAACCGTCAGCAGAACAGAGAGATGGTAAGCAGACGGTTAGCAAAGCAAATGGCCACAAGCGATGAAATGGAGAGCATTACAGATAGTATACTTGTAGGTATCAGAAGAAAGGAAGTGATTACTAAATATATACAGTATATACTACTAACATTTTATCAACTTGGCCAGTGCGTAGTACCTTAACACTAAACGAAAAAATTATAATAATTGTTGCAGGAAAAATTGAAAAAAAAGGTTAATATTAGTTACGTCATACGTCTCAGCTTGCTCGAGAAAAACTACACTGACAACTTGAGCGAGCCCGTATTGTTGTGGCTTACGTCTCAATTTATCCGAGGAAAAACTACACTGATTATCCTAGATATTGGTTCTCCAGAGCTGAAAGGCAAAGTAAGACATACGTCTTAACTCGTTGCAGGAAATACTACGCGTCTAGTTACGACATATTAAAATTGTTGAAAAAATACGGTAGAAATAAGAAAATAATGTTAATAATAATTATTATGTTTATACACGTAAAAGCGTGGGGCGCCGAATGAGTAAAATTTTCTGTTTACGAACTTTGAACTTTTACGTTTATTAACATAATTATTATGAATATTATTAACATTATTAGCTTCTTAGTAGTGAATTTGTTCACCAATTTCAGTTATTTATTTCTTTTAATTTTTAAAAATTATTTGCTTCTTCTCTTCTTTATAGTTTTATAATTTGCAACCTCTATAACTCTCAGATACCGATGTTCAATCGAATCAGACGATGAATGATAAAATCCATCCACCATATCGACGCCGCCATTTTGAATTTTTGAGTTTTAATCATATATTTATAATCGACCTCAAGAAATCCTCAGATAACATTTTTTAATATAGATTCGAATATTAAATGACAATAAACTATCCACCATCTTGGAAACGCCATCTTGGATTTTTTTATAAAAAATGTTAAATTGTATTGTGATGTGAACCATATACACATGCAAGATTTCAAGTCAATACAACATCTAGAAGTGGGTAAAAATTGAGTCGCAAGATTCTCTTACGTACAACATGGTTGCATGTCACACTAATAAAAGCGTGTTAAAAAGGCGAGTGCAGCTCAGTCTTCACTACACTCCTATATGGCACAAACGGTTAACTAAGTATAAAGAATTCCGACTAGTGTTTGGGTGGGTGACTTCCAAAGAAAGACGGTTACCCACCTCGCCTTCTAGCGGCTTGTATATTTACTTATACGCAGAAGCTATGCAGTATTAGACGAGAGTTGCTTAGTTGATAAACTATCCTTCGCATAGAATGTAAAGCAGTCAGTCTCTATCTATTAGAAGTAATCCCTATCTTTCAATACAGAACTGATCCGGCAACATTTTCAAATGCAATTCCGTGTGACCAGTATACCCTTAGGGAGGCCGTGGTTGTTTAGGTGACTTTTCTGCCGAATCACATCTGCCATCTTCAGGTTCTCGCTGACAGAAATCTAATGTTGCTTTCCATTGCTAGAACAAAGAACAAATTATTTAATATCGTTAAAGTAACTGCAATCTTTATAACGTTGAGTTAAATACTAAAGCTGGAATTCCGAAAACGTATACAAAATAGTTTTTTTCGAAAAGCCATCAATCAGAAGTTATTAATCACTCATCTCCGAATTGATTATATAAATTATACATAATAAAATAAAAATTTAGATTGATTATGATGATATATTAAATAAACAAAAACTGAAATAAAAACGTTCCAATAAACATCAATCATTCCTAAACATTAATGATGATGAATACATTAAGTTCAAATGAAATTTAAATGTGATAAAATTTTAACTGGGTTGTAAATCTGAAATGACTTACAATGCGACTTAAAATTAAGGTGACAGTGATAGAATACCTTTATGTACCTTCTGTAACTGTACAATTACTAAATTGAAATACTGTGCGAAACACGAAGATTTTTATTTGATTTTCATGTAATAAATGTGTGTTAAAATGCTGATTTAAATCAATAAGCAGATATAACTCATTCAATAATAGTATTCTCATTTACCTACCTTGTTTTAAAAATGTTTCGTTCTAATGGGTTACATTTTCATGAAATCTATCATTCTGTTTCTTGGAAATGCTTAACCTTTGAAACGTTTTTCGCCCTTATTCTGGAGCTCATCAGAAATGCACAAAGCCACTCATAAAGATGTTTCATGTAAAACCAAGATAATTTCTTTGAATAAGTATGAAATAATTATATTTTATGAGTGGCTTTGTGTCTTTCTGATGATCTCCAGAAACGGAAAAAACGCTTCCAAGAAACAGAATGATAGCTTTCTTGAAAATGTAATCCATTAGAATGAAGAATTTTGAAACAATGTAGGTAAATTAATTCATTTTAGGCCTTTTTCTCATTTTTAACTGAATTTTCATGATCGTAGGGGGTTATGTGGATACTAGGCTAATCTGCATAGCCGTAGGGGACTGTGTGAATGCTAGTATTAGAATGAGAATTGTCAAATAATAAATTAGACAAATTCATTTTAGGGTTTGAATTTGCTAGCATAACCAGAATTCAGGTTATCGAAAGAATGCAAAGATTTCATTAATATTTTTATACACAGTTTTTCTTTTAGTTCTCATGGATACTTATTTTTCTGATGTTTGCAAAAGCCTATAAAGAATATACTTCAATACAATTATAAGCAAACAAATAATAATTCACTTTTGAAAATGCATAAGATATTCCAATCTTGACGCAAAATAGAGCAAGATTTTTAAATTTACCAGAAACGTCATTTAGTTTCAACCTAAAACACAATTTTTAAATCTCTAGTATAATTTTGCTCATTCTAATATGCAAAAATTTGAAGTATGGTTCTGTATTTCTCTTGTCAGTAGTAATTGTGCCGGCTGAGATTTTGATGACCAGTTTTTAATGACCCTTTTTAATGCGCACTAAACAAATGGAGACAAGTATACCTGATTATATGTAATGTGTTAATTTTAAACGTTTAAAATGTTTCGTAAATTCAGTAAGTTTTATTATTTGCATATCGATCCTGTTACCTGCAAAGTCTTGTTTGATTGACTGATAAGATGACAACATAACTAAAATTGGGAACTGGCTAACTTTGAAAACATCGGTATTTATTAACAATCGTGCAGAAATAATCAAATTGTGTTACATGTCAAAAGTTAGAAAGTGTGATATTTCAACTTCATTCGACAATTGAACTGAAATGTGACATTTCAGGTTGGAAAGTGACATTTCAGTTTGGAATGTGGCCTGTTTCTTACGAGTTAAATATTTATATATTAAAAACGCGACGTCACTTTGCATTTGTTCTTTGACATCAACGAATTATTGGTTTTTATTCATTAAGGAGGATGATTGCGTATAAAATAGTGTACAAACCTTGGTGAAAAGTTTAATTCCTGTCTCGAACTATCTTATCTCTCGACAATAATGAAACTCTTTCCACCTCTGTATATAACTATTACACAGAACTTCGTTCTTTATTTGCCGTCTTTCATTTATTAATTCTTTTGTCTGTTGAATGAACGCTCAGTACATTTTTTTTTTACAAAAATTATGTCAGATTTTCTCCTCGATAATATACGGAAACGTATTGAGAGAACAGCGGGAAAAAAAATTAGTTGAAATTTCAACTAAATAAATCGAAGTTTCAACATAACAAATAGAAATATCAATTTAAGCTATCTGTGGACTCGATACAGCGTATATCCCAAATATGCCTTCATAAGAATATATTGAAAATGAATTTATAAAGGTTTTAACTGACGCTCTTTAATGGATATAGAATTGACAAAAGCAAACACTTTCTTGTGAAGATATTGCATGTAATCAACTGAATTTGTATATATACTATTAATCTAATTAATGGTTATTATGATCATTATTTGTATACTGAAAAAAATATTACACATTGTTCAAGAAAACAAAATCTTAATTGTGCAAAGCACGAAATAAATTTAATACTTAAATGTGCTGAGAAGAAAACTCAGACAGACCGACAACAAATGGCAGACATCAGACCGGCAGGTGTATTGGCGATCTTAATTTTGGAATTGTACATAGTTCAAAACAGGAAAACCCAAAAAAATCCCACACAATGATTTTTTACTATTACAATATTCCCCTATACTATTCAGTAATCGAAGAAAACAAAAGTAAAAAAAAATCCTTTTAAAAAATTTTAACTCGAAAAAATATAAATATGCCTTAAATAGATTCTACCGAAAACATCTTATTAGACAAAAAAGAAGGAAGCTTAATTATACCTTCCAACACAATTTCACAGTCCAAAAAACTTGTTGTTTATAGCATCATTTATCTTAGGGACAAAAAACTTTTCCACGTTAATAATAAATTACATGATTAACGCGTTTGACAGAATAATGCCCTTAAATATATTGAAGAACTTTTTTCAACAATAAAAAGTTTTTAATATGTTTCGGTCTTATTCCTGCTATTTGCCTTGCCGTATCGGCAATTTACTATGACAATTGTTTATTTATTCTATATTAATAATGTTTTTACTCTACATTAAATTAAGTAGATATTTCTTACTAAAAATTATAGATAGGAATCTAGTAAATATGAAATTTATACAGAAGCCATTTCCATACATAAATATATATTCTTACGAATACGGATTGCCGCTTTGCACAGTGGTAGTAGGAATTAAAGTAAATAAAACGATGATATGTTTGTAATAAAAGGAACTTATTTTGTACCATGTAATAAATTGATGTTATAGGCTTTTATTTAACTTGCTTTGTTGTTTGTCTGTCTGTCTGTCTGTCTGTCTGTCCACTACAAATCTTGCAATTAAAATTTCTAGTTCTAATTAAGTTAGAGCTTTCAAATTTTGCATACGTATATAAGTCCTGTGACAAGTATATCTAGTATCGTAACAAGTTCAATATGGCAGACGTCCCAAGATGGTGGATTATCTTTTACTTCACAACCCCCTTGATATAGGTATTAAATGAAAGAGTTTGACGAGTAAAATGCGATGAACTATGTACTAAAAAGTAAAAAACAATATTTAAATCATACATCTGGAAACTAGAAACTTTGGGGCGGTCAATTGAGCATGGTAACTGCACAAAAGTGTTATGTGACTGCCCCCAAAGCTTTTAGTTTCCAGATGTATGAATTTAAAAATTATTTTTTACATTTTTACAATTTTTTTTATACAAGCTTTGTCTCATAATTACTTCTGCCTCCACATAGTGGAGTGGAAGTAAAAATAATTTTATTTTGTTGAAATAGGTTTAGAATGTCATGAAGCGTCGAGATTTTAAATCTGAGCGAAAAAAATTCTCTCTGTCGGTCTGTAACTTCTCTTGTGCGCCCAATATTTGATGGGGTGGCAGCTGGGAAATTGTAAATAAGGAAAAAAAGTGGAGTAAGCTAATAAGAGTCCAGAAACTTCATTTTTGACGTATATGCTAGAAATAAACGCCTTAAATTTTTCTATGACATCTGCCCCAAATTTTATTTATATGCTATGATCAATAATTTCCACATACTAGAGTGCAGATTTAGTCTAAATGTTTCCATTAAAGTGACTTGGATGGAAAATCTGATGTGAAAGTAGTGATTCCTTAGGCAGCGGTTTTTCCTTATATACCCACATGTAATTTTTTGAATGAATAATTTTCGAAAATATGCATTTTTGGCAATAGTGTGCAAATGACTATGCAAATACAGTTACATATTGATATTAAAAGTATAGATACACATATAGATCTCCATTTCTTTATCTCTCTGTTGAGTATGCCCGTCATGTTGATTTCCTACCCTCATATATTCAATACTAAATGTGAAATTTACTGAAAATAGCTTCTATTTCTTTTTCTTACAGAAAAACCTTTAATCTAACAGAGCTAATGAAACATAAAATTACATGGTATACATTTTTAATTCATTCCTATAAGAAGACTCATTTAAGCCTATTTTGTATCCGTGAGAATCTCTGTGCAGGAACTTTTTTAATTTAAAGCTAGTTAAACGTCAAAGTCTATAGCATTATTACCTGTAATTTTGCAATAAAATATATTGGCAGCGTACTAAAATGAGAAGTTAAGAATTGCACTTGACTCTATAAAATGATTTAATTGTATAATTATATGTTTATAAAAACAATTCAGACGTGACATTATGCCAAGTTCGCTTTAATGGTGTGTAAACATGTTTAAGGTAAAGATTAAAATTGAAAAAACCTGTTCCACCTTTCTACATACAACTTACTAGAGCAACGCAAACAAATAAATATGTTTTGTTTCAAAGTTGATTTATTAGTTGAATTAATCAGTGATGTGATCTTTATAGTAGCTAATTTATGCACCAGATGGACTACCCACGACAATGCTAAATTAGACAGATGTAAGTTTGGAGCAACTTATTCTAAAAAACAACGATGCTAAGACGAATGGAATGCCGGTGAAATGTTAAAGGAATGTGGGCAATTTTTTTCTTCGTGTTTCTTCCTTTCCAAAAGCGGATATCTAAATTGATCGACTTGTTAGTCGAGTTTTCTAGTAATCTATCATAATTAAATATATAAATATCGGGAGAAGACTTTGATTTTCATTTTACTGTTTAATGTTGATAGATTCTGAGTCGCCAACTCGCCAAAGTCTAATACTTACACTGTTCATTGTGTGGAGTTGAACGAATTTTATTTAAAAACTGCTGCCTAAGGAATCACTACTTCCACATCCAGATTTTCCATCCAAGTCTCTTTGAAGGAAAACATCTTGACTATATTTGCACTCTAGTATGTGGAAATAATTTATGGTAGAATTTGAATAATACAGATGTCAGAAAAAAGTTAGAGGCGTTGGTTCTTAGTATATATGCCAAAAATGAAGTTACTGGTATCTTATAAGCTCACTCTACTCATTTTTCCCAGAAATCTGAAACCCCGGCTCCTAGTATATACATCAAATCTCAAGTTTCTATACTCTTACCAGCTTGCTTTGCTCATTTTCCCCTATTTACCTCTACTTACCCCCCATCCATTCAACGGAATCATCTCAAAATATAATCTAATTCCAGATGTCGCTATAATACATACGAGTACCAAATTTCACGTGAATATCTCAATTTAATTTTATCAGCCTCTAATAATGGAGTGGTAGTGACGGATGGTATTAAAGATGTTCTAAAAAAATATGAGGCTTTGGCATCTAGAATTTATACCAAATCCAAGTTTATGAACTCTTACCAGCTTGCCTTACTAATTTTCCCGTATTTACCCCTACCCCCGAACTCTTCAACGAAATCACAAAATACAATCCAATTCCAGATTTGGTTATAATACATACATGTACCAAATTTCAAGTGAATATCCCAATTTTATTTTATCAACCCCTTTAATAATAGAGTGGGGGTAGTGGGGGTGGTGGGCGGAGTTGAAAAATCTGATGCCTTGACTTCTATTATATACACCAAATCCCAAGTTTCTGTACTCTTACCAGCTTGCTTTAATTATTTTCTCCTATTTAGGTATCCCTATTTAACCCCCAACCTGTCAAACGGGAATAATTTTAAAACATCATCTAGTTCCAGATGTCGTTATAATATATATGTGTACCACATTTCAAGCGAATATTTCAATTTTATTTCATCAACCCCTTTAATAATGGAGTGGGGTTAGTGGGGGGATGTAGAATATTATAAAAAAATTTGAGGCCTTGACTTATAGTATATATACCGAATCTCAAGTTTGTGTACTCTTACCAGCTTGCTTTACTCATTTTGCCTTATTTACCCCTATTTACCCCCAACTTTTCACCGAATATGCTCAAGAAACAATCCAGTTCCAGATCTCGGTATAATACACACGTGTATAAAATTTTAATATCTTAAACCGTTCCAGCGATAACGTGCGGACAAAAAAAGTTACAGACAGACAGACAGACCGATCGACAGATAGACCAACAAACAGAAATTTTTTACGCTCTAATTTAAAATCTCGATGTTTCATGATATTTTAAACGTATTTCAAGAAAAAAAAAACAAATTTAAACCTTTTTTACTGTTACTATACTTCCACATCCACGTAGTGGAAACTGTCGTAGAAGAGAAATTTCATTTTTGAAATTCAATCTGGCTGCATTGCTCACAGATGTTTTTATACATATTATCAATATGGTACCAAGGGGTAGCAAACCGCAAAACAAAGTTTGTCGAGCTTTCTATGTACCAAAAAAATTGTCCAAAATAATGCAATCGTTCAATCTGCAATCCCAATGCTCATGATCTTTTAAAGATTTATCTAAGCGATACGATACGAAAGATCCCAAGATAGACAACAAATTTAACAAAAAATGTTAGGAAAGAATAGGTAATAATGTAAACCAATTCGGCAAATGTTCCAGAATACCTATTTAAGAAATAGTTACATAATAAATGTATATGATGAGGAATACACTGTAATGAGACTAGTCTATGGTAGGTATAATAAAAACAAATACGAAATTTTATAATAAATAGTTATATGGTCAAAAAATCATTTTCGATGTCGAATTTAAAAAAATTGCACTTCATTTGTTGGTCATCTATATACTACGTGGGTTGTAATACTCCAAATTCATTAATTCATTAGGGAATAAATTAGACAGCGCGCGGCATTTATTATTTTATGAGCAGATTTGCATATCTCCGAATTTATTACTTGTGCAAGGAAATTACCAACTAGTAATTCAAATTTATTGCTGCTTTATAGAGACATATTCGTATGCATTGCCCGGAAATCCCCGGATTTTCCGAAACGATAAAGTTGTACACGCGAGACGGTAATAATAGAGTATTTTATGTCGTTTTATTTTTCTACAAATTGTGAAGTTATATATATTGTAATTTCTTTAGCTCTGACTTCACACATGCCTGAATCGTATAAACTATCCCATTTAAACTGTTTGACAATATTATAACGTAAGTTAAACGAATCTAAACGATATTTTGTGCAGTATTCACAACAGGCATGCAGAAATGTTTAGATAGGATTAGCGATACCACACACAGATATAGAAAAACTATTATACAACTAGTCCTAATATTATGGGCCAACCCCTTAAGAGTAGATTTTACTCCAAATAGAAGTACTATAATTAGTGCGGTGGAACATGTGAAAAGTGACCGAACCAAATCATATTTTTTCAAATATCCAGTGAATTATTTGAGGACTATTTCTCAATTCTCAATATTCTCAGTTTTAAGACTGTATTTATTTTGACAATTTCTAAATCTTTTATAAAATATGCTATGTGACTTAACATATTTGTGCAAACTTGCCCATGTTATGATTCCCAAACATTTTTTGTGATTTCCAATGATCATTTATGATACCCAGTGATTCTTATGCTTGACAAATACTACTTTTGTGTGCAAGGAAGAGAATTTTGCGCACAATCGTATAAAAAAACTTTTGTTGTTATTATTGAACAACACACTTAATGATATTGTTCTCAACATCACTTCGATTTGGAGTTACGGAAGACGTTTACATAAATAACAAACCGAAGATGTAAAAACAGCATTTATAGAGAACGAAATGAAATCTGCCGTTATTAACTGGGATAGGAAATTACCCCCATCATTGACAGGAAAAGTAACACTTCCTATGGTCGTCGCTAATGAAGCTATAGGATAGTTATTGTGAATATCTGAGTTGGAACCCAGAACCAAAATGTTGCAAATGATAGCAGTTAATGAAATTGATGATAATACGAAAGACATTTTTCGACACTACAACTAAAAAAGCAGTTTTCAATGAAACCCGAATTCCTGGGAAAAACCTTGAAAGCAATTAGCTTGCTATATCAACACCGCATTATAGATTGAGTCTTAGAGGGGTATTAAGGAAAAATTCGGTGCTATTGGTACTATTTTTGAAAGGTTCCAATAGGAATAGATCCAAAGTAATCAAGGCTAGTTTAAGTCTAGCTTAGAAAACCTAGACCTCAGCGACCACCTAGATAATGCACGCCAAATTTCCCAATTCATCCGGCATACTCCCAAGCACGCAGAAAATCAACCCCGAGATTATTATAGGAAATTTCTTGAATTAGTATTGGCACTGTTAAGACAAGTATCTCTATGATCTTTTCTATGAATATTTGTGTCATTGACAAAAGCGATTTATATTTTAAAATTGTCTTGCCTCGGATGGAATTTCAACTTGTAACTTCAAAACGCAAAAACCTTTCAGATATTTGTAGTTTCATCACTAAAATTTACCTAAAAGATTGGCTTCTCTCTCAAATATTTGTGTTTTTTTCATAAAACATAAATCTACCCACTTGGATTTGTTACGAGCAACGGTCAACAAGTTTAAAAATCACTGATGGTACTTTACTCCAGAGGCAGCTGCCTTATTTTTCTTGATCAGTTGATATCTGATAACTAAATTTTTACAAGACAGTAACTTAAATTTTATGCCTAAGTTTCATTTAGATAAAAGTGATAGTCGTTTATTTAGCACTTTGCTATACATGTTCACAATGATGGGAAATAACAAAGAAGAGTACTACAATATGTATAACATGTTCAGTATTCATCTAATATTAACAATAAGCGATTCCACTATTAACTAACTAACTAGACTAATAAATGAATAAATAAATATATAAATATTAACATGTGAAACAGAACATTAATTTATAAATATTCCTAACTATTGTTAGCTATGCTACGAGTCTGCTTAGCTTCCCTAGTAGGGCTGTTGTAAGTATGTAAACCTCTGAAGAAAATTGACATTTGCGCAGCAGTTGTGTTTACTCGTTGCAGAACAAAATAAATTGTACCTCTGGTGTTATATAGTTGTGAAAATCTACAAAAGTTTGTACATTTTCTTGCAGTTAAAGAGGTAATATATGCAATTTAATTTTATATATAAAAACCAGTACATTGAACTCCACATGCTTAAACACATTGATCCATCCTAATGTCATTTACTCTAGTGTACAGTGAGCACGTAAAGGTTGGAATAAATTCATTAAAATAGTTACAAAACAAGTGACAAAAATTCGCTCAGACCCGTCGATTTTTCAATACATTTCTTAATCTGTTTATTTAAAAAAAAAAGTTCTGCAAATATTTTTTTTAAGTTATGACGTCATCGCCATTTTTTTTTTTAAATGGCAACCCCCATTTTTTAAAATCTCATTTGAAAGAGCACATTTTTCTGCATACAGTACGTTAAATTCTAGGGAGAATTGCATGACAAAATTATCGAGAAAAAATCTTAACTACTTATAACAATGTAATAAAACATAAATACAAGAATTTAAGAATACAGCAAAAAATAATTAGATTAAATGTTCACTTGCGCGCCATTTGCTTCTTGACAATCTCCAAGTCGAAACTGAAATTCTCGCAAAACGTTAATAATTGTTTCGGGTCCAATTCTTCCAATTTCGTAAGTAATTCTGTCCTCAATATTGTTCGGTCTATTAAAATAAACTTTGGATCTAAGGTAACCCCATAAAAAATAATCCAATGGGGTTAGGTCCGGAGATCTAGCTGGCCATTCTATTGATCCGCGTCTACCAATCCATCTGCGTGGGAAAATTTACATTTGAATAATTACGCACTATTACCGAATAATGTGGCGGTGCGCCATCCTGTTGAAACCATATGGAGTTTTCCGGTACATTAGGTTTTTCACCATTTGGATATAGTGCGACAAGTTCTGGAATTATGTTTTGTTGAAGCAGCTCCAAATTTCGCCATCTAATGAACCTTAAATAAAAAATGGACCCAATATTGTAGTCCCAACAATTCCTGCCCACACGTTAACTTTCTGTGGAAACTGAGTATGGCCCTCCACCATCCAGTGTGGATTTTTACGTGACCAATATCGAAAATTTTGCCTATTCACAGTGCCATTTAAACAGAAGGTGGCCTCGTCAGAGAAAAGTACTCGACTTAAGAAATGTGGATTGATATCACATCGTTCCATCATGGTTTCGCAAAAATCTACTCTGCGGTCGAAATCATCTTCGTTAAGCTCTTGAACTAAATTCACTTTATATGGGTGCCATTTATTCTTCTTCAAATATTTTAAAACAGTCGGCTGACTAATTGACTGTTCTGCAGCGACTTCGCGACTTGGTTCGTGAGGATTCTCCTCCATTGTCAGTAAAACATCTAACTGTTTATTTTCTGAAATTGTAGGACGACCTTTCGTGAAATTATCTCTTACATGATCACAATCTCGGAACTTCTTTTCTATGTTGCTAACAGTTGATTGTGTAATAGGACGATTAGGGTATTTACCATTAAATAATTCGCAAACTATAGTTTGTGTTTGGGACTTGTCTCCATAGCCAATCATTATCAAAATTTCAATTCGTTCTGTCTCACTTAAACGTTGCGTTATCAGCACTTTCAATGCGATATCACAAGTAAATACTAATGAATGGGCTTACCCCTATCAGCGTGGTGAGGCTAATATAATTTAGTGAACTGTATTTAGGTATAATAAAAAAAAAAGAATGTGTCGGAAATTTACACAGTAGATTTGATGGATTCTCCGTCGTCGATGTCGGCCGAGACAATAGGAGGGACAAAGGGGGGCCAAAAGGAAAAGGAACGAATCTCCGACACACACAATTAACGTAACAATTATTAAATCAATTTAAGAAAGGACAATTATAATTCACTTATCACTGATAAATAACTATAGCGTTCTGCGGCGTAAGTGACTATTGTCGTACTATCATACTACTGTCTCTATGCGGGTCGCGCTCGACCCACACGGCGTTAATAAAACTAGCTAAAAAAAACTTAGTATTACCATAAAGAATTCAAAACATATATTTTTATAGGTGTAATACTACAAGACGCGTAACTAACTAATGTGTTAGAGCCAGGTCCGCGTTGCTAAGTAAATGTAAAAAAGCGTAAACACAAAAAAAGTAAGTTGTAAAAAGGTTCGACGATAAGTAATGAACGTGTTCTATTAATGTCAAATGTTATTTCTCGATAATTTCGTCATGCAATACTCCCTAGAATTTAACGTACTGTATGCAGAAAAATGTGCTCTTTCAAATGACATTTTAAAAAATGGGGGTTGCCATTTAAAAAAAAATGGCGATGACGTACGTCATAACTTTTAAAAAAATATTTGCAGCACTTTTTTTAATAAACAAATTGAGAAATGTATTTAAAAATCGACGGGTCTGAGCGAATTGTTGCCACTTGTTTTGTAACTATTTTAATAAATTTATTCCAACCTTTACGTGCTCACTGTATATACTACACAACTTAGTATAACTCTCATAGTCCTATTCTGCAAGTTCTGTAACCGATCCATGTCGCCTTGGTTTGCAAGATACAGAACAGTACTACAATAATTAATGTGTGGTAATATAATAGTATTGTATACCAATTTTCTACTTTCTATAGATAAATACCAACTAACTCTAAAATAGTAAATTCTAGAAGTAGACCCCATGATATGGAGAAAAGCGAAAGTTGTTTAAAATGCTTTGATTTTATAAATTGGAATACGCTTCCATAATACAATAAACAAAACGTTGAAAGAATGTATAGAAATAATCATTTCTATAAATACGTTTGGTATGTTAATTACGATTTACCCAGTAACGCCTCAACGCAATTTATTAAACATGTGTCAAATTGTTTAGCATCTCCCTGTAGAAACTTTTCGATAGTGTTTTTATATAAATCCTTTAACAATTATACATTTATTTTAAATTTACCAGAGTCGCCTCTGTATTTGCAGTTAAATATCCTATATGTCGTCACGGATATTAAGTGCTTAAGCCACTTAATATCTATGACAAAAATATAATTAAGGCCGTAAATAAACGTACTCTAATTAATTAGCAAATTAAATATAATTTATCATTCACACACAATTACTGAACCAATGTAATAAATCAAACACTTGAAAAAGAATTGTATAATAGATCATAATTTACTCCACGGTTTGCATATAATAAATGTTACTGAACTTCTTTCGTTCTAGCTGTAAAATGATTTCGCGTTTCAAAGTAATATTAAGTGACAAGCATGCTGGTACATCATCCCAAGTGATAGTTAAGAGGTCTATAATTCTCTCCTCTTTTCACATTATAAATTGAATTATCTCGATGGAGTCGTTTAAAGCAGTTATTTTTAAGGAAGTTCAAAGATAATTGGATTTTATAGACCTATACGTAGCAAGCGATGGCAAATTTATTGCGAATTGAAATGAAATTAATATGGAAATTTATTTATTTATTGAAATTCCTTTAAAATATGTTGTTATAAATAATGTTAGTGAAATAGCTGTCGTATATTCTTCTCATCTATATAATGGGTTGAAAAAACGTGGCAAAAAAACCTTCGATTCGGCTAGTTAGGGAAGTGTCGAGGAGGGGCAGAGCTGGCATTAGTTTTTCCTGAACACTGACAATTAACTTGTACGGAACGAAGCCGATTCTGTACTACGCTAGCATGTGCCTGTTTGTACACAAGGCCATATATCACACTACGTGAGACGAGAGAGGGGGAGACCTGCGCAATACTATTGAAAATGACTTGCAGTAGAAATATAACATAAAATTCATCACGTATTTAAAGCTATAAAGGTAATATACAATGTAATTATTATTTTTTTAACAATAATATGGCCATTATGTAATATTTCACAGCGAAACTAATGGGCTAACACACTTTTCATATTTCAAATTACATATGGTTGTAGTTTTTTCGACCCACTATATAAATGAGAAGAACTATAACTATAGCACCTGATAGTGTGCTTCATGCTAAGTACAAACGTTTATTATAACAATCAACCACTCTCCAGAATAATAATTCTGAAGGTGACTGAAACCTTCGGTGTGATCTCTGAACCTCAGAAGTAGTTTCCACAAACTTCGAAGCACTTAACAAAAAAAAACTCGAACACTCGATGTGCGTTTCGCCAAACATGTTGGCATTATCAGGCAATTATTAAAACTCAGGCATCTCTTAATAATGTTAACGTGAATGGAAAATTCGTATGTAGAATCAGAACTAATTATATTACACAGACTAAAGGAAACTAAATTCTTGTTCGAATTAAGAGGTATATTTTATATTACTTCATACCTTTTATTAAATTTTTTTATTTGTTTATTTTGGCACCGACCAAAAAATTGGTATTAGATGTAGTGTTCAATTAAGCGAACGACAGTGTTTCATTTCTTAATTTTAGTGCCCATGTTTTAAAGGCTGTTCAGTTTTTTGAAAAAAGATTATTCACCCTTTCCAGGCTTAAATTTCATGTAAATCTACAAAAGTTATGTAATTATGGTAGCTTTATTGAATTAACAATTTTGAATCTCTAATTTTTAATATCAGATTCAGTATCGGCTACTCCGAATTTACCTAACCCTTTACCTCCAATCTGCAACTTGCACCTAAGTTGTACAATTTCTACATATCAAACTTTCCCACATTCCCAAATATCAAACTTGCGAAGTACGCTGATGACACGGCTGGATACGCACAAGCGACCAACATGCTCCCCAAAGCTCACGTAGCTCGTTCCACGGCAAGTAGAAGATTCGAGTAAATGTGGAGAAGCCGGAAGCAATGGTCTATACGCACAACTTAATTAGAAACAAGCTAAAAAAACTACATTTTGATATGCTTTTTATCCCTGTTGGGATGATTCAGTACATTTTCAGCAGATGACTTATTTTTCTTTTTTTTTTTCTTTTTTCATTGACTAAAGTAAAGGCTAACTACATTTAAAAACCCAGAAAGGGCATCGGTTCTATTTTTATTTAGTAAATGAAAATCGGTCACATATTTCTAGAGAAAAAATTTTCTCCGGTATGATCTTCATTTTTTTTTTGGTTTGGACACCTATAGATAATTTCGTGTATAACTAAAATAGAGAGAGAAGGCACGATATCAAAATCTGTTTCATAGTAAAACCTGTTTTGTTTTGCATTCACACGTTTCTTTTACAAAGGGTACAAGGGTACTTCGCGCTACCCCAAAAGTTTAACACCATTACTTAACCAAATTAGGAAATGAATGATTAAATTTTAAATATAACATTACATTATTTTTTTTGCACCTATATCTCACGGAGAATTTATCAATTTGTATAATTTTTTAAAATAATTCTGTGGAATGTATCTTCGTAAATAACTCATTTATTTTTAATTTTTCGAAAAAACTATTTTAGATTTTTTGTCCAAAAAGGCCCATGCCTTATACTGGTTATAGAGATTGATCGACGGAATACTTAATTTTCGATTTCTACTAGGAGACTGTTCGGTATTTGTAGAATTTATCAACAAAATAAATCGATTTTTCAGGATTTGTAGATTCGCTTTTGTTTTGTCAAATTTCTCACAAACGTCATCTAATAGACCTAATCGAGCCCTACAATCGCCATTATTTAAAATCAAAACCGGATCTTCGGTTCGGAAATTATTAATTTCTTTGGAAAATCATACTCGGCTCTGGATTCGGGCCGCCAGCAATAGGCGTCATTTGTGGCCGTCTGCCTTTGATCTCACCAAGTCTCATCGAAATCGATCAATATCCTGGACAGTTATCGTGCTTCCTAGCCCGATTTCGAAAAAAACCAGTTTTTGCAAAAAAAATCAATTTTCATTTGTTTTTCAACAGTCTCTGGTATACTTACTTGTAGAGCGTTGCCAGCGGCACCATTTCTTTTTTGAAATATCTCGATCCGACTGCCCGTTACCGAGTTATTCAATTTTTACCGAAAAATTCAAAATGTCTATATCGGGCACTTCCGGTCTTCGTCGAACGGAGCTGAGCTTCCGGCGTTAAAGTTTTCTAAAGGCCTCCTATTAAGCACCCAAGTTTCATCGAAATCCGAAAACTTATTAGGGAAGCTGGGCGTGACAGACAGTCAAACAGACCGACCGACAGACCGACTGACCGATGGATGGAATTTTCTAAATTGGCTCTCGAGTCGACAGATATGACTTTCATTTCGATCCGACGTTTTTTCGGGTTTCGATAGTCCACCGGAAAAATGCAAAACCTATACGACATTTTTTTTCAAAATGAGTAACAAGATTATTACACCTATGTCCATCAGGGGCAATCAAATTCCAACCAGGGAGTGCGTGATGTACTTAAAGGTTCACTTTCACAAAAGACTTACGTTCTCCAAACATTAACTGTACGGGCAGTCTATTGTATTTCCAGGAGTCTGTACCCGCTGATGGCCAAGAATAGCAGATTTCGCAGAGAGAACAAAAAAATAATTTACAATAAGGCCGCCCTTCACATATCCAGCGCCATTGTAGTGTAGCTCATCGGTAAAGACAATTAAAAAGTTTAGAGTTATGGGCCGCATATCAAATTCAGCTAGATATACTTTGCTCAGATATCTCTATGAACTCTGCAACGATATGACACCACTAGCGGACTACATCAGGACTATCTCTGAGGCATACTATTCTTTTAAACTCGGTGGCAGTCCGCTAATCAACAACATCACGCGCATCGGAGAGTATAGTGCACCATTTAGGATAAAGCATAAATTATCATGTCAAGCCTTGCCTATCTTTTCGGAATTGGGATATGTGAAGTACAATATACTAACTACCTATGCGCACAGATATCGGTAACCATTGTTAAAAAAATCCTTCATATCCACCCACCATACCAAATATTTCCAGAGAGAAAAAATTTTCGTAGTTATATACTTTCTTCGATTGCCGACTGGCAGACGTCATCGAATTTGCACACCATTTTCCTAACTATAGGTATGATAAATTTCTTGAAGATAAATGACTTCTTTAGCGAGTTTGTCTGCAGTCTTCTAACAATCTCAACGCATCTCTTAGTGGATTTCCATTCTTATGAGGAACTGCTAACTTTTATTATCGAAAACATCATTTCATTTATTAGAATTACTTTCCGTTCCCAAAATCTCATTTTCGGTTTTTCAAAATTTTAACACAAAGGAAATCTAGAAGTGTTTTTTTTATAATATAAAAAGCACATGTCTGATCTTCTTGTCAACAGACCTTCTCAATACTATATTTTTATTGAATGAAAGTTACATTGTTTTGCAAGTATAAAATTGTAAATTACGTTGAATGTTGAAAGTTCTTTCTCCACAAGATAAGTTGATTTAAAAATCCTAAAAGAAAATACAATATTAGAAATGCGGAAAAGTAATAAATACATCAATTTATTTCAAAAAATTGTTTTTCTTATACTTAATTTTATACCGAAGTTTTAACTTTGATCCTCATCCGTCCGCAGTTCTATTGCCATGTGCTTTATTTATAACTAATCTAATTTTACTGAAAGTTTTAGATCTCGTTACAGAAAGATTTATTACTTTGTCGACCGAAACAATTTATATGTTTCTAAAAAAACACTTTTTGAGATTAATAAATATAAATAATTATTTGTTTTATCCGGTAACAGCCAACGGAAACATTATTGGAACAAGAATGCTAATATTACTATTAGCATTGAAGAGAATTAACGTAAGATATTCTCATTCATGTACCTAGTTCATGACTGTCATCTCTTTAAGCAACACAATATCTTTCGCGCCTATTACTATTGTATTGTTAGAGAACAATGAGCTGTGATTGATTATTAGTAAATAAGTCGAAGGAATAAATAATTCATCAGCTAATGTTTTCAGTGTACCAAACAGAATTTAGAGCATGTAGCAACACCTTGATAGAGAAGATTTTAACCCATTCGAGAGGTGTCGTGTGATATTTTTGATCATATTATGGCGTTATTATATCTTAGATACTAGTCCAGTAGATACCATTAAAGTTAATAAAATAAAAAAAACTTTAACGAATTAAAAAGAGTGGTTTATTTTTTGTTTTATGACTTACTTCCACAATATCCATTTTGTTCTTCTTGTTCTTCTTCTTTGCTGCCTATCTATGGGTGTTAGCTATCACATTTAGATTGCTGTGTATTTGCAATAATGAATTGGTTGCGGATTTTTGTCGTATGGTCAAAAATTCTTATAGTTCTTACACATGTACAACTTGCGTCAATTCTCAACCAAGGCATCTGGTTATTTTCAATACCATACGTATTCCAAACGTTACATTCTTGTTGATTGATTGATTTATTGGTTTATTGATTGAGTGATTGGTTGGTTGGTTGGTTGGTTGATAGCACGCGGTAGGTATTGCTGCCACTACGTATGTCAAATTGGACATGGGACATGCTTCTTGTCAGCAGCGAGAGTCACATGACCCATGGTGTAGGAATATAAGATGGGAAGTGTAGGTGTTTGTGGGATGATTCTTTTAATTTTCTATGTTTCTTTTAAGTTTCCATCTATCATCATTCTTCTACTCTCTTGAATGATCTGCCTGAATAGTCGTCCTACCTGCTTGAATCCAGATGTGGTTTCATGTTTCCTAGAAACTTGTGTTTTTGTTTCCACGTCCTGTATTAGTGTGTCACTTTTGTTTATTTGCCAAGACGTATATTAGCTTGCTGTAAGAAGCTTTTATTTATTAGCCGTTCCACAAATAAATAGCTATTTACAGTGGAAATGCTAGAAAGAGCCCTGAGAGAAAATTTGAGACACTCTGTATATTGATCTGCTAATATAAAGTAAAAAATAAAAACGTAAACTCTGCAGAAATAAAAAAAAGATGTAGGAGAATATTTGGGACGATCTGTATATTAAGCAGACTTTAATTATTTTGACTTGAGAAATATTTTTGTATTAGTAAATAAGTTTAATCTATGGATCACGTAACACTTGCCAGTTGAAACTTTCCTGTTGTGGCATATTTATGTATACGCAAAAATTTAAAAAATAATGAAAATGTATCTTTTCCTTCTGCCATCGCCGTTTGTTGATCGCTAGTTTGTTTTCTTGAGCTGATTTATACTTTCCAAATCCATTCCACTTTGGGTCCACTTGATAGTTTAATACCTACCTACTTCACTTCATGTATCTGTCACTGGTCAGTGCCTGTTTGTTGCACGTGTTAACTTTTCTTAGGTACATACTATTAAAAGAGCACTTTACCAGTAATTTTCCGGTATTGCTTCGATATGAGCTTTGTTCTTCTAACATGACACCTCAGTTTACGCAGAATGTTTTGACCTGATAACTCAAATTCCTCCAATGACGTCATACATTTTGGTATAGTGACAAAATGTAGCATTTACAAAACTAAAATCGACCTGTTCGAGGATCTTTTTGACAAATGACGCATGCCAAAGATATGAATTTTGTGCGTTTCTTTAGATTCACACCGTATTAGAAGCAGAAATGAAAAAATCATAAGACAATTCAATTCAATTTAATTTACATTCGGCATTACAAGATTTTTTTATTTTCATTATTACTACACCTTTTTTACGTTACAAATATTGATTAACCCTTGTATTAATCACATGTTACAGCTATTCAATTTTTTATATATAGGAGCGGCGATTCTCTAATATATTCCAAATAAAGAATATTTTTTATTAAGTCCATTCCTTTTTCGGACAATGTTTAACATGTTAATTAATCAACTATGACTCTTTATTTTACAATGTACATATCTGCCGGATATTACATTAAGAATAATTTTTTATATCAATACACAAGTCTAAGGTCACTATTTATAAAATGCTAACCTACAAAAGGTCTTTTGAAAAGTATGTAAATAAGTTAACAGAGTGGTGTGAGATGATTTTTTTTATGTATACCCAAAAATTATTAAATGAAATTCGTTTACCTACTACGTTGGTATTAAAATACTTCACATCATGGATGCGTTTTCGCTACATGGATAAAATTAGTTAGGCTCTAATACTAGTTGTTTTTAGACAACAAACGATGTTGTACAATGTATACAATTTAAAGAAACAAATTAGGAAATCAATACTTTATTACAGATCCAATATTGATGTATTATTTATAATAACAATTTAAATGAAATATGTACTACCGAACTCAAACTGCACTTGCACTTGCAACCATAAATCGCATTGTTCCATATTAATTCTTACCGCTATGCCAGAGGCATTACCATGTTAATCAGGATACGTGCTAATTGAAAAAAAGTGGTTTATCACTTACATGTCGACAGAATGCGTGCGATATATGTTCATGACAAATTATTGATTTATTTTGGGCGACATCGAATTGTAGCTTTTTTTAAGATGAATTCTTGAATTTGTACATTGAAATACTTACCTAACATGCTCACGTACCTTATGTACTGAAAGATAATGTTTAAAACTTCCTTTTTATAAGTTATTATACAATGACATAAATACACAATCATATATCTTTCTTCATACTAAATTAAAAAGAATAATTAGATACAAGGTCACGAAACAAACTTAACAGAACAGTATCTACATCTAAATAGGAAAAAAGTTCATATGACAAAAAGGCCACTTAGATTTTTTTAGATGGAATGCACTGTCTAGGAGTTATTTCACATTTATTTATTCACCTCTGGACTAATACGTAGGTACATATCATAATTGGTGCATTTACTTGCTTTTGAAGATCAATAATTGAGATCTTTAGTACGAAGTTATTGTTGTAGAATCAATATATGTTGTTCTTTTATTAAAACCCAGTGACACGTACTGGTGTTGGTTACTTAATAGAGTAAGATTAGGTTTTATAACATGCAAAATTAATAGTGTTAAAATTTGGTAAAAATATTAAGAAATACACCAGAATCATAATAAAGAAAAGTTCCCACCCCTAACGTGTTTGCATCATTCCTTAAAGTTGCGGAAGCTACCCCCATAGTCGATTTGCGTCATCTATCTGCTGAACCGCTCACTTTTTGGCAAAAAGAGATTTATGTAAAACTGTTCTCAATAAAATTTTCTATAAAAAAGTACTCTAACATTTTTACGCTTAATACATACCCACTCAAAGTTTGATTACATTTAACTCAGAAACTATTGGCTTTACAGATAATTCAAAATTACTCAATCTATAGAACGGGAAATGTGATATAGAATTCACATATTACAGTTTTCTTCCTTAAATGTTTTGCTCGATTTATAATATTTCTGAGAAAAACATGAACCTTTAACCCATTTCCACACCACCCTAGAGGTAGAATTCTTCGTGAATTCTTTTAAGTGGTTTCCTCAGTCTAATCCACGTAAATTAAATCTGGTGTATTGAACATCGTGGAATGACGTCAGCGTCGGCATCATCGTCGTCTTCGGTAGTATGTACACGTTCAATATTCAGGCAGGTCTGACCATGACAGTGACAGCAGTCGCTCAGAACTGAGATGTAACTGGCTTTTTTCCACCACTTTGTAGAATTTTTCTTCCACGTTTCAGTTTGGAAAAAGATGCGATATGTGTGCTGACGTGCAGATGCATAAATCGGCGGTAGTTGTGACAACAATACGGCATTCTCCGCTTTACCAACAAGTTTGTTGAATAGCAGGAAACTGTAGCAATCGGTACTTCTTTCTGTGGGAGAAGATTGGTATAAGGAGAGAATTAATCGCTATTCTGCGTTTGCAATGTCCTCATGCATGTTGTTTCTTGATTATTGATTATCACATCTTGTAAATCCTATCACTTGTTAATCAAATTGATTATCTGGGCCTTTCCCTTGGAACAAATGCTGACATAGTGTCACAACTGCTAATAACGTAGACAAATAGCATCGTTTGATTCGTTAACAGTGTTGGCGACTGTAAATCACAGGAACTGTAAAGTTATTTATTAGTGTTGCAATATTGTTCTTTTCAAAATTTGATGACCCTATCACAACGAGAAGGAGCAATGAGAAAACCTAATAGATCGATATCTTGTCTCATAATGATAAGCTGTTTAGCAGTGATAACATTTCTCCACAGCAGTTTGTGCGAATAACAAGTTGACATCATCCACGGCAAGAGTGACTTCAATTTTGGTACTCTCAAATTTTTTCAGTATTTATGAAATCAAACGCAACGAGGTTGCTCTGGATTCCAAAGATAGCTTTCATCAGAAATAATTTCGGGTGATGTATATTGCATTGCTTGTCACAGGTTATTTGCGAGAGTATTCTGGATTTCACTATTTTATTGCCGTACTCTGCCATTTGTAAAAGAATTCGTAGGAATCGCTTAAAAAGCTGATGAAAACACGGTATTAATATTTCAGAAATTAGGAAAAGTTGAAGAAACGAAAGATGATATAGCCAGTATGATATAGCTTAAATTGTTTCTCAGCTGTATCTTCTTAACATCATAACAGCTGATATAGGGAAAATAAGACGTTTTTTCTTCAAAGAAGAAAAATCAATTACGGTCTTCCTACCACAGAGACTGGGAAACCTAGGGCCCATTTCTAGTACCTGTATGAATTGGAGCCGAGGTACAGAATCGCATCCCATTCACAACATACTTAACATAAACATATCATAAACATAAACACATAGTAGACTTGGTATTACAGATGGAAAACAAGCTAACCATTATACTATTTGCCTATTTACTGCACTTTTTATATAATTGTTTCACATTCTACAGGATACTCTTCGCAGTTTATTTGATAAATAATATTAGTTCTAGACATTTTTAATTTAATTACAAAACATTTTTTTTATTTAAAAAATATATAACTTCTTTATTTATTGACCGATGTTGTTCAAAATAGAGTTCTTCCTCTAGCTAACACTAACTTACTGTCCAATGTTCAATACAATCGATCTTTTAGTTCTTAAGTTATCGTGTTGACCAGAAACGTGACAGACGGACAGACAGATGGACAGACAGACGGACGGACGGAAATTTTGAGAGTTGTTCATAATTCGATCACTACATTTTTTTTGTCTACGAGCAATATTACCGGTTTTAGAAATGAGCCGATCGAATGCAATATATTCTTCGTTTTGTATTTGCGAAGAGTGTAATAACAGAGACGCTATTACAATGATCTGAATTTGTGGTAGATTCCTTGTAAAACATCTTGAAAATAATTATTCTTGAATTAGGAAAAACTGTCTTAAAATGTTTCAAGTTTATACATTAAATTTATAGATTTCTTGGTTCTGCTTATTAGGTCTTTACCAAGAATGTTACATATGAATAGGCATTCATTATGTCATGCTCTTGATAAAGGCCTAACAAGCCTAATCATTAAAAGAATAATAATTATTAAAAATGTTACAGTTGTTTGCTTATGCCTTGTTCTAAACAAACTAGAATTTAGGCATTGTTCAATTATTCACACAGTCAAATAAATATAGGGGCAACAATGAGAGAAATGCTGGAACATTAAAAATCAGATTATGGTAGAAGAAGAAGACCATTTTGACTGAAATATTAATTTTTTCATTCATTATTATATTTTAATTTTTTCTGTAATTTTGATTTATTCATTTTTGTTTTTGACTTGTTTTTATTTGAAAATAGCAATTTAATTTTTATTTATTTGCTTTCATTTTCAAAAAATTTGAAAAATAAATTACGTTCCTCATGAGCTACACACAGTAAACTAATATATACGACATAATCATTGACAGTAGGATTTATTAATTCCAAAAATCACTAGGTAATCAGCATCGACTCCAGAATGTCTAACAACAGTTTTAGTGTTGATATTACACCTACAAGAGTAAGTATATTACATACCGAGGTGGAAAGAGTTTCATTGTTGTCGAGAGATAAGATAGTTGACCGAGGCGCGAAGCGGCGAGGTCAACTAATTCTCTAGACAGCAATGAAACTTTTCACCAAGGTTTGTATAATATTTTATTCACTTTCTTAATGAACAAAGAACCAATAAACCGTTTAAAATTCTGACAAATGTCAAAGTGACGTCGCGTTGTTTTTAATATACACAGGTAAGAAAGTGGCCAATTTTCAACCTGCAATATAACTTTCCAACCCGAATGAAGTTGAAATGTCATAATTTTGACATGGAAGACAATTTGATTATTTCTGTATAATTGTGAATAAAATAAAATAAAACGTATCCCAAACTTGCTTCGTCATGGAGCAAACGAGATGACACAAACGCTCACAGTTATACGTAACAAAATGTCACTTTTCTCCGACGACTATATGCAAAATAATTCTGGCGTTAGGACATAGTCACGTAGAAGACCGGAAGCGCACGCTTGTTGTTTGTGCCTACCATTGCTTGTTTCCTACGCTTGCTGACGCTTATAGTGGTCACGTAGAAAGCTGTAAAACAGCTTTAGTTTAATTCAAACTTTTATAGTAAAAGATGTCTTCAAGTGAGGATGAAATGTTTTTGTTATAAAATACTAGTTACGCCACAGATAACGGGATGCCGTCACACGTACCATACATCAAAGAGAGATCAACTAGTATAATTCATAGATCACAAAACTTTTGGTAAGACTTTGTAAATAAGAAGAAGAATACTAGACTGATATCCCTCCAACATTTTTCGACGTAAACTCTATTTGCATGTTCTTTCACTGTTTTGTCTCTTATAGCTCGACTTTCATATACATAAGTTATTAACTACTCACATTTAGTTGTGGTCATATTATCGATATAAATTACTAAAATACTCCAGATTAAAGAAAAATAAACAATTTAAAATCAGTACTAGCGTACTGAAAGCTGAAATAAATGCCTTACACATTCTTGTTCGCTTATAGGCACTGGCTCCAAGTGCCGATAAGTTTGGACCGGCTCCTTCTGTGTAAAAGCACCATAGTATTAATTCTCGTTTATTGCCGATTATCAGCGCTGATTCACCAGCTCCGGCAACCAGCATTCTACGTGTTTGTATCCTAAAGTTTGATTAGAGAAGGTCGGTACTGAAATAAATGATGAAACCTTAACGAATGACATGATTGATTATTATCATTGGCCTTTGACGTCATATTTGCGGTCAATATTTCCAATTTTCCTCAAAAAGTTTTTATTATAGTTAGCTTGGCGCGATTTGTTTTATCTGAAAACTTCGGCTGTGGTATCCCAAAGTTTATTTTAGGTCTTATTTTTTATGTCGAAGTGACCATCGATACTTTATGAGAAATATAATAAATTAGAAGCTGATGGAAGTAAAGTATTCTACAAATGCTAAAAGTTTTATATTCACAGTTTATTCAAAATGTTTATTACCTCTTGTTAAGTACAATTTCATAATCCACCTTACTTTATTTTATGATCTGCTCAATGTTCTAAATCACCTTTCATAAGAGAAGTAATACCTATTTTAATATGTGATTAAAACTTGAACACTTTTTTCTGAAAATTGCACGTTGTTTTATTCCCTATTCGACTGTGTAATTGCGTACATAAGTTAGTTTTCGATTCAATAGTCTGTGTAAATAATTATTATTAATCGCTAAGTCGTTAATCGTTAGTAATCGTTAAAATAAAACACCAGGTTCGTAAAAAACTTTGTATATTGAATAACTTAACAACTGATGTATATAAAAATGGTAATAAGAAGTAAGTGAATGTTTAACGAAAGTAATAAACGTTTATTTTTAACAGTCTGTATGTCGAAGTCTGTCGACTATATCAGGATTTTGGTTAAGAAGACGATGTGATTATAGAAAACGTGCCCCTGTAGCACATAGTAGGGAATCTAAGACATCCAATTCAGCAAGGGGGGGTCAACTGTGACATATACAAAAACCAAAAACGGATTCCCATGTAAAATTTCATGATGGATACGAATTTTGAGTTCACCCCTTCATCCAGAATTGCCAAATGGGAAAAAAATGCAATTATGGGCAAATTTCTAAAAACTACGGGAAACATTTATTTTTTCGTTTCTCAGTCAATACCTCGTTAACTGTTCGAGATATCTGTTTCAAATTTTGACACCAATATCTTTGGAGATTGGCCTCACTTACAGTTTTCGTGAAACTTTTTTCGGCAACGTCGTTTTTTGGCAAAAAAAATAAAAATCTTCGCTTAACGCACAAAAACACCAAAATGCATTGCAAAATATAACATGCTAGAAACTTTTTTATTACTAAAGATACGTGGGCATATGATCGAGAGAAAATAAAGCTTATGAATTATAGAAACTTTTTTACTTGAAGAATTTTTTTCTAGAATGCTTAGTTTGGCTGTTATGACTGTTGTAAATAAATAGTAGTGTAACGACTTATATATTGCGCGTTCTCCTCGGCCGGCGCGAGCGCTCTCTACTAGTCACTCGCAACCGTACAGTCATATCAGAGATACGTAGGTATTTTATTATTTAGTTCACGTATGTTTTATTTTAAAAATGGTACCAGTGGAAGTTTGTCAGTTACCAGTAGAACCGAAAAATACTGTTTTTATTATTGACATCATGTCTTTAATTCAAAGGCATCAAAGCTATGGCTGTTCAACTTTCAAAGAACTCTTTGAAAAGTCTTTGAAATTAGTTATAAACATGGGACCAAAAGGGTGTAACTTACCGACGGACCAAAGTAAGAAGAGTGTACTGTCTGTATAAGGTAAACGATGGGGTAGATATACCGAATTGGAAAAATATTATTTCTCATTTTGATAATAAACGAGAACTCTTGAACTTTTTTGCTTGCAAGTTTGAGGAAAGTTATTTCAGAATAGACCAAAACGTTCAGATTGTTATTGCAGGTATGTTTTTAGAAAATAGCAAAACTATTTTATGCGATCAAAATAATGTGAAAATCATGAAATCCCTACATTTTTCCGATCATGAAGAAGCAGGTACCAGACTTTTTGCTCTCTTGTCATTTTTTAGAAATGAATGTAATAGAACAGTCATATATACTGTGGACACTGATATTTTTGTTCTTTCATTGTATTATGCTACTATACTAAACACTGAAATATGGCTTCAACGGCAAAAATCTTTTATTTTTTGTCATGATGTGATTACCCAAATATCTAGTACATTTGATTTCGACAAAAGAAATCTGACCAACATTTTACTAGCTGTTTACTGCCCCTCTAGAAATGATACTGTTAGTTATCCCTTTAAGAAAGGCAAAAAGACAGTAGTAAAAATATTACGTGAAAGGTTAAATATGTTAGAAGAATTAACACCTTTTTGGCGCAGCGAACCGAGATAGAACTTACAAACTAACTGATAGTGTATTAGATTCCTGTAGGTTATTTTTTAAGGTTCTTTATGGCAGACCTTTATTTAGAGGAAATTTGGATGAGCTACGAGCACATTTATTCACTTCATATGAAACAGATATGAGGTATTGTTTTAATTATTTTATATAGACACTATACCGATAATGATGAGTAAACCACAAAACCCAGAGAATATACACTTAAATTCATATTGCAAATGTAAAATGTACACATGTACCAGTCGCTGTCGATGTCTAAGTGCAAAAGTAAAATGTGGTAAAAGTTGTTTGTGCGAAGGCAAATGTTCCTCACTTTTAAATTAAACTAATTATAAAAATTAAACAGTTTTCTTTATTTACATAAAATACAAACATTTTTAATCGGACTGACACAATATAAATATGGTTCATTAAATCGCAGACCCTAAGCCTTTTTCTTACTAATGTGGAAGCTTTTATCTTATAATAGATACACAATCGTTAGCAGAGCACGCAATGAAGTGTACACACCGAGCTAGACCAATTTGACCGGGCCGGGCCAACATGTGCGCCAACGCTGAACCAATACAATCTCCTTTTTTTCGCTATTAAGCCAAAGTATAAAAACATATTCAAATGCAAAAACTTCTTTGGTCTTTTATCATCATTTTATGTCGATTAACTACACCTCTATCTCTACTTATAAAAAAGTTTCTCACATACTATATTTTGCAATACATTTTTGAACTTTTGTGCGACATGTAGGACTATAGTTGTTTTTTATAAAAAAAATATATTGACACAATAATTTTGCTCTATTCAGAGCCCAAGAATAAAGTTAAAAGATTATTCTCCTAAGATTTCAGATCGATACTTTTACCAGTAAATGAGATATCGAGTGGGGAATGAGAATACTAATGTTTATTGTGTTTTTCTTACTTTTGGAAATAAACAACTTTTTCTCTAATTTCGCAATTCCGAATTTAGTGGTGAACTCGTAATTCGAATTCGGCAGAAAATTTTACATAGAAAACTGTTTTTACTTATTGTATACATATGAGTTGACCCCCCCACCTTTAAAACGCATCGTACGGCAAGCTAGATTCCCTACTAACAAGATATTGGGTGAATATTGGTACAATGTGTTACCTATATTGTATATTGGGCCAATATATGTCATCTTTAACCAATATTGTACCTATATGATTATCAGCTGTATTTTCAATATTGTCACCCAAAATATAGCCAACATTTCACAAATATTGGCAAATCAGATTCAATATTAACATTATTTAGCCAATATTGGCGCAATGTGTAGAAACTAATATTAGTTCTGAATATTGGACAAATATAACTCCTTTATTACTTTTTGGTATTCAATTATCATTTTACTTTAACCATTCGTTCATGTCAAAAAAATTAGACTATGAAGAGGAGTAAAAATAATATTTGCACTAAAATCTGTTAAAATGTTCAGAAACCAACTAATTTCATATTCCTGAAATGAAGTTGAATAAATACTGAGTAGATAGATGATTTATGAACAATTTATAATAATGTTACATATTTATTACATAATAGCACATTTCGAAAATGTTCCCGACTGCTTTCCGCTAAATAAGTATTTTTTACAGTCATTTTAGGACCAAAATAAATATTTTGTTCTACCATTTAACTTTTATTAGAGGGGCAAAAATTCGATCATTTTTAACAATGTTCAAAATGTTGGAACTATGGCAACTATTTTGGGCTCGACATTTGAAATTTTTAACTTTAGTCAGCTGCTCTGAATATTCTTAACTACCAACTTGAATGTAATTCCAACGAAATTCAAATTCTCGAATCGAAAAAATGTTTTCCGATTTTTTTAAAATAAATATGGAACTACCGCCCAACTAGGCTCCACTGTACAAAGTCATAGAAATTTCATAAGCCATTCCAGAGGGATGTGTTCGAAAATGCTTCTTAATGGAACAGTCTTTCTGAGGATGGCACCTAACTTTATGAAACTCGATTTTACATTATAAAGGTTTATTCTTGAACAATATCAACCAAAATTTATTTTATTCGTAGGAGGAGAAACGAGGGATATTTATCCTTTATTCAGGTTTACATTTTTAATTGTTTAAGACTTAATTATGATTCCCAGGATAATACATAAAGAAGGTTATTTATATAATTAGATGTATGACTTTCCGTTTTCAAGGGAAAGTAGTAAATATTGATGATTCCCTTCGTAATGAGTGTTATAAAGAAATGAGACAAAGATTGACTATCCCTCGTTTCTCCGCCTATGAATAACGTTAGGTTTGGTTAGTAGTGTGCAGAAATAAGCCTTAATAATGCAAAATAGTTAACCAAGTCTCAAAAATCCGTCCCAATAAAAGCAGTAAAAACCTATACTTAGGCGCCATCCTCTGAGGGTTGTAACTTCCTTAGGAAACATTTCCAGACACAGGATATTTTCTTACTATTTTTGCATGTAGCATCAGTGTCTAAAGGGAAATGTGAGAATTTCGGCCCACTCTATATATTTTAAATATTGTGTAGCAATGGGGCGCCAATGCTGGTATCCAATATGCTACCAATACTGGTATCCAATATAATGCCAATATTGATATCCAATATGGCACCTATATTGTTATTCTATTCTATCTTATATAACACCAATATTGGTGTCCAGTATGTCATCAATGTTGGGATTCAATATGGCATCTATGTTGGTATGTAATATGACACCAATATGTGATTGTAATATTGGACATTTATTGCAAAAATCTGACGTTCGGTATATTGGCCCAATATGTGAATCCTATATTGGTCCAATCAGTTTGTGCTACAGGGGTGCTAGATACTTTAATTTTTTTTAACCCGTATTTATCAACCATGTTCCTAAAAAATATGAGGCTACAAAATCATAGACAAGTTTTCAAATATTAGCATATTGTAATACATTACAATAAGAGTAGGATATTTGCTGCAGACGAGAGAGTAATAAGACATTGCCGCAGATGTATTATAGTCGGTTTAAAAATAGGGAAAAGTAGATCCAAGAACGTGCGGTTGTACCGGTTTAGGAAATTCAATAATTGGTTTTGGTTATTACATATTTATTTATTTCTTGCCATATACGATCTACAACCGATGCATGTTTCACCGCAATATCTAATTTACTTAAATTTGGCAACATTTTACCTTTAATAAGTAATTATAAATCGAATACATAATATACAAAACTGTCCACAGCCACACCACTGTAAGACAACTCGTACTGGAGATACGCCAATCAAATTTTATGGAAGTTTATGGAATTTATCGGTTTCCTGTACGCCAAGTAAATAATTATTCTTTTCTTTACTAGGCGGCAAAACCATGTAATATTAAATATATTATAAACAACAGTATAGTTTTAGTGAAAGAAACCTGCTATTTTCTTTAATAAAAATGCTATTCATTTTTGCTCTGCCTTTCACTCTTCATAAACCTAATGTATACATTTTTTTACGACTGTAATCTGTTGTGTTGAAAATAGGTTAATTCCTGTAATATGATGATGATATATTGACGTTTTTATTGGAAGTTTCTGAATTTCAAGAAATTTTAATCATTCTGAAAGAAATTGAGAAAGAAAACTAATTTCGAAATATTACAAATATTCCACCAGTTATTGAAAATATTGCACAGTACTTATGCCCGAAGTATCCAGATAAAAAAAAGAAAAGAGTGTACATATGATCATGATGATTCAGATCTTTACTAACTATAAACCATTAACTATTAACCAAAAAAGATTAAAAATTAACCTGCAATGAATCTCCATATTTGTCATATAGTTATACTCAATCATACTTAGAGCTACTTTTACAAGCCTACCAAGTTTGATATGATACTAGTGCTTCTAAAAATCTAGTCAGAATTAACCGCCTTGCTTGTCCAACATTACTATCATTACAACTAATTTTGTGAAACCCTAATTTTATAAAATACAAATTAAATAATCTTATTATGATAATTGCGCCTCGAATACTGAATAATCCCTAATTTTAACCTACTTTCGTTAGCTCGTTTAATCATAAGCTAATTCTCTCACTCAAAAACCATCCCTAACATGGCACAAAACTACCCTTTTATAGAAATCCAAAGAATACATATAAAATACGAAGAAAGTCACATTCTACTGTCTTGAAAAAAGAATTAGTGAAAAATATTTATACCCATAATAACACTTTTAACCCCCCTTTATGGAGATGGCAACCCCTATATTAAAAACGAAAAAATACCGTCATCTGTATTTTTGATAAGCTTTAATTTAATACCTTAGGTTCAATTGTTTTATTTCGGCTCAAAGATATTACATACGCAAAAAAAGGTTATGTTTTAAGGAATTTTGGGGTCACTCTTTAATATTGTAGATAATTGTATTAATGTATGACGCTTCCTGCGAATTAAACAACTATGGTATAACTGGAATTTAAGTGAATCTTTAACAGTTGGGCATGCAACATGAAAAGAAATTCTTCTTACCCGTGAAAGGATGTCTGTTTTTCTTATTGGCAAGTATCTTCGTACAAACAGTAACTATGTAGCATATTACCTTACAGGTAATGTCAGACGGTGCGATGCGAACAAGAGCTTGGGAGGTAACACTTTGGGTAGTGTGCAGAATGTTAGTTATGTATAGTTGACACTCTCATCTTTCAAACATCTGACTTGTAAAAGCAAGGTTGGCAGCAAATAACTAGTCTGGACATTTTTTTAATTTTACAGGAAATTGCGAAGTTTTATAACTTTGCAATGTATCTTCAATTTTAAAATAATACGTTATGATTTAAAAAATTAATACCAATGCATAATTTAAACAAGCAACTTTTTGTTCATTACGAGTTATTCATCTAATTATATTTTCATGTCTAAAAGTTTTTCTTCAGAAACAATCGGCGAAAAATATTCTGCCTGTTCTTATTCCTTTAGTGTATCAAGCCGACTTTCATTTGTATTGTTTTGAATTCTCGCTCATTGAGATTAGGGCATTTTTTCAAGTGTAAACAAGGCTTCATCTTTCAAGGTAATAATAACCCAAAAATCATCAATCGCATGAGACATCTTGAAAGCAACATTTTGAAATACATTGAAATCCCCAAACAATCATTATCGTATCTTAATTTAATCCAGCAATAGTGGTTGCTGATATGTATCAGACTAGTCAAATATCGTAAATTATTGGAAGGCTAATTTTTGTTGCTGTCTGTCAAATTTCAACAGATTGTAGTATTTATTTATTTGTTTATTTACATGACAAGCCCTTTTTACAAAAACATACAATATTTATTATTTAGAGTAAGGTAGTTTGAATACACAACACATATCAGACATTGTACAAATAATATAAAGTGATGACAATTGTTTGATTAATTTCGAAAGAGACATCTGATAGGGAAATATTTATTATTTTTGGCCATAACTTTTTTTCTTAGTACGTTTATTTAAAAAAACAAAAAGACTACCTAAGTAGAACCATTACAAGACTATTACTATGAATTTATAGTTTCAGTGGTTTGCAAAATAGCTAGATTTAAATTTACAAATTATGTTAATCTTCGTATTTCGTAGTTTTAAATCTAGCTATGTTGCAAACCATTGAAATTATTGAATGAAAATTCATAGTAATAGTCTTGTCATGATTCTACTTAGGTACCCTTATAGTTTTTTTAAATATGCGTACTAAGAAAAAAAAGTTATGGGCAAAAATAATAAATATTTCCATATCGGATGTCTCTCTCTAGGGAATGGCCACCTTAAAGGAGAAAGTTGAAGATGCAAAAAGTTCTACATTATTTTGAGTTGTATTAGTAGTCCTTAAAATTCTAGTTACCGTCTCATTTTGTCCACAATTGGTATGACGAGAAGGTCTAGGTCGCTCTTTTATCTCTCGTGGGTTCGACTCAGCTGCGGCAGATGACAGTATCGCAGGGAGTAGTTGTTGTATTGGTGTCTATGGATACGTGTCCTGGCTGAGTGGTAGAATAGCCCCGCCAGGACGTTAATATAAATCAACATCAACAGTGGCGAAAGCACAAGGCAGGCCAAACGTTGAACACAGTATATATTGAGTACCTTTTTCTGATTTTTGCGCGCCTTATACTAGAGACAGCTTGATGAAACTAATACAACTTTACTTTATATGTGACCTTATCTAAGACTTAAATCTGTTGAGTATTTCAATTGAAAATAAATAAATAGAGTATGTGACCACCGCTGAACCATAAACTATAGTTTGCAAAAAATGTCCACAGAAATACGAGTAAAGTATTTGATGAGATTCTATAAAAATAAGAATTGTGCATAGTATAAATGACGAGCCGACGGGTTCTGTTATCAGCGAAATATGATTAAAGTTAAAAATAATGCCTAAAAAAATTATTTATTTTAGTAAATCTGCGAAGGATATCGTATAATATGTCTAATAATTATATAAAATCCACAGTAAATACATATAATATTTACATCAAGTTTCTTATTTTGCTAATCCATACTGATTTATTTACCGTAAGCCTTGAAAACGATTTAAAATGGTAAATTAAATATTTTAAACATTTTAATAAATAACTCTTTTTCTTATTTTAACCTAGTGCGATTGTATGACTGGTGATTGTTGAGAGTGTACCAACTGATATAGATGTGGCTAGTATAACAAACCATCGAGTTGGTATTATTAATGAAACACTCTGCTCCATCTACAATCCCGTATTCTCTATATCTTTGTAGATAAGCAACTATTCATCCGAGTGCACATATGCGTATGAAGAATGATACTGAAGAGTGACGCTGGTCCAAATTCGAGCCAGAGGAGAAGGAGGTATGGCAACGACCGACGAAGAACTCTCAAGTGATGAACGACCACGCCGAAGCGGTCTTTCTCGGTCTCGAAGCCTTCCTCAACTGTCGCATCACGATTCAGGACTCGGCAGTTATTATGGGGTTTGTCACTGTCTGCTCCGTTGTAAATAAGTCATAAAATGAAAGTGTCTCTCCAAACTTTAATTTTTCTTTATTCCGTTAAGTGGTCGGTTTGGGTTATAGCATCAATAAATCTTAATTAGGTGGTATCGAAGTGATATGTTAATTTTGATGCAATTCATTGGTTTTATATTAAATATATAGCATAGCAGTGGAGAGATAAGAAGTACAGGAAAATACGTATATAACAAATGAGCTTTAAGATAAAAAGTGATTGTCGCTCATATTTTAACTTAGTTTAATCGTCTTTTATTATCTATACAGTGGCTTAAAATATATAATTTAATTATGTTAATACGCTAGTGGCTAGCCCAAAGCGTTCTCCCATCCGCCTTCTGGAAAGATTTCTTAAATTGGATCAATGAATACTTTTAGGTTTCCTACTTTTACAACTCTAAATAATCAGCTAGAATTTGGATTAATATCATATTATCTTTACTTGCTTTTCTATGTTCTTTTAACCTTTGCAACTATTTTCCTAATAGTTTGACCTACTAATTGTAATAGTTATAACCGATTTAAATATTTATACTACTGATACTTATAATTTTCTTTCTTAAACAATCTTATTTTTATTTGCAGCATCTGTGTCTTACCTACAAGACTAGACGGCAGGGAGGGGAAAATGCTAAAAAATAAATTTTAGTCCCATAGGCGCGATTATTGTTGGAATTGCTTTGTTTTAGGGTGTAGTTGAACACCCTAAGTTGGCTTAGAAATTAGTGAACCGCTTGATTTTATAATTAACAATTAGTGAGTAAAATAGGCCCTATTTCTATATTTCTTTAAATATCTCCGCTTCTGCCAACTTTTATTATAACATGTGCCTTATTGTTCATTATGAAATTCTCTAAAAAATGGGCACCGATAGAGGTCGCTAGGTGTAATTGTTAACTTGTAAATGGTTTCCAAAGCATTCAAAACACGTTATTTTCACTATTTCTTTACTCGAAAACCTTATAAAATCCGCCAAAATTGTGATTTAAAAAAAATTCCAACGGGATATAATTTTTCAATTGTTGTTTGAATTTTCTAAATGAGTTTCCCAATTATAAATGGATTTTACAAAAAAATGGAACATGTTATTTAAGAATTAGAAAAAACAAATCGTTAATTACTCAAAAAGTAATAAACAGATCTTGGTGAAATATGTTTGTACATTATCTTGACAACGTAGACATCATCTTCAATTTTTAGCCCTCTATGTGCAGTTGTTTTCGAGTAAAGAAATAATGAAAATAACGCGTTTTGAAAGCTTTGGAAGCCATTTACAAGTTAACAATTGCACCTAGCTACCTCTACCGGTGCTCATTTTCTAGAAAATGTCATGACGAACAATTTTCTTAATGCATATGTCATACTCTCAAAGTTCGCAGGAACGGATATACAGTGTGTCTCTAAAAACTGCAGAAATGCTACCAGAAATGCTACCACAAGTTTCTGAGGCTAAAATATGACGATCTAATCCAACTTACCTCAGTCCAAAAGTGGATCATTTCGGAGATACAGGGTGTCCAAAGTTCAATTTGGTTTTAGTTTTTCATAAATAATTTTTTTAATAATTGGTGTATTGTCACAATATTCGGCTAGGCGGGTTTTGTGGGGTGATAAATTAAAATCTGCCCGCATTTTCATTGTACAATTTAGAGGACGCCACCTGCGCTATTTTGCATACATTTAAAACGAAATAATTTTTTTGAGCCACACTGTATTTAACTTTTAAATAAACATTCTTATTCTCCAACGTATTTTACCTAATAAATGTATACCTGGTAAGCGTTGATTTGAGCAGCCGTTTTTGAGATATCTGGATTTAAATTTTTGATTTCAAAAATTACAAAAACAAGTACATGTGCTATTAAATTTATTCTCGAGTAAATACAGTCAGTAAAAGATTTATCAACGACAAAAAGTTAATTAAAACTAGATGCTTTTAACAAATGTTCAAAATTACCTCCATTTTCGTGTGTACAAAGATTAATACGTCGTAAAAGATTAAATTGAACTCGGGCATTTCGTCATCATTTCTCAAAGCATCAATTCCAGTTTGAATACGTCTCTTTAATTCATCTTCTATATCTACTGGCCTAGAATACACAAAGGAATTCATAGTTCCCCGTAAAAAGTAATTCATCGGGGTCATATCAGGGAATCGAGCTGGCCAATGTGCGGGTGCATCATTGCCTCTACCTAACCATCTATTTGGATACTGTTCGTTTAAATAATTACGTACGTTTAATGTAAAATGTGGAGTAGCACCGTCATGCATAATCCACATTCCTCTACCAATGGCAGGGGATCTAATAAGTCTGGTAATTCGTTTTGCAGATGTGCCAAATAATTTTCGCCATTTAGTCGAGGTGGTAAAATGACATGACCGATTATGAAAGTGTCTATGATTCCTGCCCACACATTGATCCTTAACTCATGCTGATAATGGGTTACTTTAGTCGCATGAGGATTTTCAACAGCAAAGACATGTTCATTGTGAACATTAGTTCTGCCACTCCTCGTGAAACAGGCTTCATCTGTGAATAAAATTCTTCCTGTAAAGTTCCTATCTCGAATTCTGTGTTCCTGGATAAACTAGCAGAAACCTAGACGTTGAATATGAAATGGATGCAGTAGTTGTTCTCTGGTCACCCTATTAACAGTATCTTTGCTTACCCCTAGTTCTAAGCCCAATCGTCTGCTGCTGAGTTTTGGATTTTCTTCAGTACGATTTAGAATCTCATCCTCAACCTCTGGAGTTCCTACCGTACGTGCACGACCATAATTATCAGAAACAGGCGCAAACACACCCGTTTCACGAATACGTACTTCAACTGTCGCGAAGGTTTTTACGGTTTGGTAAACGGCAATTCGGAAATCCTTCCCTGTATACTCTGCAAGATTTGAAACAATTTCCTTAGCAATATCCAAAAACCATTAACATATCGGCCATTTCTTCGTTGGAATACTGTACAGCCATGACGAAAATAAATTTGCAAATTATTCGACAATTCACCGGCGCTTGCTAATTCACTTTCACGATATTCCAGTACTACCTGCAATTTAAAACGTCAATTTCTAATGACAGTTATCCTATTACAACGCCATCGCTTCAAATTGTGTTCAATTGTATTACAATAATTTAGACCTGGCCATACATGAAATGAGTTTTTTAAATCCAGATGTCTCAAAAACGGCTGCTCAAGTCAACTCTTACCAGGTACACCTTTTTTAGGTAAAAGACGTTGGAGAATAAGAGTATTTATTTAAAAGTTAAATACCGTGTGACTCGAAAAAGTTATTTCATTTTAAATGTATGCAAAGTACCGCAGGTGGCGCCCTCTAAATTGTACAATGAAAACGAGGGCAGATTTTAATTTGGCACCCCACAAAACCCTCCTAGCCAAATATTGTGACAATTCAACAATTATTAAAAAAATATTTATGAAAAACTAAAACCAAATTAAACGTTGGACACCCTGTATCTCCGAAATCATCCACTTATGGACTGAAGTAAGTTGGGTGAGATCGTCATATTTTAGCCTCCGGAATTTGTGGTAGCATTTTTTCCGCACCTTTAAGAGACACCCCCGTGTTTAAGGAAATATAGAAACATGGCTTATTTTACTCAATAATTGTTAATTATAAAATCAAGCGGTTCACTAATTTGTAAGCAAACTTAGGGTGTTCAATTATATCCTAAAACGAATTGTATCCAACAATAATATCGCCTATGGGCAAAAAATCTAAACAAAATCCCTCTCCATCACTAGCCTATACTAAACATTAATATTATTCTAGCTAGCCTCTATTGGCTGCATAAACATCTGGCAATATCACACATCTATCTTGGTTACTTGCTTATTCTCTCTAATGATCCATAACTCAGAGGCGTGAAAGAAGATGAAGAAAACTAGATCTTTACCAAATATAACGTCTCGTGAAATTTCGGCCTCAACGAGTTTTCTTCAACTGGCAAGTAGCGATTTTAGCAAGTGTATTCTCCACTGAATCCCATATTTGCAGTTGCCAGGGTGCACCTTGGAGTCTTTGTGGATAAAGACTGCGAGGTGTACTATCTTGTTTACTACCTCACCTATCCTATCCTTAATGTGTCTGCGATTTTCACATAGACCACCTATTCTGAACACTCCGATATCTTGGAAATTTCTCAGTTGGAATTAGTGTTATAGAGATAAAGGTAGATAAACTCAAAAAAAAGTTTTTTCAGAAAAATTAGCCATTATGTTTTATGGAGTCATGAATGTAAAAACTATTTTAATATTATTATTGTTTATTAGTGAATGTGTGCTTTTATCCTGTACCACTCAAAACTGAAGATAGGTTGAATTGTTGGCTTTGTTGAGAGACATTTTCATTATTATGCGAAAATACTTTTATATTTGAAGTGCCATTAATTCATCATCCACTTACTTTATTAAAATTAGGCCGCAACTGTTCGCAATTATCTTTGTCTGTCGTTGGTACGTTCTTTTGGATGAATTATTACGCTAGAAAGCGAGATACTTAATGATTTAGTGTTGGCATGAGACATGGACAACAGTTTAATCAGGGATTTACTACCCATGCAATTCTTTGAGGTAATGTAAATCAGTTTAAAAATGCATAATGCAATTATTACGGAGAATAATTATCATGGTTTGGTTCAATTTATCTTGTCATAAATATGTCGTCATTTATCATATAGGGTGTTTTTAATTTTGGATGATCGGCACAGACTTTATCTTCAGGGAAGAAGAGAAGAATAAATATAAATTTCCATATTGTTAGATTAATATTACCTACATTATTATTACAACGCTCATCAAATGAAAGCTAAAAAAATGAAAGCTTAACATCTTCCCTAACTGAATAAAATGGGTTGCCATGTCTTTAAACTAATCCCAACATCTGACTACCAGCCGATTATATTCTCGACCACTACAAAAAATTTCACTATATGCAATTGAAACTGATATTTATCTTTCTTTCACCGTAGATCGTAATTAGAAAAGATGTGAATATTCAGTACTGAAAACATATTTATAGTAAATCTCGGATGTTAAGATACATACACTACACTGTGAACCTAAAGAAACGCACACAATTCATATCTTTGGTATATCATTTGTCAAAAAAATCCTCGAACAGGTCGGTTTTAGTTTTGTAAATGCTACATTTTGTCACTATACCAAAATTTATGACGTCATTGGTTTTTGAGTTATGACGTCATCATATATATACACAGACTGTCTATTTTACGAGGGCCACACCAAATATCTCGCTTAATATCTATTGTAGAAGAATAAAGTTTTAGAAACAGTTATCCCATTTTTTGTGAGCTATATTTCAGTAAAAAGAAATTTGAAATCCATAGCCTACTTTATGAGATATATTACAAAAACCTGAAAAATAGGAAAACCACAAACGGTTATAGCTTCCTTATTTGAGGAGATACGAAAAAAGTTAAAGGAATGAAAGTTGACGGCAAAGACAATAAGAATAATAACGTGTAACAAAAAAATCGAAAAATGCAGTTGGCTTTGACATACGCTATTGTGCAAAAATGAAAAATACATATTTCAAAGTAGGCCATGACGCCATTAATTCCGTTATTTTTTTCTCATTCCAACGATATAAAACATGTCACAGAAATTTTAACCGATAGTGTCAATATTTAATATTTTACGAATACCACAATTCATATAATTGAATCGTAACAATCAGCTGTGCCATAATAGTAAAAATTCACTTAATAATAATTATAATTCCGTAATTATTTATTACAATTTAATACAAACCAATAAATATCTCATAAATAAAAATACAAGTACAAAACGAACATCCAAAGAAAAAAACGAAAAACTATGTATAACAGTACTACCTACTACTATATTGAAAAGAAATTGCGTGTATTTATTTTTTTAACTACAAATGCTCAAATTGTGCACCATGCATTCTGACACATAAACGTGCTCTACGAGACACGTCACGCATTAATTTTGGAGCATTTCAGGAGTAATTGCCTCACATGCGTTTCGAATTCTGGTTTTGATGTCCTAAATATTTTCAGGGGCAGTTTGAAATACCTTGTCTTTAATGTAACCCCAGACGAAAAAATCCAAGGGAGTAATATCTGGTGATCGAGCTGGCCATAGAATGGGTCCATAGGTGCCTATCCAGCTATCTGGCATAACTTGATTTAAATAATTTTTACATATTACAGCAGTGTGAGGTGGAGCCCCATCTTGTTGAAAATGTGAATAATTTAATCTTTCTGCCACTGTTAATTCATAAAGAAAATCTTGAAATTCGTTTTGCAGGAAATTAAGGTATCTACGAGCGGTTAATTTGCCATCATAAAAATAAGGTCCAATTACTTTAGTCCCTAAAAGACCCAACCAAACATTCGTAGAAAATCTTTCTTGGGAAGCACCAATGTGTATTTTCTCGTGTCCACTTATAATGCATATTTCTATTGAAAAATCCATTATTAGAAAAATTTGATTCGTCCGACCAAAGAATATTGCTACATATCAGCGCGTCATTCCTTTTCTTATTTAATAACCATCTACAAAATCTTACTCTCCTTGGCTTATCTCCCTCATTTAAATGTTGAACTTTCCTCATTTTGTAGCATCGAAATCCGTTTTTTTTTCAATATTTTTCTTGCACTGTCTTTTTTTATGCGACAGTTTCTCTGAATTTGTGTCAAAGAGGTTTCCTCATTTTGGTTAACATAATTCATTACTCTATTCACTTTTCTTACATTATCCGCAACATGCGCTCGCCTTACTACTTTTTTTGAAAATGAACCGTGCGTTTTTAGATTTTGAACTAACTTCCTAAACATAGTTCGATTTGGCTGCGGAGCATCTGGAAATCTATCTCCGTAAACCGTGACTGCCATCTCAGCGTCAAAATTGCACTGACAATAAATGCTAATCATATCGAATTTGTTATTATTGGTGTACACCATAATTACTGATATAAAATTTGTCTTAGAACTCGACAACGCAACATACAACATACAACAGTGACAATCTGTCAAATTTATTAATAACTGTATACATTGTTTTTCACTAATTATGGCACAGCTGATTGTTACGATTCAATTATATGAATTGTGGTATTCGTAAAATATTAAATATTGACACTATCGGTTAAAATTTCTGTGACATGTTTTATATCGTTGGAATGAGAAAAAAATAACGGAATTAATGGCGTCATGGCCTAATTTGAGATATGTATTTTTCATTTTTGCACAATAGCGTATGTCAAAGCCAACTGCATTTTTCGATTTTTTTGTTACACGTTATTATTCTTATTGTCTTTGCCGTCAACTTTCATTCCTTTAACTTTTTTCGTATCTCCTCAAATAAGGAAGCTATAACCGTTTGTGGTTTTCCTATTTTTCAGGTTTTTGTAATATATCTCATAAAGTAGGCTATGGATTTCAAATTCCTTTTTACTGAAATGTAGCTCACAAAAAATGGGATAACTGTTTCTAAAACTTTATTCTTCTACAATAGATATTAAGCGAGATATTTGGTGTGGCCCTCGTAAAATAGACAGTCTGTATATATATTTTTTTTAATGGAAACAGACATTTTTGTTTACTGTTTTTAGTGGTATATTCCTTTAGCTTTCTGGTGATATGAAAAAAATTAATATTACCTAAGCCATTCTTTTGGAAAAAAATATTTTTATTGATTGATACCTTACATAAGTAGTTGTGAGAAAAAAATCATCTCCATTGCTCAAATTGCGACCCTCCAACCATTTGGCATTGACCAAGACGGGTGTAGACACTTTGCACGCTGTTTTGAATCATCTCATGGGCAATTCGTCTCATCTCCAAGCCAATTCTGCCTTTCAATTCTTCTATGGTGAGGTGGGGCCCCGTCTTGCTGAAACCAGACGTTTTCAGCAGGAATATCTTCATCTTCATAGAGATGTGTCATTCGTTCATTTTACAAGGATTAGATCAATCAATGATTGATAACCAAAAAGATCGAATCTTTTGTATCTCTCATTCGATCGTTCTAGCCCAGTCGTTAACTAAACAAAGTGAAAAAGATTGAATGCGCAGTATTGTGCGCCTTTACCCTTAACTCACTCTCTGACTGATTAGATTTCATAATTCATTATACAGTTCAATCAGGTACTCAACTCGAATTCATTAGTATAGTAGAATTTTGAGTTGTAGAGTTTGGCTCGCCGTGCAAGTCTACATGACAGGCCCGAGTACAATTATTGTTTATTTTGTTGTCGCTGAATGCTGAATCCACCATTCCTTTTACTTTATTATGTCTATCAATTATGTAGGTATATACTATAACTCACGAAGAATAATATACCTATTACCTATTATAGACTTGTTAATGTTATTTTCTTAAGTATCACAAATATTGGAACTGACGTTCGGCGATTTGTTCATTGAAACTGGCATGTTTTTTGCTAGTAGAGAAATCACTGTGACCGTATTGTCCGTATTCCGTTCAAATTATAATGTCATAGTAAATTATTATGATGGTACTCAATACATTACCTCATTTAGAAATATTAGCCGCATTTTGGATTAAAGAACTTTCTTTGAGTGAAGTGAATTACAATTGACCCAATAATTTATTTCGTGAATTAACAAATTTTAGTTTTTTTATTCACTGCATAGGAATTGTGTATCTTACAAACATGATTAGGATTTGTATTAATTTTCTTTGTAGGTATTATAGTTATTATACATGTTTGATTTACATTCATTAAAATCTGTATTTATTGCTCACTTATTTTACTTTTACTTCTATTATGTGCTAAAATGAAAATGAAACGGTAACGTCGGCAACCAGTTCAACAAACGCACACGTTATCCCATTCGGTTGTTAGTCTAGTTGGTTCGATCTTCGGTGGTCGTTCACAATCACTATTCTCATTCAGTCAATACTCTAAATGAACCAATCATTCTATCATTCACCTAGGCGAGACGAAAGCAGACGATGTTAAAATCCGCAATCGTTCGCCGCAAAAAGATTCTATCATTCAATACTTTCAGGTGATCGAATCCCAAAGATCGAATCATTCACGAATGACACATCTCTATATCTTCATTGTTCGGAAACATAACTGCTAAGGCTGGCACTAACTCAACTCGCAAAAAGTATAAATATCTTGCGGCCGTAAGATTTTCTTTAAAAAAAAGTGTCCCAATAAACGACCATCAATCATACCTGCCCACACGTTTACTTTGCCTCGTCGCTGTGTGTGGGCTTCTTGAGTTCAATGAGGATTTTCGTGTGACCAATACCTACAGTTATGCCGATGTATAGTCCCATTTAAAGAAAATGTAGCTTCAACAGAAAAAACAATATTCTTTAATTTGGGTTTTCATCGCACAAGGTCATCAACTGTTCACAAAACTGTAAGCGCCGATCTGGATCGTCCTCATTCAATTCGTGGAATAATTGCACTTGTATGGATGGTATTTTTCTTCTTTCAATAGACGTACAACAGAAGTTTGACTCACGTTATGATTTAAAGCCAGCTGCCTTGTCGAAGAATGGTGGTTTTCCTCACTTTCTAGAAGAATATTTAATTTGGTTTCGTTGCTTATGCTAGGGCGACCAGATTGAGGGAGGTCAGCTACACTGCCAGATTCATCATATCTAGCCACCAATCTACTTACAGTGGATCTAGAAACTTGCTTTTCGGGATACTTGGCATTGAAAACATCACATGCTTCCTGATGAGTTCTCAGCCTATCACCATATCCAACCATCATCAGAAGTTCTACGCGTTCTCTTTCACTTAAATGTGGCATTGCATTCACTAGTCTTACACTGTCTCAGAAGTGTCACAAAACTGAGGTTCCACACGTGCCAGGAATAAAAAAGTTATCGATACTTTACACAAAAAAGCCTTTGAAAGCGAATTATTTATTATTTGTTTGCTTATAATAATGAAACATATTCTTTATAGGATTTTGCACACAGCGGAATGAGAAACTGTCTATTAGAACTAAAAGAAAAACTATCAGGCCTTTGTTCTCATTTTTAACTGAATTTACATACCGTAGGGGGTCATGTGTATACTAGTTTAATCTGCTTAGCCGTAATGGGACTATGTTGGATGCTAGAGTTATAATGAGAATGTCAAATAAGAAATTGGAAAAATTTATTTCATAATTTTAACTTGCTAGCATAACCAGAAGTTCAGTCCATAAGAAAGTGGAACATTACTCATGAATTTGCGAAAGGTAATCTATTTTTACATAAAATGTAATATTTCCGAAATAATGGCTCAGGTAATGTCATTTTTTTATATCACCAGAAAGCTAAAGGAATATACCACCAAAAACGGTAAACAAAATTGTCTGTTTTCAATAAAAAAAAATTAAGATGGCGTCATAACTCAAAAACCAATTACTTCATACATTTTTGTATAGTGACAAAATGTAGCATTTACAAAACTAAAATCGACCTGTTCGAGGATTTTTTTGAAAAATGACACATGCCAAAGATATCAATTTTGTGCGTTTCTTTAGAATCACACTGTATAGTGCACATTCCTATTGAATACTTATAAGGAAAATATGGGTATATCTAATTAAAAATAGAAGCCCTTTGCTTTCATTTCATTTTTTTTATGGGTGAAAGTTAACTTTTCGTCCTTTGCGAGCACGATGAGGTCAAGATTTTATAAATTAAAAAATGCACGAAAATTACAAAAAATTTAAATCAACTCCTTTTCGTTACAGGACATTTGAGCATTTTTTTAACTATGATAATATCGAAATGTGGCATATGAAGACTCCGAAATCAACGGATTCTATTACACTATCGAATACGTTTCGAGATATAAACAATGTTATGAAGCAGACTCTAAAATAGAGGGAAACAAAACTGCACGTTTCTTAATATAAGTCCCTTAAAATATTTTATTTATTTATTACGATCCAATTATTTTTTCAAAAGCTATCAAAACTTTTGTGACGTCATAGGTTTGATTCTTATTTACGCGAGATCCGTTGTATGTACGAAATTTCTTGTAAAGGCATTTTTTTGCTCTGCTCTTTAATTTTGCATGATAGTTTTGTATTTTTCGTATTTTAAAAGTTATATCAAAAAAATTTGTTTTAAGTTTTTTTCTGTGCTTTGTATTATCAATTAGTAGCCTCTATATTTTTGTTTCCTTCGTATGATTTACGGAATAGGAATAGAAAAAGAAGATAAGTTTAAATCAAGCAAAATAAAGAAATTATGATGCGGTTTCCTAATGTATTTTTATTGTTTTCCAAAATTCCAAAATTTTATCACATCTCTGGGAAACTTGATTTATTTTATCGAACACTGTGTGGCATCCCTATTTCCTATTATCTCAAAAATGTTGTGACGAAAAATTCTATCTGTTAAAGAAGGTCTCTTGTTTGATTTGATTAATTTATTAAATGTAAACATAAGCTAAACATGTTGATGAATTTGTTGTTAATTTATTGAAATCTGGAACTACCCATTTTTTTCGTTCCACACTCTTCCTCTTGAATAGCAACCAGTTTTTATTGTCTTCCAACTACATCGTAGTTTAGTAAAGCGACTAGAATAACACAATTTTAATTCCTACTTTATTTCAATTTAATCCTAAAAATAAACTAATATAAGCTAAATTTGTTTCGAAATAAATGTTATTCACACAGTAAATTTATAGGGCTTAAAATGAAACAAAAACAAATAAGCTATTCCCGTGTTAAAAATAATTCTTAAATCGTCTTAATGATGTAAATCTCCAGTAAGTGTACTAATTTTTGTTTACAATCATACTTCTTTTATTTTCAGTATTATACTTGCTTATCCTCCAGAATTTATTGCATGTGGCGCACAACTCAGTTCTCTTTTTATTTAAAAAAAGGAAACGCATGGCTGTGATGATTAACAACTTTCAAATAATCGTAAATCATTAGTCGCATATTTTGTTCTTACTAAATATTGAAAAATGTATACAGGGTGAATAGAAAGAAAAGTTTAAAACTACGCATAAGTGTATGAGTAAAAAATCTATGGTTGTAATCAGATTTTTATTTCATTTTTTTTTTTCGAATTATAGAGTCTTAAATGATTGATAACAAGAACGTCACAAAAGTTAAATATAACAGTTTAATTTATAATAAAATTATCAACATACGCATAATAAACCCATCGCGATTGTCCGCTTTTGACTTGTACACTCTCACACTTTTTATTCATCCACCCAAACAGAAGTGGAGTGAGATCTAGAGATCTTGCCGGCCAACTAATAGGATCACCGCTAGATGACTAAATGAGCACAACGTGAAGGAGCTACATCGTGCTGGTAATGTATAACATTTCTTAAAGCATCTCGGTTAAAGGAACACTGTCAAATGACGCTTGTAAATCAGTTGGCAAAATTTCAGATAATTTTCTTCTAATAGGCGACTTTTAAAGCTGAAAGAATCAATTAAGTAATTATCCTACCGCACATTTAATGATAAAAGGATCCCGAAAAGAGTGACCCCAAAAACAGCCCGTTTCGAGGTGCTCAAATATGAACTCGAATTTGGTAATAAATGATAGTTTCTCATGAGACATTAATCCTCTAGAAGTTTGGAATTGACCACACCTTTCATTTTTTAAATATGCGAAGTTGAGTTGCCATTACTTGAAGGTAGATCATTGCATAATTTCCACGCGAATCATTTCGAGGTTATGTCTGACAGCGAAAAATGTTTCAAACAAAAGTTGTAGGGGTGTTATGGGGGCTACTTATGGGTCACCTTGTCTTTAGTGGTTTCTACTGAAAAATTCAAATCACCCTCTAGATGACCTTGGCATGACCTCTCTTTTCGGCCAGTTTTCTTTGTTTGTACTGTTGCATGTAGATTTTCTTCAGATCATCGATGAGAGTTACGAGTATTGTGCGATGCACTTGACAAGTAATAGTTCGGAATGTATTGATTTATTTCTCTTTTTTTTTCTGACTTGGCTTGTCAGATAGTTTATTTACACTTTATTTGTGACAAAATAATTTCGCAGATTTGCTCTGCTAAAAACACTAGAATGTATCTGTTCGGACAAACTCGAGGGAATTCTCTCGAATGTTGTAATAGCTTTTAGGATATTAATGCTTATCTTTCTTACATTATAAATCATTAAAAATTACATGCGGTCGAGTATGGAACATCTAAATGGTTTGCACTGATATCCATAGAGCAGAAATCTGCAAATACATTAAACTATGAAAAAATTAGTTGTTTCATTGTGGGAGAGACATTTCGGGGACATTTTTATTTATAATTAGATATTTTCTTTGCGTTCATGTGTCACAAATTTCAGTAAATGAATATGTGTGAATTTGTTTGATGGCCCAAATCAACTTTCTGCACAGCGGTTCTACGACTCCTTGGCGGTCACTGGGTCTGGCCCCGGTTGCAGATGCTGCATCCGCTCTAACTGGTATGGGTACAAGTCTTGCTCGTCTAATGTGTGATCACTCTTGTCTAAGAAATTTCAAGTTGAGCGGCAATTCCTCGTGAACCACCTGGGCTCTTTTCCACGGCACTAAGAATGTTTTCCTTTTCTTCTACATCTTGTCTACTTGCACATTCACATGTTATGCGAGCAGTGAGGAGTATACCACTGTTACACAATGTGTTGAAGGCCGTTTCTACTGGAACTATGGTGTGAAAATCATTGTCGATATTCTTCAATTGCAGAACGACCATTCCAAAAACCTCAAACAAACACCATAATTGCATATTCAAGATGCGAGTGGATGTGTGATATTGTTTATAACTTTTATAGGGTGGTAAACAATGAGTCAAAAGTAAGAAATTAATATTTGACAATTCAAAAATTCAAGCCTGCTTGATTAAATTTATAAGAGCGATACCTGTTCACAATAGTATTTTTTCTACTTCCATCTTTAAAATGGCGTTTATCGTATACGTTTCCATGGCGCTAAATAATCCTTTAAACACGCTTTCGACAAACCGTGACTTCGTGCATTTTAGTCACAGGCTGAACTTAGCAACGAGATATTAGTCACGGCTGAGGTTAATTCTAGATATTTTATTGGCAAAAATCAAGTTAGTTTTCCGTAATTCTTGTCATCAATCTGTCAAAATAGTTTTTTTAGCAATTGCCAAGATGTTTCCAATGTAACCATTAATATACACAATAAGTAGAACAATAGTTTAGTAATTTTTTACTGTTACCATATAATTAATACGTTAATAAATGAAATATTAAAATAACTTCCAATTTTTTTATTTAGATATTTGCTGTCGTAGAAAAAGTATAGTATGCAACACGTTTTATAAACTTGTTAGTCACTTATTTTATTAAACACTCGCTCCGCTACGCGTCGCTCGCGATTAATAAAACTCGTGACTAAAATGACGTTTATAAAACTTGTTACATAATATACTATTATGCACCAAGTGCGTCGTATAGATTATAACGCCCGGAAGGCAACATGATGCAGCCAGAGGGCCTTTGGCCCAAGGGATGTATGTTGCCTGATGGGCGTTATAATCCAACAACGCTCGTGGTGCATATAATATTTTATTTTTCACGAAAAGTGTATTTTTCTAATGAAAAATTGACTTTTCGTTCTTCAAATACATTTAGTATTCTATGACATTTGCTGGTACTTGACGTTTATTAACTATATCTGACAGTTGTTGATATTTTGACGTTTGTTGATGTTATAGGAAAAAAGAAAATTAATATGGAATTACCACAAAATATCCAAAACAATGCATGAGAAGCCTCACAGAAAATGTGATGCCGGTCAAATCCAAACCATCATACAATAAAGAATATGAAACATTTACTCTTTCTTTGCTTCTAAAATAACAGGGCATAATAGCTCATTACGCCCGCTCATTATGCCCGTGATCAATACGAGCGTGATTATGGCAACCGTATCCAAGGTATAATAAACAAATAATATGCAGGTGAAAAATAAAAAAATATGTATTGTTTTATTAATAGTTTAGGATGCCGTAATTCGAAAGCAAATAAAAGTTAGATTACAACATTTGGGTTTTTTTGGTCATACGCTTCCGGAGTTTGGCACTTCTCCTACCGAACCACCCTGTAGAAATAATAAATTGGTTGTCTATTTTTGTAATATAATAACTTTCCTTCCTTTTGCATTTACCACTTTCACACCCACATTCCCTTTTAGTTGTGCTTCTTCCATTTCATATTTTGAGCCTCCAACAACAATCCTCTTAGAGTTTCGTAAAGTTTCTTTTCCTTTTAGTCAAGCCACTCTCATAAATTTGCACTTTTCGTCAGATTTCGCTGGACATTTTACGATTGAGGATTACACAGATTGGAACTTTCATCCATAGTGTATATCTAGACCATTGGCAAAATATAAATTAATTTCTTACTGCCACGTGATTTACGAATAACGAACTCTGCACATATCTACTACTAGTTTTGTCGAAGTTGCCCGTCTAACTGAAGTTAAATTAAATACAAGTTACGGGAAACCGTAATTTCAAGTTTCTGCTGTTTTCTTTTAAATTGGTTTTTGACAATCAGAGATCGGGAGACAACAGTAAAATCCAGAGACAGATTTTACATAGAAATAGTAGCATTGTAGTGTAAACGTTCCAGTTGGTGAATGGTAGTTATTTACCTATTGTTTTATAAACTTTATACAAACGTTCAACTTATTACATGTTAAAAATTGTTGCCTGATACAACGTGCTATTGTCGAGTGTCCAATAGCAATGCAGATGGATATAGACGGATCTCGTAGCTGTGGCTATGCCAATTGAGTGTTGTAAAAAATGCACACTATATGTTTAGTATTTATAAAACGTCTATGTGAGTAATACGAAGGTACATAAACAGTGCGAAATTAAATAGGAGGTTAACATTTCTAAATATTTCACTCAATTCTCTCTGAGGATAAAGTGGAATTGTTGGAGGCATATCATGGTGCCAATTTAATTGAACCATTTTGTAAAATAAAGCCAATACTTTTTAGTCACTTTAGAATTGTTAAAATAAGAAGACGAATTATAAACAATGGTAGAAATACATTAGAAAATGTAAAGGCAGCAACATGAGTATAGGGTTAATTATATCATATTATGTGAATCATCGGCTTTATCATTATCACACACAATTACTTTAATTATAAATTAAATCTAAATCGTGAATTAATGAATATTTTGATGAGCTACAGTTTACTATACACAAGTGATGTGCTGCAATTGTTCACATAAATTCTACGAGCGAATTTTCGTTAGAGTTTGAAGAATGAGTCTTAAAAACAACCAAGAAAACGTTATTTTACACAAATGCTGAAAAACACTGCCTGTAAAGTGTAAAACGTCTGAGGCAATCAAGAAAATTAGTTTCGTAAAGAAAGTTAATCTGCTACGGCGGATGCAATTATTCTCCCCTAGAATAATGTTCTGAACTCAACTTCTGAATAATGGCATATAAATTTACATTGAGATAGTAAGAAGTGAGCGATAGCATTTGGATTATCGCTTGGTGGCTAGACAGACACGTTTTTACGCTTTTCAAATTGAAATGAGATCGAGAAAGAACGGCCATTTCATTGTAATTTGTTTAAGGATATTATATGCGTTTATACAGCATTGCCGTAAAGTCTGGAGTATATTCTTTTAAGTGGGTAATAATAACTTTTTAGTAAGTCGTTCGGTCGGAAAATTACAATATAAACAAAGACACACATTTTTATAAATGTACAGTCATATTAAAAACAAAATATGACGTCCACTACATTTTTTTGAAAAAATCGTAACCGTTTTATTTATTTTGTAAAACTAATAATTCTGCTCCTATTACCACAAATTCTTTCAACCTTTGCACACACCTCTCCTCAACCCGTTTTTAGTTTTATCAAAATGCCAACGCGAATGGCATTTGTAAGTACTTTTCTAGGATGTCTGAGGATTCCAAAATTGCAAACGGGAAAATCTGATCTGCTAGGATTCGCCATATAATCGTCTTCTTTTAGCTTTTAAAACAGTAATATCATTTTTTCAGTTTTTCAAAAATACAAAAAATATTTTTATGTTTATGAGACGGTTCATATAAGCATAAACAAGTATTTAGGACAGAACATTGGAATATTTAATTTCTTTAATAATAACTAACTTATAGTCCTTTAACTGAGGGAGATGGCACGAGTGCGATTACATAATGGGTTTTTAACATAACGTTTACGTTAAAATAACGAAAAATATAGGAAGTGTTTTTTAAATTCATTTAGTATACTTGTTTTTAAAGCCTACTTACTATACACAGAATTATTCAAGAACACAAAATGATAAAATAGATCCCACCAGAGATTAGAAGTGTTTTTACATTACTGTCAACCTATTCGTTGCCTTCCTTTCTCTTATCCCTTCCGTCACGTCAAGGTAATTTTGTTATTTTTTCCCAGTTGTTTCGGAGATGGTACCTTTCCAGGCAATATTAGATTCAAAGGTGCAAGACCTAAGAACCTAGGCCCCACTACCCCTTCGGCCACCTTAGATCCATCTGTGTGATAGATAAGTGACTCCTTCTCCAACCGCCGTGTTTCATTCTTGCTCGTTTAACGTCCCTCAATCGACACTTCAAATTAAAAGTCGAAGTCCTGCTTGGCTGGTGTTGACTCAGTAGGTTTAGTCATGAACTCCGGTTGGATTAGCTCCATAAAACTCTCAAAAACCCCCTAAATCTCACCATCGAGAAATCCATGATTTTAACAGGTGTCCCATTGTTCATAAGAGGTTTTTAAGTCCGTTCTTTCCTGTATGTCTGAAACAAAATGCACGTTTACAAATAAAAATTAGCACAAGTATTATTTTAATTTTCTTCTGGAATAATACGTCAAACTTAAACAAACAACAGAAATGTGTCATCGCAAAGATTGTAACAAGTCCTTAAGTATCCACTGTCGAACATCGACGTTTACATTTTTTCTTGTAAGTACATATAATATACCCAAATTTGTAAATATACTTTTCGACGCAACCGAAAATAATTTCTGTACACCTATGATTCTTAGGAACCCAGCACTAGTACTTGTGATTGTTTATTATTTTTGTTAATATAAACATTGGTTGACTTGCCTACCCCAACTAATATTGTGCATTTCCTTATATGGGCATGGGAACACGCTTAGGGCATTTTAAGCGAACGAAACGAATCAGCTAGCCCAGGGAAGAAAAAGGCATTCTATGATTACCTGTGCAAGAGTTAAGATTTGATTATCGCGGGCTAGCGGGTAACGGATCGTGAGTTCCTTTGTTTTACTAGATTTATCCGATGGTGTTGAGACTGTTTTGATTACTTGTATTATTCGTGTGGACAATTAGACTTTGTTATTAAATTTTGTATTAAGTGAAATATCAGTGTCGTACTTGCTAACATGTCCAAGCGGTCTAACCCTAAACGTGCCCCCGTGGTATCCGACATACTTATCACATTGCATACTAATATACGATTCAAATATATTGACCCCTCACTTTAACCGCGAATATCTCAGAAACGGTGTAGCGGAGAAAATTGAAAAAAATATGTGTTCATTATGTATCTATCCTAAATCATTCACTGAAATTTGAATAATGTACATTGGACAGTTTTGAAGTTTTGTTAAGTTACATTGAAAAATGTCCTACTTTTAAGGAAATTTTGACCATATCAGTTTTAAATCCATTATATCTTAGAAAATATGCCTACTATGTAAATAATATTTTAGATACCGATAAAGCACGGCATTTTTTGTCCGAGGAAATTTTTTTATAATTTTTTATTCTAAAATTTTACAGTTATTCTCAAAAACGTGACGTCATGTTTATTCGGTTATTTATTAGTGTATTTAAACATTTTTTGAAGAAATTGTTAATTATATAAAATGTACGCATTTTCAGAAAAAAATGATATATATATATCAAATATTAACTTAGTTCAAGCGCAACAGATAATATTATAGCAAGCTTGCAATAACATGCGGGTCTCACAACCGAAAGATAGAGCCAGTAGATCATATTAGGTTGCAGGCTCCAAATCTTATCACAAAAATTCTAAATAGAGCCCACTAAGGTCTAATTTCAGATCTAGTGAGTTGTTCATTGCAATACTACAATGTACTGCGCGAATTAGCTACTCGGACAGATATCGAGTTAAGTTTTAATATGTCTTTATTATTTTGACTTGTTTCATTACCTTTATTTGTTACATTTCGCATTGATAATAGTTATTTATGATATAAGTGTACATCGTACAGAATTTTTTAAATGGTCTTTCTCATATGAAATTTGCAAAGTCTATAACTCTCTTCCAGATTATTTACTTTTAAAAGTAACTTCCTTTAAGTATAAATATAAGCAACTACTCTTTAGTTCACAATACGAGGAAGACTAATTCTATGTGTGTGTGTATTATGTACATGAATGTAACGTAGGTTAGTTCTAGTCTTCAGTGTAGTTGTGATAGTAGTGTCTATATTGGGGTGAATATAAACATCACAATATATTCCTTGTTATCACAACAGGTCACGGTTAAGTGATGAAACAGTTTCTACAACACCCTTATTGCAGAAACTAAACTTCGCCCATTTATGCCACAGTTTTCTTTTTAATTAATATTAAATTATGTATTTGTACTGTTTCAAAGATTGTGGTTGTAAATAAAGAAGTTTATTACCATTATCATTATTATTATTAATAAAAGTTATATGTATTTTGTGAAAAGCTAAATATTTAAAATATTCACATTATCAGATAAATAAATATGTAATATGTCAAGTTTGAAATTCGCAATCAAATCATGCAATGTTTTACTTTTTAACGCTCTTAATACTACTTTAACACTGATGTCAGAAAATGGAACCTTTAACATTAACAACAAACGTGAAAAAGACTACTTTTAATAGTGAAACATATTCTTTATAGGATTTTGCAAACAGCGGAAAAAACTATCTATGAGAACTAAAAGAAAAACTATATGTAAAAATGTGAATGAAATCTTTGGATTCCTTCGATAACCTGACTTCTGGTTATGACCCCCTACGGTATGAAGATTCAGTTAAGAATGAAAACAACGGCCTGAAATTAATTTATTTACCTACCTAGTCTTTAAAAAAATTCATTCTAATGGATTACATTTTCATAAAATCACTCATTCAGTTTCTTGGAAATACTTAGCCTTTGAAACGTTTTTCACCCTTATTCTGAGCTCATCAGAAAGGCATACAGCCACTCATAACAATATTTCATGCAAAACCAAGGCAATATCCATGAATAAGTATGAAATATTTACATTTGACATTGCAGTCAATGTATCAGTATAAAAAACAACAGATCTTCACCTATCTATAGCATCTGCATAGCTGTAGGGGACTATGTTGGATGCTAGTGTTATAATGAGAATGTCAAATAAGAAATTGGACAAATTTATTTCAGGATTTTAACTTGCTAGCATAACCAGAAGTCAGGTAATCGAAAGAATGCAAAGATTTCATTCATATTTTTACATATAGTTTTTCATTTAGTTCTCATAGATAGTTTTTTTCCGCTGTTTGCAAAATCCTATAAAGTATGTTTCATTACTATGAGCAAACAAATAATAAATAATTCACTTTTAATAGTGTTTGTAGTAAAATATATTTTATTTCATTTTATTTAAATAACAGAAGAATACAGTGGATAATATTATTTATTTCATCACAATAATTGTAACTACCTACTTCAGACTAAGATATTGCGAACGGTTGTGTGGTTTCACCTAAAAAGTATGATTAACCCTATCTTAGGGCTCAGGTGTCGATGACGCTCCAGCAAGTCGGGCAGCTCGATTGGTTGCCGATTTACGACAGTTGCTGACGCTAAAGCAGCACTACTACCCCGAGGGTGGTTGGGGGTGGGTGGTGCTTGTGTGTGCCGTACTTGTGCACATACTCAGCCAAGGATTAGTCTCATCCGCTGGACTCTTCTATATCGAAATTGTTAGAAAGTTTGGAACAGCTGTAGCCGAACCAACAGGTAGAGATAGGTATTTTAATTAATATTGATTACAATTTTGTTATTCAATATGGTAATTGGTAGGCGGTCTTAAATATGTGCAAGATATTTTATCACCTCGAAACAATATCAACCTTAAAAATTATTAATTAAGATTAATAAGCCGTTTCGGAATTAACTTTTAGGTTAATATTTTTAAACAATATAAATATAATTGCTGATATAATCATGGACTTTGATGTGTAATATTGACGATTCTTTTAAAGAAACAGAAAGAGACGGTTATTCCTATTATTCGAAAACGTTTTTCTGGCGATGATCCTCAGATGTGATTCATAGAATCTCTTACTACGAAATGATATAAAACTAATTAACAAAATGCAAATTCGTTTTATACACATTAATGGATGCACTTAGCATTTTTATTGTCTATTGATTTTTATTTATAAACGTATTTTTATTGCCAAGTTTGAAAGAGCTTGTCGTGTTTAGTTAATGTGCAATAATTTTCTGACGCTATTATCATATCTAACAAAAATACCAAGGTTGATATCTTTCAAAACCTTCCACCAAACATTCCATTAGTTGCAGCAGTTAGTTAATGGAGGTGATTCGTGTGAAAACGTCCATACGTTGTTGCAAAAGCCTTTGGAAGATATTTGTCTACTTGCATTTGAAATATATTTTACACTTTCAAATTAATGAGTCAACAATGTGTACAATGGACGAATACACCAATTTCCATTGACTACGTTTTCAGATAGTATTTGATAAAGGAGACTTACGGATTTTTTTTCGAATTTTTTTTCTTTACCGTTTAGCCGGAAAAAATAATAAAGCTGAAAAACTTTCCACTCTGACGTCAATTTGCCCGTGACGTCACGATATGAAGCCGGCAACAGTGCATTGTCCTGATGCCTAAATTTGTATTTTAGTTTAATTTTTCAGTAGTTCAATCAGAGATTTATAATAAGTCTCTCAGAGATCTGTTAGTGTTAACGAGGTTATGATAGTCAGTAATATTTTTCGATTTTTTTCGTGTTAAAATACACTAACTTTGGGTCTGTATTAATTCAATTCAAATTTCAAAATATGGAAACAAAATCATGTTTTATGCCATGTGCCATTCTTTTACGCAAAAATTGGAAAGACAAAACTAAATATTAAAATGTAAGGTTATATTAAAGTAGTTCAAATAGTTCAATGTCACAGAATCTATTGCGATGTTGTCAATTCTTGTAATTGATAAAAATCTAATAATTTAAAACCCAATTATTTGCCTTATTTGTAAATTATTTTGATATCAATAGAAAGTAAATGCATAAAAACTTCATAGAGATTATGTTTATTATAGGATAATTGTAATTAAACGGCAATTTAATGCAGGTAGAATTACCGGGGATAATGACGTCACGACCACCAATTTATTTAATTTTTATCTAATCCAGTTATTAAAAAATTGAGGTAATAATTATTTTGGTATTATTTTGACCTTACCAATGGGTTCATATAATTAAAATATTTAAAAAATCTTAAGTGTATTAGTCCATTGTACTTTCCTAGCCTAGATTAAGGTCAGTTCAATTTTTTTACGTTCTGTTAATGAAGAACGTAATCATAATTACATAGTTAATAAGTAACATGAAAGCAAAAAATTGTGTTAGTGTTAACGAAGTACCTACATGCCTCATAAAATTTTGTAAGTGCACGTTAGCCAGTGCTACCATGACTCTGATTAATAATTCGTTGGAGTTTTAATAGTTTCCAAATGATCTAAAATTAGGAAAAAATGTTCGCTTGTACAAAAAAGACAAACCTCAGTTATTAGAGAATTATAGATTAACAACAATAATTATTCTAGTTATCAAGTTATATTTATTAAAGGCTATAAAGTCAGTATTAAGATTATATAATTATCTAGAAACAAATCAGCTATTTACTAATTGTAAGTATGGTTGCCGAGCAAAGAACGCCACAGAATTATCTAGCTTAGAATTTGTATAAATATGTATGGTTATTTCGATATGGGTAATAAGGCTGCAGAATTGTTTTTTTATTTAACTGCAACTTTTCACTGCGTAATTCCCAACTTTCGTAGACTAAAATTAGGTAATCTGGCAATTCGAGGCAACATACAGAACTGAATAATGTCATATCTGGACAATAGAGAAAATTCGTTTCCACAGACTCAGAAATCTCTGGCACTTATGATATGAAAACTGGTGTGAGACAAGGGTCGATTATTGGTCCATTACTTTTTCAAATACTTGTCAATGACCTTTAATCACTATTGGTGGAAGAGAATATTTTTATGTATGCTGATAATGCCTGAATAGTCATAAATGATAAAAATGTGAAATAACTACAATCTAAGGCAGTTAAAACAATTAACTAATTTGAAGACTTGTGTCAAAAAAATTGAATTATAGTTAACAACGACAAGATTTTTTATTGTTATTCTAGTCCAGCCTAAATCAGTTCCTAACTGAAACTTTAGAAATTAGTAATAAGATAAAATCTCTAGGAATTGTTCTAGGCTCAACACTTGGTTAATCATATTGTCAGTCTGTGTTCTAGATTAGCCAAGAGTCAGTCATAAGAAGTCGATAGTATTTGTTATGCAAAAACATATAATAAATAAAAATTATGTTCAATCTTTCTTACAGTCAATCGTGCCGTGACACTTTCAGAATTAAGAGGAATATAACCAGCTTGTATATATATTTATTTAAGGGGGCCATATTTATGTGCTAAATTGTGGGTATAATCACATGATTTTAAAGCGAACTATTTTAAAAAGTATAGGTCATATTTATAAAAGTTGCACATAAACGGAAACTAGAAACTTTAACTTAGGAAACGTGTGCTTTTATATTGTTAAAAAGTAATATTTTCATGGATAAAAAAAAATGCTTAACCTGTACCTTACAAACAATGTCAGCTCGCCACTTCAATAATTATTTTGCACTAGTTAAAATCAAAAATAGGGAAAACCAATACAGACAAGTCCTAACTTAAACATTCACCCATATTATGAAACAAGAAAAAGTCTCATTAGACCCTTCATGTACTAGAAAGCTCGAATTAAATTTTGCGGTGCACTTTTCACATATTTACTGATATTCTGACATATTTATTTTTATAGAATGGAGTTCTATAAGATTTCTTCAGCTAAAAGTTGTCGTCTTAGTTCGGTTACTGTCTCATAGATGACGCAACAGAAAAAGGGAATTATCCATGGTAGAAATATATACAGGTATGCTGTTGCGCAGCTTTTGCGGTAACCAATCATATTTTGTCACCAACGGGAACCATATTGATAATCGGACCAATAGTGTTTCGTGCGCATATTTCAAATAATGTAGTGTATTCTATTTTCTATTGTACAAAAGGATATGATTCCACATACCATTTAAAAACAGATGCCTCATTTTGGAAATAAAGTTAAAATTTGACGAAATATTACTCATTTGGAAATATTTTAGAATGGTTTTGAATAATAATTAAGATTGTACATACATAGAATTCGACATTGATGTAGCAAGTTTTCATTGTAATTTTAGTGTTTTTTTACTACCGTGTAGTTATGGATATGCAAGACATTCTTTGTAAAAAATATGGTAAAAAGGTACTTCTTTGATGCAGTATATAGGTATATATTTTATATGATCTAGTTCGGCGATTTAAAGAGTTTATAGGTTAAGTTATCAATACTAAAAAAATTAACGTATTTATATATATAGTTCTATATAATCAATATTTATCAAAGGGTTCATGAATACTATATGAGTTTTTAGTATGATTTTATGATAAATGTCAATTTTTTAATATAAAGAATATATTATATGTAATATATAAGTTATTTGTACAACAATATTAATCTTTTTAGTTACAAATGCTATCGTCATAGTAAATTTTAAACAATATTTACGAAAAATACATACACCACAGGTAATATAACTTCTAATTGTATTGACACCTTGTGAGGGTATAGCTATAGCGGACAATCACACAAGAAATCATACACTCGTCTTATTTTATACTTTTATTCTATAACAAAATAAATATATACTATACTTAATAAATAAAATAAGTATTATACTGAGACTTTTTACAACATATAGAGTATATTATAGAGTATCTTGACAAGAGATGTAAGCGTCATTAATCAAATTTTACAGAATAAAATCTAAATACTCCTACACAGTTTTAGATATATATATATATATCCTAGATTTATGGATCATACTGCATACTAACTTTTCTTTGAAATTAAACGATATGCATGAATATGTTTACTTGTTCTTACTTTTTGCTTTGTACGTTATATCTCGGAGGATGATTCTTGCCAAATGTTCTATAGGTACGCATGAGGCAGAAGGACACGGATATTCGTTGGAGAATAGTTTTCAACATTTTTGAGATACCTTCTCTGGAGTCGCTTTAAAATCTGCCCTCTTAAAATGCACTGAACAAATGCGAGCTGTAAAAAAAACAATTTTTATTTCTGACCTCATTTGTGTTAAATAACAAATGCAAACTTTTATATCGTAAATAGGTACATCTTTTACTAATACATATTTTGTAATTGTAAATAAGCCAATATATTAACTAATTATTGTTTTTATAATTACCGTTTTTGAAATGATCAGGTTTTACTGGACACATTTCTAACCATTTTCTCGATATTCTTCATTTTTTGGGAACCGAAAGAATATTACATTTCTTTCAATTGAAGTTCCACTCCTATTTTTGCAACTGTTTATACTGCACCCAACCGTGTCTTAAGTTTATTATAAATAATCGTTTCTTTTTTAACCTCAAAAATATCACACCATAGAGAAACCAAACACAAAAATGATATTATACGCAGTTACGCACCCCAACACGACTACTTTTACACCTGGTTGTCCTGGTTGCAGGGGTACAATGTTGAGGGATAATATTATAAAAACTTGAAATATGTGCATCTGATATCACAGAATATTAGGATTCTCTGTCAATATACTGTGATATATCCAATATGGTTCCCGTTGGTTCCATGCGCAGAAAAGTCAAATTCTGGTAGCCCGGACGAGCATACCTTATATATGTTTCTACCATGGAATTATCTGAATTTTATATTTTTATATAGGGTGGACAAAAAAATCAATAAAATGGATCCAATATAAATCGATATAATCGTTAACAATCATTATTCCCCACAGTTATTTTTTTAAAACATCTGCTCTAAAAAAGTCAAATTTCACATTTATTCTTGGTTTCAAACATTTATTAAGTTTTAAAGGTTTGTAGCTGTTCTGCATTTACAAATGTGAAATTTGAAAATGTATAGGCTCTTTAGGAAACTTCCGATGTTTAATAATACCTACAATAATGACATACTGTTTATGTTGTGCACTAACGTAAATTTCTTTGTTTTGGATGAATTACGGTAAAAATATATTATTTTAACATGGACAAAAAACGGTTGTTTGTTTATACTTATATTGAATGCAACCGCTATTAGGATAAATTGTTTTGGTAAATGTTCGAGAAGTAAAGAAATCTGATGAGCTAAAAACCTTGTGCGGTAGAGTCGTGAGATCCCATTTCTTTACTGACTTAATGTCACCGAAGGTAACTAACTATACTTGTATTCGTGAAACAAGCATTCGATTTTTCATATTTCAGATTATATCGATTACAAGAATTAATATATTTCAATTATGTCGATCTGTTAGCGCTATATTTATAAAACTATTTTATGAAAAAACATGACATTTCGTTATAATAACTGACAAGAATCAAACCAAATAATACTTTATACACAGGGTGGACACCAAAACATAAAAGAAATGTGACAGGGAAGCATAATGAGTATACGTAAGTGGAATATAGTTGACGCTCTTTAAGAAAGAGAACCTGTTATAACTTTAAAATTAGATAAAGTATACAATGTGGTAAGAGAAGAAAATAATAATCTCCAGAATAATTAATAAGTAAAAAGTGCCAAATATATTATACAATATTATATTATCTGTACATATTTATAGAATACCTTACTAGGATACAAAGTATATATATGACTTACTAGGTAGGTACTGATAATATTAATGAAATTGTAATAACAGTATCACTAATATCACACAAGAAAATAAGCAAGGGCCGCTTTATCAATGCGAGGATAACAAGTTATCCTATAGTTAAAGCACAGTTTGTAATAATACGGTAGGGTCACTTCCTCTGACAGTGATAGCCTCACTCCTGCTATCGACGCGTGAACTAACTCGGTAGGGGAAGTGTCCTACTATATTATTAAACTATTATTTCACTATAGGATGACACTACTTATCCACGCATTGATAAATCGGCCCTCACACATCTTCAGTACAGAACAGAAGGTTTTATTATTCAGTGACAAGCACGATTTCACAGATGACAGATTGATCGACGAAAACAACAATATGCTCAATCGTATCTTCTTTTTTTTTATGTTTTGTCAAAAGTGATGGGTTATAATAATTATTTAGAATATATAGCATATTGTGCGAAAGTGCAGAATAATGCAAATTTCTTACGAGTTGTGGTACGAGCGTTATTACAATAAACTCTGTACAAAAGCATGTTTTTGAGGTAGCCGTAGAACAAGTAATTGAAGCTCTGTGCATCTAACTGACGTCAGTCATCCATAATATAGGTCAACATTGTACTGTTCTCAGTCACATGGTTTTCGTTACATAAAAATTCAAATTTCATATATTTAAGAATCCTCTTTTGTGACTTTTTTTTTATTATAGTGTAAAACTTAACTTTAATTTTTCCCGATTTGAATCAAATTTTACTCAAAGATACAACATGTTAGGATCTACTTATGACTATATGTACTAAAAAAATGAAAAAAGCATATTAAGCATCTTTTATTCGTAAATTTTACTAATGTAACCTGACCTGTCAAGTAATTGAGAAGTAGTTTGTAAATTTATTTTTGCTTTTTATGTATTCTGAAAATTCTACAATCAATATCTTAAATTTCATGAAACTTTGGATTTAATCATTTTGTGTAGTTCTAAACAATTTTCATTTAATTTTTTTTTTAGTTTTTTCAGTTTATTATTTAGAAATTTTGTTCAAATTGGATAAAATTTAAAAGTTTATAAGGTGGTATAATACTATTATGGCAAAATAATTAAACCATTTTTAAAATGTATGCATCTTCCCCATTAAAGTATGTGCACCTTGTTTACATTATATAATTTATGAAATGTTCATAATATTTATTATTCAAATAAATTTACAAATACTATATAGTGTAGTAACTTGTATTGTGTCTTCCCGTAGCTTAAATTAAGCTTAAGGTGGCCATTCCCTAGAAAGAGACCTCCAATAGCGAAATATGTATTATTTTTGGCCATAACTTTTTTTTCTTAGTATGTATATTTATTAAAATTATAAGAGCACCTAAGTAGAACCATAACAAGACTGTTACTATGAATTTTCACTCAATAATTTCCGCGGTTTGCAAAAGCGCTAGATTTAAATTTAAGAATTATGTCAATCTCCCTATTTCGTAGCTTTGAATCTAGCTATTTTGCAAACCACTGAAACTATTGAGTGAATTTTCATAGTAATAGTCTTGTTATAGTTTTACTTAGGTACTCTTATAGTTTTTTAAAATATATGTACTAAGATATAAAAGTTATGAGCAAAAATAATAGATATATCACTATCGGATGTCGCTTTCTAGGGAATGGCCACCTTAAATGAAGTACTAAGATGTGTTATGTCTTCATTTTATTATCTTAATTTTTTACCTTGAATTTATGGTCAAATGTCAATATTACTGATTTTTTGCGTTTATCTTTATCTATTGTACAGACTATGAACATATTAGTTTGTAAAAATTAAAGTGGCTTGAAAGAGTTTCTATCTTAGTACTATCCCATATTCCCATAGAGGCGACCGATATTTTTTTAGGGAGTTTTCAATAGAGATGTTTGAAAAAATTACACTGTCATCCGATTTTCATGAGTATATATTTCACGAATTAGGAGCGGGATTTATTTCAAATTTAGGCGGTACGTGCAGACTGAAAATGTGATTGCATTGAAGTAGTGAACTTTGATATCGCTCATTACAGTGTGGCGTTACTTTAAGGAAAATTTGAAGAAAAAATATTATCGACTTTTTTATAGAAATTCTTATTTTAGATTTGTATTCACTACCATCAAAAACCCATTTTCACCAAATTTGAACAAAATATATAGAGGTGTTTTAAAACCTCATGAGCTGTGACCTTCATATGCGCAGAGACATAATCCCTCCTGATGACTCAGTTACACTTCTTAAAAATATTATATTTATTATTTACAATTTATCCCGAGCTCTTGTTTATCTATACAGCAAGGCAGCCTCCAGTATCTTCAAAAACATACTTATAACTCAGAATAAACTTTGCCTTTTGCGCATTTCGCGGCTCATGAGATTCTGAAACACCTCTACTGGCTTCTCAATAGGTGGCCAAATAAAGGGACATGGGATGGGGAAATCATTTTTGGCCATAACATTCTTTCGTACTACGTATATTTAAAAAAAAAAACATAAGAATATTACTATGACTTTTTATTCACTTCACTCAACTGGTTATTTTTATACTTAGGTAATATTATAGTTCTTTTTTAAATATACGTTACCAAGTAAAAAAGTTATTGCCAAAAATAATAAATATTTATGTATGGAATGTCCCTCTCTTGACCATCGCCATCTTATTAGATTTCATACAAATAATTGCTCTAAACCGTAGTCCAATGAATATGTTTGAAATACTTTGGGGTTTCTTTCAGTATATATTTTTTTACATTTTAAAATTTTTTTATGATTTCCAAGGGGATTTTTTAAGGAAAAAAAACTTTATTTATACAGGGCGGTCGTTCTAAAAAATTATTAACTACGAAACGACATATGAGAATAATAATCGGAATGTAGGTATCACTATTATTACAAAGGAAACCTGATAACTTTTGGCCAAGAAAATATACAGAGTGCTCATCCGACAGCAAAAATTCAATATTAAATAAAAGGTGACAATTCTGTTAACTATATGCCAAATATTATTGCCATCTGTCACATTTTTAGTTGTACATGCACGTAGTGGAGTGGAAGTATAGTAGTGGAAAATTGTCAGTTTCTCTTTTTTTACAATGACATGAAACGTGGAAATTTTAAATTTGAACGAAAAAATTTTTCTTTCATTATCTATTCCCTTTAGACGGTCCACCCTGTATATTTTTGTTCGAGTCTTATTACAGTAGATATTATAAATAAATTGTAATATAATAGATACATGTAATAATATAATAATTATAAATGCCAATATTTCACATGAAAGCTCTTCTGGATCCAGAATAACATTCAAATGTACCTTTGACCTATAAATTAAAATCCAGTAAAATAATGAGAAATATATTTCGACCCAAGGGTTTCGATATGGAAGGGGGGAAAGGGGATCGGCATGCGGTTAAAAGCAGGTAGATAGATGTTTTTGTTGTTTACATTATTTCGATTTGGAACACTTGTTATTTGAATTGCTCAAGCGAAGTAATGTTTACAACTGGATTAGTTTATAGGGTTCTTTATTGAATTTTCACGAATAAACATCTATAGTAAATGATTTGTCCGCTACCCGCTAGGTACCACCACTTAACGGATGGTTAACGACTACCCTTTTCTATGACGTTGTCGAGGTTGTTCTCTTTTGCGAACATGGCGCCCTTAAAGTGTTAGGTTTTATGTATTATAATGAGAAAAACACAGGCATACATCAATATAAACCTTTGGAGCAGATACAATTTTCATTGGCAATTATAAATTTAATAAACACAAATTTCCCTATTGCGCATCTATACAAAGCCCTTCCTAAGAAATTTAACACTGAAACAACAATTAAATTATTTCATAAAAACATAACAAATTAGTTACAAAATTATTTCTACAGTTTAGATGACGTCTGTGCCTTAATATCTGCTTCACTAGTGTTCAAAGCAGTAAGTATATCATTTATTTGTGAAGGGTACACACATTTATATGAATGTTTATTAAATTCTATATCTTTACCGTTTAAATTATTAAAGCTAGGCATATGCTTGCTTTGCCTATGCTTCTTATTTTTAATTTCGATGAAATCATTTATGTAGTTTTCAACAACATTGAAAGTTAATAAAACGATGTTATTCAATTCTTTGACAGGTCAGTAGTTCGCTCATTCACTAATTTAAATACGATAGCGATAGTAATTAATAGTTTGTGTAACTTTTATGAGAGTCAGTGATCTAAACTGAACTTCTTACAGTATTTCTTCCAAAATAACTATGCTGAAGCGCATCATCGTGTAGCTGTTGACCAAATACAGAGAAAATATTGTCTCTGTACCTCTCAGAATTGAAGGTGAAGTTGAAAAATTATTCTTCTGAAAAAAGCCGTCATCCAAACACCTACTTTCAGTGGCTGTAGTGGAGATTCAACGTAAATATGAGGGTTATCGGTGCTCCACCTCCGCATATTTTCAGAATGACGTACCTTGAAATATAAAATAACGCTTCATCAGAAAAAAATGTTTAGCAATTCTTCATTTATTAACCCTTTCACTACTAAAGGTACTTTAAAGTACCGCTGAATTATCATACTCTTGATTACCTCACCCGGAATTGTTAAAGTTAAATGGTTTATTATCTGTCACCAAATCGGTGCTACTTTCACATTTACTTAAAAGCAGCGTTGGACGCTACACAGGGTCATCCCAAAATTCATATCTGGAAGTAAAAAGGTTAAAGTATTGATAAATCACTGACAGTACGCAAGACGTCTGGGGTGGTCTGTCGTCAGAAAAGTTTGATAAGATTGCATCTTATATGGATACATGCCCAAGTCCTTCTCTACAATGTTCGGTATGCTCCATAAGAAGATGCAATTTCCTGAGAGAACCGTTTCAAAGGTTTTACAGGCTCTTTTTCCATAAGTTAATGAACGTCATTAACAACTTCTTCTGTGCGAATGGTTGGTTTACCAGTACCTTTTTGTGAGTCACAGAACTGGCTTCGCAAAACACACCAACACAATTAGTAACACATGCACAGAAATCCGATGATATTACTGCTATATCAGGAAAGTGCTCCTGAAAATCGTCGAATCATAAGCGCCGACTATAGGTTTGTTCCAACGAGCAGTTTCATCGTCCGTTGAACGGTCAAAGGCAGTCACTCAGGTGTCTATTATTACATCCCTTACCCGCTGTGACATATTCATATTCATGCCATTACTGGGCGGCTCCATTTAATCGTTCAAGGGATATCAAACTGCGTGTTGGAACAAACCTTGTATTCCCAAATTGAAAAATTGATTGACTTACCTGTAGGAAGGTCAATTTTAATTTTCCGAGCTTTTCTTCCGAAGATAATTACACAAAGTGCGATACTACTACTTTGTGTAATTATCGAGGAAGAAAAGCGAAGAAAAATTCCATTAACTAGTGCACAGGCTTCAATTATGTTGTAAGTTTTCTGCTATGTGGTGATAAACGAACATTAACTTCAGCAGAGTTGCTTCTGATATTTTGACATTCAAAAAATGTTTGTCATCATTACAAATGTATGACATAAGTTAAGACCGCAGATTTTAATTCCAAGACCATCTCTGACCAAGATAATTTTTAATATCACGGCATAATAAAATATAAATACCTTATATGGCATTATTGAACTGACCTTAGTAAGTTATTAACAATCAATTAACCCAATATTCTCTCACCGTGCAATTTCGATAAAACGTATTAAATTTTTACGAGCTTATTAACTATATGATTATCAAAGGAGTGTACATTTATTTTATATCATTAATATGGCAATTACCTGAAACCACATTCTTTAGATTAAATCTGGTAGAAACAGATTTTTTTGGTCCTGGAATGTAAGTTTAAAATAAGCTAGTGACAATGGAAAACCATCCAGGAATAAGGAATAGAATAAAGATTAGATAAATCAGTGAAACTCAAATAAATGTGTATTGAGCACTTTACACGTTTTAAATATAAAAAAAATCGAATAATTTTGCATCAAAATAAAGAACAAGGTAGTTGACATTATCTAGTTTATTTTAGACAACATAATACTTCATCCGTACTATGAAATCATCATGAAATATTTTCCATTATTACTAACATTTTTGTTATTTATTTCTTTTTATAATTTTGTATCATTTGTTGGCTACTTTTAGTTTTTAATATTTGAATTGCAATAAAAATATAATATAACCGATAAACACCTCTGAAATATTGTTAAACAAACCCAATGGTAAGCTTTTAAAAATATGGTGGATGCGCCAGTTCCAATAATTATGTTCAGTTTCTTAAATTACATTTAGTGGCACAGTATTAATTATTATAAATGAAAATATGTTCCCAACACGACATGCTACTCTTGCGTAACATATTTGAATGAGCGAGATTAGGATCAAAATAATCCAGAGCAATATTATTAATTAAACTGTTATTTGGTTTCTATAATACACCAGATACTATTTTGAGCATCATTGAATTTAGATCATCCGACTTAATAGTTATATTGTCACCAAGCTAATAAAGAATGTTATCTTGTGCTACATTAACAAATCTTTCATACCTACATTCCAGTGGTTTAAAATCTATTTGTTGTCGACAAATAAATATTTTAAAGATTTAACGCGTTAGCAATGAAAATTCTTTGAGGTATAAGTATTTTTCGTTACCGATAGTAAAAATACCGATAATAAAAATATTATAAGAATATGATTATATCAAGCACGACTGATGTTATAGATATCAGATATATATTTGTGGAAAAAGCCATAAACTCTTACAAAGAATGCAGCAAAAGTCACCTATTCCTGGCACGAAACTTACGTTACATTATTTGTTTCCATATACAGGGTGTTTCCTCAAAAATGGGTAGTATGTAAATTTGAAATACTAGACCAAAATATGAAGATGGAGAACATACTTTGTCCAAATACTGGTTTAAGAGATATAAAGTGTTCTAAATTTAATATACATAAGGAGCAATTATTAACTATTAACTAATTTTAACGTTGCTGATAGAAGGTTTACTTCTTTTGTAATGCGTGCTTATTTTCTGGCTTGTAGAATTACTGGCAGAATGAACCGAAAGCCTGAAAGAGCGTCCTACTTGATTTACTAATTCATTAGCCAGGGTATGGTAGGCATTGCTGCAATTTCCAGATATCCAATCTGGATATTTTTATATACTGCCGGGACGGCTGCATACGCCGAACTGGACATGGGACATAATTGTTACCAGCAACGAGAGCTACATGACGCTTGGGGTAGGAATATATGATGGGAAGTGTAGGTATTTGTAAGATGCTACTTTTAAGTTCCCATGCTTCTTATAATTTTTCTTCTGAGTCTTCTGTTTCTTCTATTCCTGAATCTGGCAGCATTATGACACTTCACTTTACGCGGAATTTTTTTATTTACATAGGAAGTTACTTTTCTTTATTTCCAATACCCTCTATCCGTTCTCAAAATGTTCAGTGCATTTCGTGTTATGCAACGTTTAATTCTTAAAATACAAAGTTATCTGCTGTCATTATTACACTCTTCACAAATACAAAACGAAGAGTATATTGCGTTTGATTGGCACATTTCTAATACCGGTAATACCACTCGTAAGACAGTGTTGATGATTGAATTCTGAACTACTTCCATGTCCGTCTTTCCGTCTGTCCGTCCGCCCGTCACATTTCTTGCAACCACGATAACATGAGAGAAAAGTCCGATTGGGCAGTAAATTAATTTTAGCGAGAGGAAGAACCCTATTGTTTTTTAAGAAAATCGATCTATAAATAAAAAGTTATTAAATATAATCAAATGTAATTGCAAATTCCCTACAATGTAAGAGTAATCTAAAATAGAATTGAGGAAATGAATATATTACTAGCAAAAATACCCGTAATTATTTCAAACTATTTCTAAAGACTTATCATAGATAAGTACAAAAACATGTATCTTTCTAAACAAAATACTTTGCTGGCTACATGCTACGAACAACATTGAATTAAAAGAAAGAAATATGCACATTACGTACAGGTAACTGTCACATGTGACAGTTACCTGTACGTAATGTGTTATATGTGACAGTTACCTGTTCGTAATGTGCATATTTCTTTCTTTTAATTCAATGTACAGTTACATGTACGTAATGTGTCACATGTGACAGTTACCTGTACGTAATGTGCATATTTCTTTCTTTTAATTCAATGTTGTTCGTGGCATGTAACCAGCAATGTATTTTGTTCAGAAAGATATATGTTTTTGTACTTATCTATGATGTTGTCTAAATGTTATTTGTGGCATTATCTTAATTTTTTTCTTCTTCAATTCTTTGGGACTTCCTGCCACATGTATGTTTTCTTTCTAAGCGGTGCTATGGGAATCTACAAAATATATCACATACTGGTTAATTGTGATATATTTTGTAGATTCCCATAGCACCGCTTAGAAAGAAAACATACATGTGGCAGGAAGTCCCAAAGAATTGAAGAAGAAAAAAATTATCTATGATGTCTTTAGTAAGAGTTTGAAATAATTACGAGCATTTTTGCTAGTAATATATTCATTTCCTCAAAAAGTTATTAATTATATTGATATGTTACAATAATTTAACTTTGTTTTGTTTTGATAATTATTATTACTACCAAAAAATGCCAAGAATATTCCATAGGATGTGCTACAATTATACAGGGTGAGTCACTAGTGCGTAGACGATCAATGAGATATTGAAATTTGAAAAAATGTTTCAAATATAAATTATGCGGGATCAAAACTAGCATACTATAAAATTATTTTTAAATGTACAGGGTGTTTCACATAGCGGTAGCAAGCTAATAGTTGATTTCTAGGGACCTCTATAAGCAACATTAAAATTGGTTCCAAATTCTCATTTCCTGTGTTATGAAATGTAAAGTTGCCAATTTTCAACTTGTATTATGAAAACTTTCAAAATTATCGCGAAGTTTTAAGAAAGTAAAATTAAAACGTTGTATCTCTTAAACCAGCAACAGTTGTATAAGATATGCTGGGATCAACCGACATATTTTGGTCAGTAATATCTCAAGTATAGGAATTTCCCATTCTTAATGAGCCATATACCTTTGAACATCAATATTTTAAAAAGTAAATTAGATCAATACTGTCTTAATTAACAGTGTACATACTTTAATGATCATGTTCTTTCAAAGAAGTTCGTTCTCTTGGCGAGGATTTCTCTGCAATAAATTTTCTGAGATTATGAAAAATAAATAATCAAAAATTATACAAATGCTAGTCTAGAAATATTGACAGTGCCTCCGTTGATGATCTCTCTTCTTGTTTCAGGATGGCTGGGTGCCATGTCGACCGGTGTAGCTCTACTAATATCCCCCGTGACGATTGCGTTCTGCCGACGCAAATCCACCAGAGTGACGGCAGTTATGGGAGGTCTCATTACTGCTCTAGGATGCCTCTTTACATCGTTCGCCACTCAGTTCCATCAATTATTTTTCAGGTAGGTACTTTACTAGAAATATCCAAATATTTCAAATTCAAATCTTTAACTGTAATTTATTTTATTTCTCCACATACTTTATTGATAAAAAGATTCTTTAGATATTTTGCAGACAACTACCATTCGATCATTGAATATTTATTAATACATTAATAAATAAATTACTTATTCACTATATATACTGTTGATCTAATTCTAACTAGGCTAGTATAGAAATTATAATAATACATTTTTATTTGAGAGACGACACTAAGAAGTCTGCCCCCTACGACGTCCCTTATGTGAATCTTGAAAGGGTCTCAACATCTCTAGCCCTACCTAGAAAACACTTAATTTCCATTTAAAGTTAAGAATTATTATAAACATAAAAAGACATTATGAACCCTCACTTATCCAATAAAATACTTCCTCGCTGTCACTGAACTGCCTACAGTTTATATAAGTTCTTTCGTTCTTATTTTAAATATTCAGGAAAGTATTTTGCTTAATTGAAAAAATTATGAATACATTCATTATGTAACATTCCGTTCTCTTTCTTTTAGTATTCTTATCATTTTCCGAAACGAACCAAATTAACAAAGTTGTTTACAAAATAAAACACGTTTTTGATTTTCATTTGTTTTGGGTTATCACTTTTACCATTTTTGACAATATCCCGTCAAGTTTTAAGCAAATTCAGGAAACAAATATCTAAATGTATTCGACTATTAAGCAATTTTATAAATGTAATGTTGTAAATGCAATACTTGGCTTTTTTAATGTAAAATAGTTGCCACTAATTCGAGCACAGGGTGTGAAAATTTCATGCGAAATAATTTGAACAATAAACTAATGTTACGCACGCACTTAGTGGACAAGACAAATGTACAAACAAATTTTTAGTTTTATCAACGATTGTTATACTCTTCGCAAATACAAAACGAAGAGTATATTGCATGCGATCGGCACTTTTCTAAAACCGTTAATATCGCTTGTAGAGAAAAAAAATTCATATGACTGTGTTGGTGATCGAATTCTGAACAACTTCACAATGTCCGCCCGTCTGTCTGCCTGCCCGTCCGTCGCGTTTATTGTAAGCACGATAACTTAAGAAGGAAAAGTCCGATTGTATTAAATCTTGGACAGTAAGTTAGTGTCAGCTAGAGAAAGAACCCCATTGATTTTGAACAAAATCGATCAATAAATAAAAAAGTTATTAATTTTTTTAATTAAAAAAAACATTTTTTTATGTTTTGTAATTAAACAAAAAACGTCTAAAACTAATATTATTTACAAAAAAAATGCGAAGGATAGCCTATAGAATGTGCAATAATTATACAAAAAGTGCAGGAAGTTAGCGAAGAGTAAAAATGTTTACTCTAGTTTTCTATGTACAAGGATTTCATTTAAGTTCATTTAGTCGCACGTTGTTTTCTATATCTATTTCATAATATTTTCAATTGCAATAATTTTTATTTGTAAATATATTAATCTTTAAATTTCTTTGTATTTCTCCATGATAACGAATTATATTATTTACATACGTAAATAACGTAAATAATATAATTTGTAAGTAATAAGTGCATAAATGTTTTGCAATCACAGTATACTGATTCGCTAGAATGCGAGAAATGTATCTCAAAACGGTAGCGGAGAATAGCGAAGCGCTGTACAAAAATAATATTCTGCATAGCATTAAAGTAATGCAGATAATTCTTCCACTAAAAACTGCTTCATTCTTTTCTGTAGATTTCACATCATAGAATTATGCATCTATCTACAATAGTTTAAAAAAATATCTCGATGCTGAAATTTACACCGCACTTTTCGGGTACTCTTTGCTTATATGTGTAGTATTTGTTAACAACAATTTTGGGAATAATTTGACAGCATCTAAAAAAGGAATATGCTTTCGACTGGTTTAAGAATCGTTAGAAAATGTTAAAAAATGAACCAACAAATGCGGCGCAATTAATTTTCAGTAATAGAAAACTTTTCCACGAATTTTTTTTTTATTACTTTTTGTTTCTAGACAAACTAATAATTTTAATTTTAAAACAAAAAATACTTACCCGACCATGTTTCTTGAACTTGTTTCAGAAAATGAGGTAACCAATACTATTAAAGATTTACATAAATCCAATTCGTCTGGGCTGGACTGCATTTCTTCTTATTTATTAAAGTTTGTTGTAAAAATTCATAACATATCCTTTAACATTTTTAATAAATCGTTCAATATCTGATGGTGTATTTCCAAATATATTTAAAGTAGTTAGAGTAATACCATTCCACAAAAAAGGGGACAATACTTGTATGGAGAATTATGGACCAGTATCTTTATTGAGTTCTATCTAAAAGGTACTGAAGAAAATCATGTTTGGTAAAATAATGATTTTTTTGCAAAGACATAATATTTTAAATAATGCGCAACATGGTTTTAGGAAAAACACACAATAAGCATTACTTGATTTCTTAAATAAATTGTACAATGACCTTGATTTAAATAAAAAATGTTTCCGTCTATTGAAGGATCTAATTATGACTTGGTCAACCACGATTTTCTTACGAAGAAACTTAACGAATATGGCCTTAGGTGTAAAATTGGTAACTGGATTAACTCTTACTTATCAGGCAGGAAACAGGTAGTGGAAATCAATGGAATTAGTTCATACGAACGTGATGTTAAAATAGGTGTACCACAAGGGTCCATTCTGGGACCCTTGTTATTTTTAATATTTATAAATGACTTTCCAGAAATTGTTGAAAATAAAAATCTAATAATGTTTGCAGATGATAATAATTACTTATGCATAGAATCTAATACCAAGGACGCTCTAATAAAATTGCAGACTATGATTAACTGTTTCACCAACTGGTTCACATCTAACAAGCAACATTTAAATATATCTAAGACACAGTTCATTAATTTTACTCCAAAGTCAAGCATAATTAGTGAGCCACATTTAATTAAAATTGAATCAGAATCCATTGAACAAGTAACCTCAACAAAATTTCTTGGAATATATATAGAAATAAATTAACTTGGCAGAATCACATTGATTATTTATGCAGTAAACTTTCTCCATTGTGTTACGCATTGTTTCGTCTCAGAGATATCTCAAATAGATCCGTCTGTTTAGTTTTTTGTCATATTCATGTTTTATTTAGGTTGAGGTATGGTATAATATTTTGGGGTATGTCAGGTCACTTTAATAGACTGTTTAAACTTCAGAAAAGAATAGTTAGAACAATGGTGGGCGCTTCAAGACTACAATTATGTAGGACCATTTTTAAATAATTGAATTTATTAAATTTACCTTGTCTATTTATATACGAAATTTTGCTTTATGTCAAGAGTAATTACCAAAACTTTTTATCAAACAACTGTTTTCACGAGTACGATACCAGGTTTAATATGGATTTAACTACGCTTTCACATAATTTAAAGTTATTTGAAAATTGCCCAACTTACATGGGAATTAAATGTTTTAATAAACTGTCACTTGAAATAAAAAATATTGCTAATATAAGAATACACAAAAAGCAAGTCTTTAATTTTCTGTTGGAACGTAATTTTTACAGTGTTGAAGAATTTTTGAATTAATGTGTATATGTTAAATTAATGTTTTAACTTAATTTATTTGTTAACACGATGTTATTATGTTTGTGTAAGATTGCATTTTACATAGAATTTTAATTTTTTATATTTGTTATTAGGAAAGTGGTATCTTAGGAGCCACATATTATTTGACGTTTCCTGTACCAATGTAAATGGTCTCTTGGAATAAAAAATTATTATTATTATTATTTACAATTACGAACAGCATCTATATTTAGACGTACAAGATCTTTTCAGATAATGTACAACAATATTCATTACATTTTGAGCGGCCTTCTTAACTACTTTGTTTTTAGCATTCTAAAAAAGTTAAATACAAAAGTTGTAGGGTTTAATCATTATTTTTTAAATACGGTTAAAAAAAAATAGCTTGCCTGGCCTATGTCACGTAATATAAAAATGAAGGTAATTTTTTTAAAAGGTACACCCTGATTTTTTACGTTTTCTTTTAGATCCTTTCCCCCCGATTTCAAATACATGTATGTCTAGCTGTAATATTTTCTTGTCTTCTCGGACATTAATTATGTTCTAAATATGCAGGTTTATGGTTCTGGTGGCAGCGTGGTGATTATTTTACGCAGTACGCAGTAGACTGTCACTGATGATGCTGTAACAACGTTCTTCAAAATTTTCTACATTTCTTAACAACTATGCACACACATATGGATATCTGGAGCAGAGTAAATGTCTGATAAATTAAAAAATAATACAGCTAGACCTATAAAATCGTACATATTTGAAATCAGGGAAAACAGATCTAAAAGAAGATATTAAAGTAAACAGGGTGGTCTATTTTTTAAAAATCACCTTCATTTTTGTATAACGTGACCTATGCAGCCCTAGACAAGACCTCAACTATCTTCCAAGCAGAGATCTCTGTGCCCTGGAGTGCATAAATAAAGGAATTCGGAAGGCAAATATCTATATACTTTCAGATAGCCAGGCAGCGTTAAAAGCTCTCAGGTCTAAAATTGCCTGAAAATGCAGACAATCCTTGAAGCAACTGGCAAAAACAACAAGATTACCTTGATGTGGGTGTTAGGGCATAAGGAAATAGATGGAAGTGAATTAAACGAACTGCGTTGTTGCTGATCCAAGGGACACACAACGGAGGAGATTCTAAAATGGGGAAAGCAACAGAAATAGTCCTACTGAAGGAATACACGAAGCCAAAGACAAGCGAAAAAGTCCGCCACTCATTTTACAAAGAATGCCACAGGGTTTCTCGAACTCGAAATGCCCGATTTCTGGTTGATGACAGACCTCTTAATAGGCCATTGCTCCCTGAGAGGGTAAAAATATAATGAACAACCCTGTACAAATTTTTCCAAAATTATATTTTGTCTGTTCGACTTTTCAGGAGGGTCTTTCGAGGCGCTAGATTTCCAATTAAATAGCAAGAACTGTAATTAATCCCCTAGTTTGTAGTTGTTTGTTAAAATATATAAAAAAACTATATTTAACTTATTCCATTTGTTGATTAATATAATAACCAAAATTATATTTATTATTCTATCAATTAGAGTTCAAACATAAATGTGTATTCTAATTATCACGTATATATTAGCAAGTTTCTTATAGCAAAGGGATCAAAATATCAATTTACGGTTGACATAAAGAATATAATCATCTGTAGTTTTACGACTAAACCAGGCTTAAATTAGGAGAGTGATAAATTTTCCATTTCTCTTTGGGCCAAATCCCTTTAGCCCAACCCTTTACCCAGTTTGATGCAAGGCTCTACAAATTTTATTTATAATTAATGTGGCGTGAAAATTTTAATCACGTGGATTTAATTGAGGTTTCTTTTCCGTTTTACTTCGTTATAATTTATAGAATTAAAAGTAGTCTCCATATTTATAGCTCTATTAAAATGCTTCAAAACAGAATTATGAATGAAAATACAATATGGCAAACGATAAAATATTTAATAGTCAAATTATCTATCGTGTGGTATTCTCACTGTTATTAATCGTTTACCACCTGCTTCGACATAAACAGAAGTAACATTATATTAAGTTCAATGGACCTAATATGATCAATTGCTTTTCATATACAGACAATGCTATGTTTAAGTGTCGATATCATTTATTTGTATGATTTTACAACCTGCAAACCACATTACTGTTTCATTTTCCAATAAATATGTTTTCTGTTGAAGGTATGGCCATAAAGCAAATATGTATAATATTAATGGTAATGCCTCGTCATTAAATAATTTTATAGTCCCAAGCCAGTAGTTGCAATGACGTATTATAAATTCACTATCTGGCTCTAGTTTTAAAGTGTTGGCACCTTTTTCACTGATTTTAAATTAATTTTGAAATTTAAAAGTAGATTTCACAAACGCCAGAAATACTTAAACAATCCACTCGACACACGTTTCGACAACTGCACTGTCATCATCAAGAGATTAAAACTAGAACTAGAACTAAAAATTCGCCCATTAGGCCGGTCGTCGCAAAGTCATCATTGATTTGGTCAGAAATTTAAAGCAGCAATTTTATTGATTATTCTAATAGGAATGATGGTGACATTAAAAAATTTATAAAACATAGGTTTCATTGTTAAAAACAATGGTTTTTAACGAAAATTCTATTTTTTATGTGTTTTGGCTTTTTAACGAAAACGGTGCGTCGGAGAAAAAAGTGAAGATACAAAAAATGAAAATTTTATCAATACGAGTCGTTTGTGACTTGTAGCGACCTTTTATCTTTGACCGTTCAATTGATATTAACAAATGAAGGGTTCTGAATTAACAATTTTTTTCTCTTCAACAATAGGTGATATGGATACTTCGTTATGACCAAAATTTGCATTTTGTTCATAGAATATGCAGTTTTTTTGTCTCGATATCTTGCGTATTTTGCAATTGTTTAAACAAATAAGCTAATTTGTTTATTAAGGATCTGCGACTTTCCATGGCATTTTTGCACTCTCTACCCATAGCAATCGATAAATATTGATAGAAACTACAATTTCTATGTGGTCTTGCGCAGAGCTGGGCACTACTTCATGTAAAAGTAGTATGAATTGTACTTCAATTACTTTTTTAACTTGAAGTATTTTACTTCAAATGCCGGAAGAAATGAGTACTTGGTACTTGATACTTGCAGATATTTTAGAATAGTACTTAGTACTTGTTAAACGAAATGACAGTACTTGAAGTACTTTACAATTTATTTCAAGTATTTAAAATACTTGATTACTACTTCAAGTACCTTAGGTACTGCAAGTAAGTTTACAATCCAATTGAAACCTGCAGAGAGTGATATTCGTTATTGCTAAAAAGTGCATTTGCCTTTAGTTTGTATTAGACAGTATAGTATAACACTTTCTGACTAGGCGAAAAATTTGACTTTTGGCCAAAATCGGGTCAAAACTGGTACTTTCCAAAAAAAATATTAGCACCTTCTCATGTAGTTTCTGGTACCAAAAGATAGGCTCTGTGAGTGCCAACATTTTTTTCTCAATGTAACCCCCCCCTCCCCAAACCACCCCCAAAACATTCAAATACCGTCAGATACCGATTATTATGCCAAAAAAGATACAAAGTGGCACATTTAGCGAGTAATGACAGAGTAATTATCCTTTTTAACATTACGAAGTATTTGAATGTATTTTTACATTGAGAAAAAAATGTTTGCACTCGCAAAGACTATTCTTTGGTACAGAAAGTACAAGTTTAACAAGGTGGCAACATTTTATTTTTTGAAAAGCACCAGTTTTGGCCCGTTTTTTGGCCAAAGTCCAATTTTCGACCAAAATCTAGAAAGTAGGCAAGCAGAAAATTTTGGCATATGGTTTTCCAGCATTGAGCATTGGCAACGAAAAATGTTATACTATTACTACGTTCCACTTTCGGCCGTGATTGATGTCGCCAGTGCTGCCAATTGCACGAAGAAAAAATGTTTGCATATATCGAATGTTGATAAGCAAGATACCCTTTTCACTAGCACCAAGCCCCAAAGTATTAAACTCTGTTCCACAATTGAATATTTTCTGGGGTGGCTAACGTCAAGATAGGCAGGGAGGCAGATTTGACTCACATAAGAAAAATATTTGCTAAAACATAACAGCAATGATAAACATGTATATCCCAGGCTCCTTATATCTACTAGCTATCTACTAGACTATAATATTCAAGAAATTTTCTTAGTTATTTTAGAATACGTTAATGAAATGAAATGTGTTTCTCATTGAGTAAATAAATAAAGCATATTCAAAAAACTGTATAAGTATTTAAATATACCCTAAATATATTTAAAAAAATATGTCAATGTACAGAAATATTTACACATAAAGATTGGTTTAGATAAAAACAAAAAAATTAAAGTACTTGAAGTAGTTAAATGTGTTTCACTTTTAAACAGTACTTGATACTTGATACAAGAAAATACTTGAAGTATTTACATGTACTTGTTAGAATTAAATGACTAACTGAAGTTTTAAAAAAAATTGCTTAGTAAACAAATGAAATATGTCGGTTCGAAAACATTATATCGAAATGCAATTGTCAGCAAATGAAAGATAATAAAAAAAGGAAAATTTTGAGCCTAAATAAACCTCGATCCGTTAACTAGAGCCGGAAACAGACCATTTTGCGTTTACGACTGTCAATTGTTTTTTAATTAATTTTTTGCAAAATGTCTTGTGACAATAATAATAATAATAATAATAATAATTCTTTATTTTCATTAGACTTACAAAGTAAGTATAGAATATAGTCAAACAATATAATCATTTAATAAAATAAAGTAATAAAATAAAATAAAATAAATAAGACAATACAAAGTTAATATATTAAACTAACTAGTAACTTGTGTAATTGGTTTCAGTTTGAATCTAATTGATTCAACCAAGAACTGTGCATCTGACGAGAAAAATGCAAGAGACCGTTTTCATGCAGAATTAATTAGGCAGGAAAAATATCCAAATGGAAAAATATCACTGGCGTACCACTTTTTACTGCCTTTACTGCTCATTCGGAGCGTAAACACTAAAAAACGTTGTACGGCGTTCATAAATTAATTGTTATAAACGCAAAAAATGTATGAAAAGACCAATGGATTATTGTGACAATTGAAAACTAGTTAGTTTAATATATTAACTTTATGTTGTCACAAGATTTTATTCAAAAAATTAATTAATAATCAATTGACAGTAATAAACGCAAGATGCTCTATATCTCCGGTTCTAGTTAGGAGGAGGATTCCTTTAACTTTCTAATTAATCAACGAAACTTAATTGCTCTTGTCCATATACTTAATTAAACCTTTTATCTTTTGCAAATATCTGTTCATTGAGAGTGAAACTTAATGGATGATGAACCGAGAGATGAAGACCAGATATTTTGTGCTAGTGTCCGTGGTGTATTTTGATTGTTGATGAAACAAATTGAAACACAAATTCGAATTCATCGCATCAAAATAAATCGAAATATGATACTCTAGTCATTAGTATATGACCAATTTTATTTTTGAGTGGGTGTGTTAAAATTATTACAAATTTAAGTATAAATAAAACTCAAATCGAATTTGGACTAATCTCAGTTTTTTTACTTTGTTTAAAAACCCTTGCTTATGTCGCTGGGTTTACACCGGCTAATAAAATATCGCAAGTAACTCTCTTAAAAATATAGTCCGTTGAATTTGCTGTTGGAACGGCAATGGATATAATACCGAAATTTATTGTTGCAGCTATGGTACCGTTGTCGGCATCGGCGTGGGCATAACTCGGGATTGCTCTACTCTGATGGTGGCGCAATATTTCAAGAGAAGACGCGAATTCGTGGAGATTTTTATCGTATCAGGTAGCGGACTGGGAATTGCGACCATGTCGCTCATCATAAGAAGCACTATAGGGTAAGTAGCACAAATCTTATTTTACTACGTCACTTGGAAATATATGCTCCAGGAAAATGAGTAGAAGTTGCTGTCTAACGTGGCCGAATGTTTACTTGATTAACATTTTGCTCGAGCAAGTGGTGCTACCAGGATTAAGTAAACCAGTTTTGTTGTTGTTTTATCTTAATTGTTGAAATAGACGTTCGAAGTCGACAATACGCGACTGCAGCTTCCACTCATTTCATAATAGTTTTATTAAAAATATCTCGATAACGTTTTAACGCAAAATTGAGAACTCACTTAATTTACGCAAAGTTTATTCGAACCTAAAAACTGTAAAATGCAGTCTCGATATATTGCGGATCGTACTTTTATATGTTGAAACACCTTACTTACATTTTACTCTCAAGTTATAATAAGACTTAGTTTATATATAATATAATAGTTTATAAGCATCTTGCGACCACCTTGTATATAGCCCAGTTACAACAAGGATACATTCTACCTGTTATTTTATATATTGTGTGACTCGCTTAAGATGAAGACACCCTCATATCTGATATCCGAAAATGTTCAAATTTTGGTGGTGAATATACAGGGTCATTTATAATAAGTGTAAAAACCATTGGCATCTTGTTCCTGTCATTTTAAGAAAAAGAAATTAGGTCCTATTTTTTTTTTTTTTTTAGTTACAAGACTACAACAGATTTAAATTTTATTAAATTAGTAACAATCATTGGAACATTTAAAGAAATAACTAGAAAAATGATCTAAATACAACAAATGAATATATTACAAAACTATTGCCTATACGACTTGTTCAAAATGTCCTCCTTGAGCTCAAATGCAAGCATGACACCTGCGAAAAGTTGAATCATAAACATGAGCAATTGTTGCACCATCTTGACGAATTTCACTAAAATTGGCTGTTATTTGGTCAAGTAATTGTTCGCGTGTGTTTAGTTCGACGCTGTAAACCAATTGCTTCAAATGAGCCCAAAGAAAAATTCCAAGGGGTTAAATCGGGAGACCTTACGGGCCAAGCAATAAGACCTCCGCGACCGCGGTTCCATGGATCAGGAAAATGTGCCTGGAACTATTGAATTACGCGTCTTCTATAGTGAGCTGGAGCGCCATCATGTCGAAACGATATTTGTTGAAGATCAAGAAGCGGAATATGTTCAATCTCCTCACAAAGCGTTTCATCTGGAAAAGTTCGATAGTGTTTTGCATTTAGCCTGTGTGGTCCCCTTTTCATGTTTGTCTTCAATAACTTGAAAACCACGCCCTCTAGCGAAAAAGTGCCCATGTACAATATTAAACTACATGAAATCTCCTTCAATAAATTCCTATTCATTTTTTTTTCCTAAGGTCAATACTTTTTCTAAAATTATTTTCCATCTATTCTATAGTAGTGGTCATTTTTTTTCTTTAATAGGTTTAGAATGTCACGAAACGTGGAAATTTTAAATTTGAGTGGAAACATTATTTTTCATTATCTATTCCTATTAGACGGTCCATCTTGTATATTTTTCAGTGAAAATCTAACAATTTCTTCGGTGGCAGTAGCGTCAGCTACCTACCAAATTTGACTCTTCTCCGTTAAGTAGTTTTTTAGTTAGAGCACCACCAGACAGACAAACAGACAGACAGATAAACGGACAGACTGAACCTATATTTTCGTAATCTACATCTAATCGAACTTATTTGTATAAAGTTTCATCTAGTTTAATAATGTAATAATAGATACCTTTTCGCTAATGGGCATAGTTTTAGGGTTATTCAAGAGAAACGTGAAAAGGGGGCCTTTAAACTAACGCCCACCCCCAGGCTCGCCATCCACCGGTCAGGACTTTTAGTATGTTGTTCAGGACACTTCCCTCGACAACTGTATAAAATTGGCCTGTACACGAATTATTTCCCCTATTTTCCTTCGTTGATTGGACTAGACGTTGTGAGTAAGAGGAAGTAAAAGTACTTAAGTACCTACTTCAGTAGAAAAGTATAAATATTAATCAGACGACCATGTATAAATAGCAAAAGTTGCCGATGTCCTTTTACCACCCTTAGCTACGGTGGTAAAGTAATAGTTAAATAAGCTGTTCACCATCGGAAATACTCGTCTGCATCTGTTCATTTATATAACTGTTAGTGCCGTGATATTTCAATTTATCGACATGTTTTTCTTTCATTCATGAGAAGTGTGGTTAATAGTACTCCATTCATCAAGTTATTAATAAATAATCCAGACTCCAGATAAAAGTTGTGAGAACGTCATCCTTACAAAAAGCGATTTTAAAATATAGATCGTTGACCGGTTCTCAAAGGAAGTTAGAAACTTCCTAATAAGGTTTATCGAGGATATAAAATCCTTCTTTTGTCTGCGACTTGTCCATTATTTCTAGTCGGTAGAAAAGTCGCAAAGTGAATGTTATCTGCGTTCCACAAGGAAACCTCCGTATCCATCAGTGGTTAACTTAGTGAGGTTGTTAGCGGGATGTATGCCGCTCAATATAAACTGAATTTTAATATATTCTCAAAAAGGTTTTACTGCTGGATAGGTATCGACTGTAAAGTGCGTACTGGGTGGTCTCGTTAAGGAACGTGTTAGCGTTATGGAATAATGAAACATACAAAGATGTATACTTTGTGTTCGATAAGAATACGGCATTTGAAAGAAAAGAGGTTGTTTTGGTAATTCAGCTAGATACAGGTTGATATATCACTTATACTTAATAATCTTTGACATCAAAATTTCCAACTATCGAGGAAGTATGTAACATCTCTTATACGATTAATATTTGGCAATGTATATTATCCTACGCACTTATACTCTTTACAAATACAAAACGGAGAGTATATTGCATTTCTAAAACCGGTAATATTGCTCGTAAAGAAAAAAAAATCATGTCACTGTGTTAGTGATGGAGTTCTTTCAAAATGTCCATCCGTCTTTCCGTCCGTCTGTCTGTCCGTCAGTAACATTTCTTGTAAGCACGATAACTTGAGAACGAAAAGTCCGATGGCATTGAAATTTGGACAGTAAGTTAGTACTAGCTAGAGGAAGAACCCTGTTTTTCAACAAAATCGATCAATAAATAGTTATTAATTTTTTAAGTAAAATATATATACATATATGTTTTGTGATTAAACTAAAAATGTCTAAAACTAATATTATTTACAAAAAACTGCTAGGAATATCCTATAGACTGTGCAACAATTATATAGCTAGTTTAAAATTGTTATTTATACCTCACCAAATGGTGATCAATGCAACACCGCAGCTGACCTCGACCATGTCTTTTTCGAATATGCGAAATATCAGAATGTCTCTGGGGCAAATTTTAGGGCAGTTTCGAAAAATATGGTATATTTTGATTAGATTTCAACGATAGATAAGGAGCTAATTGCAGTTATTTTTAAATGATTTCATCATTGGGCAGATGTTGATAAAAGCAAGGAACTGAGTAAAATAAACAATATAAGTAATTTCTGTCATTGATTTATTGTTGCAATATCAAATGAGAGCTCGTGAAAGATGTAAAAAGAATAAGTGCCGTCTACCTCTTGTTTTAATAAAATTGGTTTAACTCAAACGAAGGGAAATGCAAGTGGCAGACGTTTTTCCTGTTGCGCTTAAGAATAATTGATTTTTTTCAGTTAAGGTATATAAAAAAAATTATTCCATCGTTAGACAAATTGGGTTAATTATAATTATTTAAATTACTTTATAAAAAGCAAGAACAGTCACTTCTGCCACTTAGATAGCATTGCGTTAGCAAACTACAAGATTGCAAATTTGTTTAAAAAAATATACAGTTGAGAAACAAGTGCTCTATAGTCTGTTTTTAAACCAGGAGGAGTAAACATGAAAGTTCCATTCACACAATAAAAGGAACTAGAAAATACACTAAAACATTTTTGGCGTTTTGGGCAACCGACAATACACGTCTACAGTGTTTTTGTGTGTATTTTATTACATTATATGATACATCGACCTCTATTTGACCTCTAGGTTATTTTATACAGCATCTATGTCATTTTTACGCAATATAAAGGCCAATGGCGCCAAGTAATTAGCCACTTTTACCTTCAGATTTATACAAAAGAGATTAAAAACTGATATATAATGTGCAAACGATAAAATAGAAATTATAACCAAATAATTTATGACATGATATTAAAATGTTTACAATATGTCAAAATTTACTACTATTGCCTGGTGTAAAACTGGCGAGAGCGTATCCAATCACGTGTATGATTTAGCGCGTTAAATTTAAAACGCTCCTCCTGGTTTAAAAACAGACTATAGATAATTTTGAGCGAAAAAGTTGCGATTCGTGCCACTGTGCGGCATTCGGACTCTTATAAGTAGAGATCAGTATCACAAAAATACATGTTTTGCTTCGCGTTGAAGATATCGAAAAAGCTTATTAGAAAAAGTAGTTCAGAATCTAATTTTGAGCCCCAATACCAATTTCATTATGAAATTCGCATTTTTAGTTTTTTCAATATTTTCCCGCAGTCCACACACGGTTACAATTTTGGTTTTCAATTTAATAGGATGCCATGGAAACAGAAACTATGACTAAAGTAAATGTCAATCTGACAAAACTTTGAGTTATAGTGTAAAGTTCTAGTGTACAATCGTAAAATGCGTTTTGATTTAAAGGAAAAAATCGAAATAATAAGGTTATTTGGTGATGGGGTTCGTACTAGCAGAGAAGTAGCCACCGAATTTAACCGAAGACATCCTTTACGAGTCGATATTACTCATGAAACAGCAGCCACAATAAATGCTCGTTTCAATGAAACTGGCAGTGTTAATAAAAGGCCTCAGACTGATCAACCCCGTCGAATACATCCGCATCCTGAAGATAACGTAATCTTAGCCGCAAATCAAGCGAATCCAAGAGCAAGTCTACGAAATTTAGCGTCTCAACTGAATATCGACAAGAAAAAATTAGAAGATGGTTCATAGGTCATAAAATCAAGCCTTATAAACCAAAATTTGTACACACTTTGAAAGAAGGTCCAGGGAAATTTTTTAGACGACCGGAAGAAATTTCTAAATAAAATTTTGTTTACTGATGAGGACACATTTATCACTAATGGGGTGATAAGTTCTAAAAACTGTAGATACTGGGCCACAGAAAATCCTCATTAGGTTATTAATTGTAAAAACCAATATTCAGAGAAAGTAAACGTATGGTGTGAAAATTTAGGAGACCGAATAATTGGTCCGTTTTTCTTTAATAACTCGTTAAATGGTGAGCGTTTAGTTAACTTCTTCGATACGGAATTATGGGATGCAATTGAAAATCTTTCTCTTAATGTGCCACAGGAGATGTTTTTTCAGCTAGATGGTGCGTCAGTACATTATTCTATAAATGTTCGTTCGTCAGTGGTTGAACGAACATTTCCCAATACGCTGGAAAGGAAGAAGTACCTAATTCTTTTGAACTCTAGCCTCCTAGGTCACCCGATATTACACCATTAAATTTTTATTTCTGGGGAACAGTGAAGAATACAGTTTACAAAACAATGCCCAGAAATAGAGAAGAACTTTGTGCTAAAATAAGACGAGCCTGTCGCTAAATCAGCATTCCAGAGCTGAGAAGAGTAGCCAAACATAATCGTAAAAGTTGAGAAATGTATTCAAATTGAAGGAGGACTAGTTGAAAAAGGCTACATCCGATAATTAATTAAAATTTTCTGTTAAATAATTGTAATGAGTAGTTATTTCAAAAACTGGTCGTTACTTTAAACTGTTGTTTTTTTTTACTTATTTCAGTTAGCAAAAGTTAATTATTTGTTTTATTTTCTCCTAAAATGTATTTTTTGTCAAATCGACACTTGTTTAATATTTTTTTTTGCAATTCCATGGCATCCTATTAAATTGAAAACCATAATTGTAACCGTGTCTGTGGACTTTACGGGAAAATACTAAACTGAAAAAACTAAAAATACGAATTTTATAATGAAATTTGGTATTGTGGCTCGAAATTATATCTTGAACAACTTTTTCTAATAAGTTTTTTCGATATCTTCAACGCCAAGCAAAATATCGGAAATAAGCCCCATTGGGAGGCTGCCGTTGTGTCAGTTTGTTACTGAAAGTTAAGTTGGTAGTCTCGAGATGTACGTCTTATATAGGACTACAACTGTACCAAAGTTCAAACCTGAATTTCAAAAAATTGCGAAAATATCCGGGTGTCTTCATTTTAAATGAGACACACTGTATGATAGAAAATAAAAATCTTGATTTTTCCCTCAAAATAATCTCTATTCGTACAATTTTATGGATAATGAAGTTATGTGCGAAAAAATGATTATTTTGAAAATCGTTTAAAGGAAAGTTTGGAGATTTCCTGCTGCGATTGGCGTAGAATGAAAATGAATTATTTATAATTGGTTTTGTTAATATATAGTAGTACTCACTTTACAAAATATTCTACTTTCAATTAAACAAAAATTTCACGATCTCAAGACTTTATTGCATTAAATGAAAAGAAACGTCAAAATACTAAAACGAAGTATTAAAGCTGTATTTAATTTGTTTCTTATTTCTGTAGAATTGGTAAGTTTGGAAATGCAACGGTTGAAATGTAGCGATTGACTGAGAAATATATTCAAATTTCTCGAGTATTTTTTACTACGGCTTAAAATGTGCTCATAACATAAATTAAAAGTATTAAAATTTCCTTTAAAATGTTTGATTTGTTGCTGCAGCATTAAAAACAATCGAGTTATGACCAATATAAGATAAGTGAAAAAATACGGATATAAATCGTTATCGTAGAAAATTTTGCCAATTACTATCAAGCACCAACCCAAGATAATTTGTTGAAAGTAAAGTTCACTTGTAAAACAGGATGCGGATCGTCTTGCGGTTACAAAAAAGCAAATTATATTGTACTCCCGTTGTTCGGGATGTAGTGGACGCAATTGCATGAACACTTCACCTAATCAAGATAAAGACATTAAAAAGAAAACTCATCATGATAAATATATTTATACAAATAAAGAATCACCGCAAAAACTGTCTGAAAAATCGTAAAAAGCTTTATCAGGTCTCAAATTAATTATCATAAACCGATAGAGGCATTATTTTTAGTTTTTTGAAAATGTTCAGTAATTAAGGTCAGTTGGGGTATCTGGGCCCAGGTGGTAACTGGGCTATGGTTTTTTTTCGTAGAACTTGGGGGGGTAATTTCACTTCAAGCAGTTGGCAGCACTGAAGGACAATGTCATCTCACTACAACAATTAGTCTCATGTTTCTGAGTGTTGTTGCTTTCATGTAGCATTTTTTTAAATTTTGTAGTGCAAGATTTTCATAGCAACGTGATGTAATCTTCATTTTAGGAAATATCTACAGGTTTACTGTATATATTATCAACGTCACAGTTAATTTAGCATAAATTGGAAGCATGATATATCCCTAAAATGTTATTGCAAGTATGTATTCTGCGTTAGGTCACAAGTTTGAGTGGGTGGCCCAGTTACCCCCATAATTTTTCAAAAATGGGGTAAGTGGGCCAGTTTATTGGGGCATCTGGGCACGGTTGAGACCAAGTTACCCCAAGCACATTAAGTATGTTGTTTTTGTTTTTATTTATTAGGTAGATGCAGATCACTGCGCACAGTCACACAAAAAATAGCGATCTAAACCCGGGACCCGACATATTAATCCCTATGTATTTTGATGTGTTGAACACGAATCTGATGTCCATTTAGCTCCATCACCCACCATTTTTTTTGTAAATCGCAAAAATAGCCTAAGCAATCTCATCTCTTTAGATTATTTTCGCGATTTACAAAAAGTTGGTGGGTAACGGAGCTAAACGGACATTGGATTCGTGTTCAGCACGCCGAAATACATAGGATTACTATGTCAGGTCCCTGGTGCAGATCACTTTTTTTTTGTGCCTGTGTTATTTATGCTTACTTGAAATTGGATGTTTTTTTACATTTAATTTTGCTCTTTTTACTTTAACAGAAGTTGCGTTATTCCTAAATTTGAATAAATTTCACACCTAATTGTTATGTAGTAGTTCTCTTACATCGTCGACAACTCGACTATGGTGTGGTTTAAATGACTTTCAATTCAAATTTCACATAAAAATTTCCACTTATTAATTTCGCTCAGAGGGGATCAAAATTTCCGGAAATTTTTTGAGTTGCTATGGTAACGAAACCAAGAACAAACTTCTGATTGGCTAAAAAAGTGATGTGTGATATTTTCTATTAAATTAATTTTAAAAAGCGAAATTATGTATTTTCTGTCAAGAGGGGTTAAGAATTGACCCACAGGCCCTCGAAGGGGGTTAAATCATTTTTAATCTTTCTTGGTAGAAAATACATAATTTCGCTTTATTAAGATTGATTTAATAGAAATAATACAAATAGAATTGTTTGAAGATTTATTCATTTTTTTTTTTTTTTATTTGGGCTCATTTCAACTCCTGAATAGTGGTAATTATTGAACATTTTGAAAAAACCAAGGACAATGCGTCTTTTGGTTTTTAATGACGATTAATTTGAATTTGAGACCTGCTAAACCTTTTTACGATTTTCCCAAGCTCGCAATCAACAACGCAAAAACAGGCGAAAAACAGATTTTATTGCGGGCACTTTTTCATTTTTTAATTTCATCTAATCTACGAAATAAATACATACGGCCATTACTACAATTGTCTGTGCTTTGTTGCGACCATTTTGAATCCGCCACTTTTTTACATAACTTTTTACATAATACTCAATATTTTACCTATTATTAATTTTCTTGCATTTATGGGTGGTTTCAACCTCTTGGCGGCAAAAGCCGACATTTTCTGTTTTTAAAATTATTCTATATTCTTTAAAGCCATTGCAGAAAGCTTCAGTTTAATTCATTCACTGAACCAGAATTCAAAGGTTTTGTCGTTTTCACGGCTTTGTTGACTATACTATTATTGATCGCCAATTTTTTTCCTTTCTGGTATAAATTTGAGGCAATTTGTACTGCACTGTTTGCAAGTAAAATTACAAGTGTTATTGAGAAGATCCCATTAAACTAGATACTAGATTTTATGAGGCACACTCTAGAAAATTGGTTTCGTCGTAAACGCTTAGTAATCCGAAATTATTGTTTATATTTCTATTGTATTACTTCCTCATATATCATATAATGCAAGTAAGGCAATAGAAACGAATCTAAGTTTTAATGGAAATAGCGGTTCTATTCTCGAAATAACACTTCAAAATCTAAAAGAGTGAATTAAATAATGGCTGTGTGTTTATAACAACTGTTACATAGGAACACTTCGGGACAATACAATAAAATTTGATGGTTGCACCATTCACAAATTATCTAAATAATTACTTACTTGGATATTATTAACTTTATTTATTCAATTCAATCCATGTACAAGAGCGAACACCTACTTACACATTCATCTCCAAATCTATCAACTTTTGGCGATCGGAGTTATTTGGCACGGATGTTCTTTTAGAGTCTAGGCGCGAGATAAGTAAAAATGTTTTTCTGAGATCGGTCAAGAAATCCTACTTTCTCGGCGCAATTTCAGATGCCAAAATACCCTATTCTAGTATTTGCTAAGCAACAATCAGAGAACAGTCCAGGAAAGTTTTTTTCTTAGTCCGTTGCTAAGCAACCATCAAAAAACAGTACGGGAAAGTTTTTTCCGTCCTAGGATGGGAAAGTAAGTAACTTTCCAGTACCGGTTTAATGCCTTCCATTTATAAAAATTCCCTAATTTTTAATAATATCAAATGCAATTTCAGAAAATAGTTATTTGTTTGACTAGGCAGCAAAATAGTAGATTGACTGCCGGGGCTGATAGGAACTCAGCCAAGGCAGTCAATCCATTTTGCTGCTGAGTTGCACATATAATTTTTTCGCCGATTGTTTAAATATATTCTAAAATAATTAAACTATTACAATTCTCAATCTCTTTATTTTTATTGTAATAAATTCAATAAAAATACATTAAAAATCGCAGTTGTTGCTAGTTGGTTACCATGGAAACTTTATATGGAAAGTGAGCACTTTAATGCCTAGGCAGGGAAAGCGACACTTTGCTGATTGACATTAGTCAGCAAAGGTACTTTGCTGTCAATCGGCGAAAAAATAGTAGGTATACCTCGTAGTAAAAGCAAATTCCCGGACTTCAGTGCTTGTTGGCCTCAGCTTAACGCCTCCGCCAACACATCGTTGTCCAGGAATGTATTGCTTTTACTACTAGATACACAATATACTATTTCATTGCTTCCGAAGGAGGTAAAATCGCCCCTTAATTAGCAAAATATTTGTTTATCTTAGAATCAATTAGTTTTTGAAAATGTCCTTGTCAATTTTATTTCAATTTTATAAATGTTTGTTTAAAGGCAGTATTACACGAAACGATTAATTGGTCAAGAAATCGGCCAATTAATTGGTCAAAAAATCGATCAATTAATTGAAAAAAAGAAACTGTATTACACGCAGCAATATTTATTCGATTTATTGTTGTTAAATCAGGTATGTCAATCCTCCGTTTAGTTACTCCCTGGACGGTTGCCGTTTGGTTGTCGCCCTGATTTCAATGTTTTGACTTTTGATAGTTTTGTTGTTTTGTTGTTTTATTTTCAACATGATCATCAGAACATAAACAATGTATTTTAGCTTTCGTATTCTCTTCTGGCGATTTGAAAGACAACGTAAATTACGTAGACGTCCCATTTTTGCAAAAAACAAAGTACAAAGTTTTAACACAGTACATTAATAACAAGGACAGCAGATAAAACTTTTTAAGTGTTTGTCATAAGAGATGGATTTTTGGATTTTTCGGTATATTACAACTTTGTTTATAAGCAAGAATGAGAACTAAAAACAAATCAAACTAACCTTACAATTCTGAATGTTGGTAATGCAGTGAAATAAAAAATGTTACTAGAAAATCCCTATAAAATCGAGGAAAAATAGAACATGTTCTAATTGCTCGATTTATTGACCGATTTTACTTGACCAATAAATCCGCAGATTTTTATGCATTACCCACCAATAAATTGAAGGACAAAAAATCGGTCGATTTATTGGATCGTGTAATACTGCCTTAAAAGATAACAATGTTATGTGAAAAACAATGAGTGCTTTGTAATTCTATATGAGGTAAAAGTTTAGGGTTTTCCTGCTGCCATTGGCCAGATAATGGAAATTCAAAGAAATCTGTATTGGTATTTGGCATTGCTCTAATTTTTTGGCATTCTTAAGGCAGTCGTTTTTTAAAATATACTTTAAATTAATAAAAATATTACGATTTTGTTGAAAAAAATCGTTTTTTTAAAGCTTTTATGTAACTTGCAATGTTAGTGTGTTTGTTTAGGTCAAATCTTGCAATCAAAATTTCGACCAGTTCGTATATAAGTCTGGTGACAATGCAATATAGTATATCTATTATCGTTCTAAATCCAATATGGCGGACGTCCCAAGATAGCGGATCACCTTTTTCTTCACAACCCCCATAATGTGGGTATCAAATGAAAGGGCTTGACGAGTGAAATACGAGAAACAATGTGACGTCATTCTAAATCCAATATGGCGGATGTGCAATCAAAGTTTCAACCAGTTTTAATCAAGCTAGAGCTTTTATATTTGGCACACATGTATAAGTCCGGTGACAATGCATTTTTATGATAGGCATGACCTGATTCTACACCAAGGATATACAGTGTGGTCGATTAAGTGTGCAACATTTGGAGAAAATTTTTTTAATTGCACAACCAAAGTTTAAATACCGCCAAGAGTTATTGCATAACCATTTCAGGTGCACTTAGAATGGTTTCAAGTTAAATAGTATACAGGGTAGGACAAAAAATATGAGAATCGTTCAAGAGTAAAGTGTCGAAAAAAAAATTGTATGAAAACAATATTTTTAAGAAGAAGCCTTTGATTAAAAAAACTGTAGGTAGTAAAAAGTAAAAAATTATTTTATAACTGGAAACCAGAAGCTTTAGGGGTGGTAAATTGAGCAAGGTAACTACGCAATAGTGCTATATGACCGCCCCCAAAGCATTTGGTTTAGAGGTGTATGACTTTTAAAACATTTTTTTTATTTTTCATATTTTAGTAGTTTTTTAAATAAAAAAGCTTTTTCTTAAAAATATTTTTTTATGTAATTTATTGTAGATATCTCCAAAATAATTGCATTAAAAGAAATTGGTATGGACAAATAAAGCTTAAGAAGAGATATATTCATTGGTTTTTTAAAATATTTGTGGAATTAGCAGTTTCGGAAATATGACAGTACAAATGTTGGGCTTGAACTTTTAGTGGCAAAGAAATATATTTAAATCTTACATTTCTTGAAAACTTTTGATAAATTGAAACTCTTTAAATTAGAGCCTGTTGGTAATACCATATATTAATAAAAACTGGTTCAGATCTTTGAATTTCCATTCTATGGCCAATGACAGCAAGAAAGCCCAAAATTTTTTATTTAAAAAAAATTACAAAGCACTCATTGTTTTGCACATAACATCGTTATTTTTCAAGCAGTACGTATAGAAAATCTATCAAAGAGTACTTCAAACACTTTAATTTCTGTTATATATAATTTTACCATCATGCTGATTGTTTCTGCCATATTTGAGATTTAAACATATAATGTTTAATGACTGATAAAAATTCGAGCGCCATTTTAAAACTATTATATTTTTAGAACTAGTCATGGGACAGAAATAAACAAAAAAATAAAATGTTTGTAATTTTATATCCTTATTTTTTGTACCATGCCATTTTTTTTTATAAATGTAAGACTTTTGAGTTATCTACGAAACCAGTCTCAAGATACCAATTTTTTAAAGCCAAAATCGTAATCTTGAAACTGTTGTAACTTGGAAAATATAAATCTTCATAAAAAATTGTAAAGTACCTTTTTCTCTTACAACATGATTCTATGTCAGATTCGGTGGTTACTATCTTACTTTTTGCCACTCCTCTAGAGGGCGTGGGAACCTCCCCCAAATAAAAAGCGGCAATTATTAAAGGGTGAACTTTTTTGTTCTCAATATTAGAAACTCAATGCAAAAAAAATAACAAATTTCGCAATTCCTGCAACCATCGAGACATTGGAAATGATAACACCATACACAAAACATAAACTTTTTCCGGAACAGCTATAATCCACTCTCGATTGCGACACCGCTATATTTCGACATTAAATGATAACTGGTAACTTGACCCCCTGTGATATATGCAACCCATATTACATTTGTATATATCAGCCGTTGCATATACGATAGTCTCACTCGACCGCTACACCGCTGTCTTTTGACCTTGAACGGAAACTGATAACTACCCCCATATACGAACATAAACATTTCCAATGTTGAAACATGAAAATCCAATCAGTATAATGAAGTTCCCAGATGTGTCTAATTGCACTCGACTATCGTTATTACTCATAAAACGATAAAAGCATCGGATAGAGCATAAAGCTATGACATGCAGAAAGAGCCACTCATCTCCCCTTCTAACACTTTTACTCAACAGATCAACGATTTGTAAATGCGGGAGGTGAGTATTTTTATCTAAATAATATCTTTTTTGAATGTTCTTCAACTTAGATTTTGATGAAAGTTTAAGTGATAGCAGGAGACATCTAGAACCATATATGGCAATTTTTTAGTTACCAAATAGGAACCCTACGAAAACAAGATTGAAATAAATTTTATTTCATACTGTCCGTAGATGACTATTTCCCGGACTCATTTGTGGCCGATAAATCAAACATTACGGTATCTGATACACATCTGTAACACATTATGGTATCAGATGGTGTAATGTGTTACCTAGCAACACTATCATATTATGGTTATTAGTAAGAAATTATTTTTTAGTTTTGACGTTTGACTTTTCACTTAAAAATAAAAGAAATAAAATATTTAAATGTACACTTTCAGCAACTATTTAATACATGAAAAGTTTATTTTCCCCCGAAATCTCCATAGTAACAAAACAATGCAAAAATTATGGTTTTATTTATTTGACCGTGACAAGTTAAAGACAATCATAATTAACTTTTAAAAACAATAGCTGTAGCATTGTTAAGGTGATGTGATTTTTAAATTACGCACTAATATTTTTTAAATCTCAATTATTACTTTTTGATCATTTTAAAAATAATAATAAAGACAGTATGAAACAAAATATTATACGATACCCGTCCGGTAGTCTCATTACAACTCGTACTGGACCTATAACATAAATTACTATTATTTCATACCATCCGGTAAATGACTATTTCCCGGACTCATTTGCGGCCGGTAAATCGAACATTACAGTATCTCATACTGAAATATGTTATTACACTATCTGATGCTGTAATGTGCTACCTAGCAACACTATCATATTACTGTAATTATTATATTAGTAAACAATTATTTTTTAATTTTGACTTTTGACTACATACTTTTCTACCGACGTTAGTAAGTGAAAGAATGTTAGATAACTATAGATTAGGCATCTACTTACAAAATTTTAATACTTTACTTAACTAAAATTTTTATTTGAATTGGAGCCATCTTAATACAGTTAAGCTTTATAGGTACTTCTACTTGTAAAATGTAGTCTTCTACCAACTTTAGTAAATGAAGAATAGTAAACAATAAAATATCGGGCTTCTCTTTACTAGATTTTTAGTATTTTGATTAAATAAAGTTAGTACTCTCGAATTAAATTAGCCAATAAAAATAATAATAATAATAATAATAATTTATTCATGCTGTAGGACCATACATATTTGGTATAGGACAAGTCAAATTACATTTGCATTTAAAAAACATACAAAATAAAATTACAATGTAACTAAAACAAACACATACAACTAAAATAAATATTAAAAATAGTCAGACAAGCAGTACAAACAAGTGACACCTTCAGTAATTTAAGTATTCAGTCACACTATAAAAGGATTCGCGTACTAAAAAATCTGTTACATGCTTTTTAAAACTTTTAACATGTTCTATATGTTTGAGATGTTCCGGTAACTTGTTGTATATATATATATACCCATATATACAGGATTCCTCTCAAATACTGACAAGTTATGGGATGGTATACATAACTGCCCTGCGCCTCTAGTGCCATAGGTATGATAAGTAATATTTTTATTGAATATTTCTTTATTTGTTCTCACAAAAAGCAATATTTCTAATATACATGCTAATGTAAGTACTTTTAATTCTTTAAATAGCTGTTTACAAGGTGAAAGACGCGACACTCCTGAAATTGATCTAATTGCCCTTTTTTGCAGCCGAAAAACTCTAATACTGTGGTGGGAGCAGCCCCAAAATATTATAGCATACCTAATTCTTGAATAGAATTGCGCATAATAGTAACCTTTTTATCGCTTAAACCTCTCAATCTATATAGTGCATAGCAGACTAGATATAGTTTTTTACACAAGACATCAATATGTGTTTCCCATTCTAAATTATTCTCTAAGTATATTCCCAAAAATGTTACCTCTTTTACTTGCGCTATTGATTTTCCATTATTTTTTATTAAAAATGACTCATTCATTATCTTGGACCGAGGAGTAAAATTTATAAAAAGTGTCTTGTCTATATTTAAAAATAATTTATATGTATTAAACCATAATGTAAATTTGTCAAGCAATATTTGAGTGTTTTTTATGGCATCAGATATATTATCATTAAAACATAGGAGACTATTATCATCAGCGAGCATAACTAAGTTTCCATCAGAAATATTTGGCAGATCGTTTACAAATAAGAGAAACAACAAAGGCCCAAGTACAGACCCTTGTGGTACTCCATACTCAATATTCAATTGATCGGATCTTATTTTACTAATTTCTACTAACTGAGACCTTCTTGTCAGACATGTTCTTATTAATTCATTTATTTTGCCTCTCATACCATACACAGCTAGTTTTGCCAGAAGTATTTAATGATCTACTAAATCAAAGGCTTTGCTCAAGTCCATAAATAATCCAATAGTTTTTTTATTCTTATCAAGGTTTTCATAAAGTTCATTTAAGAAATTAAATATTGCACTTTGAGTAGATCTCTTTTGCCTAAATCCATGTTGTGCAGGATGTAAAATATTATATTTAGTAATAAAGTTTATTATCCTAGAAGATATTACTCGTTCTAGAATATTGGACAACGTAGATAAGAGAGAGATCGGCCTGTAATTTTCAACTTTGCGGGTATCTCCTTTTTTATAAATCGGAACAACTTTTGCTATTTTAAAAATATTTGGAAATGTACCTTCTAATAACATCATATTTACTAAGTGAGTCAACGGAGCTAAAATATAGCATACACAGTGTACACACCTACAGAATTCGAGTTTTTTAAGCTAGTTATTATATTGAATATTTCTGTTTCACTGGCCGGATCAACGAACATAGTTGGAACATGTCTATTATTATTAGAATTGATGAATTCAATATTCTCAGGTATTTTCCGATGTAGTTTTTTTGGCATTTCTGTAAAATATAAGTTAAAATGTGATGTAATTTCCTTAGTATTAGATATCTTTTCATCATCAATTAGAATTTCTTTAATATTGTTATGATTTTTGTTCTTATTTTGGATTGTACTGTTAATTATATCCCATGCTGCTTTGGATTTATTTTCTGCTTTGAAGTAAAGGTTATCATTATATATTTTCTTTGCTGATTTGAGTACTATCTTGTATATATGTTTATAGTTTTTGTAAAAATTTATATCATTAGAATCTCCGGTAAATATCATTCTATTATATAGTTCTTTTAATCTTCGACTGGAAATACTAATACCTTTTGTAATCCACGGTTTTTTGTTATTGCTTCCGGGACTAACATTTTTCAATGGGAAGGCAATGTCTATATAATATTTCAATGTATTAACAAATACATTAAACCCTTCATTAACATATTTACTACTATATACTTCATGCCATGTTTCCTTGGATATATAGGACAAAAATATATCATAGTTATATTTACTAAGCGATCTGGTAATGATATAACTTTTTTCGACATTATTATCAATATCAACGTTAAATTCTAATATACACATTATTTAGTTTTCACTTTTATTTACTTTTATTTGACGGTGACAAGTTACAAACAATCATAATTAGCTATGAAAAACAATAGCTACAACTTCGTTAAAGTGATAATTATAACTTTTTATTCATGTTTACACATTTTTAAAATGAATAAAAAGTTATAAAGACAGTATGAAATAAAATATTACATTATACATATACACAATATATACATATTATACGACACACGTCCAGTAGATCTCATTACAGTACTCGTTTATATTCTGCACTCGGCTCCTGCGTCGCCCAGTGGTGCTTTTTCAGAAAACAGGCGACAAAATTCGGTAACCTAGCCGATTTTCGATAAGAATTTTCGAAACTTGGTAGAGTTAAGTATTTTGATATGCTAAATTCAGTGTTGCTGCAGAAAGTTTTTTTCAATGTGACGGCTTCAAAATTAGGGTAAGAAGAAGCAAATAAAGATGAAAAATCAAATAAAATAACCCAGCCACAAAGAAAGTCCTGATCCAGATTTTCATTTTTACACCCCTTTCAACCCCTATTTTATTCGATTCTCACCCTAAAAATCATTTTTGGCTTCAGCGTGTTGAAATTTGAAATCAGCAACCTCAAGAACCCCTAGAAATAAACTTTTAGAATGAAAATCACACATTCACCATAAAAATCAATTTTTGGCTTTTGGAATTTTGAAATTTGAAATCAGTAAACTCAGAAACCCCTGGGGTTGTACATTAGAAGTAGGCGATTTAACCGTATTCTAAGGGTGGTTTTTTCGCTCTAGCTCAAAATTTTGAGGGTGTTTGGGCTTTTCTGAGGTCAAATTCGAATTCATCGTCGAGAAATACATTGGACTACTTGGGTCTAGTTCCAGGATCAAGACTTTTTTTGTGACTGGGTTATTGCATCGTATTTTTCATCTCTTTTCGCTTCTTCTGACCCTAATTCTGAAGCTGCCATATCCAAATACTTAACTCTACCAAGTTTCGTAAATTATTATCGAAAATTGCCTAGGTTACCGACTTTTGTCGCCTGTTTTCAGAAAAAGCACCACTGTGCGTCGCCTCGTTCGTAAAACAACTTGTGCTGTAATAAGTCACCTACCGGTAAGGTGCATAACGTAAATTACTATTGTGCCTATTATGAATACAAAATATTAGGGATGTATATAAAAAAAATATGATATGTTCCATAAAATGTCCGCTTTCATGTAGTTTTTGTTTTATCTTGCTAGATAGATTTGTTTATGAGAAAAAATTCTTGAAAATGTCCCTCTCTTTGAGATTTTATTGAAATATTTCCAGAATAATTCCAAAATTGCAAATGAAAATTAGACATGTCATTTATTTATAGCCTTACTTACACGTTGATATATTTATTAATAGTGCTTCTTATTGGGTATAATTCCAGCTTTACTCTACAGAAATAGGAGCACAACCTTAAAATCACTTGTCCTTTTAAACCACTTTCAAAATTCTACTAATTTTTTTGTGTACTCTAGAAATACAGTTTTGTATTAAAAATAAAAACCAACACGTAATTATTTATTACTATTTTAATATAAACATTTAATGTTAAATAAACTATTTGTAGAAAGATCTGTGTCAAGAGCTAAAAGAACTTGGTGGCATTTCGTGTTACTGAAATGTGTCTGCCGTTTTTGTATAGAAGGCACCAATTATTAAATCACCCAGTGAAGTAGCTGCTACTTAAAAAATTATGTATTTTGTATTTTCTTAAAGCTCGATGCGTACTAAACAGAATTTGCCCAATGCTTACATAATCATTATAACTAGTTCAGCATACCATGGACAATTGGAATATGTTTGACTTCACATCGATGTCAGTTCGATCATATCATATTATATCAAGTTTTTGAAACCGTAAACAGATAAAAATAACTGACAAAAACTCGAACTGGTCTCTGTCTTGTGGCATATCACTTTCATTAACGAGATTCCATCTTTACATCATACATCGTTATCTTCTTAAGGATCAAGATAGTTGTCAATATTATTTTATGAACCAACACTACTTGACCTGTTTCTTGACAAACCGTTTTTATTCTCATATACATATAGGAGAAAGCTGGATGACTGCCATAAGGTCAATATATATTTATTTCCGGTTAATTATTATTTATAGAAAACTGGAAAATTTACAATTAAATTGTGACTAATTACATTAGACACAAAATAATTATCAGCTAGAGTCCATATACAGTTATTGAACCTAAAATTAAATACAGAATTATTATAATTCGATATGGAGAACATACATTTACTTTACATTTTCTGAAAATTATGCGTATTGATAAAGATGGTAGATTTGCAGTCTTCGCTGCGACGAACGATAGGAAAAATCAAAATCGATGGATTTTTGAGAAACAGGTGAAAATGAAGTTGAAGTTTCTTTGATATTTTTCACAGCCCCATAAAACAAAATGTGTGATACGGATGATTGACTATTGTATTTCTATGTATTTCTCGACACCGAATCCAAATCCGAGGTCAAAAAAATTCGTATATTTACCCCTTGAATTTTCGTGCAAAGGCAAGAACATCCCTTCAGTAAGGTAAATTTATGAAGTATCATTAAGGAAAGAAGTATGAATAGAGACTTTCGCACTCTTTCTTCTTAATGCCAAGGGCTTCATGTAGGGAGTAACAATTCTCCCGAATGGATTGATACACCCTCTGCACCCCTTCTATACCCTTCTGGACATAGCGTTGCGTTATAAAAGCTTCCAGCTTACAAGCTCCTGAGAATGCAGAGGAAGTATGGTAGAGGGTGAATGCCGCTCCAGAATCAAGCCTCCAGAAGGGTATAAACTACTCCCTGCTAGATGAGGAACACATGGGTCGAGGGAGATCTGGGAGAGCAAGGGTTCCTTGTTTTTATTGCAGTGGTGGCAGTGCATTAACGAGAATCTCCTTCAATTGACTTGACCGCACCCTGCAAGGGGCTAAAACTACCCCCCAAACCTTCAAAAAGGGTTCGGAAAACTTTTAGGATCGGACAGATGTAGGGTTTTTAATTCTGAGAGGAAAGACAAACGGGAATCCATCTGTGTAGATTTTTTTTTCTTTCCGGCATTTAATGCATCTCTATATCCCTCATGGTATCACCTGTCTTTCATGTCTTATTCATTCATAAATCCCATTTTATCTTCAATCATACTTGTGTCTCTAAAAAATGTTTCTACTAAATATATATTGAGTAGAAAAATCTAGAAAATACCATGGTCAGTCATCCAGATGAAAAACTTTTGGGTGGCTAGGTTTTCATTTCGAAGTTTAGTTTTAGAAATACTTGGTTTCAAAGTCATTTATATTGTTTTCCTCTTTTAATTTTCCAACCGATTTAATAATCTGATTCTTTTTCGTCAATACCTTTTAACAAGTACTTTCAATGAAAATTATAACGAACACTGGAGTATGGACTAAAATGAACAAAATGTTGTCAAGTTGAAAGAAATTGCAGTTCCCATATGAAATGAAATGTGCACATTTCATTTCTGAAATGACTATGGAACCCTATTGTGTGTGACCAACACGCTCTTGGTGGGTTTTTAAGTTTTGTGATTGAACAGATGTCTTGTGAAATGTTATTTTCTATCACTATCTATCGATATATTTTACTGATCTCATACATTTCAGAATATAATTTATGTAGAATTATCTTTGTTTACCTCTAGTTATACATATTATGGAGATTAAAATATTTTATAACAATAACGAGGAATGGACTAGTAGTTAAAGCTTTCGACTTGTAATCCACTTTAACACTAATTTTGATAAAAGGAAATCAATTTCCAGAATGGGTGTGCGTGAAATACTTGGTTGTACGCTGAGACAAGCGGGTGACGTATCACCGACATACAAATGAAACTGCAGAAATGGTTTATTCTATGTCTAGGAGTCTGTACCCGCTCTTGACAAGAATGACAGATAGAATAATATACGTCGTTATTGTGACACCGACCGTTACATACGTAGCGCCGATGTGGTGCATAAATATATGCTCCTCGTCTCATATTCATCACATTCATCACACATAATTATAAAATGTATGATCCTTAACTCGTTTCTGTCTTTTCTTTGTTTCTATTTGTTGCCTTTTGTACGTTTCTAAATGTTTCTCTTTCTAATCATATTTTTTTTAAATATCATACATTGTGCGATCTGACACAATCGCTCGCTCTCGTAGTTGCTTGAAACAGATTTTGGTCTGTAATTTTCCCGAGTGGTTCAGTCATACTTATCCTCGAAATGTATTGTTTCTTTTTGATGAATATACATGTAGTAGCTAGTTACCAGAAGACATGTTATATTTTAATTATTTTTTTAACCTTACTCGCCTCGCCCAATCCTTCAATTACCACAGCGTCCAGGGCCATGGATGTCGGACTGATTTAGTTTTAATTAGTTTGATTGAGTGACTTATAATTCAGGATCGCGGGTTCGAGATCCAATTGGTTAAATATGTCATTTTAACGAATATTTCACCGATTAATTTGAAATTAGAAAAATTTCTAAAACTAACATTATTGATAAAAAGCAGCACCAAGAGAACGCGCAGAAATTGTAAAAATGTTTTTCGAAAACGATTCCTCGGTGGTCTTGGCTCAACGTGCTTTCCGAGGTCGAAATACTCCAGGTGGAAACACATTTCGATGTTTATCTAATGCCTTCTTGCAAAGCAATATTGTCACCAATGTAGTGTGTGGTGGCAGTCATCGTACTTGTCGCGTATTGTAAAATATTGAGCATATTCGTGCAAATGTAGGACTCCAACAAAGAACGTCAGCAAGGGGGCGTACAGCGCAATCAATATTGTCTGACAGAACTTTGAGACGAATTCTCCACACGAATTTGCATATTTATCCACACAAAGTTCAAATTATAAGTATACTGATGTCACTCTATCATTCAAAGCTTTTCGAATATGCACAAATTCACAAATCGTGAATAACTTGCTGCAAGTGTGTCAACTGTTCCCAGGATGAACCATCTCAAAAGAGGTCAATTGTGGGACTCATGGGTGTGAGGCCCTGTGGGGACCAGGCATTGACTTTGATCCTGACAGCTCGTCCATCCTGACAAGTGCTCGTCCTCGAGCAACCTTCTGGGCAACCATTGCCGTTTCGAAAAAACATCGAACAAACCGGTGACCAAGGAATAACGAAGATCAAAATGTCGGAGATCAACAGCTATGTCGGAGATCAAATGTCATGTCGGAGATCGAATGCTTTATTGGAGATCAAAGGTATTGCCGGAGATCAAATGTTATATCGGGGATCAAAGGTAATGTCGGAGATCAAAAAATGTCATGTCGGCTATATCGGAGATCAAATGCTATATTGGAAATCAAATGCTATATCGGAAATCAAATGTCATGTCGGAGATCAAAGGTGTTGTCGGAGATCAAATGCCATATCGGAGATCAAATGCTATAGTAGGGATCAAAGGTCATATCGAAGCGGAAACACATTAGCGTAGATCAAGTAGCATAGCGGAGAATTGGTGTAGATCAAGTAGCATATCGGAGATCAAGGCAATTAGCGTAGATCAAATAGCATATCGGAGATCAAACCAATTAGCGTAGATCAAGTGGTATGTCGGAGATCAGAAGATCATAGAAATTTCGAAGATCAGCGTGATTGCGAACATATCAGGTATTTTTTTATTTTTATTTTGCGGAGATCAGTTTTTTTATTTTTATTTTGCGGAGATCAGGTGTAATTTTTATTTTTGAGATGTGCATGAATTTTAACGATGAACAGTATGTCAAATAAATACTACTTTAAAATTTGTTTTTCGGAGTACAAAAGTAAAACACTAGTTATTCATTCGAAATAATATTTGTGCAGTTTTTAGAATTTTCCTGTATAACAGTCAACAAAACTTTGAAAATTGTTGGATCGCCACAAAGCGGTATATTTGAATAGTTTTTCCGTCGCCTGACTATCCACATCAAAAGTATTTTGCAATGCACTTTTCAAATCGTTCAAATTATTGAAAGTTGTATCACTATTTAAGTACCATTCACGTGTGCGACCACTTAGGTTATCAATTATAAATCGGTACGTAGTTACTTCATCCCAGCGCGAGAAATAAGCTTTTTCGTCCACTAAACATAACCATCGATTTAATGACATACGTTCTTCTGCCCGGCTATAGACTGGAATATTTTCCCAAGTAAAATTTACACGTGATGAGACACACACCTGTTGTTGTTTTAGTTTATTTAAGTCACGCCTTATACTTGCCAATTGCTGTTGTAAATTCAACGGCGGAGTAAAAGATCGTTCGGTGTGAGTAGATACGGTTCCTGGTGAATTTGCAGTCAATTGTTGATCATTCTCGGTACTTTGTAGATCCATATTGCACTGCACTGGCATAAACACACTTCTGACACCAATTATGGGACTTCAAGATTAATTGGGGGTTAATGATTAAAATAGGGCAAATCCAAACAACATAACGCTATATATTTCTACTTTTGTAAAATTATTACTTAACAGTTTGCCAAGCTATTTCTAACTAACTTTTTAACTTTTACATTGTTCATTTAAGCCAGTCAGTAGGAATGAATACATTCCCCCAATGTTTATAACAACTATTATTTATGGGTGTGAGGCCCTGTGGGGACCGAGCATTGACTTTAATCCTGACACAATACTCTAAGATCACCCGATTTCTCCGCAGTAATCTTCTTTCTGTGGGGCTACCTGAGTGTATATCAATCGCCCACAAACTCTTGATGTCTTAAAAGCCAATATTTATGCACAAATTGCACAGATTCCTATCGAAATACTGGGCAAAGTCATGGAAAACGCCCAGAAGAGAGTTGAACGATTCATCAGTGCTATAGCTATGGTGGTCATTTTTCCGATTTCATATTTCGTATCTACACCAGTACAATTGTAAAAGAGTTCATAAATTATTTTCATAATAATTATACTGTTTTTTCATTTCGAAAATTTCTATTTAAAAACAACATCAGAGAGGTATATCTGCTGCACCCTATATGCAGTAAAGCGCAATAAATCTGTGAAAGTATAATGTTTACTCTAGTTCTAATTTATTTTTGCGAGGTATTTAACTATTAAATTAATATTTTAACGTTCCATATGCCTATCTAAAGTAGAGCTATATATTAACAAATTGTATTATTCATTTACTTATTTATATACAACAATATCTAACGTTGTTGGATCGAAATTGTTGATTAAGTCAAGTCAGCAGTTTTTTTGCTAAATTGCGAATTCCAGAGAACATAAATATCACGTAGACAGCTATACTTTTTGTTTGACCTGAAACACCACCTCTGCAACGTCTATATATCTTCCAGAGTTACCCTCCTTCCCCCTATATTAAAGAGCTCGATGAATGATCGAAGTAAGTCGATCCTTCGGCACGATTTATGCCTTAAAAGCACTTCCATTATGTGAACTCTTTGATTGAAATCCATCAACCATTCATTTAAATGCCGTATAGTTGTGGCCATCCTTAGATGGTGAAGTTATGGCTGGCCATTCATTATTATTTATTTCACAAGGTGCTTTTTAATACAATTTACGCGTAATTTATTGCGAAATGACATCACTTTTGAGAAAAAATAAAATTAAAATAATTGATGTTTTAAGAATCTGGAAAAATTTAATCACGGTTTAGTATTTTATCTTTAACATCATTAACTTGTATGGCATATTTGGTGTTTTATTGTAATTAAGCCGCATCATTAGTTTCCAATTGAATGCATAAGAATGCAATAATAAAACATGAGTTAGCGAGAATTCCTTAGTTTTCATCCGTATAACCGCTGATTGATTTTGTCATACAACTACCTTATTGGAGCTTAATTTCAGTAATTAATTGCAATATATGTCACTGGCAATTAATAAGTTCCCGGATTAAAAAAAAATGGACATCATGCATGCCTGAACGCGACGCTGATCTCCGATGACCAGGTAATTATACAAGACAGCGAAGACAAATTACAAATAGCAGTGTATAAATTACGCCAACTGAGCTTCACATTAAACCTAGAAATATACGTGATTTCAGTTTCGTACCCGTAGAAATGTATTACCTATTTAGATCATTTGTGAACATACAATTTGGATAAATAATAAAAATTAATACATTTTATTTGAGGGGTGGTCACTAGGACGGAGCGAAAAAAACAGTTTTTGTATTTTCTGTTCTAATAGTGAAAAAAGTTTTTACTATAGTTCAGTTATTACCAAGATTTTTTCCTGAAAAATCCGATAATACATTCTGCCCTCTACGCACCCTTAAAATATAGGTGAAACTCTGAAACATTAATCGGCACCAACCGCTGCGAAATGAGTTCAGAGAGCAGCTCTTTGCTTTACCAGGTAAATAATCAACCCAGAATTCACTACGAAAAGGTGTTTCCTACCGCTCTGGATTTAAAAGTAACTCTAATAAAGCCATCTCGAGCTTCGAAGCCGATCACATTTTCACAATCCCAATGAGAAAGAGTGGGGTTGTTAATTTAATAGCTTGCTAATCGATGAAATCGATACAGTCGCTTGCTTCAACATTTATTTTTAAAATGATGGATATTCTCCTCGGGGTTCTCTTCGCGTATCACACAGGTCATTCAAGCCTTTAGTATATGTCTTAATACCAGTTCTTGGACATGTATTCTGTCATTTGGAAGCATACGTATTGATTGGATCAACAACAATTCTCCGTTCTGGTTTAACTGAATTGTTTTTCAGACATGATTGGCACCATTTTTGCACGATGAGATAAACTTTATCCAAAATCACATTTAGTACAGGCAATGAAGGCAAAATGTTGTAAAAACCTCGCAAAAATTAATAAAGGAATCATCTCTGGGACTTAAGTAGTTACAAAATAGGTCTTTACCAATTTTTGTCTTACTTAAACCGTTTAGGAGATAAATCCAGTTTTCCACTTATAGTTTTGAGCCGCTCCGAAATACGCGGAAAATGAGAATTCTCTGGGAGTTTCGTACGACCGGACATATCGATCGATAATTATTACTCTTCAGAGCCGTAAAAAAAAATGAAAGCAACGTAAAATGTAAAGAAATGTGTCAGCTTTAATGTAGTAGTTCTACATTAATCACAAAATTCATACAAATTATTATCATTGAGAAAAAAGTGTTAGAAGATGGCGTAGTAAACTTTATACGGTTGATTTATTCACATCTTTGAGTTTTATGCATCCTGCCTATTTCTCCCGTAACAATGGGCACTTTTTCACTGCATGGATTCGATTCCACGCACTTTAATCTATATTTCTTGAAAATTTGATTGAAGAATGTTAAGAAACAAATAAGTTGTATATGTTTTACTGTATAATTGTGCATTTTCTGAACGTGTATGAATAATGTAGACAAATTCAAAAAGTACTGCGCGCATTTAAAAAACTCTAAAGTCATTCGAAAGAATATGTTTTATTGTACTTACAATCCAAAAATTAAGACTGTGCTGTTATTATTACTTAAGATTTAGCGAATTGAACTCCAAAATTTGGAGGTGATTGATCGATGAGAAATATACCCTCTACTTTGATCGCAAGGCATATTTTTCCAACAAGAGCAATTGCAATAAAATGTTAATTGGATAAATACATCATTATATAAGAATATATAAGCAAAATGAATTATCATTCTTACGACTCCCGGCAAAGATGTGAATAAATCTGTGGATCGACTGTACAAAGTTCACTAAGCCATCTTCTGACACTTTCTCTCCTTGATAAATTTTTTTATGAATTTTGTGATTAGTTCCACATTAAAGCTGAGACTTTTCTCTACATTTTATGTTATTTCCATTTTTTTCTAGGGGCTCTGAATAGTAAGAATTATCGATCGATGAGCCCGGTCGTACGAAACTCCTGGAGAATTCTCATTTTTCGCGCATTTCGAAGAGGCTTAAAACTATAAGTGGAAAACTCGATTATTTTCTAAACGGCTTAAGTAAGACAAAAAATTATAAGTACCTTATTTGTAGAGACAAAGACGAGCTACAACTTTTGTTGCGAATTTCTTTCTCTATTTTCATTATTTTGGCCGCTAGAGCAAAAAAAACCGAAATGAAGTTTTTCCAAATTTTTTTCAATTTTCCCGGAACTTGGAAGTGCGAAGAATGCATCATCTCATTCTCCAGGTTATTACCTACTTAAATCCCAGAGATGGTCCTTTTATTAATTTGTGTTACCCTAAATTGTTAATTTGCCTGTACTAATTGGTGCGTATACCATTTGAATAAACTGTGAAGCCTTTGAAATTGGAACGAAATCCAGATTCTTCATGCCAATTTAAAGTCGCAATATCTATCCGGAATAAGCAAATTTGTCTAGGTTCATTTTAGATAAATATAAGGAGCAGTTACCGTTAGAGATTGCAGAACATATTTGATACAGATATTCTTTACCTGTATTTAACTGAGAAAAAGCTACATCGCATCGGGCATACCACAAACAGTTGTTTCAAAGTCTATGACTGGTAAACTATGGCATGTTTTCAATTCTTTACTTATAGGTTCCACGAATCTAGGAGGTCCAGTTGTCCATCAAGAAAGTGGAATAAATGTTTTAAAGGAAGCTCGTAACCATGCAGCTGACAAATACTAATGCAAAGTACGTGTTAACTGTGCCTTCATTTGATATATGGCTGCTCTTTTTTCATCCAGTACTTACTACTTTCCCATCAGATCTGCCAACTGCTAACGAACCGTCTAAGTTAAATTTATTTGACAGCTTTTCTGACGTTGAATAAACATGCGCATTGTTTCTTTGGAGTACATGAACCTATTAATAAGCCGGTAGAGGGCAAACGTTGTTAATATATTTCAAAAATATTTTAGGGTGTTACCTTTTACATATATAATTACTACTACTTTTCGCTATTACGCATCAATAATAATTATTAAAAATGTCATCCCCTTTGAGGTAGAGGGCAGAAGATATAGTTTGTTTGATACAGTTTTAGAGTAATATTTGCAGTCTACTATAGCACCTTTCCTTTACTATTAGAATTTTCAACAGTAAAAATAAAAATTCCCTCCTATAGTTAGCGCTTCACCCTAGGGGTCACCAATGGCTAATCCCAGGATAAAAAAACATACTTATAGTAGGTTCACAAACATGCGAGCTGAATAGAAAACCTCCTCCTTTTTACGTGTTAGTTAAATTTTCGCAAGTCAAGTCAATTAAGAATACAATGTTTCTGTTTCAGAGCTCTTGGATGGAGATTAGGACTTCAGGTTGTAACCGGAGCCATCTCGGTTACGTTTATATTGGGAACATTCTACAGATCCGCTTCCTTATATCACCCTCAAAGAAGAGCAATATTACACATTAAAAACCAAAAACGAAAGATTAAAGACAAAAACAAAATCGAAGACAAAGTGCCATTTTTTGATTTCAGTACCTTAAAAAGTAAAACCGTCCGGATACTGCTCGTGTCAACTGGAATAAGTGCTTTTGGGATAAACACACCTCTCTTCTATTTAGCGTATCAAGCCGAAGAAGAAGGACTGGGTGACTCTACGGTATTCCTCCAGATGTACTTAGGACTGGCGTGGACTGTAGGTTGCGTGGTCTTCAGCACACTTGTGTTACACAACTCCACTGAATGCAGAATTGCGAGGCAATATCTCTGCCAAACAGCAGTATTCATGTGTGGATTGTCAATTTTAGCTTTTACAGTGGTCAGTGGCAACTATCATGCATACGTTATGTTTGCCTGGATATATGGTGAGTAGTTATTGTACTACTTCATATTTAATATAGGCGAAGGAAGAAAATTATCTATATTGTTTCCGTAGATTAAAACAATAGATTTAAAAAAAAATTATTTAAGTTGAAAGTTGTACTCGTGTGAAAAACAAAAGTGCACACTCCGCAAGTTGTTTTACTTCATAAGTGCTATGGGTATAATATTAGTTAATTGATAAATTTTTTTCACATGCGATTTTTTTGAAAACCGCTAATGCTACAGGTAAAGTTTCAAATAAAATGGTTATCACGATCCTTTATCTTTGTTTCCTCTCCATATATTTGGTAACTATTTCAAAAGTTAAACAAGTTTCCCGTTTACTATACATCTGCAAAGTCTCAGATTTTATCGCATAGCTTTATGAAAAGATAATATTTTCCAGTCATTAAAATTTAACCTTTATATCAACACATTTTGTTAATAAATATGTAGAGATAACATGACAAAAAATTAGGACCAATTCATTGTTTCGTTTTCGAGTTAGAATTAGTTGGAATAATGTGGAATAATATTTGTTTTCTTATTCTATTTTTCATTAGTTATTCAACAGATGTCAAGAGCGAGAGAAATGATCCATAATTAAATAAATAAATTAACCAGAATTCAAGTTATCGAAAGAATGCAAAGATTTCATACTTAATATTTTTACACATAGTTTTTCTTTTAGTTCTCATAGATAGTTATTTTTTCTGCTGTTTGCAAAATCCTATAAAGAATATAGGCCCCAATACTAGTTAATAATAATTATTTAATAATAATAATAATAATTTATTTTCCTTAAAAGGCAATAATAATTGTATAAGAATAGTCGGTAAAACAATAGACAATACAAATAAAAACAAATAATAAATAAATGACAACAGAATGGGTTAAAGGTTAAACAGATAAAAATCTGAGAGCGAAGAATAAAAACAGCGTTCTAGCAAAAACGACTTAAGCTTACTTTTAAATGTGTATATATTTTTACTAGACTTTATATAGTCGGGTAGTTGATTAAATATTCGGGCACCGTTATGAGAAGGGGAATTCTGAGTAATTTTATATTTATCGAAAAGCATATGTATTAAACCCTTCTGCCGTGTGTTAACGTCATGAATGTCTGTATTAAGTTGAAAGTTATTTTTGTTAGAAAATACATAGAGGGATATTTCTAAAATGTATAAATTTGTGAGTGTCAAGATTTTGTATTCGTAAAATACATTTTTGCATGTATGGGAGTTAGTTAGCTAATAGATAATAATAATTCACTTTTAAACATGCATAAAGTATATAGGCTCCAATACTAGTTAGCTAATACTTAGATAGGTGCAGATCTGTTGTTTTAATCAGTCAATGTCAAATATAATTATTTCATACTTATTCATAGAAATTGTCTTGCTCATGCATATGAGTGGCTTTGTGCTTTTCTGATGAGCTCCAGAATAAGGGCGAAAAACATTTCAAACGCTAAGCATTTCCAAAAACAGAATGATAGATTTCATGAAAATGTAATCCATTAGAATGAAAATTTCTTAAGACAAAGTAGGTAAATAAATTCATTTTAGGCCTCTGTTCTAATTTTTAATTGAATCTTCATGATCGTAGGGGGTAGATACTAGTTTAATCTGCATGGCCGTAGGGAACTATGTGGATGCTAGTTGTTGAATGAGAATTTTCAAATAAGAAATTATACAAATTCATTTTAGGATTTCAATTTGTTAGCATAACCAGAATTCAGGTTATCGAAAGAATGCAAAGATTTCATTAATATTTTTACACGTACTTTTTCTTTTGGTTCTCATAGATAGTTATTTTTTCTGCTGTTTACAAAATTCTGTAAAGAATATGTTTCTACACAATTATAAGCAAATAAATAATAATTCATTTTTAAACATTAATAAAAGTTTATATCCGTCTAATAATGATATAATTTTTTAGAGTATATTCTTCCATTTTGATGATTCCCTACTGATCTAGAATAAAACACACACACAGCGGGGTGTGTAGCATAACACGCACCACACACATTACATAACCAAATCTAAGGCAAACGTTGACCAGAGGGGCAATTTAAAAGAATGCAGATAATATACCACCCTCATAGTGTCTGAGCTGGGGGTCGTACCCAATTAACAGTAAACTGTGTGACTAAGCATGTTCACCATACAACACACAATTTTGTTTAATGATTTTTACTGATCTTTTTTTTTGAGGGCTGTTAAATTTTTTTCAAAATCGTTTTATTAATAAAGTGTTATGTGCGAATAAATGTATTTCAAAATATTGTGCTTTTTAAGACTATAATTTAGGAAAAGTTAACTTACTCCCTAAAGAAGACATAATGTACTTTATTAACTCTGTTAATAACACAGGCACACAAAAAATAAATCGAGTGCGAGAAGGCAAGACCTATGTATTCCCATGCATTCTGACCTGCTGAACACGAATCCGATGTCCGTTTTGCCCGATTGGCCTCTTTTCCTAACCTTAAAGAACACCGTCAAAATGCCCGAAAAATCTCAAATAAGTGAAAAAGCTTAGATGAGCTAACTACCATTTCCATACGGATTTTGGGGCGCTGAGACCGAATGTGGGGGCACGGTGATCTATGGTCAATTTTAAGAGCTATGCACACCGCCAAAATCAAAGGTCCGAGAATTTCGCTTCTCCGGAGACATAGGTCCGCCTCGGGAGCAACTGCATCCGAACTAGGTGCCATAAAATTATCAAAATATTCAGAGATACGCAAAAAGAACAGAGAAATAACACAAACCAGATACTTCGTTTCCGAAATAGGACGATTCAAAGTCATCGGAAGGAGAAAATCTCCTTTTTCCCCTTCTCCCTTCTATCTCCGAAACCACAAAAAAGCTATAGACTTCTGGTTTACACCATTCTACGTACCCCTGAATTTTTTCAGATTTTTAGCGACACTCATTTCCCCAAAATTTTTTAAATGGATAAGATTTCTCATAATTTCATGGTCCCTCGTTCGGATGCAATTGCTCCCGAGGCGGACCCATGTCGCCGGAGAAGCGAAATCCTCGTACCTTTGACTTCGGCGGTGTGCATCTCCCTTAAAAATGACCATAGATCATCGTACCGCACACATTCGGTCTCAGCGCCCCAAAATACGTATGGAAAAGATGGTCAGCTCATTTAAGCGTTTTATTTACTTGTTTGAGATTTTTCGGGCATTCTGATTGTGTTTCTTGAAGTTGACAGAAGTTGTGAAATAATGTTACGTGTTTTCCACCTTTTAGGAAACACCCTGTATGAATCCGTGGTTTCTAAATAATTTCAACAAGAGATAAACACCACTAACGCTTTATTTAACAATTTACTGACTATACAATACTTCAAAATAACCTTTACACTTTGTTTACTTAATATTTAACATCACTTTTTCGCTTTTCAACTTGTTCACTCTTATAAACTTGTCTTTAATAAACTTCTTCCTCTGCGCCGGTAATCGCGCCTTATATACTCTGAAATTTCCTCTAGATCCATCGAGAATCTTCTCCCACCACACTCTAGAAAACTCTATAAGTTTCCAGTCACTATTAGGCATAGGCGCATCAATCTTCAGTTCCAAGGGGGTGTAATTCGTAACAATAATTTGATGTCTCGGTTTCTAGTATATACACCATCTCCCAAGTTTCTGGGCTCTTACTAGCTTCATTTTCCCCTACTTATCTCTATTTACTCCACAGCCCTTGAACAGAATCAGAAAATATCATAAAAAAATTTGAGCCCTTTTCTTTTAGTATATACACTAAATCCCAAGTCTCTGAACTCTTACTAGCTTGCTTTACCTATCCCCCCCCCTATTTACCGCCTAACCCTGCAATGGAGATCAAAATATAATCCAGTTCCAGATGTCGTTATAATACACACTTGTACCAAATAAGTCAGTCTCTTAAACAGTTCCAGAGAAAATGTACGCACAAGAAAGTTACAGACCGACAGACAAATTAAAATTTTAAAAAAAGTTGACGTTGGCGTTAGCATGGCGTTTTAAACAAAAAGAAATCTTTTTTTACGATTACTGTACTCTCACTCTACTATGTGGATGTGGAAGTAACTGTGCACTGTTCATTTGGTATCTAACTGTGGGTTATGGATTTTTCAATACATATTTCAAAATGTCAACATGCAATAACCCACTTGTCTGCTGTTAACAACATAATAACATATAGCAACATTATTTTAAAATTCAACACGCTTGTAAATCTATCTGTTTACATAGACACAGCTTGTTTAACATGTTTTTTAAAATCTACACATTTCCATTTATAAAAACGAAACTAGTTATTTTAGTCTTTCAACTATAATATCATAATTCACCACTCACTTTATTTTAATTCATTCTAAACCTGAAAATAAACTATTTAAGATAATTTTGTTTTGAAGGAGTAAATGCTATTTACAAACTAAATTTATAAGGCGCCAAAATAAAACTCAAATACCTACTAACTCTATTCCTTTGCACCATTAAGAATAATTCTTTCAAGACCTTGTTATACAGGCGCACTACGCTCACTTAAAATAACTTCATCTTAAGTTCTTTATTAGCTAATAATAAATTGCAGCATATGGTAGAAATAAAATATTTTTAAACGATTTAATACAATCACAGACAGTATTACTTCTCCGCCTCCACTAAAAAAGACAACAGAACATACATGTTTAATACCACTTCATTTTTCAGCCGAGTCAGTTTTTTAGTAATATATTTTTGTTAATTAAAATTTCAAAAAGTTTGTAATAACAATTTACACCAAAATCTGTTATCTGTCACGAAGTTTCGGCGTATCTCCATTTTCTACTTCCAATAACTCAACGAAAAAATCGTAAAAACGTCTGAAAATGTTTTCTAGGGGAGCTACGGCCCTCTGAGTATGACTGTCTTAGCTTAAAGCATCCGTTTGTAATAATTATATCAAAGTTTTTCAAGTTACGTTCCACATGCCTCCTCTTGCTACGAAAATATTCTGCAGCATTAAGGCGTTGTGGTTGCAAATTCTTCAGCAATTCTTTGTTCCAATTTTAATTATTCAATAAATTTTATGCCATTGCTTGTGTAATATGCACAATTTGAATAATTTAATCGTTTTAAACAAATGCAATTAAAATAATTGAGCGTGTAGAAAGGCCATCTCTCAAAGTCGATGCTAAGAAACACCAACGCTTGTAATGTAACACAACACTACTGCACCTTGGTGGGAACAGAAATTCAGCCGTGTTAGGATAAATTATGTACTAACACGATCAAGTTGACTATAAATAAAAATCCCGTACAAATAATTCAAGTCACTAATGCGACATAGTTTCTGTTCTGTTTTGCAAATAATGCTATAAATTATTAGGTGTAATTAAGCACACTCGGTGCATGTGCAATAAAATACGAATTGACGCTTATTATTTTAGGATAGTAGGTATAAGTTTCACTATTTGCATTTGCTGTAAGGTTACGTAATATTCTTGCCGGGTAATGTTTCCTAAAAACAATTATTTCCCACTAGATTAAGGATGCTATTATTTTGTTAACCGAGAAATAATTTTAAAAGGTTCTAGGTTCATATTCAATAAATGTTGTCTAAAGTTTGTTTAAATAAAAAGAAATGTGCCTACGATTGACTGCCGTGCCTAACATAAATTAGCTTGTAATAGTTATTTACGATACAAGTATCGTAAACTTCCATATTACAATACGCGATGGGATATTTGAAATAACCCATTAAGTTTCGTAATATGAAATTACGATACAAATATCGTACAATGTTATATCTACTATCAATACTTCTCATAATGTTATAAAAAAGGTTACTTGTCATTATAACAATTTTAAGACGATAAACAATAAACTGGAAGTATTTGTCACGTTTATGTCGCTGTCACTATGTGGTTATGGGCATAAGGAAACAGTTTCTAACAATGAAAATTACGTGAGAACATTAAGAGTTCAGTTGCCTCCGCATCTGCAGGAATTAATGTATCAAATTGCAAAGGTGTAATTATCAATGTTTACAATAAGTCTAATTTTTATTAGTTTCAATTAATAAATATTTCATATGTAATTAATGATTGTAAAAAATGAGTTCTAATTTAATTCGAACTTGAATTAATGTCTAATTGTTCAGATTTTTATATCTCTTGACCACACTAGTTCGGTAAAGTGACACTTTACCGAACTAGTGCGGTAATGTATGTCATTATGACATTGAAGTGAATATTGTAATGTTTGACACTAGATATTGATAGTAGATAAATATTTTTATCCACGATCGACATTTAAAGTAGGCTGTTTTGCTGACATTTGGCAGCGCAAAAGTTGACGTTTACTGGTAACGTCACTTTACTGCTCATCTCCCATGACAAACAGCGGAAAAGTACTTTTACGCTCGCTTGAGTAGGTACATCTATCCCTACGCAATGTACATATATTTCTGTAATAATAATATCCTAAAACTTTTGTTGTTAATATAATGAGAGTTGATGAAAAGACGTCAGTATTTTCTGTTTGATTTTTCATAATATATGTTGTTTGTACCTTATTCGTTTGTTTATATTGACTGCATGGCATACTTATAAAATGTTGACGAATTGCGATTCCAGTGAAAATTTCAACTTAATTCATTCCCATATTTCCATGTTTTCCATGTGGATACAATCAAGTGTGTAATTCGAGTGCAGTGTTTGACGTATCAACTTACTCACTGAGCTACAATGAGGCACCCTGTGCTGTTAATCACAAATAGCTATTACACAGTCCCACGAAAAAAGTTTTTGATCTGGGTGACTGACCATGGAATTCCTATTGCTCCTGAGAATGCAAAGGAAATATGGTAGAGGGTGAATGCCGCTTCGGAACCAAGCCTCTATAAGGGTATAAACTACCCCCTTTTTGGGGGTTTGGGGGGTAGTTATCGACCTTTGCAGGATGCGACTAAGGCAATTGAAGGAGATTCTCGTTAATGCACTGCGACCATCCTGCAGGTAAAGATAACACTTGATCTTTCCTCATCCAGCTGAGGGTAGTTTATACCCTTCTGGTGGTTTGGTTCCGGAGTGGCATTCACCCTCTATCATATTTCCTTTGCATTCTCAAGAGCTTGTAAGCCAGAAACTTTTATCGCGCAGTTCTATGTCCAGAAGGATATAATAGGGGTGCAGAGGGTGTATGAACCCCTTTAGGAGAATTGTTACCCCCTCACTGAAGCCCTTGGCATTAAATGAAAGGAGCACATTTTTACTTCTTTCCTTAATGATACTTATATCCATAAATTTACCTTATTGAAGGGATGTTTTTGCCTCTGCATGAAAATTTAAGGTGTATACGAATTTTTTTGACCTCGGATTCCGATTCAGCGTCGTAAAATACATAGGAATACCGGATCAAAAACTTTTTCTGTAGGGCTCTGATCATTAACCAACATAAGTATTACAAAGTAGGTTATCCTGCTCAAATTTAACAACACAAAGTTGTAGTCAAGCGCATTTAAACGAACAAGCTGCCTTATTACGGAAATGCTTCGAACTTCACGGATCTGATCGAAACCTTTTTCAATGTAGTGGACTGGCCAATTTAAATTTTAAAACTAACAATTGATTAATTGATTTGCCAGTGTAAGGTGGGCATTGCTGCCGATTCCGGGTATTCGGTCTGGAGGTTCGTTCGTGTTGTCAGCAGCGAGAGCCACATGATGCATGGGATAGGAATATAGGATGGGAAGTGTAGGTGTTTGTGAGATGTTTCTTTTAAGTTTCCATGCTTCTTTTTTAGTTTCCATCTGTCATCATCGGATGGGAAGCGTAGGCGTTTGCAAGACGCTTCTTTTTAGTTTCCATGCTTTTTTTAAGTTTCCATCTATCATCATCTCCTTATTTATTCTTCTTCTAAGTTTTCTGTTTCTGAATCTGGCAGTGTGTACCTCCTTCTGCCCACTTCGTTTGTCTGCCAAGACATACATACATTCGCTTGCGCAGGGAGATTTTATTTATTAACCGTTCCACAGGTAAATATCCGTTTACAGTGGAAATGCAAGGAAGAGCCCTGTCTCTCGGTAGAGAGAGTTTTTTTACAGCGATTTATGAGAAAGAGGCCAGAGAGAATGCTTTACACACCCTGTATATTCGTTTGTTTTTGTAGTAATTACCTTCAACTGCCGCTTTTCAATTCCGGGTATTTTTCTAATTCATTACCTATATTTAATACCTTTTCAATTTTACTTGTAAATTTTGTTAATAAATTCAGTTAATAGAGATCAAGTTGATAAAGTTATTAAAGTAATCAAATAAAATAAAACGAAATAAAATAAATTAATTTATAGATTAGCTTTATGTGGCGACTCATCCTGTGATTGCTGGTTTTCTCTTTCATTTTCTTTCGTCTTTTTGGGCTGATTTCGTACACTTTAAAAATTTTCCACTGCACACAAATTTTATCATTTATTTATTTATAATTTTACATCTAGTATGTCTATACTACTTTGCTTTACCAAACACGTGTGTCTGATACTTGACTAACTTTATTTATTGCACAACAGCCATAAACCACTTGTAGAGGTCTTTGGGTACTTCTATCAACGGTCAGCTAAGGCACAGCCTTCCTTACATTTGTTTACTTTATCTTTGGTATACTATTTAAAAATATTGTACCAGTAATTTTCAATTCATTAATTCCTTATGGACTTTGTTTTTCTATTACGACACGTCACGTTACGCAGAATTTCTTGACCCACCGGTGGGTCACATAAATTTTTGTGGCCGTTAAATATGATTTCGACATTATAATTATACAATTCAATGTAAACTTGAAAATCATGCAGTCATACACATACACTCCTTTTTACAGGTTGCAATTCTTAACTAATAGCTTGAATTTTTTTAAATTACTTCGTCTACTATAAGATAATATCCTATTCAATTTCATAGTAATCCGCTGAGTAGCTTAACTATTACAAATAATTATTTAACATCGTTTTCGCGGACCATTTTTCTCGTCCTCGGCATTATATTGATAAATAATTTAAAATAGAATGACAAAACAATTATTTTGTCATTTAACTTGCTCTAATCCAAAAGCGAACTACTACATTGGTCTCTTTGTACTGTGACACTTACCACTGCACATATCATAACAAAATGTGTTATAGTATATACGATCTCAATTGGGACAGTATAAAAAACAAAACTCAGAGTAAATTCGGCATCTCATTCAGTTGACAAATCAAATTCTAGGCATCTAATACCGCCCACGTGTCTAAGTGGCAGGCGGTCAAGTCCACGTGGACTGTATCCGAGATTACGAGAAGTGGTGAATATCCGAGTTTTCGTTTTTATGCTGTCCCAACAGAGAACGTATATACCATAATATGAACGTCAATATGAATTTTGTTTTAAAGCTATATCGATCTACAAGTGTATTAGATATGCGTTAAAAATATTTTTATTATTTCAGGTATATTTTGTGGAGGATACCATTATTCTCTTAAAATGTACACTTATGAGAGAGTTCGTGCCCGGAACTTTGCTCGAACTTGGGGGTTCGTTCAATGCTCACAAGCAATACCGATAGTGATTGGAGTTCCATTTTCAGGTAAATAATATTTTTGTCCTATGTATCACATTATGCAATACAGTAAAAATACTCTTTCAGAAATCGACGTGTGCACCTCAAAAAACATGAAATATTTTGCGTTTTGCAAATGTCTCGAAAAACAAACTAACTATTATACTCTTCGCCTGTTTACTGCATTTTTATCATATATTGAAAAATATTTGCGAAAAGTATAGTAATGTTACTTTATTAGCGAGTGACTTCCTTGTCTAACTGCGAGATGATTGAAAGCAGCCAAAACTTAGTTCATAATCTTATCGCATTTGTGACAAATTTATTGTTGTTAAGTTAATAAGCATTACGGACTATTGCCTAATTAGCCGGTTTTACAATGTAACAATATTAGGTAATATTATATATTATATAAATTTAAGTAATTTAAATAATTAATAACTTTTCTATTATTGAACGATATTGTTCAAAAACAGCTACCATCAACTTACTGTCCAAATTTCACTACAGTCCGACTTTTCGTTCTTAAGTTATTGTACTTACAAGAAACGTGACGGACGAACAGACGCACAGTGGAAAAAAAATACCTTTTTTGGCGAAAAATCTACCTACAAGTCAAATCTTAATCAATGTTGATTTACCTTGGCTTAAAATGAAGGTTATTGGCTACACTTCCAGAGTATACTGCCTAAATTACAAACCCCGATTTTCTAACCTCAAAAAATGTATCAAATATGAGAGTATTATCTATTTTTACCAGTCAAATCTTAATTAATTTAGATCTACCTTGATTAAATTGTAGGTTATTGGCTACACTTTCAGAGTATAGTACCTAAATTGAAAGCCCCGATTTTCTAACCTCAAAACATGTACCGAAGCATTTTTTTTATGACAAAATATGGTAATAACTGAAAGTAATTTATAAAATATGTTAATAAAATTTTGTGCAGGGTAATTATTTTTATTGAATTTTTTAATGTTAGGAAATTGGGGTTTGCAATTTAGGCAGTATACTCTGAATGTGTAGCCAATAACCGACGTTTTAAGCCAAGGTAGATCAAAAATATTTAAGATTTGACTTGTATAAATAGAAAAAAGTGATTACTTAGTCTCATATTTGATACATTTTTTGAGATTAGAAAATCGGGGTTTGCAATTTAGGCAGTATACTCTGAAAGTGTAGCCAATAACCTACATTTTAAGCCAAGGTAGATCAAAATTGATTAAGATTTGAGTTGTAGGCAGATTTTTGTCCAAAAAAAAGTTGTTTTTTTCCCCACTGTGAGACGGACAGACAGACGGACGGACGGACGAACAGACAGACGGACGGACATTTTGAAAGTTGTTCAGAATTCGATCACCAACACAGTGATATGAAAATGTTTTCCCTACCAGCGATATTACCGGGTTTAGAAATGTGTCGATCGAATGCAATATACTCTTCGCATTGTATTTGCGAAGAGTATAGCAAGAGCTTTAGCAAAGAATGATAAAAGATTTTTTTAAGGCTTATGGAATTTCTATTTATTTGAAACTTGTCACATCCATTTTCGACAGAGACTGACGGAGATACAGCGTATTGTGGATTATTTAGCAGAAGTTTATATAAGAACTTTATTTTTTCATGTTACATATCTGTTTTTAATTTTGGCCTATCCAGTCATCGGAGTGCTAAAATGACTAAAATCTCTAACTTGAGTGCTAGGCTAGTGAATGGATTTTGATAAACTTGTGCAGTGTATTTGTAATGACATTAATAAAAAAGTTGAAAAATTAGATTAGAGTAGGAAATGATCGGAAGGGGTAGAAAACACCCCTTTTGTCACGGGTTCCGTAACTTGTATGTAGAATTAGGTTGAAAATAAAACAAAAAAATCCTTTTTTGGTCCAAAATAGGAAAATAAGGTGTTTTCTGCTGTTTGCCAAAGCCTGTGAAGAAAATGCTTCACTAAATGATGTATTTATACGTCTTTTACCTTATTACCCCCTATTTTTATTCATTTGTTCGGATGATTATATAACGAGCACCTGATGAAAACGTTCTGTTTAACATGAAAGTAACGACTTTCACATACTCCTCAACACAACCTTTTTCCTTAACATTAGCAACTTATAATCCAAGTATTCTTTTCAATAATTTCCAGGTTACATGAACGAGAAATGTGGAGACCGTGCAGGTTACTACTTTAGCTCCACATGTGTTCTGGTTGGAAGCTTAACACTGTTTCTGATAGACTTACACAGACGGAAAATCTCCCGCCACAAGCATACTAGAGAAAATGGAACTCGTCATCTTTGTGTTTCGGAGACTTGCCCGCAAAGGAGAAAGCTCTCGTTTTCACAAGAACCGGACAATAATGAAGGAGTTACAGCGGGGGCAGCAGCAGCGGCACTTGTTTTAGGCGCCGATTTAGGACCAAACCAAGCCGGACTTATAGACAATATTGTGGTGTCCAACGAGAAACCGGAGCTAACTTGTATTTCCGAAGAAGGTACGATTAATACGCATGTACAGTTCAAATCACGGATGTTGTCGTTCATGTCACCATCTTTTAATTTCTGAATCAAATCGATTCAAGGTAACATAGAATGGCACGCATAGACGTACCATTCGATAGGGGTTTTCTGTAAAATAACAATTATCACTTCATACAATTTTAATATTATAATATAATATACACCGTGTCTCGGTGCATTCAGTCTTTTGACGAACATTTTGAGATTAGTTTCTTTACAAACAGTAAAATTAAAGCACTCACAAACGGTTTACACAACAATTTTCATAATTAGGTGTTTTCAAAAATTTTAAATTCACTGTCACTGTTAAGATAATGCTTTATTATAGTTAAAAGCACTTAAATTTTGAGCAACAGTCGAATAATACCTTAAAATAAGCCATTTAAATTTTGTATTGAAATGTTTTCGCCAAAAACACTGCATCAATTCACTACGCACTCATGGCGTCATCAGTTATATTGTCATTTTGTGTTATAAACACGTTATTTTGCAGATAAATTTCCTAAAGTAGATTTTACAAATCCCGTATTAGGTAGGCGTTACTTATTTAATCACATGTAAGACGTAAATAAAGTGAATAAAATGTTGTGTTTAACAATTTTTAAATGCGATTTAGAAATATAACCGATGACGTCACAGCGTGTTTTGCGTACTCGTTCATCTACTAAAACTTTATGTTATTTATTTGTTGAAATTTTAATTTGATGGACGATAGAATGCTGTTTAAATATCAATAAGTGCTTTAGTACAATATAACAAGTACTTCATTTAAATAATATCAAAAAAGCAAATTTGCACGTAGTGAAAACACCTACTTACGGGACACTTAAAACACCACAGTAAAAAACACTGCAAACTTATACAGGGTGATTCACGTAGGCCATTCATTAGAAGTTTTTCAACTTGCAGTTGGATTAGAAACTTGAAATTTGGTATGTAGCCATAATCGATCATGCCCGTTCTATGTAAAATATTTTCAGTCCTCCAACTATACAGGGTGTTCCAAAAATTGGTACCAACTTTCTTATTTTAAATGGAAACCTATATTTTTCTTTACATGGTTCGATTGGTCTTCTAATTCTGAGTTTAGAGAACGTAAGTTATGTTAACTTATCTATTACAATTTTTGACATATGTCCAATTTTTTGAAAAAAATTGCCGCTGTAGTAGTTTACGAACAAATTTGTATCTCGCAAACCTTTCAAAATTATGAAACCAAATTTGTGAAGCAGTTATCTGGAAGTCCAGGCTAACTTTTGATGTCCCATCGGTGGTCCCATTTTGTACCATATGGGCGCAATCGATTTTCAAATGTCGCAATCAAAAATTGTCAAAAAGTCAATTTTTTCAAATGGCACCTACTATTTTTTTTCACACCATTCGAAAGAAAATTGAATTTTAGGGTGAGTTACTTAAGCATTTCCTATACCTAACTTCACCCATATCGAGTTATTCAATAAAAATCAAGAAATACCTTATCTTGCCGAGAGATTCCTTACTTCATCAAGTATGCCATGGAAACAAAAGACAGTTGTAATAATTTTTAAAGAAAAATATGGATTCTTATTTAATTACACACAACACCAACAAATTCTTATTAACGAACAAGAACAATGTTGACGAAATTCTGACGTAAATGTTCAATGTGACCACCATATTTTTGTTCAAATATTCTATTATTCTACTTTCAACAGATTGTGTAGCACATCTTTGCGCCTACCATTTCTAACGCCAGAAATCGATGCAAAATTGAATTTTAGGGCCACTTTTATTAACATTGTGTATGTCTATCCACAGTCGTTTTTGAGTTATTGGCATTTTTTGAAAAAAATATTGTTTTTTTTCACAAGGGTAGTAGGCTTTGGAAACAATCATTTCATTTTAATTTTTATTCAAAAATCGTATTGCAATAATAAATAATAACAACAAAATAACAACAAATAAACAGATTAACAAAATAATTATTTCAATACAAATGCTCAATGTGTGCACCGTTTTCACTGACAGAATAATTTGTTGGTGTTGTGTGTAATTAAATAAGAATCCATATTTTTCTTTAAAAATTATTACAACTGTCTTTTGTTTCCATGGCATACTTGAAGTAAGGAATCTCTCGGCAAGATAAGGTATTTCTTGATTTTTATTGAATAACTCGATATGTGGTGAAGTTAGGTATAGGGAATGCTTAAGTAACTCACCCTAAAATTCAATTTTCTTTCGAATGGTGTGAAAAAAAATAGTAGGTGCCATTTGAAAAAAAATGACTTTTTGACAATTTTTGATTGCGACATTTGAAAATCGACTGCTTCTATATGGTACAAAATGAGACCACCGATGGGACATCAAAAGTTAGCCTGGACTTCCAGCTAACTGCTTCACAAATTTGGTTTCATAATTTTGAAAGGTTTGTGAGATACAAATTTGTTTGTAAACTACTACAGCGGCAATTTTTTTCAAAAAATTGGACATATGTCAAAAATTGTAATAGATAAGTTAACATAACTTAGGTTCTCTAAACTCAGAATTAGAAGACCAATCGAACCATGTAAAGAAAAATATAGGTTTCCATTTAAAATAAGAAAGTTGGTACCAATTTGTGGCACACCCTGTATAGTTGGAGGACTGAAAATATTTTAGATAGAACGGGCATGATCGATTATGGCTGCATACAAAATTTCAACTTTCTAATCCAACTGCAAGTTGAAAAACTTCTAATGAATGGCCTACGTGAATCACCCTGTATAACTAATGAGAGGAAATAGAAAATCATTAAATTTGACAAATGTGTCAACTGCACATTATTGAACTGAATCGTGGCTACAACAAGCGGTTGTATTATTCATCTCTAAAATGCATCATTACGCTTGGAACATCTGTCGTAGCGCTATCAGGCGTGACTTTCTCTTATCTATATTGTAATGTGCTAATATTTAAGATGATAGAAAAACCTCATGTCTTTCATAAGTATATAAATTGATGACGTGAACGACAACATTCTTGATTTGGACTGTACGTAATATTTTAAACATAAAATAAAATGAACTTCATATTAGCTAATTATAATAATAGATACGGAAAAATGTATACCGAGTGCCCACGAGATCAGGTACACCTTTGTTTTTCAAGTAAAAATTTGAAATTAGGGTACTGGACATTTGGTATGAAAATACTCTATTCAACCTAATCAAACCCTGAAATATACTTCCGGTTTAACCGGACGTGCTACTAACTTTTTTATTTTAAATAGCTGTATATTTTACTACAACATCCACGTAGTGGATTGGAAGTATAGTTGGATTGTTTTTTTAACATATCACAAATTTAAATTGATATTTTTCACTTGAAATATGGTACATGTATGTATTATAGCGACATCTGAAACTGGATTATATTTTGACATGATTCCGTTGAATGAGTGGGGGGTAAGTACAGGTAAATAGGGAAAAATAAGTAAAGCAAGCTGGTAAGGGTACAGAAACCTGGAATTTGGTGTATATATTGGAAACAAAGGCCTCAGATTTCTTTCTAATATTTTTCAACACCCCACCCCCACCACCTCCACCCATTATTAAAGGGATTGATAACATAAAATTGTGATATTCACTTGAAAGTTAGTACATGTGCGTATTGTAATGACATCTGATTGACATGAAGGGGTGGGAGGTAATAGGTTGTGAATAGGGGAAAATAAGTAGAGCAAGCCAGAAACTTCATTTTTAATGTATATGGTAAAAATCAACGCCTCAAATTTTTCTATGACATCTGCGCCATATATTATTAAAATTCTATGATTAATAATTTCCACACACTAGAGTGCAAATATAGTCAAGATGTTTCCTTTAAAGTGACTTCGATGAAAAATCTGGATGTGGAGGTAGTGATTCCTTAGGCAACGGTTTTTAAATTTTATCTATTTTTGTATTACGTCAAAAAACGGAATTTTATATAATTACTGATAGTACAGGCAAATTAACAATTTAGGGTAATAAAAAAATTAATAAAAGGATCATCTCTGGGATTTAAGTAAGTAGGTAATAACCTGGAGAATGAGATGAAAATAGAGAAAGTTCCCAACAAAAGTTATAGCTCGTCTTTTTCTCTACAAAAAAGTGTTTTACAAATGTTTGTCTTACTTAAGCCGTTTAGAAGATAAATCGAGTTTTTCACTGATAGTTTTAATCCGCTTCGAAATGCGCGAAAAATTATAATTCTCCAGGCGTTTCGTACGACCGGGCTCATCGATCGATAATTCTTACTATTTAGAGCCCCTAAAAAAATTAAAATAACACAAAATGTAGAGGAAAGTCTCAGCTTTAATGTGGAACTAATCACAAAATTCATAAAAAAATTTATCAAAGAGAGAGTGTCGGAAGATGGCATAGTGAACTTTGTACAGTTGATCCACAGATTTATTCATATCTTGGCCGAGAGTCGTTAGAATGATAATTCATTTTGCTTATATGTTCTTACATAATGATCCATGAATCCAATTAACATTTTATTGCAATTACTTTTGTTGGAAAAATATGCCTTGCGATCAAAGTAGAGGGTATATTTCTTATCGATCAATCACCTCCAAATTTTGGAGTTCAATTCGCTATATCTTAAGCAATAATAATAGCACAGTCTTAATTTTTGGATTATAAGTACAATAAAACATATTCTTTCGAATGACTTTAGAGTTTTTTAAATGCGCGCAGTACTTTTTGAATTTGTCTGCATTATTCATACACGTTCAGACAATGCACAATAAAACATATACAACTTATTTATTTCTTAACATTCTTCAATGAAATTTTCACGAAATATAGAATAAAGTGCGTGGAATCGAATCCATGCGGTGAAGAAGTACCCATTGTTACGGGCGAAATAGGCAGGATGCATAAAACTCAAAGATGTGAATAAATCAACTGTATAAAGTTTACTAAGCCATCTTCTAACACTTCTTTCTCTATGATAAAAATTTGTACGAATTTTGTGATTAGCTCCACATTAAAGCTAAGACTGTTCTCTACATTTTACGTTGTTTTCATTTTTTTTAGCGGCTCTGAATAGTAATAATTATCGATCGATATGTCCGGTCGTACGAAACTCCCAGAGAATTCTCATTTTCCGCGCATTTCGGAGCGGCTCAAAACTATAAGTGGAAAACTGGATTTATCTCCCAAAGGGCTTAAGTAAGACAACCATTTTGTAGAGAAAGAGACGAGCCACAAATTTTGTTGAAAACTTTTTTCTGTATTTTCATTATTTTAGCCGTTAGAGCAAAAAAACCGAAAATCAAAAAGTTTTTCCAAATTGTTTTGAATTTTCCCGGAACTTGGAAGTGCAAAGAATGCATCATTCCATTCGACAGGTTATTAACTACTGAAATCCCAGAGATGATTCTTTTATTAATTTTTACGCGGTTCTTACAACATTTTGCCTTCATTGCCTGTACTATATGAGTTGTCATGAAAATCATATTGGGAATAAATATATGTCACCAAGATAAATATTTGTCATCAAACTAAATCCTCTGATTATGAAATTCAATCCCAGAAATTATTTTTCAGTTCAGTTAATCTTTATAAACATACAGTTATATAATGGAACTACAAGGAATCTTTATTTCTATCACAAAAAAGATGATTGTTTACACCCGCTCCTATCTTCTAATAAAATCGAGTTATAAGATAAGGATCTGGGTGCGTAAGTAGGTGTGGCGGGGGAAAGGGATTAGTGGGGAAGGTAGTCCAGGTCAACTTTTTGAAAAAAAAATGACTTCTGAAAGGTTCTAAACACCTTTTAACTGCAAAAAAATTTACGATACCATCCTGGATTCTGGTTATCTAATACTTAAAAGGGGTAGAAGAGGTAGCATCCCTTCTCCTTTTGGTAGGTAGTTGACGCTACTCCCAGCGACGAAATGAGTACACTTTCCCTGGAAAACCTCTAAGGTGGACCGCCTAAAGAGAATAAACAATGACAGATGTGACAAATGGCGATAATATTTGAGAAATTGTTAACGCAATTGGCAAGATAGACACCTATGAGACTTTTAATGAATAATATACAGGGTGATTATCCTAAGAAATAATTCAACTATGGTGGAAATTTGTAAAAGTATTTACAGAAACCTCCCATATAGTACCTTTATTTATTATTTATTTCATCTGTCGGATGAACACTGTGTATTTTTTAACCCAAGATTATCATGTTTTCTTTGAAGCAGTACCTAGTGATTCGATTATTATTTTTCTATGTCCTTTCTTAATTCATAATTTCTTAGTGTGACCATCCTGTATAAATAAACAGGGAAGTTCGTGTAAATATCTTAACCGATTTTTTTCTTCTAGGTATAGCAGACATGGATCTTCCAGATAACCTCTTAGATGACTTAGATTACATAGGAGACTGCATTACGTCCTGTAATAAAGTAGAAAACTATTTAATGCTTAGTGAATTCGAAAATAATTTAATAGCGGAAATGCCTGTGATATTAGACAGGAAGGGTAGACGCTGGTCCCTAGCAAGACCGAAAATGTCTCAAAACGAAGATCCGCCGGTGGAAGAGGAAAATGGCGTATCTAAGGGTAACGGAAAGTGGAAAGTTTTTCCAAATCGTGTAATTACTGTCATAGATGAATCGTCCGTTTAGAAATTTTATATTTTATAGTTGAATTATATACTGCCAATAGGAACGTAAATAAAGACTCTACCTCATAGATAACGTCATAGAGAACAGAGTACGTAAGCGGAGAGTACAATAATAAATTTTTGGTTTGTGTAATGTTTGTAGTAAAAAATGCTGTGTAATTAATTTGTAGTAATTTATATTCTAAATATATATATTATTATCCATTTTGTAGTGTTTTGTTCTGTAGTATGTGACACGTATACCAAGTTCCACCTCCATCCTTTAAAAAACAAATAAATTGCGCCCGAAAAGTGGTATCGTTGACACCCGGATATAATAACCTTTTAAGATGATTTCAACCCTTATTAATTAATTTAACAATTATTAAGAGCACCTCAACTAATCTACTTCTTTACGAACATTTTATTCTCAATGCTTTTGAACATCGATCACAAGTAGATTCAATTTACACTGACTTCACGAAGGCATTTGATCGTGTTGATCACGTATTACTCATAGCCAAACTCAAGGCATTGGGTGTTGAGGGTTGCATGCTTGAATGGATTCATAGTTATTTATATAACCGAACACAGTTTGTCAGATGCTCAGGAGCCGTATCATCTTCTATTAAAGTTACTTCCGGCGTTCCTCAAGGATCGCATATTGGTCCATTATTATTTAACTTATTTGTTAATGATATTAGCGAGGAACTTATTAACAGTAATTATTTAATGTTTGCTGACAATTTGAAGCTGTTTAGAATCGTTGACAACTCTTACGATGCCTCTCTTTTGCAAAGTGATCTCAATAATTTAGTTCGTTGGTGTGACATCAATCTATTAAAACTTAACCCTGCCAAGTGCAATCAAATTTCTTTCACAAGAGGCAATAATCCTGTAATATTCGACTACCATCTAAATAATGCTACTTTAAACAGGGTAAATTCCATAAAAGATCTTGGTGTAATATTCGATTCAAGGATGACATTCAAACCTCATATATCAAATATCACAGCACAAGCACTGAAAGTGTTAGGTTGCATCAATAGGGACTCTACCTTTTTTTCTATTGACATATATAAATTGCTCTACTCTTCTCTGATAAGGAGTCTGCTAGAATATGGCTGTGTGATATGGAATCCAGCATATGTTGTCGATAAACAATCCATTGAGAATGTCCAATCTAGATTCCTTAGACAATGTGCATTCAAGATGGGTCATCCAATAGGCGAATATTCCTACATTGATATCTTACACGAACTCAACCTTCTATCACTTGAGTGTAGAAGAGTGCAACTCGATTTATGCTTTTTGCATAAATTGATTAATTGTAATATAAACTGTCCAGAGTTACTTCAGTTGATCAGCTTCAACTTAAACGACCGCAGAACTAGAAATTCAGAACTCTTTAAAGTACCTTTTCATGTTACAAATTATGGTCAAAATGAGCCCATATGCAGATTACTCCGCACAGCAAACTCTTTCCATAAAAATATAGAACTCTTTGGCTCGTCACTATATACATTTAAAAACCAAGTTAAATCTTGTATAAGTAATTAAAGCTTGTCTAAGACATGGTGTAGCATAATATTGATTTTATTGTATTTACAAAAATTTTATTTGTCTTGTTTTATTCATTATTCTATACTATTTTAATTATGTTCCTATTTATTGAATTGTAAAATGAAAATGGCTCTGCCGTATAATAATAAATAAATAAATAAATAATTATTGTTTAAAAATACATAAGTTTCAAAAATTGGATTGGAAAGGGTAAATCACCTTGATTTCAACCCTTCATTCATTTAACAACTAATTATTTTTAAAAAAATATAAAATATGCAAAATTGGGTTAGAAAGGGTATATATGTAATGAAACATATTCTTTATAGGATTTTGCAAACAGCGGAAAGAAAAACTATCTATGAGAACTAAAGGAAAAACTATATGTAAAAATATTAATGAAATCTATGCATTCTTTCGATAACCTCTGGTTATGCTAACAAGTAAAAATTCTTATTTGCCATTCTCATTTTAACACTAGCATCCAAATAACATAGTCCACTACGGCTAGGCAGGTTAAACTAGTATCTACATGATCCCCTACGATATGTAAATTCAGTTAAAAGTGAGAATAAAGGCCTGAAATTTATTTATTTACCTACCTTGTCTTCAAAATTTTTTTCATTCTAATGAATTACATTTTCATAAAATCTCATTCAGTTTCTTGGAAATTCAGGCCTCTGTTCTCATTTTTAACTGTATCTCGCGTCACTAAGACATGCGCACCATACCCAGAGTACTCTTAAAGGATAGAGAGACAGGCTTTCCTTGGCGTCAAGTTACGAACGAAACTCATAGTATATAGTTTATATGTATATGTATATGATAGAAACATTTTGAAATTCTGTTTAAAGTGTGTGTCGAATTGACATGCTGATGAGGTATATTGAGCCCGTCTATTTGGAAAATTATTTACATGTATTAATCAAAAAGCCGTTAAATGGAACAATATTGAAATTACCAATTTCTGATACCTATTATTCCCATTACTAATTTACTACTAAAGAATCCTTCTTATGAACATAGTTTTGCTCAACCATGTCAATATATTATATTAAATAAAATAATCAAGTCAACACATCATTTCAAAAAATTCATGACGAGCATATACCAGTGGTTGATCATGTAAAAAACTTAGGAGTCATGTTTTATCGGCAGCTCGAATTTACAGAACATGTTGATCTGATATGTCGTAGGGCTTCCTTAAGCCTGAAACAACTGTTTCCCTTTAAAAATTATTTAGATGTTGGAACAAAAATGATGTTAGTTAATAATCTAATATTACCACATATCAACTATGCTGATATACAGTCCTTGCCTGTTACTGAGAAATAAAGCTCGCATTCAAAAAATGTAAAATAACTGTATACGCTTTGCAACTCAGGTGCCACGTTATGCCCACATTACCCCGTATATACGTGGGTTGAGGTTACTTAAACAAGATGAACTTAAATTTGTTCCCTTGCGGCCTATACTCAAAATAATTTAACAACTTGTTAAAACCTCACGGTACATGCATTAAGGCAAAAACTCAAACAAGCTATTTCTGACAACAGGCTAAAGAATAACATTGATATTACTAAATTTTAATAATTAACAAATACCTACCGTACGTACCTATTTTAAAATGTATTTATTTCTTTGTATTGAATTTGTTTTTACTTTCAAATTGTTAATCCTTAGGGTTAGGTTAAAATCATTAGAGTAGGAGTAGTAGGGAGTAGTAAGCACGTCGCCGGGTACAGCCAGCTCTGTCAATAATGTGTGTAAAAGATGCAATAAAAATGTAGTTAGTGCAGTAAAATGTGAAATATGTCACAACTTATATCATTTAAGTTGTGCCAAGCTAACCAGTAATGTGAAGTTTGTAAATGACACTAAAATAATTTGCTGTGAAGAAACCTTATGCCAAAGTGAGAGTGATTGTATATTTTTTGATGCTAAGGAAATGTTGGCTAATGTGGACAATAAGGTAGATTTTCAATTGTTTAACTACAGTATTAGACAAAAAGACATTATCATTCAAGAACTGCGTGATAAAATTACTTTATTAAACAATCATATCGATATTTTAACTAAATATCGGATATTTAACGAAGGTGAACAAAAACCAAATTCTAATAGTAAGATAAGTACTATCGCTGAAACAAAAAAGTATCTAATAAAAACGAACGTAAAAGTAATTCCATGACTAAGGATGTAGGAAATCCTATGACTATAAATAAACAGAATCCCGTAAATGTAAATAAACAAAATTCTAACATAATATCCAGGGAAAATTTATCAATCAATATCTAATGATATTACTACTCATTCCGGAGTCATTCCTCACAATTATTTAATACTCTGGTATCCTCACAAAAAGAAAAAGAACAATGGAGTGAAGCAGTTAAGAAAAAGCGTAAGAGGTCGTTAGTGGTAGGCAACAATACGGTGAATATGTCTGTAAAAGGTGTTCCTAAGACTATAGACCTGCATGTATACCGTGTAGATACACAAACAACAGTTACAGAATGAATGGCCTTTTTGAAACCCAATTTTCCCGAGGTAAATTGTGAATCATTGGAATCGAAAATTTTCATGTTCCTTTTGCTAGGCTAAAAATTACTCCCAAATCTCCTAATTTTATAGGGCCCAAATTTTTTAACTTGTTACCTGACGATATAAAATGTATTAAAAGAGAAAGTTTATTTAAATCTAGGCTAAAAGAATTTTTACTAAACAAAGGTTTTTATTCTGTATCTGACTACTTTTGTGTACGTTAGTTTGTAAGTTTTGTGACTATTCCTATACATGTAATGTCAAATGGAAAATAAATATTATTATTATGTTCCTAGTCCTTTTGTGTGTTTTTGTTTTTTTTACATTATGCTCAATAAAGTATATTATTATTATAAATAAGAAGTAACCAAAAGCAGTGTGACATAGTTTATGCAGAGCTTCCTATCACGAGTAGAAATACAACGAACAAACAAGGCTACCACTCAGTCGTCGCAATCAAAAGGAACAAACTCATTAAAATCAACAGAAATCACTTCCTACACTGCATGAAACAAGAACATGACATACAAGAAAACAAGCTAACCATTATACTCTTCGCCGATTTACTGCACTTTTTATTAATATAATACTGCACATTTTTATCGTAAATAAAAAACATTTGCGAAAGGTATAAAGTTAATTTGTATTAGCAAGTCACGGCCTTCTCTAACTGCGAGATGAATGAAAGCCACCAAAGCTTGGTCCATAATCTTATAGCATTTGTGACAAATTTACTGCTCTTAAGTTGATAAGCATCAGAAATTATTGCCTAATTAGCCAGTTTTGCAATGTAACAATGTTATATACTATAAACAAATAAATTTAAAGAATTTAAATAATTAATACATTTTTGTATTTATTGATAGATTTTGTTGTTTTTCCTCTGGCTAACACTAACTTTCTGTCCAAATTTCACTACAATCCGACTTTTCGTTCTTAGGTTATTGTGCTTACAAGAAACACGACGGACGCACATTTTGAAAGTGAATTCGATCAATGATATGAATTTTTTTTTCCTACGAGCGATATTATCGGTTTTAGAAATGTGCTGACCAAATCAATATACTCGTCGTTTTGTATTTGTGAAGAATGCAATAAAAGTTGATCATCTCTTGAGGGAGCTTTTATCATTGCTTAGTTTGTTAACATCAACGTCATCAACACAGGAAAGGACCATTCATAATGCTCTATAAATCAGCTTCTATCGCTAGGCATCAAAATAATCAGCTCACTTAAAATTAACTAGTGTTAAATTTATTTGCTCAGGGATTGCAAATAAAGAAAAACTACTGATAAAAAGATTTATTGTTAAAAACTACAATAACCAATATATTGATATATCTAAATCTTAGTAAAGCTAATTTATTTGCTTAGAATTTATTATCTAATTCAACTTTGTACAAATTACAATGACACAATATGAAAATATTTTATTCATTTTTGGTGTAAATAGGTACTGTATGTACATAAATTGCACAATTATTTTTGTATGAGATCAAAATAACCTGTCGTGCAAAAAAAAGTATTACAGCGTAAAAAGTCAAAATTACTGCAGAGCATGCAATAAACATATTACAGAGAGCAGGAGACTATTGCTAAATTACAACTGAAGAAAATATGAAGACATAATTAAAAAGTAATATGACACTATATTTATAACAAGAAATATTTGTACTTTGCACTTGACATTTATATTATACCCCAGTAAAATAAGGCAAAATAAGGGGTAAATCTCGGAATGGGAGGGAATAAGCTGTAAATTTGTATGAAGCTTTGTTTTGGCATTCTGAATACTGGTAGAAAAGTCACATGAGGCGTCTAGTTCAAAACTCTCATTCTCCAATTTTTACAAAAATTGAGCTATCTTCTAGAGAACGCTGAAAGCTATACAGTGATGACAAAAAATAGTTGCAGAAGTCACATTTTCAGATATAAAACTAAAATTCGATGTTTGCTGCAAAATTCACTGTATCCATCATCCAATAATAGATTTGTTTTCGGATTGTGTGACGTTTACAATTATTATTATTCTTATAGGTTTGTTTGAAATAATATGTTTTTACAGTAATGGTAGGCTTTGCTTTATTGAAAAGAGCATGTATGAAAGAAAAATCTGAAGACAAAGAGTAGCAGATAGCTATTAATATCAAATATCAAAAGTTTCATTAATTCAGTTATTTTGGTATTATTTTTTAAACCATAATAGTACTTATTGGGCCATCCTGTATTACCTTTTTAAGCAACATTCTAAAAAATGTAATGTTGATGCCTGCATCGAAATTCACGTTCTCCAAGTTTAAAAGTTGTAAAATTTATATTTTCCAATTAATAACATGAAATTTCTTGGATTTGAATTGTTTCAAGTAATTTTGGTACACAGTAATCAAAATCTAATATTTTACTTGATTTTTTATGTTAGTTCTGAAACTAACACTATGAAATTTGTAATCTAGAAGCTTTTCACGATTTCCCAAAAACAGGTTATGTAAGTTTTGAAACTAGACGCCTCACATATAATCTCATATCTGCATTGTGAAATATTCAAGATTAAAGGTCACGAAAATCGCAATTATCTCATTTACAGTTATTCTAAAACTTGTAGACGATAAAATTATCTACAATTTTCATTTGAAGCATTTTTTCATAACATCAGCCATTCTCTAGATACAGTGCAGAGTGGCAAGCAAAGCACATTTCAGAAAATCGCCAATATTTCAATAAGTTGTAACTTTAACTCCTACAATGCCTATACTAGAGACAAAGGGAATTTAATTTAATTCGACATAATTTGATGAAAAAAGATACAGGGTGAATTAAAAAAGTTTTTGAGGTTTGAGAACTTTACAAAATGTAACGTGAAAAATGGAACACTTGGTATACTATTATGGAATATATTTTTATTGTAGAGACTAGCTCATCTTATGTTCTTTCTACACGTCAAAAAGCAACCAAGGATCTCCTAGATGAAGAAAGCTATAACTGTTATTGCAAACCGTTGCACTTGTCACATTTTCTATAAAATGTCAAATATCTCCAAAACTGCTGGGTTCAGGTATAGGGTGTGATACATATTTCGATTCAGAATTTCATGGTCATTCCGAGAAGTTGAAAATATATAGGGTGTTCCATTTAAAATAAGCAAGTTCGTTACGGATGCATACGAAAAAATGTTTGAAATGAAAATTGTAGATAATTCTATGATCTACAAGTTTTCTAATAACCTTAAATTACATATTTCGTATAGAAGAAGAGATAATTGCGAGAATATATCGCGACGCAGACACGAGATAATATGTGACTTTTCTACCAGCCTTCAGAACGCCAAAACAAAGCTTCATACTTTACAGCTTATTCTCTCCCATTCCGAGGTTGAATCCTTATTTTACTGGAGTATTAGTTATTTTTGAATTGATGGCAACCAATTGTACATAATTTTCATATAATAGTAAAAATGTTTAAAGGTAATGATGTTCAGAAAATGGGCATTTGAGAGACCTACTTGTTTTCTATGTCTCAAATAATGTAATTGTTTAGACTCTGTTACAATAAATCCGAATAATTTGGATATTTCCCTTGCCCAATTTAACACCCACTTCAAATCATAGGAGTACTAGTTTAACTAGAAAAAAATAACCGATTGCGAGTTATAAAAAATTGATACGAATCAGTGTTGCCAGGCACCAAAAATCAAAATTATCAAAATTGAAATTATGATGACAAATTTTTAACCATGCTGTTTTCAAAGAGTATTGTTGAAGTTAATGTTTTTAATTAAAGTCCCAGCGGACGGGCGATTTTTCATCACAAGAGCGGGCATGCCGTTTACAAAGTAAATATATGAGAGTAGGAACCTATACATGAAAGGATTTCGCATTGTATAAAAAGAGGATTATAGGAAGGAAGTTTACCATTTTTAATGATTGTCTGTATGTAACTTCTTTTGTGCGCATGTTTTCTCTGGAACAATTTAAGATATTGACCTGAAATTTTCCATCCCCCACCACCACCCCCCCCACTCTATTATTAAAAGGGTCGATAAGGTAAAATTGAGATATTCATTTGAAATTTGATACACGTATGTATTCTAACGACATATGGAACTAGATTATATTTTGAGATGATTCCATTGAAGGGTGGGGGGTTAAATAGGGGTAAATAGGGGAAAATAAGGAAAACAAACTGGACATGAATGCAAAGAACGTGTACATTATGAGCCAAATATGAGGAAAGTATAAGGAAAAAAAAAATGTATTAATAATTTTCTGATTCTGCAGTTCGACATCTCTCGCAGGTCACAGAGGTAACAGAATTCTGCAAAACCTGCACCTGCTTCGCAGCTCAAGCTGTCCCTTCATTCGAACGAGAGCTAAATCACTTAAAGCAAGACTTACGTTTGATTTGTCAGTTGCATCAAGACCAAGTGAGCTGGTATATTTTGTTCGCACTTTGTTTTTTTTTTACTAAAACTGCGACCGCGCTCTCCGAAAGACGAAATAACACATAGGGGATGGAACTGTTCTACAGGATTTTACCTGTTTCCTCTCCACAAAACCAGTTTGTGTTTACCCCTGCCGGAATGTTAAAAAAGGATGTCAGCATCAATGGTGAATTGGTGAATGCGATAGTAATGTAGGCGAGCTAGGTTTTACCCTCAGACTAACGGCAACCTCAACAAAAAAAAATATTCACATGTAGTTTGCGATGTCTGGAACATGATATTATTTTGGAAAAAGAATCTTTGGTGTTTTAAAGGAAAAGTTGAATTTATACGAAAAAGTGTTCAGGTAAAAAATATGCACAATAAAACAATGAACAAAATGAGCCCCAATGGAACTCAATTGGCCTAGTGGTTCCCTCGCAAATTGCAAAAAACCACTAAATTTGCACGTTTTTTTCAAAAATTCATAACACCGGTTCAAATTAGTGATGGGCGATATATCACAAACTGTGATTTAATCACTGATATTAAAAAATCACAGGTAACGACTGTTATTAAAGTTGGTAAAGCCTGACGTGATCACTTTTCTATATACAAATATATTTTTTACAATATAAATAATATCATTAGATAGGTACGCGTTTTATACTGCATGGACATTTATATGTATCTTTATGTTTTACTTACATTTATTGGTGATTAGAGGCAGTGACGTGAAGTAGATTAATGAAGAGTATTTATAATGCTTGTTTGCCTTAAAAGTGAGTGCTGTTTGCGGAAAATCGTATGTGCAAAGCATCAAATTTTCGACAAATATTATTTGTGGAATGGGATAATTAGTATTATATAAGAAATCCCCCCCCCCCCTCCAAAATTTTGATCGAGTTAAATATATCATTTTAAGGAATATATCATCCCCCGCTTTTGTATCGAGATAAGAGTATCACAATCACACAATATCATAAGTATTACACATATCTACGGCTGCACAAATTACCAAAGTAGTGAATTCACTATTCACCATCTGTCGGTACTTATTTAGGAATAGGGAGCAATTAACAATTTTTCCTATACGTCGTATCATGAAAAGTCGTGATCACATCACATCATATCAAAAAATCACAGTAGCGATTCACTTTGTGATATGAAAAATCACGATATCATCCAACACTAGTTCAAATACATATAAAAGTCTGAAATTTGCACATGTTGGAGTTTTAGTAGTCCTTAACCTACTCTCAAAGTTTCGATCGAAAATACCATGTAGTTTTTGCAAACCACTGCTTTTTGCAAATAAAGGCACTTTCTTGCACAGCACAACGAAAGCCTGGTGAAGGTTGGACTGATATTTAACAAACACAGTTGTACTCTTCCGAGATTTACTCTACGTTTTTTTTTTTGTTTTTTTTTTTTCTAAAAGTTGATTGAAAGCATATAAAAAACGCAATCGAAAAACGTTAATTTAAGCGCTGCGAATTCAGGAGGTGAAGAGTGGGGGTAGCTAAGTTTCCCTTCGCTCTCACTTGCCTGCTGAGGCACAATTTCAATATATGACTTACGGTTCGCGAGATATTAACATTTTTACTCGCAGCCCGAGTGTGAAGCGTAGCCATCAGAAATTGTGTCTCAGCAAGCGAGAGCGAATGGTTATTCGCCTACCCCCACTCTTCGCTGCTTAAATTCACACCGCTGAAATTAACGGTTTTCGATCGTCATTTTCAAGCATTCCTCCAAAGGTTCATTTTCCAAATTAACATCATCTTCTTCCAGATATCGCAAACTACATGCGAGTATTTATTTTTTGCCGAGGTTGCAGATAGTCTGAGGGTAAAACCTAGATCGCGTACACTAAAATGTGTCCTTTTGAAAATGTGCACACTTTAATTTTCTGGTTACTAAAACTGCGACTGCCCTCTCCAAAAGATGAAATAACACTTCGGGGACGGGACTGGTCTACAGGATTTTACCTGTTTCCCCTCCACAAAACCGGTTTGTGTTTACGCCCGCCGGAAGATTAAAAGAAGATGTCAGCCTCAATATTCAACATTGGTAAACACCACAGGAAAGAAAACAAAGACATTGATGTTGGAACATCAATATATTTTGTTTCAGCATCGATCTTTTGAAAACATTATGAATCAGTCGAGGAAGAGTTGTTACTTGAATTATATTGTTTCCAAGTGTTTTTCTATTTGTGTGTATTGGTAGGTACAAAAAATTAGAGAGAACTGCAAAATGTGACCATCGATGATCAATGCACTACTAGAGTAAGGGTAGCCGTGGTCAGTATTCTCATTCCTGTTATTGAACGATTTGGCCGAGTCCTTCTACGATTAAACATATTCTAGACAAAATTACTAAAATTGGTAACAATTTCCCCATGAAACCTTGATTTTTGGTGCATTTAGCAACAACAACTAACATCATATTTTTCAGTAACGCATTATACCTATTCACAGTTCCAACAGATTTCTCTCCACCAAATGGTTACTTAAATTGAAATTTACTCTATTTAGAGACCCAGATTTTTCTAAAAAATCTGAAATAAAACATTTCTACACCTAATAGTAATATGCATAATTCTTCACAATATATTTAGGTTCTATCAAGTCATCAGTCTGATCATATTGAGCTAAAATATAAGATACAGATTTTTAATGTGGCCACCATCTATGACCATAATGCAATATAAATTTTAATACCTAATACTGTATATATAATGTTTGCAGATGGAGCCACAGGTCAAAAAAACCATTTTTCCTCAGATTGAACACTGACCTTTCTCACATTGTTCATAAATAAATTTACTAAAGTATGGTTTAAAAAGTTTTTGTATTTAGTGTCTACCAAATTGAAACTTTCAAAAATTGCATGCAAAGAACGGCTAAGGTGTTTGGTTTACTACCACAGAGTCCCGGGTTTCAATTCTGGCCAGGGTATGGATGTTTAGTGGGGTTTTCAATGTGTTACCAAGATGATAGCAGTGGACTAGACCGCTGTTGCGTGGCACATGTCTAATCGTTCTGTTATTTCTCTCGAGTTCGAGTCTAAGCTGCAAGGAATGGTTGTTGTGTTGTCTGCACCAAGGTGGTAATAAGGGTGGTTAATGCAAAGTTTGTTCTCGTGCACACTGAGATCAACAGACAGAAACTTTTTTCCACTCAAGTTTAAGATCTCCACGCTTCATAACATTCTAAGCCTATTACAACAAAGTACAAAGTGTAGAAGTAAAAGCAATGTGGACAACTACGCAATTTAACAGCATTTAAACTGATACACCAGTGGTGAATTATAATTTCATAAAACTTTTGAGTTATACGTTCCTTAATGACGTGCTAATATTTGTACACCCTGTAATATTAGCACGTCATTAAGGAACACCCTGTATGAAGAATTCAGTTGTAGTGGAATTTTTTCAGAAGAATTAATCCCAATATATTTGAAATCTGTGTGTCTCTGTCCCTTGTCTTGAAAGTGTAACCCCGTCCACACTAGATCATTTCAGGCTTTCGGAGATAAAGTGGACTGTATTATCACCTGTAGTGTTATTATTAATATTAAAAGTACTGATTCCACATTTGACCATAATATCTGGACAAGATTAAAATTATGAAAATTATCTCCATGCCTTGACCTCCTTAGAGATTAAATTTAATCATATGAGAAAGGTCAGTTCCATTGTACTTATCTTACCATACAATTGCTATCTTATCTTACCAATATAATACTTTTTAATATAGAAAACAAAGAACCTATGTTAAATATATAAATAAAAGGAGATTTGTTAGTAAATGAAACAGAAATGTCATCTTAGTAAAAACCGGGTGCAAAAAACATTTCAATATAAGTTCTGTAAATCACTCAAACTATAAAACACAAATATTTGCAAATATAATGTCTATTTTGATAAAATGTTCGACATGTTATAGTCCAATAATTATAAAAATTTCCATTGCAAAAAATGTTATGAGATATTCCTTCAGTAACTGTTAGTGGAGGGGTTATACATCAGAAAACCACAAAAATCAGTTCTGAGGATGCCACGCAACCCCCCCCCCCCAAAAAAAACCACCCCTTCGGTGAAAGAAGCCTTATTTTACTGATAACTCAACTGTTGAAGATATAAAAAAACTGCTCATCATAGAAAAGAAAGCTTGACTAATTTCCTAAAAAAAAGTCCTCTTCCACAATATTCTTGTATATGCCGCATGGTTTTCGAGAAAATCGATAATGATAAATATTGAAATTTTGTATTTTTAATGCACGCGAATTTTCTTTGAAATTTTTTACGCGCGGCCTATAGAAAATATTGAATTGCTCAAAAACCAAACAAGCTAGGAAGAAAAGTCAAAATGGGTTTTAAAGGGAATATAAAATACTCTCGTGTTGCCATTTTTGATGGTTATTCATATTTATTAGTATATAAAAATAACAATATAATAGATATAGTTATCTCTTGATTTATTTACGCTTCTAACTATTCACAGGCCCATAAAAAATAACTGACTTTAATATAAGTTATAAATGCATTATCTTTTAGTTCAAGGTATTACTTCAATGCAGAAAAGTTAGGAATAAAAATATTCACATTTACAAATTTACCAGCATATTGGCCAATTTTTTATTGCTTCTTAAAAATTTTAAAAAAGACAAACATCTTGAAAATTTAGCTCAAAATTTTTATTTTGGGTTTATATATCATATAACTATTGTTTCTAATCATTTAATAGTTAAAAAATTGCATCGACAAATTGAATATGCTGCCTTTTTGGTATTTTTTAAAAATTAATCTACCGTTCTTGTATTTTAATATTTTTGAATGTACCCGGTCTAAAAATAAAAGTAAGACTTCATACTATTTGATCATACCATTTAAAATTATGCTATATTTCTCTGGTAGAAAAAATGCTAGTGAAAGGGAGAGAATTTTAACCCAAAGTTAGAATATGTTCATCGTTTTACGGCCACGTGTTTTTTCGAAGTATTATGCTAATAAATTTTATTCAATTAAATTAACTATTAAACAAATAAAATTAGTGAAATTTCAAGTGAAAAATAACTGGATTTACAATAATTTTGTTTAATCATCATATTTAAATACACATTTCTGTGTTTTAAGTGATAAAGTGTATGTTATTTTCAAAATAAACCGGTTTTGGAAAGCCAGGTACAATATTTTTTATTTTATTGAATATTTTGTTACAATCGATGTTTTAGTATTAAAATGTTGTTCATTAACAATTACTCCCACACCTACGTAGTGGAGTGAAAGTATAGTAATAGTAAAAAAAATTTCACATTTTTTTTTCTTGAAATAGGTTTAGAATGTCATGAAACGTCGAGAATTAAAATTTGAGCAAAAAAAAATTCTGTCTGCCTGTCGGTCTGTCTAACTTTTTTGTGTGCACGTTTTCTCAGCAACGCAAAGGTTTAAGATATTGATTTGAAATTTGGTACACATATATACGATGACAAGATCTGGAACTAGATTATATTTTGCACTAATTCCGGTGAAGTTGGGGGTTAAATAGGTGTACATGGGGGAAAATAAGTAAAGTACGCTGGTGAGAATACAGTAACTTGGGATTTGGTGTATATACTAGAAGACCTTAAATTTTGTTTGATATTTTTAACCCCCTCACCACCCCCTCTTCATTAATAGGATTTAATAAAATAAAATTGAGATATTCACTTGAAATTTGGTACATGTATGTATTATTATGATTGTGACATGGAACTAGAGTATATTTTGAGATGATTCCATTGAAGGGGTTGGGGTAAGTAGAGGTAAATAGGGGAAAATATATTTATATTTTTCAGCTCTCCCCCACAACCCCCACTCCATTATTAAAAGTACTGATAAAACAGAATTGAGATTTTATACTTGAAATCTGGTACATGTTTGTATGTATATATTGTCAAAGAAAAAGCTGTGAATCTTGCATTTCTTCCTCCTACCAATAATGCACCAGCACAATATTGTTTCAGAGTATATTTACAAGTGGCTGTCAAATGATTTATTACCAGAACAAAGGGACTGGAAAAAAGGAAAAATATTACCTCCAAATATGATGACAAAACCACCAGCACCAAGTGAAATTCTAAAAATAATTTTTTGCAATTGTAAAAAGGGTTGCGGAAATGCATGCTCTTGTAAAAAAGCTGGCCTGTTTTGTACCAAAGCTTGTGGTTCTTGCAAAAATGGCACATGCACAAATACACCTCCCGTTGAACCAGAAGAAGTTGATTACGATGAAGAAATAATATCCAAAGAAGCTGAAGATGTAATATAAAAAAAACATTGATACCTATTGTAAAACGTTTTTTTTTTTAATTTGTAAATAAACTCGGATCAAAACTCATACACTTTTGACATCTCAAAATTACTAAAAATATAGTGACTTTTATAATTTCTTATGATATAAAGTTATTAAATCTTTTATTTGCTTCTTTTTCCAACATCTCAACAATTGGCAAAGATGTACTTTAAAAAATTTGAAGAACAATTTTTACTTACACAATCTCCAAATTACAACACATGCAGGGACTTTTATTATTTTTTATGGTTGCAAAATAAAGTTATCAAATGAATGTATTTCATATCTGATTATTAAAAAAAATCTGGAAAAAAATCAATTTTTACTAACAGCACCTTAAAAACCCTAGATATCTAGTTACATTTATTATTTTCTATGGTGAAAAATTGAAGATTATAAAAATATCTTTCATTTGTTTCCCGATTTTCTTAGATATGTCGAGAATTGGTGAAGATATTAACGATTATATAACTCATTTTCTAAAAACTCAATATTTTATAATTTCAATATCAATTTTCTTGAAAACTATAGCATAAAAAAAAAATATTACAAAGCGACTTTTTTTAAGAAATTAGTCAAGCTTTCTTTTTCATAATAAGCAATTTTTTTATATAATGGTTAACGAGTTATCAGTCAAACAAGGCTTTTTTCACCTAAGCGGTGGTTTTTTGGTGAGTTGCGTGGCACCCTCAGAACTGATTTTCGCGGTATTGTGATGTATAACCCCTAAACTAACGGTTACTGAAGGAAAATTTCAGATAACATTTTTTGCGAGCCTCTGGTGTATTTTTTACTTTACCGACTGGACTATTAGAACATGTCAAAAAATTTGTATTAACAGCATTAACTAATTGTTAGTCTTTTTAAAAAAGAATTAAATATCAGACCACATTTTCCCAAGACAAATTTGGTGTGTAAATATTACACAAATAAAATATATCTCTATATAAAAAATTACTAAATATATCTTCATCTTTATCAATAAAATTAAAAATATTTCCAATAGCCATAATACATATTTATAATTAAGACACATAAATATAAAACAATCCTTTCAAAGAGAAAAACTAACATCTTTAAGAATTTCAGTCTGTTTACGCAACAAACAGATAAACATGAAAAGATGAAAAAATTGTACTCTATATGCTCTCCTCTAAATATATAAATATTCATAAACTCACTCAAATGTACAAATCATCTTTAAATGTTAAATTATGTCAAGAGAAATAAAGTGGTATGGTAGATTACAATCTAATAAACCTTAGGTATCAGCACATATTTAACTTTGTTACAGTATCTGTCCCAGGCTGCGCCATATTTTTGCTTGCATCGGGCATTGTCTCTAACAGATCTGTGAATCAATAGTAAAATGGTAAGGACTGGATAAATTAAAGGAGGAGCATATAGGACAAAAGGAATTAAAGACGAGTGCATTAAAATGTCTCCTAAATAATTTGGATGCCTGACAATTCCCCAAAATCCTGATACAAGCAGCTTTTTACCCTTCATTGTGGGGATGGTTTCCAAGTCTGTAAAGAGAAAATGCTATAAGCATAAGTTTCATGGCTATTGTATCATATAAACAAATATTCTTATTATTAAATAGTTATACCTTTATATAGGAATTAAAATAATGGCAAACAAGTTGAAAATGTATTTAAAATTACTAAAATAGCCACTAAATGTAGTTCGTTTATGACCGTCTTATAAGATACCAATTATACTTATGTTTGTTCAATCATGATTATACAGGGTTATTCACGGAAAGCGGGTATCAGACGTTTCTTGGGATCTGTTCAATATTTTCGTGCATGTGTTACTTCGGATTACACGGGATGTAACACCTAACTTTGTTATTTTAATGGAACACCCTATACTTAATTTCTTATTTCGATTCCTCGTAAAATTTTAGCTTGGGTTTATGTACCATAATAAACTCTTAAATTTACCAATTTACCTGTAAGCATGTGATTGTACATCTTCAAGAGAATTGATTTTTTTTTTTTTTGAACCGACGAAGCTAAATTTTCCAAAGAAGAAATTTTTAACAGTTGAAATGGTTACCACTGGACACGACAAAATTCTCATGTGGTGTGAGAATCAAATTTCCAGGACAAATTTAGTTTTTACGTTTTCTACTTATTAGTAGATAACAAGTATAGGTATTATATTTACTAGAAGAACTTAAATCGAAATAAATACGTGGAAATTTTGTAAACAGTAGTTGTTACTTTAATTGATAATTTGCCCCTAAATATTTATAATTCTATATATTATCAAATGGACGGTTGCGGTCCATATAATACATGGGAAACGTATGACGAATTAGTAGCATTGTTCGAATTTAGGTGGTTTGGCTAACAAGGATCTTGGAGGTGGCCAGCAAGATCCCCTGATTTGATCCCCTCAAATTTTTGCCTTTTGGGTAATATCAAATAGTATTGCATATGCCACCCCGGCAACTACCGAAGAAGTTTTAAAGAACAAAGTATGGGCTGCATTTCAACAAATAAATTCACTGAGCGACTGTAAGTGTTGTAAATTCCAGGATATTGGCTTATCAGTGGCAAAGTGGAGGGCATTTTGAACAGTTGTTGCATTAAATATTTATATTCAATGTTGTAAATTTTGTTTCAATATATCTGTTATAAATCTAGCTAATATAAAATGATCTCTTGTTTTTGATGTTATTGTCTTGATAATAAACAAATAATTATCAATTATCTACACGATCATTCTCGTTTATGATAAAAATGAAACAAGTTAGGTGACATGTATTGGCTACTAACAAATAGTGCTGACTTTGCATGTACATTTTACAAAAATTCGTCCATATTAAAAAAACAAAGAGAGATAGAGATAGGTGTATAGGGAATGCTAATATCAATTGATGCACAATTCAACACTCTATTAAATTTTGTGAAAATATACAGTTCCATTTGAAAAAATTGACTTTTGTATGTTTGAACTAAAACAATATTCGACTGTGAAAATAAAATACCCTATATGATATTGTGAAAATATAAGACAACTTTTAGTTAAATCGAAGGGTACTCGTATGAGTTTGAAAAGAAAATTTCTAAATGGCCAAATGATAGAAGATACCGATTTTTTTTGGAAGGGTAGGAATCGTCAAAAATCACCAAAAATATTAATTATCCCGAAAGCTGGTAGGTTTCAGAGCAAATTATGGTACATAAACCCTAGCTAAAATTTTATGAGGAATCCAAATATGAAATAAAATATAAAGGGTGTTCCATTTAAAATAACAAAGTTAGGTGCTACATCCAGTGTATGCGGAAGTAACACATGCACGAAAATAGTTTCGTTAGGTCCGCCATTTCCAGAAACCCCCTTAGACCAATTTTCAAACTTCTCAACTGAACAAATCCCAAAAAATGTCTAATACCCGCTTTCCGTGAATAACCCTGTATACATTATTCCTATGCCTAGAAAAAAAGTTTCAATGAAAAAAGTTGCCCCCATCCTATATCATTATTTCTTTCCAATATATTTGGTGCTGATTTCAAAAGATAAAATATTTCTCATTTGCTATATTTAGTTTATCCCTGAAAATTGTCGCTTTTATTGACAGCCTTAGAAAAAAACATTATATTATCATGTATTTCCACACCTTAGAAAGCCTCCCTTAAAAATCTCGTGGGTTCAAAAATTATAACAAGAGATAAACACTAACATACTAGTTATTGATTAACTTAACTTTATAAAATAGTCTTGTTCAAAGGATTTAATTATTACCACTATTGTCCTAATAAAATGTTCCACAATTGTTTCAAAAATGAACTATTTTCGTGTTGGAAAATAACCCTCCAACAATGTCCAGTATGTTAATCTTCCTTATTAGCACTAACCCCAAAAAGAATATTAACCGAGGAAATTTAGCACAAAAATATCCTAAACTATCGAAAACCTCTGCAGTAAGTTGGATCAAAATGTTGTTTTTTGCATTCGATTCCTTGATGCATTTATTCAATTTGTTACCTATTTTAATCTTATATAAATGGGAAACTGCACTTGTGCATTTTTTCGCATGCAGTTTTTGAAGTAATTAAGAAAAAATTCATTATTCGGTAATCCACGGTGGAAATTAATTCAATTTGGTTTATCCGAGGTTCTTGGGGTTGCCGATCAAGAATATAACGTTCAAGAAGCTCCTCAATATATCTGAAGCCTCAAAAATGTTCCTCGATTAGTATGAGGACAACGGCGTTCTTGCTGTTTAGGTCATCTCCGTAACTTTATTATAATGAATTTTTTTATCTATTTCATTTCCATTATTTATTGATATCATTGATTTCCAACATAATTATAATACATCATTGTTTAAAATTGTTAGATAAAATTAATAAAAATTTGCCTTGTATGTTTCACTTCTATTTAAGTCAGGCCCAAAAAATGTATACGTTCCTGAGCATCACACCCATACATCATGCTGAAGTAAGTATGCTGCTATGTATCTACATATTAGGGTGGCTCTTAGCTGTAGATGTGGAATTATTTTTTTTTTATGTGCTCCTCTCACCCACTCATTGTATTCTAACGGCTTGGTGCGATGAAAATGATCTTCACCTAAATGTTGGCAAGTGCAATGTTATGAGTTATACAACCAAGGAGTCCCCAATTACATATAATTATAATGTTAATGGCGACATACTGAACAGACCATCTATGCTCAAGGATCTAGGTGTAACTTTTTATAAAAAATTAACCTTCACTAACCATATTGATGCTGTAATTTCGCATGCATACAGAATGTTAGGCTTCATTTTGTGTAACAGCCATGATTTTAATGATGCGAAACCCTTAATGTTGCTTTATGTTGCTTTCTCTCGATCTAAACTGGAGTATGCTTCACTTGTCTGGCAATCTGGGTATAATACTCATAATGATAAATTGTAAAATATTCAGCGCCGCTTTCTGAAATTTTTAAACTGGAAAACTGAAGGTACATATCCACCAATTGGAGCTTCTCAAAATCAATTACTTGACAAATTTGATATTACCAGTCTTTCCGAAAGGCGTGAGCCTTTTGCTTTGCGTTTTCTAGATAAAATTATGCATAATAAAATAGATTGTAGTGAAATATTAAGCTAACTAAACTTTTATGTCCCACGGATTAATTCTCGTCATTCTCAAAGCTTTTATCTATCCACTCCTAGATCTAACGTATTAAAGTTTTCTCATCTGTTTAATATTTGTACTTGTTATGAAACTCATTGCAGTGAATTGGACATATTTGCCTAGCAGCCAGAAATTTAATCTACTGTCGTGCAGTCTAATCGCCTTCATAATTTCTATTTGTATATTTTAGTTAGGTTAAGTTAAGTTAGTTTAGAATTCCATCCTATAAATGGTTTTGTACTGTTGGATGATGTATGATTAAATAAAATAAGAAAAAAATCGCACAAAATTTTGAGTGGTTAGCTCAACCCCTTCCCATGCAACAAAAGGGGTGAATTTCTTATGTATTTCTTATGAGTAAAAGACACTGTCATAAATTTGCTATAGAATCATCAAAATGTTGTACTTATAGTAAAAATTGCACACAAATCTCCTCTTCAGAATTGTCCAGAGAATACGATTTTTTTTTTTTTAATTAAAGCCTCATAAGGCTCTTTTTTATATAAAAGACTTATGAGGCTTTAATTACAAACAAACAAAAATTCATATTCAAATAATTAATATATTAGTTATTATTATTTATTTCTACGTTCCACCAAATTCACACCTGTATTTTTTATATATTATAGTTGACTTTCAGATTATTATACGTCATTTATTTGATTGGTGTTTCTCCAGTAGTTATTATAAAAACAATTTTTGGAAAAAAAAATTGTATGTTTTGCAACTCTAAAAATTGATCTAAAAATATGAAAAAAATACATAGCATAGAACTAATTGATATCTAGTTTTTTGGTGTTGGATTCATTCGAATATCTGTCACAGTTCCAAAGAAAAACAAAGTTGTCGTTAAGGGTTGTTGCCCCCATATTTTCCTTACAGGTGAAAGCAGAGGCCTAAAATTAATTGTAGGAATACTTCTGGCAAAAAGCAATAATTAAAATGTTAAAGCACAATAGACGTCAGTGCATTTTTCATATGCTAAACCGGCTAGACCCTTTGATTAAAACAATAAAAAAAGTCCTAATAAGAAAGTTTGTAAGCTGTTTTATACTCACGTGATAAAGCTGGGCTGTAGGGATTCTTCCTGAAGGCATCCTTCTGCCTATTGCTACCTCTGTTCAAAATGAATCCCACGACAAACACCAAAGAAATAAGCGCCAATTGCCAGGAGGCCAATTCAACTCCATGATCAATTATATATTTAACTGCAGATGTAGTTACGAAAGGAAGGAGACAATACCCCATAGCCATCATATACCCAAAAGCCTCTTGCTGAATTTCAAATGAGGTAATCCAATGCGCTTCAAAAACCAATCCATCCAAAAAGTACATGGAGTGCAACACAACATAAATCAACAAAGTTGGTTGTATATTAATAAGTTTCGGGTCAATAGTTTCAGTTCGAGGTTTGTTTGTCGCCAATGACACACCTAGACTGTCGTATAAAAATGCTAAGTCGGTCAACAACTGCAACAAAAAATAACGTAAAATAAATAGTGATACAGTTGTTCTCTCAATTACTGTTGAACATTTATTTTCTTGATTTCTATAGTTTATCTCAGATTAAAATGCAGTGCTTGTAGAGATAGGGAACACGTGTCTTGTCTCTGATTGATCCATTTGCAAACCAAGTTGACGCAAGGGAAATTAGCAAATCAGAACAGATTTCTTAATTTATTATTACTTCAATAAAATAAGAACATTTATGCTGTAATGTAAATTAAATAAATTCAATGTATTAATAAGTTAGCCTAATGCCAAATCAATGTGAATGTAAATTGTTAATTTTTAAAGGGTTCAGACTTTGCGAAGCTGAAAAAATTCCCTGAATTTTCCAGGTTTTCCATAACCAAAAATATTAATTTTCATATATATTTTTAGTGAACCAATTTTTTATTTGACAAAATAATTCCTTGAATTGAATTGAATAAGTGAAAAGTCTTAAAAACTTTTCCATATGGAGACGCAGAATTCCCTGATTTTTTATACAATTTATAAAATTCCCTGATATTTCCAAGTTTTTTTTAAAGATTTTTAAATTTCTTGAGTTTTCCAGGTTCTCCATACGAGTCCGAACCCTGTTTTATTTTATGTAACAATGGCCTTCAGACGGCCTTGATGCGGATTCCACTTACTTGGAAATTCCCATGTCCCTGTGTAAACTGTGCTCCGCTCATAACATAAACAACTGCATTCTAATCTGAGATCTAGTTTAACAATCAAATATTCTAGGAAGCAAATAAAAAAATTAAGAAACTTACTAATGAATTTGATACTATATTAAGTTGGAAGAATTAAAGATAGTGTACTATTTTTCATGAAAGTGAATATTTTCCAAGTTACACTGATTAAAAAATTATGATCCTAGTATTAAAAATTTGGTATTTCAAGACTGGTTTTTGTAAATAACTCAATAAGTGTTACATATATCGAAAAAATGGTATAACACAGAAAAAGATTATTACAAAATGACAAATACTTCGCCTCTTTCATTATTTCTATACAAAGAGTTGTTCTAAACATTTGGTGATATAAACTGGGCGCTCGACTGTTTATAAGCTAAGATATGTTTGAATCTCAAATATTTCAAAAAGTCACACACAAAAATAAATGGTCCGCTTCTGGACTCCATTGAGTAATCTCCATGTATCTCAACGAGCTAAATATTAATCCGGTGATCGTCCACCAATTTTTAGTAAATCACGAAAATAACATAAAAAAACTCATGTTTTTTAGTTGGCATTTAAAGATTTTGATGTCATTATAAATATCAAATAATGTCAAATAAATAAACAACTTACTTATTAATACTACAAGGTTCTATGAAATCCAATAAAATTTGACAATTTTAAATATGATAGATCATTAAATTCACATTACTAAATGCTTTCCAAAAATGATGTAAAAAATCCAGGTCCGTATTTAAAATTTTGAGGAAACGTCGTGAAATAAAAGAAATACTATAGACGTGTCAAGCATTGTAAAGTGCTCTAAAGAGTATTCATGGATTTTCAATACAATCAATAATTACCAAAATATTTCGAAAAATCAAGAATGCACATATTTTGGATTGTTTTCCATTATTTCAAAAACCAACAGGAGTATTTATGATTTTTTATGTCATATTATTGAGTACTATACATTGCGCAATTTTGCCACCATTTTAGCGACTCTCTACCTCTTCATTTCAGCCTGTATAGCCAATGAAAAACGTACAATTTTGTCTGAACACATATAGCCCGGGAGGCAGTGACAGATTTTTCGCGTTAATATTTACAAAGCTAAATTATTTTCTCGTGATAAATCAGACAGTATCTATGATAAAGGTGCAATTCTACCAAACTTGTACTGGTGCAAAAGCGAGTAAAAAATTAAGCAACATGTTGCCAAAAGTTGCATAAATGTATTATATCAACAAGATTGAAATTTTACATACTCACAGATGACATAAAAACATGCTGGAAAATAATATTCTACCTCGTCGGAAGCGGTGCCATGTCAGTTCTACAACCCACGCAATGTATGGAAAAAACAAAAACATTTTTGACTTCTACAAGGCTGAAGTTTTTTTCTAGAATAGTTTATTGAATTAGACATCCAATAAATACAGTCTACCGATCATCTCATGGTGTTAAAGTGAGCGCGGTCATTGTGCTCTAGGTTATTACAGTTGGAGAAGTTTTGAATTTTCCGCCTCAGAATATTAACCTGCATATTTCGATTAAAAATCACATTCTACCTTCGCCGTAGGCTGGCTAAATCTTTGGTAGATGTTGGAGAAATCACAAGGCATAAAAAAAGTTTAAACGATTTGTAATGTTCTGAATTTCTTTCCTGAGTGCATAAAAATTTTACAGTTCCCATCATTTCAATTCCTTCTATTCAATAATAATAATGATCTTTATTGATTAATCGATTATTCAAAGGTCAATTGACCAGGGTCCTTCAGCCCGTGACATTAATCATACACATCTTATAGTGTAATTTGATTATGTTAAAAACAATAGTTTAATTCTATTCAATCATATTCAATTTTGAATAGTAAAGAGCCTGTATAAATATTTCAGATGGTATAAAAACGTTGTGGATAGAAATCTTAAAGATAAATTTAATAACAAACAAGCTTATTGAGTGAATCGAAAGTATGTTTTTTTACTTGCACCCATTATTGTTATATTATTATAGTTTCATATGATATTTAACACAAAATATCTTAATTAAATTAATTTAATTATCATAATTGAATAGCGCACACATTAAGGCATACGAGTGATATAATATAATCAAATTAACTGTCGAATTATTCGCTACTCATATCTGAATCTCTATATTCACTCTCGTAGTTGACTTAACATTGATAAACAAACTAACCATTATACTATTCGTCGATTTACTGCACTTTTTATATAATTGTTGCATATTCTATAGGATACTCTTGGCAGTTTTATTTTAAATAATACTATTTTTAGACATTTTTTGTTTAATTGCAAAACAAAACATATTAATTAACTTTTTTATTTATTGATCGATTTTGTTCAAAAAGAATAGGGTTCTCCCTCTAACTAACACTAACTTACTGTCCAAATTTCAATACAATCAGACTTTTCGTTCTTAACTTATCGTGCTTACAAGAAACATGACGGACGGACGGACAGATGGATGCACAGGTGGACGGGCGGATGGACAGCTAGACAGACGGACATTGTGAAAGTTGTTCAGAATTCAATCACCAGCTCAGTGATATTTTTTCTCTATGAGCAATATTAATGGTTTTAAACATGTGCCAATCGGATGCAATATACGCTTCGTTTTGTATTTGCGAAGAGTATTTTTTTGAATAAGTTATGAAAAACAATAATTTCTTACAATGAGATCTATAAAGGATCGTGAATTTATTAGTTATTAATATGACGAATGTATTTTCTTTGGCATTAAAAAAATGTAAACTGAAAGATAAATTTCCTTACCACCGAAATATATACTAAAATGGAGTAAATAAAAGCTTATTAACAGATCTATAAAAATACTGACTGTTGGTTAATACTAATGAAGAATATAATTGTCGTGATTTGACTACGAACTGCCATTTTTGCAACTTCTACCAAAGATTTAGCCACCCTATAGCGGAGGTAGAATGTGATTTTTAATTGAAATAGTGCCAATTATTATTCCGTGGTGGAAAATGCAAAACTTTTCCGAGAACTGCAACAGCCCAGAGCACAGTTGCCGCACTCACGGTCTTGCATTCCATTGCGTCTACCGAAACTTTACCACCATGAGATGATCAGTAGACTGTATTTATTGGGTGTCTAAATCAATAAACTATTGTAGAAAAAAAAATTAGCCTTGTAGATATAAGCCTAGAATGTTTTTGTTTTCTCCACACATTGCGTAGGTAGCAGAACCGACATGGCACTGCTTCCAACATGGTAGATTATTATTTTCCAGCATGTTTTTATGTCATCTGTGAGTATGCAAAATTTCAATCTTGTAGATAATATAATACATTTATGCAACTTTTTGCAACATGTTTAATTTTTTACTCATTTTTGCACCACTAATAGTTTGGTAGAATTACACCTTCATTATAGATACTATCTATACTTTCTTGGGAAAAAATCTAGCTTTATAGAAATGAATTCACGAAAACTCTTGCTGCCTCCCGGGCTAACAAAGCTGACCACAACATACTAAGCGCTGTACGTCTCTTTTAAACTTTAAATAATAGTGCAGTAATAAAAGACCAAAAAAACAATGAGATATGCAGAGTTTTGTAACAGCAAGATTATCCTTGGAAAAAAAATTTAGCTTTATAGAAATGATTTCACGAAAAGTGTTGCTGCCTCCCAGGCTAAGAGTGCTGACTACAGCATACTGAGCGCTGTATGTCTCTTTTAAAGCTAAAATAATAGTGCAGTAATAAAAGACCAAAAAAACGATCAAATATGCATAGTTCTGTAACGGCAAGATTATGATTTTATACTTTCTGGGGTAAAACCAGGAGTATATATCTGAGTCTTGGACTTGCAAAGCCTATTGGGTCATTTGGGTACAATAACATGTAAAATTTAATAAACTCGCTAAAAAGCGGTTTTTTTCATTTTAACGCCCAGGGACGTAAAGAGTTCCAATCGGCTTCAAACTCTAAGAAAATGTAAAAAGTTAATTTTCGTTTATCAACAAAAAAATTATTTGTTGTTTGGTTTATAAATAAAGACCAAAAAAGTTTTTTAATGTCAACGGAAAGTTAGCATCGAGATATACATAAAAAAAAGATCCATTTTGGCCTTAATGGCATAAAATGGGGGGCAGTTCAAATTTTAGATTACAAATTTATTGGGGTCCACAAGGTTCAACATTTGGGCACCAGAATTTCAGGATGTGGTATATTTTCTGAAAGTTTCAAGCCGATCGGAACTCTTAACGTCCCTGGGCGTTAAGATTACAAAGAAACGCTTTTTAGCCAGTTTATTCCATTTTGTAAGTTATGTACATACCCAAATGACCCAAAACTAACGCAGACTTGCTGAAATTTTAATTGTGAAGGTTTTTGGTTTTTGTTTGTCGGACCTCTAGAACCGGAGATAGTCACCATTTTACCTAAAAAAACGCTGTTCAAAAAACAAAATTGTTCATAAAAAAAACGCAATAGGCTTTGGAAATTAAAAACTCAGATGTATACCCCAGAAGGCATGAAATCATATAATATTGCTGTTACAAGATTATGCATACATCATCGTTTATTTGGTCTTTTTTTTAATGCACTAATTGCTTTTAACGATACAAGGTAAATCAATGTGACACATGAATCTTTTATTTTTTATATTAAGGAATGATATCTGCATTTTAAATATTTTACTTTGTAATTTGTTTACATTTTTGATTCAACAATAATCATATAAGTACAATTATATAAAAATGCCCTTCTTCCAAAATCAAATCTCGATTTAAATTAAAACAAATGACTTACCACTCCAAATATCAACATCTTGAAAACCAGCATCTTCAAGTCAATTATCGAAAAAATCCTTGGATTCACCTCCCTTCCCATGAAGAAACCATAAATTGCATTTTTGCCAGCAACATGTGTATTTAGGGCACTAACAGGGACATAAAAACTTCTAACATAAACATAAATAGACAGGAAAATCCCAAGTAAAACGGACGCAATCAACAGGTGAAATATGTGATTAACAATATAACTGGCTATCGGAATATTCTTCAACTCCAATCCAAGACCTATCGCTAACACTATCACAAAGCTAAACAATCCATTCATTACATATTGGAATTTGCCGTGTTTGTTCGGTAGAGCATTAACCTTGGGGCCACCAAAAGGTAAAGCAGAGAGAATAGTCACCAATGTAACATAGGCCAATAAACCTAAAAATGATTTGGCATGGAAGTATGCATCCAGAGATTTGTATTTTTTTAAATCTGGTAATTCCGTAAATGAACACTGTGATTCATTGCAAAACATATGGAGAGCTATAACAGCTAGGGGAAATGTAATTGTAAAAAACAAGGCACCGTAAACCCCTCCAAATTCTGTTGTTTTGTTAATGTCAGGTAACTCTTGAGGTTCCGAGTGAGATCTCTTTAGCAATGCATCATCTTCGTCAGAAAATTCTCCCAGCTTCTTGGTTGCCGATACCGATTCAAAATGTTTCAAGTGGACCACACGCTCTACCTCGCGATTCTGAGATGCACGAGTAAACCGACGGACTAACCCTAAAGAATTTATTTCCTCAGTGTCCAAAAGTTTCGTTTCCATCTGAAAAAGAAAAGGAATAATAACTCTGAATTAATAAAAACTATTTTATATTTAATTTGTATTGGAATTGCCACACGATTTTTACAGACATTTAATTGTTGGGTAGATTCCAATCATAGTTTAAACCTCATAAAATTAACAATTAATGTATACATAACACATGCACCTCTTACCTTATCTTCAGGTTCAATTTCACTATTTGTTTTTCTTGTCCGACCTCTTACAGTCGCTTTTGGCTTTTCTTTTATTTCTGGCACACTTTCAGTATTGTCAGAATCTGTGTCTGTATCGATTATTATCTTTTGTTTTCTAGTACGTACTGGAGGAATATCTGAAAATAAACTAAAAGTCAAAAAAATATTTTCTTCGTGATTTTCTAGTAATGTTTAGATAAAGTAAAGAAAAGCTTTTGGCAATGTTTACAAGAGGACTGTTCATTATTATTACATTCATAATTTATATTTTTCATGTTTCTAATAATATTAATACATTTATTTTCCACAATATCAGTACAAAATTAGTACAGAGGAGGCAGAGGATTCGTCAAAGGTAGTGTCCACTATAATTGTTGCACATTCTTAGGATACTCTTCGCAATTTTTTTTGTAAACGATATTAGTTTCAAACATTTTTTGTTTAATTACAAAACAAAAAATGTTTTTTTGTTCATTTAAAAAATTTATAACTTTTTTATTTATTGATCGATTTTGTTCAAAAACAATAAGGTTCTTCCTCTAGCTAACACTAACTTACTATTCAAATTTCAATACAATCAAGCTTTTCATTCTTAAGTATCGTGCTTACAAGAAACGTGACGAACGGACATTTTGAAAATTGCTCAGAATTCGATATGGAAATTTTTTCTCCACGAGCAATATTACCGGTTTTAGAAAGCTGCCGATCGAATGCAATATACTCTTCGTTTCGGATTTGCGAAGAGTTTAATAAGGCTTATAAATTGAAACATATTCTTTATAGGATTTTGCAAACAGCAGAAAAAAATAACTATCTGTAACTAAAAGAAAAACTATGTGTAAAAATATTAATGAAATCTTTGCATTCTTTCGATAACCTTAATTCTGGTTATGCTAGGAAATTATAATCCTAAAATGAATTTGTCTAATTTCTTATTTGACAATTCTCATTCTAGCACCAGCATCCACACAGTCCCCTACGGCCATGCAGATTAAACTAGTATCTACATAATCCCCTATGATCATAAAGATTCAGTTAAAAATGAGAACAAAGGCCTAAAATGAATTTATTTATCTACCTTATAAATTTTTCATTCTAATGGATTACATTTTCATGAAATCTATCATTTTGTTTCTTGGAAATACTTAGCCTTTGAAACGTTTTTCGCCCTTATTCTGACATAAAGCCACTCATAAAGATGTTAGAGTATATAGGCTCCCATACTAGTTAGCAAATACTCATCGAGACTGTAAAAACACTTTTCAATTAGTAAATTTACAACAATCTTTTTGAACAGTCAAATATTTGTGATCTTTTTTAGGGTTTCAGGTAATTTATTAAAAATCTTTACACCCATGTAGTAGGGGCTGCTTTCATAGGTAGGTACTTAAATGGTGTACAGGAGGCAACAAGTCATTTCCACTGCGTGTGGAGTAGTTGTGGAGAAATTAGTTTTTGTGAATTTGTCGATGTTTTGTCTAACATAAAGCAGAATTTCTAAAATATATATACATGGTAGAGTTAAAAGTTTAAGCTGCTTAAATATATATCTACACGATGTCCATCGAGGTGCAACTACCATGTTTCTAATAATCCGTTTCTGTACCCTAAATACTCTGATACTGTAGCTAGATGGTCTCCAAAACAGAATTCCTTAAGCTAACCTTGATACAACCTGAGAAAAGTAATAAGACCTAACAGTACACTCATTTGTAAGTTCCCTTAAACAACAGACTGCGTAGCACATAGTGGAAAGTTTATTACAAGAGTTTCCCAATTTAAGGAATTATCGACGTATATTCGCAAAAATTTTGTACCTGTTACTTGTTGTACAGACTTACCATTGATTTTTAATAACTGATTTTCGTTTACATGACGATTTCTAGGTGTGAAATTAATAAAAACTGTTTTTGATGAATTTAAGTACAGTTTGTTTTGACAAAACCAGGTTACAAACTCAGGTAAGGTTGAACCACTATATAAATAGCCGTTTTAATCAGCATACATAACTAGGGAATCAGTTTCGGCAATGCTTGGTAAATCATATAAGATAAATAGCAAGGGTTCAAGGACTGAGCCTTGAGGAACCCCGAATTTTATTTCCCAATTATCTGACCTTTGATTGTTGATTTCAACAAACTGATGTCTGCCTGATAGATAAGAGGATATCCAGTTGTGTATTTTTCCTCGTAAACCATACTTATGTAAATTTTCTAAGAGCAAAACATTATTGACAATGTCAAATGCTTTGCTCAGATCCATAAAATGGCGAGAGTTTTTTTACTCTTATCTAGTTTGTCATACATTTTTTGAAAAAATTCTAAAACTGCTGTTTGCGTAGACATTTTTTTTCTAAAGCCTTGTTGTACTTGAGTTAGAATACTGTATTTCATTGCAAAGAAGATAATTTTATCATACAAAATTTTTTCTAATATTTTTGATACTGTGGACAGAAGAGATATAAGTCGATAATTTTCTAGACATGTTGGATCTCCCTTTTTGTATACTGGAATTATACCTGCTACTTCCTACTATATATTTATACTACTACTACTGCCATATATTTATACTACCACTATATATTTATATTATATAATATTGTTACATCGCAAAACTGACAATAGTCCCTATTCATAACATATCATGTATCGTGTTAACAGCAATAAATTTGTCACAAATGCGATAAGATTATGGACCAAGTTTTGGCGGATTTCATTCATCTCGTTATTTATTTATGATAAAATGCGGAGAGTATGTTATAGAACGTGCAATAATTATATTTCGGAAAAACATTAAAAACTAGGGGTAGTTTTTAATGTTTTTCCGAAAAAACTACTCTTTGAAATAGGGTATTTTCATTAATCTGAGATGAAAGTGGAAATGCTTATATTTGAAAAATGCATATTTTTTAAATATTTTTGGCACAGAAAAAAATATGTTATATAAAACTATAAAATCATAATTTTAATTAGAAGTTTCAATTTTTCATAATGACGTCACTAAGCGAAAACTAGGTAAATCACCAAAAAACTATTGGCAACACTGACACCACACTGTTAATCTGGTGACAGTGGTGTGACTCATTAATTTTCAAAATATTTTGTTTGTTTAGCTATTTGTTTGATGAAATTTTACACTCATTCACAGGTCGATCGATATTAGGTGCTACACAAAACTGAACATCTGTTTATGAAACAAACAAAAAATAAGGTTATAGTTACATGAAATGTCAAATCACAAATCACCAACTTGAAACTCCCTAGAAATAAGTACATTTGGCGCTCTATTTGAATTATCGCTTAGTGACGTCATGAAAGTTTAACTAATTTTTTTCCGGCTTAAATATAAAAGTAACAAAAAAAAGAAAAAACACGTATTCCTTATTTTTATTTCTAGTTTTCAATTTTCAAATTAAAAAAATATGGGAAAATACCCCATTGCAGCATTTTAAAAAAAATGCGATTTGAATATTTGAAAAAATTCAAACGTATGCACTAAGGCCTTCTAACCTATTTTTTGTCTCTTGGAACTTTTTTGTAACTTGCTAATTTTCTTGCAGTTTTTCGCGATGAATAATGTACATTTTTTGCAAATTTTCAATTAAAAAATACGTGAAAATTCAAAAAATCACCGTGATTTTATTGTTATAGAAAAATATGAAACCTAATATAGTTAAATCATTTTTGAAGGTTCAATATAATTTTTAAATCGAGAATGTGCAAAAAATGTAGTACATCGTTTATCGTGAAGAACTGCATGTAAATCGGAGAATTAGCAAGTTACAAAAAATTCCAAGAGACAAAAAATGTTTAGAAAGCCTCAATGCATCCGTGTGATTTTTTTCAAATTTTTAAATGAGATTTTTTAAAGTGCTACAATTTCAAAGAAAGGGGTAAAGTCGGCACCAAAATATAAAAAGCATTCGCGGTTTCTTATCTACAAAGAATAAAAAGGATGCCGACAAAGGCAAAGGGAGCCGAAATGCTCCTTATATTTTGAACACAAGTATACCTAGTATTTCATGTCTTTCCGGAGAAACTCGGTGAAAACCCACTTTACAGAAAAGTTGCAAATAAAGAAAAGTCTTGTATTTCGATGATACATTCACCTTAATTATTTCAGTTTTTTTTTTCAACTTTTACATTTCCCTTCCCCACTTTTGGGAATTTTCGAATGGCCATATCTCGAAAAATAAGCACATCTCCAAAAAATTCACCAGAGCAAAAACATCTTATTTTGGGCCAAAAAAGGTAAACATTTTTTTTTCTTTCATTTTTGTCCTAATTCTACAAGTTACAGAACCCATGATAAAAGGGGTGTTTTCTACCCCTTCCGATCATTTCCTACTCTAGTCTTTTTTTCCACTTTATTAACTTCATTACAAACACATTTCACGAGGTTTCATCAAAATCCATTCACTAGCATTTAAGTCAGAGATTTGTCATTTTAGCATTCCGTTGACTGGACTAAGTACAATCATTATTCTAACAAACAATAAGGAATACAATTTTTTCATTTGAGGATCCGTTTTGCTTGAAAAAATTGTGTATTTGACGGTCCCTCCTACAACCATTGAACCCACCCCGAAGTAATCTTGTACAAAGCGGTTTCTACAGGTGGTGTTGATTAAGAATATCTTACTAGTTTTTTTCTAAATAAAGTCGCTAATACTGTTTTTTGAAAATCGACCCCTTTTTCCATCCTACAATCAGATGGCTCTGATTAAAATCAAATGTGGTTAAGTCTAAACGCTCACTTTATAGGTATATTTTATTCACCGTCAAAATTTCAAAATATTGGGATATCAGATATGTGAGATGTGAGGGTGTCCTCGACTTAAATGAGTCACACTGTCACTGTATGTCAATGTTAACATATTTTAAATAGCAGCAAATGACATAAATTCTTTGCTTTAGAAAAGAGACAATTGGACAATGCTATTCCAAAAGGAACCAAGCGCCATTCTGCAGATGATTTTAACTAAAAAGGAAGCAGTTGCCAAGACTGTAGTGTGTAACTTGGATCTTATAAAAAAAATCGAAGTAGTTGAATTTGGCTTGAAAATATATTTCTTATCAATAGTAAATTAGCATGCAAACTAGTTATAATTTTTTTATTAACTAACTTTAAATGACTATTACCAAAAACTTTCAAATGGCACTAGGATCCTTTTAAAATAGCACTATCCAATTTATTATCTGTAACATGCTGCAACTTTATGTAGATATTGAAAAAATAAATAAACTTTATTTGTGTAAAAATCAAAGTATAGCTACTGTATATTATTACCTCAGGTAAATGAGTAATAATGAAATTGATATGCTTCTGCATGAGCATATCCTTGAGTTCTAACTTATATACATGAAGCCAGGATGCCCCCAGCTATGAACCTGATAATCTGGTATATAAACACAATCTTATAAGAAAAGGTTTTCTGACCATTAATATTCTGATACAAACATTACAGTCAGTCAATTCAATACGAATGTACAACTATATGGAAAATGATTAGTCATTCTAGAACTCGTTATATGTAATATAAAACATGAAGATATTCATTATTCATATTGATAAGACATTATTTTATTTTTATTTAGTAAAAATTTGTATATGTTGCTTGTTTTCGTTTCCTTACAAAAAATATAAAGAGCAAAAGATGCAATAAATCAAAAAAATATACACAATATTATTTTGTTTTTGCAAATCCATATTTATCATAATGTATAGTTGGATTAGAATGCAGTTGTTTACGTTATCAGCAGAGTGCAGTATAAACAGGCACATGGGAATTCTTGAGTAACTGGAATTCCCATTGAGGCTGTCTCAAGGCCATTGGTACACAAAATAAAAATTAATGGTTTAAATTCACTTTCATTTGGCATCTTTGGGATCTTATAAATACATTGACCTTATTTAATTTAAATTACAGCATAAATATTATTTTATTGCAGTAAGAATACAAATACACTAAATTTGTTGATTTCTTTCAGTTATTGAGAAAATGACGGACACCCTGTGTGTCCCATTTTTCATGGAGCCATCCTCATATCTTGCTCAGGTTAAATTTCTTGGCTTGTATATGGACTCTCATTTGACATGGAACAATCAGATTAATATCATATTAAAAAAACTATCAACTTCATGTTTTGTCTTATGGCAGCTTAGAAGTTGTTACAACTGATATTCTAATAACATATTACTCTCTACATTAAACTATGGTATAATATGTTGGGGCAACTCAACAAGAGTCAGTGAGGTTTTAATCCACCAAAAAAGGATCTTAAGGACAATGACTTTCAAAAGCTCTAAATTTTCATGTAGAAATTTATTCAAGCAATTAAACCTTTTAACTGTAACTAATATATACATTTTAAATTGCGTTTGTTACGTTAAGTCCCATCCTGACGAGTTTACCCTTATCAGAGACATAAATTCACCTTGCAACTTTAGACCAAATCTTAATATAAGTATACCAAGGCATACTATGCCTGCATCAGCAAAAGGGCCAGGCTGTTAAAGCTGATAGAAAAATGTGGTGACTTTGATAAGATGACGTAAACGACAGCATTAGTGGGAAGAGGTTTATGTACGAATTAGAATTTTTGCCTTATTAAATAATTATTTTGTTGTAAAATCACTTCAAACTAGTACAATACATTACTCTGAACAAAAAATAAAGAATACATTTCTTACATTTGAGAATCTGTTTTATAGATAAAAGTTTTGTTTTAGTTGAAAAAAATTGTTTTTGAGGGCACCTATCTCAAACACCTTTGAACCCACTATGATGTAATCTTGTACAAAGGGGTTTCTAAAGGTGCTGATTGAGAATATCTTACTAGCTTTTTCCTAAAAAGTCGCTAATACTTTTTTTTTTTTGAAAATTGACCACGTTTTTTCATACTAGAATCGGACGCCTCTCACAAATCAAATGTGGTTGCGTCTAAATAGGCCAATGTTTGACGGTTTTTCGCTCAGAATTCTTTAGGGAAAAACCGATTGACGTGAAATTTGGACAGTAAGTAGGGAATGTCTCAAGGAACAGAAGCTACATAGTGCCGATGTGTGCTTTTACACTGGGGGTGGATGCCATCCCTTCTCGGGGGTGGCATCCTCGGGTGGGGGTAACTCAAGATAGCCGCATAAATCTATAGAGGGATGAATTCTAAGCAAAAAATGTACTATGAAGTTTTTTCGATAAAGTAATATACTTCAAGTTATTCGCGATTGAAAATGTTGATTTTTCATCTAAAAAATGCATGTTTTAGATCTATTTTTCACAAATAACTCGAAAACTTTACGTTTTATCAAAAAAATCATTAGAGTTACCTATGGCTCATTAGAGGTGACTGTTTGTTCGCCGAAAACTGAATTTAAACCTTTCAATTTTAGATAAGGAAAAACGATGAATATTTGGCGGAAACCTTGTCGGAACTTTTTTAAATTACTTGAAAAGATCTTTAAAACGAGCTTTACCAAAAGTCGTTAGCATAAAAACTTGCAGAGTTATGATGACAATAAAACGGTTTCTCATTTTTTCAGAGAAAAAATCAGCAATAAAACCAATAGTTTAACCGCAAAAATTTAAATTAAATGTAATCCATTGACAGTTTACTTTATTTAGGTACTAAGAAACTATATGTTCTAGAAGTTTGAATGGTTTAGAATGCCTCTATTTGGAAAAAGTTTGATTCAATTTTGAAATAATTTTTGAAATTTTTGAAGAAATTTTCTTTTTCAAGAACTCAAAAACTAAAAAAAATGCGCAAAAAAATGTGAATAGAAAAATTGTTGTTTTTTTTTGCAGAAAATTGTGTTTGTTTTATTTCTCTAGAATGAAAATTAAGTGAGATATCACCGTTTTAAGTTCTCATTTGAGCGTGGGGATCGCCTTCCTCAAGCCCTTTAAACTCAAAAAAGTTCAACTTAACAAGCCTTGTAGCCCTGCAAAATGGTTTTTTGAGCAATTAGATATATTAAATATTATGGAAGTTATAGATAAAAAAACCAATTGCGTTTCTCGGTAAAATTTTCGGACCATGTAAATTGTTTTATTCTCGACCATTTTGGAGCATTCATTAAATACATCTAATTATTTGTTTCTGCATAGTGCTATTATTGCAATAATTATTTTTTTTGCACAATTAGTGCAAACAATTTTTAACTGTTTTTTAAATAATTTTTTGATTGATTCTTAGGTATAAGTGCTGTTTTTGAAAATGGAATGTAGTAGTTATTCATTGAACAGCAGAGGTGAAAATACAGCAAATAGATGTTTTATCTGTGATGATAACTCGGGTGTGCTTTCTCTGGTAGGTGAAAAAGACTTACTAAAATTATAAGTAGCTCCAGTCAAAAGAGGTCATGGAAAATCATCAATTTGAAATAACGCTGAACAAATGTATGTTCTTTCTGACTGTCCTCGAGTTTATACACATGATCATAATTATTATATATTTTTTTAATAAAATACAAATATTATTTATTTATTTATTTTTGTTCCTCATTTGTTGATAAAATATTTCATTCTCCAAGTAAACATGTGTCCATTTTTTTGTTGTTAATTTATAGTGCAATTGTTGCTGATTTATTGCAAAATTGCTTATCACAATTTTTTATCAATTTTCAACTTCATATATATATGAAATATCTGAATTCGAAAACCCCCTAAAAGCCATTTCTAAGTGGAAATCAAAATTGTATTTCATTTATTAATTTTTGTTGCTGATTTTTGCTAGTTTTTTGCTTAAAATCAAAAGCAAGCATACCTCCGGACCATGTAGACTTTGCAGTACTAACAATTATGAATCGAATGCCGTTTATTCATGAAAATCGAACTTTCTTAACCGGAGTCCGACGTTTTGCACTTTTTTTCTCTTTACAGACTGGGCTAAAAGACCCACTCTACAAGTATATATTCACCACCAAAATTCAAAATATTCAGAGATCAAATAAGCGAAATATGAGAGTGGCTCCATGAAAAGTGGGACACATTCTATATGAAATGATATATAAGAATGACTCAAATGCATTAGTATTGTGCCTAGGTATATCCCCATTTTTCTACTATGGGCAATATGACGAAATACTATTTTTTTCATATGGATAACTATGTAACATATTCTTTATAGGATATTGCAAACAGCGAAAAAAAAACTATATATGAGAACTAAAAGAAAAACTATAACCTGACTACTGGTTATGCTAGCAAATCAAAATCCTAAAATAAATTTGTCCAATTTCTTATTTGACATTCTCATTATAACACTAGCATCCAACATAGTCCCCTACGGCTATGCAGATTAAACTAGTATCTACATGACCCCCTACGGTATGAAGATTCAGTAAAAAATGAGAACAAAGGCCTAAAATGGATTTATTTACCTAGGTACCTTGTCTTAAAATTTTTTTTCATTCTAATGGATTACATTTAACGTTGGATGCTAGTGTTATAACGAGAATGTCAAATAAGAAATTGGACAAATTTATTTTAGGACTTTGATTTGCTAGCATAACCAGAAATCAGGTTATCGAAAGAATGCAAAGATTTCATTAATATTTTTTACATGTAGTTTTTCTTTTAGTTCTCATATATAGTTTTTTTTCCGCTGTTTGCAAAATCCTATAAAGAATATGTTTCATTACCATAAGCAAACAAATAATAAATACCTAATTCACTTTTAAACATAGATAACTATGTGTTTCAAGTTTCAATATTTTTTATTATTAAACAGGAGTAATGCGGAAATTTACATTCCTCTATTCGCAACCTATTAATTTCCTTCAAACATGGTATTGTCTTCTCTTACAGGAACATTACAAGCAAATCGTTCACAACAATTTCGAAAAACTTGAAGCAGTCTTCGTTTGTTCACAGAATCCAGACATGGACCATATATAGTCCCCATAATTAAACCTTGACACTATTAAGGTTTCTACAAGTTGTACTTTAATCCTTGTTGACAGTAGTCTTTAAATTGAAAAAGATTTCAAAGTTTCACATTAGACAACTGACAAATTTTTGATACACATGATTCATAAATGATAATTCTGAATCAAATAAGATTAACTAGATTTCAAACATTAAGTACTTCGATTTTTTGTTTTGAAATTTCGTAGTTTGAACACTATTATAACAGAACATTATTTTTTTTAGTTTTACACGGAATTTTATGCTTTCATTGTAATACGAGATATTTTTATGCTGGGTGCATTTAAAGAATTATTTTTGAAAACATCCTCTATACGCATCCTATAAGAAATATTCATATAAATGTCTCAAAGTGAATCATTTTGAGGTCATAGCTTGTGACCAGTTGGATTTACTGGATTGCTTATTTTGATTTGATTTATATAGGAAATCGAGTACGTTTCAACTTACCATTTACTTACATAGGAGTACTTACAAGTACAAAATTTAGAAAAATTTTAACACGTTGACGGACACTGCGTCCACAGTGTAATTACGTACTGTGACACTGAATGTATTTTGCAAAGTAAGATACAGAAGATGCTGAATTTCATTCACCAATAATAATTTATGTAATAAATTCGGTGACAGTAACGAATATCTCTGCATACGTATGGTGACACTAGAACTTAATTCATATAACATTTATATCTGCAATCTGACGTCTACCGGCGTTTAGTCACAAATAGCTATGCTTTAAATAACGTCATAGACATTGTGCCACATCACATATACCTATAGAAATTAAACGTCTACAGACGTTCTGTCTGTCATCGTGTTAAACAATTTTTAGGCAAATAAAGGAACAAAGATAGAATTTTCTTGGAAACTATTTCAACCATGTTTATTTCTCTCAGAATTATATCAGCCCATTTCCTGTTAGATCAACTTTTAATGTAGAGCATGATGAACTTCACCATTTTCTAATTTCTCCGCACATATTCAAAATATTTTCTGGATTCCCGGCCACGGTAAAATTCACAACTTCAAGGTCTTCTTTTAGACGCCCAAATAAATGATTCAAGCAAACAAAAAAAAATACACAATTTTAAAGGATTGGGTGACCCCCCGCCAAAAATAAAAATATCACATCACCCATTAATTTCCTACAATTTGAAAACATTTACTACATTGTAAAGTACATCACCTTTTTCTTTATCTTCCGAGGAATCTTTAGTAGCTCTGGCAGGAGACCTACGAATAGGGCTTCTTCTAGATGGAGTAAGTATTGGAGTAGATGTCGCAGGGGAAGCAGTTCTAAGCCTGGCTGGGCTCCTGGTTCTAGTACTTGTTCTTGTAGGGGTTCCAGGCCTTCTTGTAAGCTCAGGTTTACTTCTTGAAGGGCTTGTTCTTGCCGGACTTTTCCGCCCTGGACTTTTTGTCCTCGCCGGACTCTTTGGTCTTCCAGGGCTTTTCTTTCTCTTCTCATTTACAACCGACTCCACTTGATCAGGAGAGCTCTTGGAACTAACTTTCGTTTTTCCCACCATTCTGAAATAATATAACAATTCATGTAAACTTGGTTTGTTTGCCTTTGGTCACATTTGAAAATGTAAACAGAAAGGTCAACAAAAGTTCAGGCGAGGTTAGATTGTCTTGTTTTTTTAACAAATGGCGCCAAAATAACAAGCAATATGCCATTATTTATTAATCAACGCGTTACTTATAGTCTTGCGGTTATGTAAATTTTGCACTTACTTTGTACTTTTGAGATAAAATCTTATCTTTTAACGCGAAGTAATTAACTCAATCCAAGCAGACTTTTCGTTACGAAGCGACGCCGTCAAACGACGCTAGAGAGGGGAGACAAAGACAAACTATAAATATTTTCCTTTAAAATTAGGCCATATCATTGGATAATGTTACACTACTTGAGTCAACGTAATGATCACGTATTTTTTTACTAGATAGTTAATGGCTCTATTAATAAAAAATATGGCTCTCTATATTACTTTAGTATATAATAGAGTAATGTCGTACTAAATGCAGAACTTTTATTCAGGTAATCTTCAAGTCCTTGAAAATTGAAATATGAAAATACTGTTCTAGTCAATCTGTCAAAAAGAAAAACAACTTCACAACTTTAGTATTTATTTTTGGCATTAGAAAATCCGATTAACCGGAATGGCGTTAATATTCAGGTAAAACATGTTTTAAATTTAGTTCTGTTATTTGCAAAAGTAATAATTTTTTATGTGTACTCCTTCAAATAAATAAATCTTTTATTATGTAATGCTTGTAGGTTAGCTGGCAAAAAAATTGGATCTGAATTTTTAAGAAATGAAAGAAGTGGTTTATTATATTTTGTACGTCCTGTAACATTCAAGGTACGGCCTGCGCACGAAGAAAAAGAAATGAGCCATGATGAACGTAATATGAAATTGAAAAGACCTCAATCGCCACATTTAACTATATATGCTCCCCAATTGACAAGCATGTTATCCATATCTCATAGAGCTACAGGTTAGTTCATATAAAATATAATTTTAAACGTGAGCTGGTACCCCAGTTTCCTAAAATGAGAGTGCCCGCAAGAACAAGTCAGAAATTGCCCGTTCTCCTTGAAATCAAACTTAATGTTAGTCCTAAATGATATTTCATGATACGACATTGATCCCTTTTAAGTTTCAAGTTGGGAGCCTACTTTTAGTAACTGAGTTATGAGATCCTAAAGTTGCTGTTGAGTACCATCACCCTTCTGGGTTGGTGCCAGAAATAACTCAAGCCCACAAAGAAAAACTAGGCTGCATGAAAGAGCTGACTAGGCTATTCTTGTGTTTTTGGAGTCACTGAACACAAGTCCGACGTCAGAATTACTCTACCACGTCACGATTTTTTTAACCTAAATAAGCAGCTGTAAATGGTAAAATCCAGAAAGCTAATGGTATGCAACAACTTTAAGAACTCATAACTCAGTAACTAAAAGTAGGCTCAACTTGAAACTTAAAAGGGATCAGTATCTTACCATAAAATATCATTTAGGACATTTAGGTCCGATTCCATGGGCCACGAAACAGACGATTTCTGCGGTCACTTTGCAGCAGACATTAAAATAAATCCTGAGGAAATGCACTTGCGTTTTCTTAATTGTTTTTGCATAAGCAGACTCTAGTGTTGATCCTAGAGATGGATCTACCACACAAGGTTATCATTATGTATCAGATAAATTAAGTTGGTTAATTATGTAATTATTTAATGAAAAAAAAACTATTAGGTGTGCATTTTTAAGGTCGTAATAAATAAACCTTGTTAGATCATGATCCAATCCTAAAAGAATTTAGGAATCTTGTTCTCAGATTATTTGGAGTTAATGGATTGCAAAATACACATTTCCACTATTTTCAGTAAAGTTACAAAACTTTGTGGCCATATAAGTTACTGTTGCAGTTTATCTAGCGATTTTGGTCATATGCAAATCTAGCTTCAGTTTGGATAATATGAAATCCATTATTATAAGAATATTATTCGTGACTTCTTGGGGGTTATCCACTGGTCCAAGTTTGTACACCTACTTCCGCAGTGTTTGAAATATTGCCACATATTCTAATTATTGCCGAATTGCCGAGGGTATTGAAACATTGCTGAGGGCATTGCTGAATGTACTGCCTATTTAACGAAACTACTGTTAAATACCTCCAGGATTTTACTAAAAATAAAACCTACTTTATTAATGATTTTTTAATTATTAATTTCATTATTAAGTATTAATATCGTTTATATTTTTTATAAATTCTTGTAATCTTGTCATATCATTTACTTTGAAATGGTCTAAACCCTAAAATGTTTATAGGGCCATAAAATATATTATTATCTATTTCCTGTAGGCATAACGTCACTTCTGCACCACACAAAATTGGCAAAGGTATACTTTAAATATTTTATTTTATGTTTTTCATCTTTATCTTCTTCCATTTAGCACATTTAGCCCAACAGGTACATTTATTGTTTCAAAAATATCTTCTATTATCTATATCATACCCAAGTTATTACCATCAAGTTTGGTATCTTTTTTTTTACTTATTCTATATAGTTTATAATATTTTCAGTGAATAATTAATAACCTAATGCACTGTGAGCGATTCTAGATGTGTCTTGACTATATTGGTATTTCGATAAAAATATTTAAGCAACACAGATTGCGGATAGTACTCGGAATGGTAACTCTCCAAACTTATAATACCCAGTAGAATAGATTAGTGTGAAGGAGATGGCTGATTGGCCTGGAGCTTCACAACCTCTATCGGTCTATTTTAGCACTCCTGTTGTTTGTTTTTTCCTTAGAGCTCCTCGTCCAGACTTAGTCCTTTAAGGGCCCCTTAATATAGTTATCAGCTCTTAGTTCTTGTTCTCGCCAGGTAGCCTCAGTCCAGTCAGGCCTTTACAATGGCTCAGCATATGGACTGTGGTGGTCACCCATCCAAACGTCGGACCCGACCAACATTGTTTAACTTTGCTGATCGAGTGCCAGCGCCTAAACCGGTGACCATACAAGGAGGTGGATAATACCCAGTATAATATATACTTGCTATGCAATTCATGTTTCAATAACAATCTGTGTCAACGTAAAATCAATTAATATGTTGTTTTTATTCCTACCAACTAAATCACTATTTTGCTTATTTCCTAAATCACTACTAATTTCATTTAATGTCTGATTTTTCACAACAGTGGCAAATATTGTTTTATTCATCAAATAGTTTTTAAATATAGCGTCAACCGACAGACAAACAGACTGATGGAATTGAAAGACATTAATTTTCGTAATCTACGTAATCTGAAATATGAGAATCCGAAAAAATCTAAAAGAAATGATTTCAACAACAATTTACCCTTGAAAGCAAAAGTACCACAAATAGACCTCTTAATATAATTGTTTGATAAGATGATAAATAGCTATAAAATAATATTAATGGTAATTTATAAGCTAAAAGTTCTGCCGAACATTACTAAAAAAGCGTTTAGTTTTTAAGCTGAAATTTTTTGTCGGAACATTTTTAAAATAATTTCTTAACTGCATTAGAAGATATTTTATACGTTAGCTGTAGAAATGTTTTAACGATAAATTTATAAAACATCAGTTCAGTTGCAGACAGCAAAATGGTGTTTTCTGAATCTCCAATATAATCAATTAACATTTAAAAGCATTAAATAACAATAAAACAAAATAATCATAGAATATTTTAATTATAAAACAAAGGGTATAGCAGAATAAGCCTGGTAAAATGGCCCCAGAAATGTTTGGACCTAATTTGGAGTCAGTAGATCGGCAATGAGAAAAGAAATATTTTCCTAGATTTGTAGCCCATTGTCGCTACTGGTAACCCTTGTACCCTAATAATTATAATTTTGTTTTCATTTTTTATCTTTGCAAGTTGTGCGTTAATTATTATGAAAAAGATGGAGAATGTAGATACATGATTTAAGTACATCTTAGGAAAAAAATTGTGCTGATTTTGTTGCCCCTTTCATATTAAAACAAATATATTGAAGAAATCAAGATTCAGGTAAACAGAAATTTTACCAAAAATACACTGCTATAAGTAGTTTATTGTCAAATTTTTTCAAATTTTTAGAAGCAGTGCGCCATACTTTAAAAAAATAAAAACTGTTAGTGATGCTGACCATTAAAACTTTAAGTATCAATTTCTTACATTTTATTCGTTCGGATAATGCTACTGTAGAAGAGATTGACAATCCCCAAAAAGTTGGTCAAGTAATCGTAATATAAACATCACCACCCAATTATGATTGTCTTATTATTCATTGAAATGTAAATTGTTGACACAAGAAATCATACAAGAACATTTTAAAAAATTTTCACTTTTACTACCACCTGCATATGTTATTTACGTTGATAGTCAAATATATAAAATAAATAATAAAATATAAAATAATAAAAAAGAAATTTTAAGTAAATGTATAGGATGTCTCACTTAAAACTTCCGGGGCCATTTTCTTAATAACTAAAACAGATATTTGAATTTTGTAAAAGTGTTCATTAGAATATATGACTTCAGTTTTTAGTAAAAACTATTTTTCTATAAATTGAGGTATAGGTGACGTTGGGATGAAAAACATTTTTCGATGGCATGAATCTGTAAAAGAGACGCATATGATGAAACAATACATTGTAAGCAACTTTTGTAATACAATCAATTTTCGGAAAATCATCGGTTTTCGAAATGTCTCATTGAAATACAATTTGTTAAGTAAATAACAAAAATCCTCATAACTTTTTTAAAGTAAATAAATTTAAATTACATATATAATTGTTTTATTAACTATTATCAATTTGAAAAAATGATAAAAATTACATTTTCTCAAATTTTCCATGAAAAAGAACTTAGTTTCTTAAATGTATGTGTAAGAAGTATTTCAAAAAAACATGTTTGTTACTTAAAAAATTATATTAAAGATCAAGCCCTCTCATTTTTCGAAAATTGTTCGTATTATAAAAAAAGGTAGGTACTTACAAATGATTGTTTCAATGCCTCTTTTCCAAGTTTTCGGGGATCGAAAAATGTTTTTGCATCGCAGTGACACCTATACCTTTCAATTTATAGAAATATCGTTTTTACTAAAAATTGAAGTCATATGTTCTAGTGAACACTTTTTACAATATTCAAATATCTGTTTTAGTTATCAAGAAAATGGCCCCGGGAGTTTTAAATGGGACACCCTGTATATTTACCTAAAACGTTTTTTTTTTATTTCTATAGACAATTTAGTATCGACGTAAATAACATACGCAGGTTGTAGTAAAAGTGAAAATTTTTAAAAAATTTCTTGTATAAACTTTTGTGTCAATTTACTTTTCAATGAATAATAAGAAAAACAACCATTATGGGGTGGTGATATTTATATTACGATTACTTGCAAACTTTTTGGGGATTGTCAACCTCTTTCACAGTGGCAGTATCCGAACGAATAAAACATAAAAAGTATGAATACATAAAGTTTTAATGGTGAGCGTCACGAAACATTGTGTCGTAACAGTTTTTATTTTTTTAAGTATGGCGCACCGCTTCTAAAATTTTTTTAAATTTGGCAATAACTATACTCATAGCAGTGTAGTTCTGGCAAGAATTCTGTGTACTCGAATCATTATTTTCTTGAATAAATAATCATTTGATTTCTTCAATGATTTTTTTTTAATATGAAAGGGGCAACAAAATCAGCACATTTTTTTCCCTAAGATGTACTTAAATCATATCTACATTTTCCATTTTTTTTCATAATAATTAACACACTACTTGCAAAGATAAAAAATGAAAACCAGAAATTACAATTATTAAGGTACAGTGGTTACCAGTGGCGACAGGTGGCTACAACTCTAGGAAAACATTTCTTTTCCCATTGCCGATCTACTGATGCCAAATTAGGTCCAAACATTTCTGGGGCCATTTTTCTATGCTTATTCTGCTATACCCTTTGCTAGTTGGGTGGTTACTGAGTATCCTTCATGGACTATATGAGACTAATTTAGTTTTTGTATTATTTTAGTTTTTATCATTATTTAGGTATGATACTTTCTGCATACGCGGTTGCCCTTGGATTAGGAGCAGTAGTACTTCCTGATACAATTCCTGCATACATCGAAGAGTTTGAATGTCTCGAACCTGGTAAGGCCATTATATCTGCAGTAAAGTTTGTCCTGGCGTTTCCCTTATGCTACCACTTTTGGAATGGAATTCGTCATCTTTCATGGGATATGGGCATGTTCCTCTCAATCAAGCAGGTGTACCTTACAGGTTATGTAATGCTGATACTAGCATTTGGTTCTGCTATTGCACTTTCTGTCATGTAATTTTCTTTTTTTTTTTTTTTGGTAAATTGTTCATTTATAGTGATATTATCTCACCTTGTATTATTTCAATAAATATTTATTATGTATATACATATTTGTATCAAATTGTTTTATTTCATATATATGATATTTTTTGCTATAATAAATGTTGAATTTTGAAACTGTAATCTTTTTTCTTAAAGATACTTTTTTTCCTCTTTCAGCCTTATCTGCTGTGTTTTCATGTTGTCTGATTGCTATTAAATTTTTCACAAATTATTTCCTGAACCAATGATACAAAAAGGTGAAGTATTCTGTCAATAAGTATAGTGGTATTGTCAAAAATAAACACTAATGCTGCCTCAGTAGAAAATAAGTTTGTTTGTTGTTTCAAAGGCACTGTATTAACTATTTAAAGAATTAATTAATGTGAAAAGAGCAAATGGCAATCTTTCTTATTATTAATAAAATTTGTACGATTTCTTTAAATTGGAATACTTCAAACTTGTACCCCCTCAAGTGGGGAAATATTCAGTTGTCGCTAACTTGGTAATACCTTGAGATTTCAAATTTGTTTTGATAGCAAATTTTTGCAGAGGTGTTTTACATATTTCAAAATCTAAATTTAGGTCAGTAACATTCATTGGCGACCCCTCGGAAAGAATTAGTAAATTGGAAGAAGCATGGCCTGAATATAGCTTATAAAATGAATAATACTTTAGGCTCTGTTATTAGAAATGAAATTTAAAAACAACATGTCGAGAGTGTATAAGCTGACTCCTGGGCCCATTTTCTCTACAGTAATTGAGATACTAGCATTCTGTAAAAAGTATTCACTAATATGACTTTAGTTTTTGAGTCAAAACGATGTTGTTTCAAATTGAGGTATAGATGGCGATGCAATGTAAAGACATTTCTCGATCCCAAGAACTTTGAAATGAGGTGCATATGATAGGCTATTTATTACATTCTAACCAACATTCATCACAAGAAATTTCCAAAAAATTATCGGTTTTCAAGGTATTGAATAAAATTTAAAAAATTTAACTAACAAAAACTGCCATCCATTAATTACGTAACGCTTTGAGGGGGGAGGAGGGGGTCCATAGAGTGTGACACGAGGGAAGAAGGGGGTTAAACTTTTGTGACATCACATTATTTACATCTACGTATACCATTGTTTTAATTGAATGGAATTAAAAAAAAAAACAAAAAGAAAAATTCTACCTCAAAATTTAAAATGTAAGACGTCACAATGGGGGGAGGGGTTGACTCGGATGTGAAATCCCGTGACATAGGGGGAGGGAGGGGTAGAAAAGCGTTGAAATTTGCGTGACGTAATTAATGGACGGCCCCAAATGGCCATACCTTTTTTAAAAGTACGTCAACATAAATTATTTTCATACTTAATTATTTTATTATCAATTATAGAATCTGGAAAATATCTCAAAATAATAGTAGTATAAAGCTTTATTGGAAAATTCCAATTGACTAATGGCTGATGTCTTCCAGCCTATGTACAATACATTATTTTACAATCATATTGATTTTTATAACCTCAAAATAATATTTTATCTAATTTTTCATGAAAATGTATAGGGTGTCCTATATTCAAAAATAGATAATAATGTAGTTTTCGATCAAATTAGGAGTTGAGATAAATTTATTTCACTGCTATCCAAGTAAGTCTTTAATATGAGAAATGTCTTGTCTGAAATTTATTTTAAATAAGTTATGGCGTTCCTGTTACTTAGAAAAAAAAATGATATATTACACTTGTCCAATTTTTTTTGCTCACGATAGTACTATAAAAATTACTTAGAATGTAATATTCCATCACATATATATATATTGACACCTCTTTTCAAAGTTCCTGGGATCGAAAAATTTTGTAGAAAAATTATCTTTAGGTACACACAGCTGATATTACATATTCTAGCGAATACCTTTTACAGTATTCAAATTTCTGAGTTATCAAGAAAATGCCCCTGGGTGTGTTATGTTAACTTAGACTAGGAAAGATAGATTTTTCTACTCTAATAAAGTATGTGTTAAGGACATCTTGTATATTGTGAAAATGTGAAAAACAGTTAAGTATGTTTTTATTTCATTACCTATGTAGTTATTATATTTAAGTTTCATTTATGTTCACATGATTTTTTCATGTTCAAATAAATGGTATTTTTCGCCCCGCACACGGTAATTTAGAGACACCCTGTATTAACCTAGGGATTCAAAATTGAGTACGGTCCTGAATCAAGAGCACCTGTTTTTAGGAGCGACACCTGAAATGCATCACGTGAAGCATTGTTGGTATTTGCCATTAGCAGGTGCCTTCTTTACCAAATTCTTCCCAAACGAAAATTTTATGTCACATACTGTCAAAAATGTGAATTGAATATAAATAAGTTATATTTATCCCCTTACTTATAGAAGGTAATAATTTTCAATGTGGATGTTGTGTACTCTAAAGGTATTTATAAATTAACATTTTAACAAATGATTTTCAGTTATGACCAATCTCACAATTTTACCTGTTCTAACATATTTCGTATTGTAGCTAGTGCCTTAGGATCTCACAATAAACAATATTTTAGGTCACAAACTGTGTCTATATTTAGAATGTTGCATTTCAATTCGTAAATATTCACTTCCGAATAATTGTATTGTTTTGGCCAGCCCAAGCAATGTGTTTTATTTCTGTTTATTTCAGGACACTGTAAAAAACAACAATGCCTTTTAAATTGAAATTGAAAAAGTCTAGACACTACAGTGTGGTGTCCAAATCCTTATATGTAATATCTGTGGAAATACTAGATAGTACTATTGTGGAGTGCACATTGTCTTCTGAAAGTACTGGTCAAGATTGCCTTGATGTGGTTTGTCAGAAGTTAAGCCTGAACCAACCAAAATTCTTTGGGTTGCAATATGCGAGTCGAAATAGTGACAACAACTTATGTTGGCTTGAATTGGACAGACCCATAAAAAGGCAGCTTGATAAATATGCGAAGGGGCTAGTTGTACATTTAAGAGTTATGTACTACGTCATATCAGGAGTGCGACTAATTCATGATGAAGTTACAAGGTAAAAATTTGTTAATTCTCTTAATATTTTGTTTTCACTGTAGTGATTTTTCTTTTCTGACACTTGATGACTTTTAATGACAATGTATAAATTTACTTCTTCAATATACAGTGTCGCACTTATTTTCGTTGTTTTTATAGGTAAATAAATAATTTCTGGTACCACAATAGAGCTTCATAAAATGAATCTTTTGGGGTAGTTAGCTTAAGCAATGTGTGTAAATGCGGCCTAGTAAGGCCCCTTGAAGATGGCAAATTTACGATATCTTGCTTCCCTTTGGAGATGTCGAAAAAGTTGTTTGAAAAGTTGCTCGAAAAGTTGCTCAAAATCCAATTTTTAGCCTGTGTACCCCAATTCACAAAATTCGTACTTTTGGCATTTTGGTTATTTTGTGTTGATTTTCGTCCAAAATATTTCGTTTTGGGGGGGGTTCTGTCAATTATTGCGTGGTGGGTTTCCTAAAATTCTTTTTACTAAACAACCAGTATCATTAAATAGTCTGTTTACAGTTGAACAGGGAGCTGAAGCAGATGGCATGTTTTAAATTTTATGGCAAATATTGTCTCCAAATAGTTTTATTACGCCAATTTATTCTTATAATGTTGAGCATTCAGCAGGTATTTTTCGTTTTACTGCTAAAATGCGAAGTATTAAAAATTATTTTCAAAAGTGACAGATTATTAATTGATCATTTATTTGAAATGCAGTTGTTTTCTATTTCCATGGCACCGTAGTAAAAATAAAGACTAAAATTAATAAATCAGCACAAATTACTAAAAAACCAAAATTGCGAATTGTGCGCTGAAAATGATGCAAATGCTAGAAATTTGATTTTGGGTAACTTTTTCAAATAACTTTATGATATCTCCAATATGATGCGAGACATCGATTTCATCTTTTTTTAACGGTATACTGCGTTTAGGCCCTTTACTTATGTTAAGTACCTCAAAAGATGCAATTTATGAATCTCCATTGTTGTACCAGAAATTATATATTTATAGAGTAAGATCCCAGAGCCGCCAGATCTATGTCATTTTAGCAAAGCTAATATTTTGACAATAAATAGTGTGATATGTAATTAAGAACGTATGCATATTTGCTAGCTTGAAAGAGGGGCCCTTTTACGGAGAGCAGGTACAAAAGGTACAAAAAACCTTACTAGCCTATGTTAAAGTATGATAGCTGGTGTTTATGTATGTTTGATAGAATACTGTTAAAAACCAACCACTTTCCGTGGGCCCTAACTTCTGCCAGACTCTTTAAACCCAGCCTAACCTAACATAACTGTGGAATCATATCTACTACCAACTATGTAAAAAAAGAAAGGGAGTGTCCACGTCCAACGTGGATATTAATAATATTGTTATATCCACGTCAAACGTGAATTTAATTCCGAACTTAAATCCACGTTGATGACGTCATGATATGAATATCTTATTCCGAATTTTTGTCCTGCATGTAATTGAAGTTATTTTGTGTCTGCGACGCTAATACTGCCTGCGGTGCTGATAATTATTAACTATTAGATAGAAAAATAAAAATCAAGCATACTAACCTAACCATCACTTGAAAAAGTGAAATCATTATAGGAAAAAGAGGGAAAATATTATTTGTGCTGTCAAATCAAACCTGAATTTGTGAAAAAATTCATTAATCGTTACAAAATAAAAAGAAAATCGGCGTGTCCAAGCGTTGAACCCGGGTCCTCTTGCACTCTAAACGAGAACATTATCCATATGCCAACCATGCACCTGTCAACCGACGCTATAACACCAACACTACTGCGCATGCGTTTCCCGATGTGCAAATGTTAAAATTAAAGTCCACTCTCAAAACGACACGAAACAAAAAATATATTGTTAGGTTAGGTTGTTTTTTTTTTTTCGAGCTTTAAAGCATCTGACGGAAGTTGGGGCCCATGGAAAATTTCTGGCAATAATGAATGTTGGCTTTTAACAGTATTCTGTCAAGCATATATAAACCAGCTATCATGCTTTAATGTAAGTTAGCAAGGTTCTTTTGTATCTTTTGTACCTGTTATCTATAAAAGAGCCCCGCTTTCAAGCTATCAAATATGCATACATTCTTAACTACATATCACACTATTGAAACATTGAAACAATTAATATACGGAAAAAATAAGAAAGGAATAGGTATCAAATTTGCAGGTGAATTATACGAAAACAAAGAAGAGATATCGGAATTATTCAACAATTATTTCCTAGGTAGCATTGAAGATATTATTTTGTCATTGCACAAAACTAATAATTATGAAAACATATTAAACAATATGGAAAAACATAACTACACATTTGAAACATTTAAACCACTCAATACCATACAATTAAGTAAAATTATAAAGAACATGAAAAATAAAAAGAGTAGTGTGGATAGAGTAAAAATACACATATACTGAAAGTATCCTATGAGGCAATAAGTGACAGGTTCCTAGATGTCTTTAACTCTTCTCTTGAGTAAGGAATTTTTCTTGAGGCATGGAAGATCACAACAGTCATTCCGGTAGAGAAAAAAACAAACACTTTAATAGATGCGCACCGTCCCCTAAATATGGTTCCCAGCTATGAGAAATTATTAGAAACCGTTGTTAATGAGCAATTAGTGGAATATTGTGAATCAAATAATCTGTTAACCAAACGTCAGGCAGGGTTTCGTAAAAGGAACTCCTGAAAGTGCTTTGACTATATTATATGACTGGAAAAAAAACAGTAAATGGTAAATGTATTATTGGTGTAGTGTATCTAGACTTCCAAAAAGCATTTGACACTATAGACAGAAAATTATTAATTTTAAAACTTGAAAAGCTAGGTATTAAATGTACAGTATCAAACTGGTTTAAAAGTTATCTAAACGATAGATTGCAAGCCGCTAAATATGAAGGAGTAATATCTAATTCCAGAAATACTAAATAAGGGGTTCCACAAGGGGCAGTCCTCGCTCCCAGTTTATTTGTAATATACATAAACCATGTAGATACACTATTGTATTTTATTGGTGAAAGTGTTGACAAAATATTATTGACATTAAATGAGAAGATTAATGTATTTCAAAAATCGCTAAATGAAAATAATTTAAAAATAAATGTTAATGAAACTAAATATATATGGTAATAAAAAATAAATATACCGTCACATATACTGAAAGTGAGTTATATGTGTGTGTATATATGGAAAAAGAATAGAACGAGTAAAAGAATATAAACATTTAGGTGTGATAATACATGATCAAGTAATATTTTCAAAATGAGCAAGTTATATAACGAGAAAAATGACTAAAATTAATTTACTAGGGAGACTAAGTAATAACATTTCTCAATGGACAAAAACAATGAAATACAAATCAATCATTAGCCCACATTTAAATTGTTGTGCATCAATACTATTCCTATTGAATAACACCGAATTAGAAATATTACGAAAGAAACAAAATCAAGCACTGAGGATAATATTAATATGCAACAAATATACTAATAGAAACATGTCAGAAAATGTAAGTGTACTTAGTGTCAAACAAAACATAACTTTTAATACAATGACATTTATATATAAAATTTTGCATGGCCAGTTACCTCCCTGCACATCTATTAGAATTATGTACTTATGTAAGAGACATTCACCAATATATGACCAGAAGCAGAAATAATCTATATATACACTCAGTTAGAACAAATTATGGACAGAATGATTTATCCCAGCAAACATTTAAGTATTATTTGACGTCGAGACTACCTAAATTATGTATAATAAATTTAGTCGCAAAATTAGAATTAAACATATTTTGGTAAAATTTACGTTGATGCTACGTGGAATCGACATAAGTGGAGAATAAGACAACGTCGAAATTAAGTTATATCAACTAAAACAGGTAAAATTACATATAAATCTTACTTGTAGTCGCACAGTACATTTGGTTACTAATACCTGTTTAGGTAAATTTTACTTGAATTCAACGTCAATTTGACATCAAGTTGACTAGTTTTAGGTAGAATTTACGGACATATGTGTAATTTAAAAATGACACCAAGTGGAAAAAAATAAGATTTTTACACTTATTTGGTATTTTTCTCTATAAGTAGTCGACATATGGTTGTCAGTCACTTACAAAACTGAAGAGATACCTAACTCACAATAACCATACAAGATGAATGCCGGTAACTAAAATAAATACAATTTATGAGGAAAGTATTTGCAGTTCTCGCTTATTGAAATCAATGCGCCGAAAATTTTTCTGTGAATGATAGCAGCTGTACTCCATAAAATACTAATGCGCCTCAAAAATATTCATCTATAAGAAAATTTATATTACCAAATAAAAAAATTATTGTAATATTTTGAACCGAAAATATACTATACTTGTTAAATATGAGTTTACAGGTATAATTATGTATTTTCTTAACCTTTTCGTCAGTTTGTTTCCATATACACTCATTTTACAAACTACAATTTGGAATCATACTTCAACTGCGCTGAGAAAATATGGCGTCTTGGGCTAATTAGACCTCTAAGTTAAAATTACCATGACAATCTACGTATTTTATAGGTGAAAATTATCACAGGTCAAGTTACACGAAAATTTACGACATTTTGGTTAACTTTACCTATTGAAAGTATTATTAACTCTGTTGTTATATCAAATAATTACTTGTAGGTAAATATAACCTATTTATATTACTTTATTTTGAATATACTACCTATTGGTAAATTCTACTTATTATGTGTAAATTTGAACTCGACTAGTGTATTGTGTTGACGAGTGAGTTGTCATAATGGAGCCATATGATATTGCCTTGGTATTCGACAGCGTCCAAAAGTTCTGGAAGCTCGGCTGGCATTCGGCAATACCCTTGTATTGAAATTCTATAGGCAAATATTTCCACATACTAGAGTGCAAATATAGTCAAGATGTTCTCCTTTAAAAAGACTTGGATGGGAAATCTGGATGCGGAAGTAGTGATTCCTTAAGTGGTGGTTTTTTTTACCTTTGGCATACTTCATTTGTACATTGGCACCACAAATTATCCAATCATGCTACGTTAATGGCCTCTTTTAATGACTGAAATAATTTTTAGATAATAACGATACCACCTAAGTACCTAATGGTTCAAATAACCTTAATAATATGAATTCTACAAACAGGTTAGACGGGGGTTAGCTTCTGAATTACTATTTTAGAGTGAAGTTTACTTTGAGGTCGATTTGCCAGGTTATTGTGACAAAGAGGTTTAAAATGTATTTTTTTAGAGTAACTTTAAGGTCAGTTTAAGGGTAATTGAGATAATTGGTGAAATTAGGTAGATAATCCAGGTAGAATTTACCGATGGTGTCTACCTAATATTACTTCAAAGAAGAGTAATAAAAGTGACCAAATAAGTTGCTATTTAGGTATATATTACGTAGGATTTCCAACAAAATCTACCTAGAAAGATATTCGACTATTAGAAATATTTTTAGTCGCTAAAAAGGTAAATACTACCTAATTATATTACCTATTTCGACCTTATTGGAAATTTACCCTTGAGGTCAATTTTGGTAGATTTTTTTAGTAGTTTTCCACTTGCTGTTTTCGTTAAATTTACCTTCAAAGAGAATTGTGTATGAGGTAGATTAATTGGTATTATTTACGTAAACTTAAATCTAAATTAAGACTAATTGGTCAATTTTTATCGAAGGTCTATTTTTCCAGTCAATTTTACGTTATAATTACTTTGGTAAGTAAATTTGTCTTGTCCCAAGTCGAATTGGAGCTAATTTTGACAAAAATGTTTGCTGGGATATCATAATGGTATGGTAATGTACAATAAATTGCCCATTGAAATAAAAACAAGTCAATTTTTGTAAGCATTTAAAAGAAAATGTTTTACATATATATGTAATAATGTAGATTAATGTTAAATTTAAAACTTTGTATGGAATTTTGATTATGTACTATTTTTTTGTTGTAATTTAATTAGCCATTGCTAATAAACCTATTATTATTATGTCAAGGGTCTATTCATATTAAGTGTGATATACTGTATACTCGACTGCATATTAAGAATTACAAATATCATATGATCACATCATTATCATTTAGACAGTAACTAGTGACATTCGTGCAAAATATGGCATGTGTCAGTACAATAAGTCTGCGGTGTCTTGCCATGGCGTTAGAAAGATGTTATCTATATATATATTCCTTGTAAATATTTAATTAGGCTGAACTTGCCATTTAGTAGTGACTTTTTCTGGTTGATCCTGAAAAAAAAAACAACTGTTGATTATATTTACAAAGAATTAAAAATACAGGAAATCTGTATCCCGTCCTATCCCTTAAGCAAGAGTTCAGAGATATCTAAATACTTTCAAAACATTAATTTAATAATGTTTTCAATGAAATGCTCCCATAAACTAAGTACAATTATTATTTAACATTCATATCACATACTTATTCATCAGTAAATTTTTTTTAAATAATTTAAATTCTTTAATATTACTGAAGCTTCCACAGATCTAGCCACCCATTAAATATTTAAAATAATAAAATAGTTACTTTTTGTGTGTAATTTATTTATTATCTTCTATTCAATACCAATAGTGCCCAAGAAAAGAATTAGACTGGTTTTATCACACATATAACTTTCTTAACATGAAATTCTTTGAATAGCTCCTTTGAGTCATGTACACCTGGATTGGAATTGTACAATTTTTATAACATCCGCATATTTATAATTGTAATAATATATATTATACTGTTTATCTGATTCATTTATTTCAATTCATTTTGGTAGTGATGAGCATAGAGATTAATTATTCTATAGTAATATAATATTTTATTGTGGCTACCTTTATTAAGCAGTAATATTATTTATTATGATTAAGAGATAAACCAGGTACCTATGCAAGCCATATTTTTAATTTAAGACTGTCAGCAAACTCCCTCTGATTTGTATATTTTTTTAAACTGATAAGTTTATTCTTATTTGCAGATACCATTATTTCTTACAATTAAAACAAGATGTTATTGAAGGGAGAATATCTTGTACACCTCATCAAGCTGTGGAACTTGCTAGTTATTCCATGCAGGCAGAATTTGGAAATTTTGATGCAGAGAGGCATACAGCTCATTATTTAAAAGATTTTCAGTTGTTTCCCAAGGTAATTTGTTTCAAAATACTAATACATTTAAATTGTTTAGTTTTCAAATCCCGCACAAATAATAGGCTATCAAACATGGAATTAGTTTTGCAACATATTCTTGAACTGTTCTAATTTGCGAAAAAATGTTAGAAATAGATAATATAGAAGGCAACCAGGGGAAATTATTAGAGATAAAATAAATTTGTCCTTTGAAAAATATGAAACAATAATTTTTGATGTTGATTTTATTTTATTTTCTTTTAATGGCCTGAAATATATTTCATCAATCTCTATAAATATTTAGTTTTTGAAATTTGCAATTGACTGAGGCACATTTTATCTGTTGAAATTAAGTTTATCTTATTTTTAGCGAATAACACTATCTATGACTAAATTTGCTGATTAATTTTTATTAGTTTTTTAACAATTAGTGGCAACTTTATTAATGACAGTATTTTTATCTATTAGTTACAAAACATGAGTTTTAGCCAGTCATATAAATTGTGATAAAAACATATTGTTCCCCTGGGTCTTTACTCCTCTTCCATATAAGTAATAATAATGAAATATGAGTTACGTTATCATTTCATTTGCTCTCAGTTTGTTTAAACTTTGTAAATTGTCAATTTCCTACGAGAAAATTATGACTGGTAGACAGTTTGGTTTATCTCAAGTTTTATCTCATGTGTTCAAGAAAGTGGAATTATCAAACTTTTGAGTAATTCTAGGTAATTATAGTATTGGTATTCTCAATTGAGAAATTCAATCTAAAGCATTACTACTGGGATAAATTATTACAAAGCCTGCCTGTGACAATAACACCGAAACTGTGCTTGAATATTACAAACAACACCCGCATACGAATATAGTCAACCAGATATGTTGTGCATTTACGTCAAACAAAAATAATTGATTGTTTACCTGGCTCACCATTAGAAGCCACCAACCTACCCTCGCTTTATCCGTAAGATTACCGATAGCATAGCTGTAGGTTAAATTATATTTATTTACTTTTATAGGATCATCTATGAAGTTGTCCATTAAACTTACAATATTTGTTATAAATAAATACTTTACATCATGCCTGTCGATTAATTTAAAGCTGTAAAAAAATATTCACTTTATTTCAAAAACTGAGAAATGATTCTAACAATTTTCTGTTAACGCTGATAACATTGCTGTGATTATGTGTCATCCTTTATCAGTCTCTCTTTTATGATTTCCTAATTTCCAATTAACATTAGATAGACTTTAACTTCTATCTGATCTCCATGTAGGTTGTCCTAGAAGTGTGGAACTAGACAGGACTGTGCCGACCCTCGGCAGCGCCTGTGTGCGAAACCTATGAAGTGCCTCTTTCTATATATATATTCGTACATAGAGAAAAGACGGTTCGCTTCTGTTTAGCAATTATTGAGAAGGAGAAAAGGCGAATAATATATAATTTAAATTTTTTACTCAATATGTTTACAGAATGGCTGGCATTTCATTGGTGCTAGCATTTTACTAAACCACACAGAGTGGCTGTAGTTAAATTTAATCTTAGTATCGAGATACAATTACCAAAGATTGTCGAGATTAGACATAACCATATTTTTAGTGAAGGTTAGTCGTGACGTTTTTCGGTACTTCGTAAATTTTATCCATGTACACTTGATTTAAAAAAAAACTGGTACAACTCTTGTAATCAGAAATCTTAATAGTTTAATTGTGTGCATGTGTCTGTAAATAGGGCTAGAAACGCTTGTCGAGAGGGGGGTGGAGAAGAAGTGATTTACCCCGGACCTGGGTTTTTTGGAGGAGACCGGTATTCTTAGTGTTTTTAAACTTATTGAACCTTTCCTTTTTATTTTATTCAAATGGAATTTTAAAAAATAATTAGAAAATAACTTTTTCAAAACTTTTTCAAGCCTGCCATAGTATTGTTTAAAAAAAAATATATTTGTTACGGATAAATCTACTAATGGTTGTAATTAAAATACTAACTGAATAATGATAATTCTATTTTTAAAATAAGAATACAAAAATACCACTTGAGATTAAAAAAAATGTAAACAATGCAAACTGACCATAAAAATACAATAAAAAAATTAAATAAATGAACTTCAACTACGTAATACAGAATTAACTAATATTTTGTCATTGCTCCATTAGCGTCTAAAACTGCCTGAAGTCTTGCAGGCATGGACAAAATCAGATTTCTTGCAACGTCAACTTCTTGCGACAAGTTCTCCCAAGCGTCTTCAATTATTCCTTCCAATTCTTGGGCATTGTTTGGATGGTTATTTAATTTTCTTACATGTTTCACCATCAGTCCCCAAACATTTTCAATTGGATTTAAATCCTGACTTTTAGATGGCCACGGTAACAACTCTATGTTTTTATTAAGAAACAATTGCCTGACACGATGGGCCGTATGTATGGAGCAGTTGTCTCGTTGAAAAATAAAATTATTTTCCGGAAACACCTCTATTACTGACGGCAACATAATATTGTCTAATATTTCAATATATTTAATGAAATTGAGATGACCACCACTGTTCCAACACACACCTAACCCATTTAGGCTCATCCAAGCCCAGACATTGACTGAAAACTTTCCTGATATTTGTGGATCGAAAATATATTTTTCGTCGTATCTAGTGGAAGGAGGCCTATATACGCGAACATGTCCATCATTACAGGATTTAAAAACCTTTTCATCAGAAAAGACAACTTATCCCCAGAAGTTTTCATCATTGATTATATAGTTGAGTGCAAAAATAATCCTACCCTGCTTCTTTTCCTCTGAAAGTTTGTATTTTTTAGCCGCTGAACAACTCTTCAAGTCGCTTTGTAGTTTTATTCTTCTGCAAGCAGTAGGTACCGAAGCAGGGAAATTTGTCTCTGAAATTGCATTTACAGCAGTCTGAAAAGGGTTTTCTCTTAGGTAATTTATAAGATTTTCATCTTCTTGATTATTGCTCTTTCTGGACCTACCGGAACCAACTTTACGGGATACCGTTTGGTTGGTTTCCCATTGTTTTTTAACACTCATTATCGTGGTTTTACTCACATATTTGAATATCTGTTAGACGTCGAACCATTTTTAATAATGACTCCATTGATTAACGTCAACGTGACACTTGTAAGATTATTAATATCCATCAAAGAACGAATGATTTACATAGCTAAAAGAAAGTGTACCAGTTTTTTTTTTAATCAAGTGTACCTACTCAATACTGAAGGTAACGGCCCTAGACCTTATATCAATATTTTTAATTGTGTACTTTTGCCTAAAAATGCAACTCGTATTTTTATGTTCTAACGTGGATACTAGAGGTGTTTTAAAACCTCATGAGCTGTGACCTTCATATGCGCAGAGACATAATCGCTCCTGTTGACTCAGTTACACTTCTTAAAAATATTATATTTATTGTTTACAATGTATCCCGAGCTCTTGTTTATGTATACAGCAAGGCAGCCTCCAGTGTCTTCAAAACATACTTATAACTCAGAATAAACTTTGCCTTTTGCGCATTTTGCGGCTCATGAGATTCTGAAACACCTCTACTACCGTTGTTCTTCATTTCTATTGCTCCTCCTTTTAAAATTTTATTTCCTATATGAATTTACAATCAGTTAAATGACACCATTGTCTGTTACAACAATAAAGTTATCTACCTATCCAATATCTCTATCTATAAAACGAACACCGATTTTTTCTCATCTTATACAAGTTACTGTCAGATAACTTTTAGGCTAGGCATATATCCTGACATGGAGTAGAGAAAAATACAGTTAGTTTTATCTAAATGTGATTTATAAATGCCGTGGTTATATAATTGCTCATTAATCACTGTAGATGATTAGATAGTTACTACAATAAAAATAAGAAATATCCATTTCAGATTATAATGCATTGACGTGAGATTACGTTGAAGAGGTAGCTGCTATCTGAAAGCACAGAAAGTTTTTATATATTATATTTATATTTTAAATAAATCTTGCTATATTGTATGTAATATGAACAAGTAATCACATATATTTAACAAGCTAACCATTATAGTGATCTTAAGAATAGTAGAAGTAAAGACCCCTATGATATAAATGTACAAATCATAAAAACGTTAAAGAACATAATTGTTTACCCTCTAACTAATTTAATAAACCAGTGTATTAGAGAAAAGACTTTTCCAACTGTCCTCAAATTAGCAAAAGTTATTCCTATATATAAAAAAGGCTGCAAGGACGACGCTGCTAACTACAGACCTATTTCTTTAATACCGATCCTAGGAAAAATTTTTGAAAAAGTTCTTAAACAACAAATAAGCAAATTTTTTGAAGAGAATGAACTTTTCCATAGCAGCCAATTTGGCTTTCGGAACCAACGGTCTACTACATTAGCCATAAACAGCTTAACACAAATTGTATTAAAGGACTTTGAGAGTAGCAATTTTACAAACGGTACCTTCTACGATCTTACAAAAGCCTTCGACTGTGTAAATCATAGCAATCTGTTACAAAAACTCAGTTATTATAATTTTGATGACAGTAGTATAGCCCTAATAAAATCATACCTGTCTGATAGACATCAATATGTTTCCTATAACAAGAGAAATTCTAACAAATTGCTACTGAAATACGGAGTACCACAAGGTTCTGTCCTAGGTCCGATACTATTTTTGATATATATCAACGATTTAGCACAATCAGATGAAATATCTAATATCATACTATTTGCGGATGATACTACGGTTTTGAATAGTCACAACCAATTAGATACTTTAGCAGAAAATACCAAGACTTCCCAAGCTAACATCAAGCAATGGTTTCATGCCAATAGTCTAAACTTGAATGAAAATAAAACACAAACTATGACATTTTCTTTAAGAAACACTAACACAAATAGTATCAATGAACCCAATCATGTTAAATTTCTAGGGGTGGGCTTGAACTCTGTACTGACCTGGGAAAATCACATACATAGCTTATCACAGAAACTAACCAAAAACATATTTCTCATTCGTACTCTGTCCAACTCAGTATCTGAAAAAACACTAATTATGGCCTACTATGGATTTTTTCATGCCAATATGTCCTACGCGATATTAAACTGGGGACATGCGTCTCGCAGCACACAAATTTTCGGCCTCCAACGTAAATGCATCAGAGTCATTGCACAACTTAAATTTAGAGATGATTGCAAAAAACACTTTGTCGATCTCAATATTCTTACACTACCATGTGTTTACATCTTAGAATGTCTACTTTATATTAAACGAAACATCAATACGTTTTCTACACATGGTCAGACTCACGAGCATCTCACTAGAAATAGAAACAATTTAAAACAATCCTTTCTCCGTCTAACAAGGTCTAGAGATGGCACGGGCTACCACGGTGTCAGATTCTTCAATATACTACCAGACCAGGTGAAAGCCTTAAATTTGAATGCATTCAAAGTGTTAATAAAAAATTATTTGAAAAAAAGGCTTTCTATAGTTTAAATGAATACCTTCAAAATGATTTCTCAGATATGCTTTTACGGTAGTTTTAAAGTGTTTTACCTATTACTGTAACTGTTATATTTTAATTGTATTTTAATTGTATTTAACATTTAATTGGTAATTTTAAATCGTCTAGTTTTATTTTTTTTATTGTTTTGTCTTAATAAGACTTTAGCTACTACCTATGGATAGATATCTAATTTCTTTAGTATGCTGGTACTTCTAAGTGACATGTGTAAACATTTATATGTATTAACACCAATAAATCATCATTATTATTATTATTATTATTATTATTATTATTATACTCTTCACCGATTTACTGCACTTTTTATATAATTGTTGCACATTCTATTGACCATTTTCGGTCACCTAACTTTGACATAGTCTGGAGGGCACACAAACCTCATCCAATCACAAAAAAATGCAAATGTAAACAATTAGAGATGAGTTGCTAGCGGATGCAGTTTAAGCCTGTTATTCAAAAATAACAACTTTTACCCATCTCTAGAAAGCAAAACAATGAGTTGTGTGCTCTCCATGCCATCAGCGTGACGTCAACCGAAAATGGTCTATAGGATACTCTTTGCAGTCTTTTTTTGTAAATAATATTAGTTTTAGGCATTTTTTGTTTAATTACAAAACATAAAGACATTCAGGCTGGAAATTTGTTCATAGGCTACGATAGTTGCACTGTTTTCGATGCCTTAGATATTTACCGCTGTTTCATGTGTAATGAATTTCACCACTCCTCCAAAGCCCAAGGTGTGCTCAAAATCATGAGGTTTATTTATGCACTTTTGAAACTTTAACATGCTCGAATTGCTCGAAATTAAAAAATGTCCCCACAGATCATGCTGCTTGGGATACTAATAAGTGCACGCGTATATTCGAGCACACGATAAACTTCACGGTGATATACTAACTTTAACTGTTCAATAGCAATCAGTGGCAAGTCCCTCTATGGAAGCTCATCTCACGAATACAGGTAGCAAAGAATTTTTAACTAACTATCAAAATACGCAAGGTGTCAGAGCTAAGACGGTCGAAGTTTACAATGCATTGGCGTGTTCTGAATATTCCGTGACAGCTTTAACTGAAACTTGGCTAGATTCCTCCATTTTTAATAGCGAACTATTCAGCAATAAATTCAATGTTTTACATTCTGATAGAGATTTTGCTGTCATTAATAGATCAAAAGGTGGAAGTGTACTATTAGCAGTAAATATAAAATACACTTCTTCTTTATTAAGCTTTGATAATGTTGGTTTTAACAACATACCTGCCATCGACATCTTAGGTATAAAAATTTCAAACAATTGTCAGTCTATATATATGTATATATTTGTCATCTACATACTACCAAGTATACCTGTTGCCGATTCTGAATATTTCTTTGAGACGCTATCTACAAAACATCGATAATGATATAGTCACTTTTTGTTTGTTTATTTTACTTTCTATTTTGTTGTATATCTTGTTTTTTATTTAAATAATGCTTTGTATGCCTTTAATCCTGTTCTGTAATTGAGTATATCTACCTGTTGAACAGTGTATGTAATAAATAAATAAATAACAATTTTTTTTTGTAATTTAAAAAAATAATAACTTTTTTATTTATCGGTCGTTTTTGTTCAAAGATAATAGGGTTCTTTCTCTAGCTATCACTAACTTACTGCCCAAGTTTCAATACAATCGGACTTTTCGTTCTTAAGTTATCGTGCTTACAAGAAACGTGACGGACGGACGGAAATTTTGAAAGTTGTTCAGAATTCTATCACCAACACAGTAATATGAAAATTTTTTCTCTACAAGCAATATTACAGGTTTTAGAAATGTGCCAACGAATGCAATATACTCTTCGTTTTGTATTTGCGAAGAGTATAATAATTGGACAGCAATTAAAAACTCTCTGCCACTTACTAATATACACATTTGTTTCAATTTGTTGCAGACCTTCACCGATCCATCTCTGTTAGAAACACTAACGGACGCTGCAAGTAGACAACACGCTGCTCTACATAATCTGCCACAGGGAACCGCTGAGGAGTATTATATTTGTGCCTGTCAGAGATTAGAAGGGTACGGCCAAGAAGTGTACCCTGTGAAAGACCATGATGGGCTTGATAGTTTAATCGGTATTAGTTTGACTGGTGTGTTTGTGGGTTATCCTGGAGGAAGAGAGGGGAGGCATTTTAGGTAAGAATTTCTTTAATATCAGAATAAGGCTGCTTCGCAAAACTTGATATATATGACAAAGTAGAAAAATATAATTCAATAAATATTTGATTATTTGTGGTTAAAGAGAAATTTATACCAGGGTCAGTACGAATACTTTTGTCATTAGTTCCATGATTATTTGTTGCTAATATAAATTAATCAGTTAAGTAGAAAACATGTCTAGAAAAGTCTGTGAGATCACTTTTAGTAGTTTCAAGTGTCATTTTAATCAATAGGCCAAGCAAATGAAGAGAAAACAACATTTTTCGATAAATTAGTAGCTTCAATGTTTTTGCAGAATGGGTTTTGGAGAGGTAATGGGAGAAGCTTTTTTCATTTCGTGAGTCAAAAAATTTCATTTGCATTATCGTCAAAGATTAAAGAATTAACAAGATAGGACAGCCGGCGGAAAACTTTTTATCTTTTAGCAATGGCGCCATTGATCTCGACATCTAAATTGGAGTTCTCGCGTAGTTGCCACAAAGTGACAATCAGGCAGGGAAGGTAACATCAGAAAGAGAGGCCAATACTGAAAAATGAACAACACTGTCCTGAAAGTACGACCGAACTCAGCTGACCGTCAGTACCCAACAGGTTGCTTTGTAATATATGTCACATGAAGTATTTCTATTGTTTATTTATTTATCGTTTGTATCAACAGTACATATGACCAATTACAGATACACTTTAAAACTATATGAAAACATATGTATGTAGACACATATACAAACATACATACTCATATAAACATACATATAAAATTGCACTTAATCTAATGATGCACACACATAAAATACATTACATTTAGCTAGCATTTTCAAGCTGATTAATTACCTCATTTTTAAGACTAGACAAACTAGTGCAGAAGGGGTCAACATTGCTAGTATACGTATTGACCAATGAACACATTCTGAACAGTGGACTGTTTTTATACAAATTTGTTCTGGGAACATTTAAATAAAATATGCTAATATTTCTTGTTATTATTGATGTACCTATTCTGAATGGAAGTTGAGCAGGAAAGTTTGTGTTGTCTATTAAACCTTTTATTAATTTGAAGACAAACATTGTACATGCTACAAATCTTCTAAACTCCAAGCTTTTATAATTAAAAATGTTTCTCAACTCTCCCTGATCATAACCTCTGGGTGGGTAACTGCCATATCTCTTAAAATATAGAAACTTTAGAAATTTTCTTTGTACATTTTCTAGTGCAGTTATTTTGATTTCGTATTGGGGGCACCACGCGATACAGGCTTATTCCAATTTAGGAATAATGAATGAATTGTATAGTGCGTTTATTGCATCAATGTTATTAAAACTTCTAGAATTCCTTATTACAAAACCTAGCATCTTGTACGATGCACTAACAACTTTATCAATATGTTCTGTAAAGTTTAGTTTTTCAGCTAGTATTACACCGAGATCTTTCTGTGACTTCTTTCTAGTAAGTGTATGACTGTTTAGTACATAGTCGAATGTAATCATTTCCTTTTTACAAGAAAAAGACATTACACAACATTTTTGAATGTTAATAGTGAATTTATGGTCTGAACACCATTGAGCTCTATTATTTAACTTAGTCTGTAGAGCACCGCAATCACCAGTGTCATTTATAATTTGAAATAACTTGAAATCATCAGCATAGATCAACCCTTGTGCTTCACCTAAGTTGCAACATAAACTATTTATTACTGCTAATAATAGTAATGGACCGAGATTTGATCCTTGAGGGACTCCCGACGTTGGTGTGTATCGGAATGATGTATATCCTTTAATTTCAACATATTGTTCTCTATTTAGTAAGTATGAAGTTGTTAACAAAATAATGTTCTTATCAACCTCAGGCTGAATTAATGCTTGAACTACCTCATTATGACAAACTCTGTCAAAAGCCTTTTCAAGGTCTGTAAAAACAGCATCCACCTGTTGTCCAATGTCTGAAGGCTTCATGCACATACTGAGTAAAGTTCAAAAGATTTGTAACTGTAGAACGCTTGGGAAGGAAGCCATGCTATTGCATTAAAATTTTTCCAGAGATTTGCTCAAATATTCTTTCATAAATTATTATTTCAAACAATTTAGAAAAACAAGAGCCTATACATATTGTTCTATAATTTGTTAATCTGTCTTAGAACCAGACTTAAAATTGGAATGACTTTACTCAGCTTCCATTTATCTGGGAATTGGCAATTTACAAGACAACTATTAAATATGTGCACTAGAGGACACAATAAAGCAGAAGCACATCCTTTTATTATGTACGAAGGAATACCATCTGGTCCCACAGATCTGTCTACTTTGAGCTTTTTAATAGTTTATATGTAAGGTATCTATTTGGTCAGGATCGAATTGTACATTGAATAATTTTGAAAAAAGAGCCACACGCAGCTGTCATCGAGGTCTATACGTGACGTAGCAGTTTTCGATTCTAATGAGCTAACCTATCTTTTAGTAAGCTTGGTCAAATTCATTTAATGCGTTCCCGGCAAATCCTGAAACAGTTTCTGCTGGATGTCGTGTCCCTTTAAATTGGAGTTCAAAACTGTCTTCATCTATTTCGTCTTCTCCGCCTGACTGTCCTATCTTCTCTAATCTTTGTTATCGTTTTGACATATAGATAGCAAATGACCTCCTATACCTACCTGTTCAGGGTCGGCATTGCTTTTCCAAAAGCCCTGTATATGTACTAAAGTTAATTCTGGTAATACAATTCCCTCTACCATTAAAAGAACATGCTGAGTATCTCAGGACACTGAGAGATTACCGGAATTAATTTCTAAAAGTGCCATCTATTGTCCATTTTTAGTCATAGCTTTTCGATAACTAAAAATGTTTAATTTATTTTCAGCTGGTCTGACATAAGTAACGTAATAAATCACAAAAGAAACTTCACTATAGAATCTGTTGGAGGCACAGAAAAAGTTGAATTCCACTTTACTGATGTAGAAAGTGCTAAAAATGCCTGGCGCTTCTGCGTTCTGCAACACATATTTTACAGGCAATATGAATTGAATAGTGGAGGGGATCAGACTGATAAAGGACCACCTCAACCTCCCATGTTCCACCAAAATGAGGTAAAAATAAGACTATGGAAATTAATTCATGTGAGTTATCTAGGCGTACATCAAACGGTTTTCACCTGCTTCAAGAAATTTTAGGACCGCTGTGCATTATTAACCCCTAAGCTAATTTCCTGATTTATACTTTGCACTGTTGTCAAATATCATTAAAACAGCAATTGATATTGACAATTTTTATATTTGTACTAACAATAGCCTTAAGGAAATTAACATGGATGTTGGGCATATAACAGAAATTAATTAGACAAAAATTTAAGATTACAATTTATTGAGGATTTTCTGAAAATTCTTGAATGTTTCATTGCATTTTATTTGGTAATTATGAATATCATGCGTATTAGATCACATATTTGTCAATAGTGTTATTCCGCACATCAATGGTATTATTATGTATGTGGTGAACAGTTTAGAAGTTGCAATTAATTCCTCATTTTCTTTATTGTCATGCAAAATATGATCAAAGTTGTTAAACGGTCAATGATATGCACCGTCATTGACAGTTTGAAATCGTTTCTTACGGGTGTCGGGATAAATTATAATGGTAACATTTAATTCTAAAATGGAAGAAATCCATTAGTTTTGAGATCAAGCAAAACATGAACGTTTTTAAAGCCAAGAATATTAAAACTACAAAATTAGGTGTGCATAGAAAATAAATATCACTGGAGCTGTAAGATCATTGTGTGAAAAGTGAACTAATAATTTCATGTACAGTGTGATCCACTTTCAATGGAAACACCCTTGTGATAAGTGTATTACTCAATTTTAATGGAACTTTTTCCAAATTACCATTAAAAAAAAGCTTTACTATATAACAAAAAAATTTATTTAGAAACTAATTTCAAGTCTTAAGGTCTCCTATGATTTTTTTTTCAATGTCGGTAGCAAACAAATTTAACAATTAAAAAAATCTATACCACTAAAATCAGAAAGCTCTCGAATAGGTAAATAGCAACTCCACCCCCACTCAATTTAAATTGAGCATTACACTAAAACTAAAACACGACAACACAACAACTTATCTTTAAAATTTCTGTAGCCTCTACTAGGCTGCAATTATTTTGATACACATGTCAAATTGTTTATGAATATTTTTTATGGCATTCTGTGTTTGTTGCCGGATAGCTTCTTCGCAAGCCCTATCTAATTCTTGCACACAGCTTCTTTCCTATTTCCTGAATTCGACTTGGTATTATTACATCCCATAAAAAAAATCCAGCGGAGTTAAGTCTGGGAACCAGGATGGTCAATCAAGTAGGGGACTACTTTGAACTATCCATTGGTTAGGAAATTTAGTGTTAAGTCATCCGGTAACCATTCTGGTATTATGGGCTGGGCTACCATCTAGCTTAAAGAGTAGATTTACTGTTTCATGTATTGACAGTTCATATAATATGTTCCCAAATTCGTTCCTTAAGAATTGTAAAAACTGCATGGAATTCATATTAGCTTCTAAAAAGAAAGGGAGAATGATTGCTTCATTGAGTATCCAATTAATGACTCACTCTGGAATTTCTAAGGCTCAATGCCTAGAATTTTGTGACAATACCACCCGATTTGTAATAGACATTGCCTCTTTGCTGAACAAAATATCATAATTTCTGTTACCAAGGTACTCTTCGTAAGTCCACAAGTCAAATTTTTTTAAAGCATCGGTAAATATTTTCTCCGGGTAAATTCAAGTTCAAGCTAACTGCTCTCACACTGCCATTTGGATTGTTATTAAAATAATTTAAAACAGTCTGCTCATACCTGCGTTGTCTTTGTAAATTATCTGTTTTTAAAAGCTTTCATTTAACTTCACCTGTTTGTTTGTTAGTATCTATGTTTAGATCAAATCCAAATCTTGAAATAAAAATTTCGATTAGTGCTAATTAAGTATAACTTTCAAATTTTGCACACTTATATAAGTCCGGTGACAGTGCAATATAGTTTATGTAATATCATTCTAAATCCAATATGGCGGATGTCCCAAAATGGCGCATTATCTTTTTGTTCACAACCCCCCCCCCCCGACATGTGTATCAAATGAAAGAGTTTTGTGTGTCTGTTTGTCTGTAAAATAAAAAGTAAAAAATAAAATTATATAAATTTTTTCTTTAAATAAAAGTTTTTTTTTAATGGTTTTTTACATAATTTTTTAGAATCCTTTTTGTCACAGTGCCACACATGTCAATAATAATATGCTCTGAGAATATATGTATTTTAAAGAATTGACGTTTGACCTTAAAAATTGTCTTCCACTACACCCTGTTACGTTTTTATCGTTGGGTGTGTAAACAAAATACTTATTTTTAAAAATTTTCAGTCAAGTTAATTTATTTATTTTTTTTTTTTCATAATTTATTAGTTTTATTTTTCATATACTGCTTCAAATTTTTAGAAAAGTACCAAAAGTAATTTATAAAATACTGCCTACAATAATATTGTCATTCAGTATTTTTTTTTTTTTTCACCAAAAAAAGTAAATATCAAATTTACCCATTTGAGAGATGCCTGCATCCAGTGGAATAATTAGATTTTCAATTAAAAAATCACTACCCAAATCTATTTTTGACATTGAAAATCACAGTAAACTCAAGTTGAAACTAATTTCTATGTTTTAATAGTCTATATTTAAAAAAAAAGTCGCATTAAAATCGGATAATCGGTAGGTTTTTCCATACATAGTGCGTCACACTGAATATTTTAGTTACTCAATTTTGATTAGTTAACACTTAATTCTACTTGTAGTGCATGAAGCATGACTTCACTGTGTAATTTAATGCAAGAGTAGATGATAGAGAACAGGTGCCGCATAACTGTTACACAGGAGAGAACAAGATTTGTGGCATAATTATGACGGCTGGAGCAAATTGATGCCAGTCAGGTTCAATAAATAAATTTTTGTGACTTGATAATACAAAATGTATTGCTCCGAATTTTACACATGCTTCAAATATGCACACTTTTCTTGCCTGTTTGTGGAATAACACACTCAGTGTTATCATTTAACATGACGTCAACGTGGTAGTTAATATGGCAGTTATGTTGCAACTTTCTCTCTGTAGATAAACCTTGAAAATAGTAAAACTATTTGAATTAATTAATAGTAATTGTGCCATTAAATTCTTTTAGAACAAATTGAGACAAATGGATAGTTATGAAGACGTTACGAACTGCAGCTACCAATGGGACAGGCCGGTATCTTCTACACAGAGTCTAAGCCAGAAGGCTCAATCCACGTCCTGTTTAGACTTAAACAAACAAACCGACATAGAGACATTGAGAAGCCTCTTACCTACATACCGTCCCGCTCCTGATTATGATACTGCCATTCAACAAAAATATAGGAATTCAGCAAGTGCTATAACCCCAAGGGAGCCGCTACGTAACACACATGCTATTTTGTATAGTTCTCAGCCTGAAATCCACCAGACTGAAGCCTACTCTACTCATCTACGTTACCCAGATGTAACACATAATAATATCGAGCAGAAGAATCTCGTATACAATTCTGCCTTTACTCAATCACAAATTCTAGCCAACGAAAATAGGCATGTGGATTTTACAGATAACATCGGAATGTTACATATGTATAAGTCCCCTCCCCCTTACCCTACCAATAGAATTAGTTCCAATTCTACACCTGACTTAGCGGGTATGTCACAGCATGCCAAGCCACACACCAACTTCATAAATAGCATAGTAAGTGGGTCGAGTCCAGATTTGGTTTCGAGTGGTAATTTTTATTTGAAGCACTATAGCCAACTGTACCCGAATCACCAGTCGCATCCTATACACCGTTCTCAAAGTTATCTACCTCCCCAGCATGGCACCTATGAAAATTTGGCTTCAATTTTTAATAACAACATGCTAGGTAGACCTCAGGCTGTTATAGTGGAAAATCCTAATATAACTAAACACATAAAAAAAGTCTATGACGAACACGGCAACATTATTTATTGCATGCCTGCGAATATGAAGCAAATCCTACAAGAAAACCAGTTGCCGAGTACAGGTTTTGTGGTGACTCGGAATCAGAATGCTATGGTTGCCCACGACCCACACTTGAATAACTCTACGGAGCCTATTTATGAAAATATACCTTTGCCGTGGCAAAATGAAGGGGAAATGAGAGCGAGAACCCAGAGTATCCATTCTGCTCCAGAGATTAGCCAAGTTATTAACCATTCTGTTGTTAATGCTGTCCAGTCCCAGTTGCAGCAGTTAAATATAAATAGTAGACAAGGTAAATATTGTATATTATTATTGCGTGCTTCCGCCCCTAAGAAACGCTCTGTAAAAATCCATAGGTTCTAAATAATTTTGACAAGGGGTAACCACTAACACTTTATTTAATAACTTCTCAGAACTACACAATACTTTTCCTTAACTAAAATATACTTCTACTGGACTAAACCAATCTTTAATAATGTTTATTACTTCAAATTTACACTGTATTTACTTCCGATTTCTAACCTCACTTTTCAACTTTTTTAACTTCCCCTCTTCCGCCGCGAATCGTGATTTATATGTCCAAAAGGAATACATCTAGAAAAATCTAGCATAGGCCTTTTTCGAGAATATGCATCTAGAATTCTTCTCGGCGGCGATTCCAGAACAATGTGGAAAGTCACTATTAGTCATGGGCGTATCAGTCTCCAGTTTCAAGGGGGTGTAATGCATAACATTATGTAAATTATTTCACAAAAGTCTTGCAGTAGCTAACTTATTATACCCCGAGAGCTAGCGTCACAGATATTTGTACTATTTGTAAATGGACAGAATGTGCCTTAATAGGTTGTCGATGATCCATTGAATACCCGTCAGCCAGGATGAGAACGGTGCATTGAGCAGCGAGGGGCGGTACATGCAGTACCTGTCACAAATGTCAAAAAAGCCGTTTTTGATTCTCTCGTGCCGAGCCGAATTTCCGATTTTGCCATCGCAATTTATGACACCGACAAAATGCCAATCTTTCTTTTTCTATAGAGACATCATACAATCCTCCACTCGAAGTATTTATCTGGATATTAAGATTTGAAAATTCCATGTTTTCAGCTCTTCGTCGCTAAAAGACAAAATACTTATAGCGTTTGAAACAAAATTTAGACAAACTGTCAATTACATTAAATCATAATCACTTGCTTCATAAACTGGAGAAATCTGGAGTTCGAGGAACCAGTCTTCAGTGGTTCAGCTCATACTTGCGAGATAGAAGGCAGAAAACGTTAATAACCGTTAATGGGGCCAGGCATGAATCTAATATCTAAGTATTAATTATCGAGTTCCTCAGAGAAGCGTTCTAGGACCACTCCTTTTTGTAATTTTTGTAAATGATCTGATCAATGTTGCAGAACCAAACATCAAATTAAAAATAATTAATTATGCAGATGATACAAACCTTTTAATAAAGGGCCATACACTTGAGGAAGTTGCGAACGCTCTCTCTCAACTGTGGCAAAATGTAAAAGATTGGTTTTATACCAATGAACTTATACTAAATGAAGCTAAATCAAGTTGTGTGATATTTAAAACGGATCGTTCATTATTAAAAGTACCAGAGTTGCTAACTGATAAGGTGCCAAATTCAAACATCAATTCTACTAAATTGTTGGGTATAAATTTAGACAACAATATTAAATGGTTCCTGCATATTGATGAAATCGTGAAAAAACTTAACAAAACATGCTTTGCACTCAGAGTTCTTTCACTTTTATTTGACACGCCAACTCTTAACACGGTGTACTATGCAAACTCTTATTCCGTCGCTAAGTATGCAATCGAGGTATGGGGTGGTTCTTCAGACCTCCACAAAGTATTTAAAACTCAAAAATGCAGTTAGAATTATGTACAAATTAAAATTTTATGAATCGTGCCGAGGACATTTTAGGGAAAACAAAATGCTCACAATACCAGGACTATATGTATACTCCTGCTTACTATATTTAAAAAATCATCAGGCTGATTTCAAGCCATTGAACTTAAATCATATCTATGATACTCGGCACAAAAGCAATTATGCATTTCCGATGCACCATTTAACTCTAACTGAGAAAGGACCATTCTATTCCGCAATCAAATTCTTTAATGTACTGCCTGATTTTCTCAAAAACAAAATTCTTCAAAAGGATTTCAGAGGGCAAGTTTTTCAATATGTCTGTGATATAGAACCATATTCAATCCAAGAATTTCTTGATTTTTAATAATTGTAATTAATTTTAAGTTTTATCTTTATTACTCTTAGTGTAGAATTTTATCTTTTTATCTCTGCAATATGTAAGTGTTATGTGTCTAGTTTATATTGCTTACCCCTTTGACCTGTTTTATACATATGTTTTTCTGTAATAATATGTCAAATGAAACTAAATAAAAACTGAACTGAACTCAATTGGTGTAGCGGCGAAAGAAATACTTTTTTAACTTTTCTTTACATTTCGGCCTTAACCTATTGATCAGACATTACCTATGTATCATGCCTATAAATAGTTTTCGATTTTGATGTTTCTAAATATTTTTAAATAATATGTTTGCTTAATGAAATAAAAAATTTATATTTTCAGCACTTCTACGCTAAAGGACAAATTACTTATATATAGCCTTTCAACTAAAGTTTAGACACGCATTATAGGTGTGATATATAAGTAATATCTGAGCAACAGATTAAGGGCTCTATGTTCGCAAAAGAGAACAACCTCGACAAACGTCATAGAAAAGGGTAGTCGTTAACCATTCGTTATGTGGTGGTACCTAGCGGGCAGCGGACGAATCATTTATTATAGGCGTTTCTTCGTAAAAATTAAATTTCAAGCCATTTTAATTCTTACAAACTAATATGTTTATATCCTGTACAATAAAAAAAGATAAACGCGAAATTCCCTAATATTGACATTTGACCTTGAATTAAAGGTAAAAAATTAAGACAATGAAATGAAGACATAACACATCTTATTACTTCATTTAAGCTTAATTTAAGTATGTTCCAAACAACCTGCGCGTGCACTTCCTCTATCGAGTTAGTCCACACGCCGAGCAGGAGTAAGGCTATCACTCAGTTAAGGGAAGTGACCCTACTGTGTTATTACAAACTGTGCTTTTTGTATAGAATTAGGATAACTTGTTATCCTCGCATTGATGAACCGGCCCTTGCTTGTTTTTCTTGTGTGATATTAGTAATACTGTTATTACAATTTTATTAATATTATCATTACCTACCTAGTACGTCATATCTACTTTGTATCCTAGTAAGATATTGTATAAATATGTACATATAATATAATATTGTATAATATATTTGGCATTTTTTACTTATTAATTATTCTGGAGATTATTATTTTCTTCTTTTATCACATTGTATACTGTATCTAGTTTTAAAGTTAACAGGTTCTCTTCTTAAAGAGCGTCAACTATATTATGCTTCCCTGTCACATTTCTTCCATGTGAAAAGTGCACCGCAAAATTTAATTCGAGCTTTCTAGTGTATGAAGGGTCTAATGAGACTTTTTCTTTTTTCATAATGTTTAACTTAGGTCATGTTTATTGGTTTTCCCTATTTTTGATTTTAACTGGTGCAAAATAATTATTGAAGTGGCGAGCTGACACCGTTTCTAAGGTACATGTTAAGCATTTTTGTTATCTATGAAAATATTACTTTTTAACAATATAAAAGCACACATTACCTGAGTCAGAGGTTGTAGTTTCGGTTCATGTGCAACTTTTATAAATATGACCTATACTTTTTAAAATAGCTAGCTTTAAAATTATGTGATTATACCGACAATTTAGCACATAAATATGGCCACCTTAATGTCGAAAATGTAAAAAAAAAAAGTTGAAAAAAAATTCTGGTAGAATTCCAAGTCGGACCTTGCACACGCATAATATTTCTTTCCCCGCCACACCAATTGAGAGCCTGTCTAAACGTTGGTTCAAACACTATAAGTAGTTTGTCTTTTAGTGAGGAAGAGCTTAAAACATGGAATTTTCAAACAGTAATATCTAAATAAATATATCGAGTGGAGGATCATATGATGTCTCTACAGAAATAGAAAGATGGGTATTTTGTCAGTGTTGTAAATTGCGACGGCAAAATCGGACATTCGGCTCGGTATAAGAGAATCAAAAATGACTTTTTTGACATTTGTGACAGGTACCACACGTAAGTTATTAACTAAACCGCCGCTCACTTCTCAATGCACCGCTCTCAGCCCGGCAGACTGTTGGGCAGGTATTCAAGAGATCATCGACAACCTATTAAGGCACATTCATCCTTTTACAACTAGGTCTCGGTCCAAAATATTTTTTTTTCAAAATTTCAGCAGGGACTTTGGACTGTAATTTCCTGTTCTATATATAATTCCTCTGTGTCCAGATGAAGCATCGTCTAAATTATTATTTTTGTTTATAGGTAGTAAAGAAAATCTATATGCTAATATTGACCGTGGAAATTTTACCATTAAATCTTCAAACACTGAAATAAATACTCAAAACTCAAGCACCCACAATTTAAGTGACACCAGCAGTATTTTAAATAGGTCGACTCAAAATATAAATACCTCCCACAATATGTCGACCAACACGAACATCAATATGAATGATAGTCTCAATACCACGGGCAGAACCAATACGTTTTCTCTGAAGAAGAATACCTCAGTTAACACCACCGGAACTAGTGGACCATCTTTTGTTGAGGGTGAAGGAAATCTTACTAATGAAACATATACAGATGCTAGTTCAACTTCGAATACTAGTTCTACTAAGTCAAAGAAAAAACGATGGGGCATCCTGATCGGCCGAAGCAAATCCGGGGAGAAAGTAAAGAGTGCAACTTTGGGGAGGGAAAAGAAGAAAGAGGATAAAAATCAGAGTAACAATAAACATCGGTGGTCCACGGGGCTTCCTAGGTTTAATCCTCTGCCCCCGTCCATCAGCAAAGAAACAATGGTGGGTATTAACTTATATACAATGTGACCCATTTTGAATGGAAACACCCCAGTGAAAAATGTGTCTATTATCTGATTTTAACGGGGCTTTTTTTTAAAGATAATCCATCGAAAGTTCTACTTTGTGACAAAAATTTAAAGATAAATTTCAATTCTCAAGACCTACTATAATTTTTTTATTCAATGTCAAAAATGGACAAATTTGATTAGCGATTTTTTTTAATCTAACTATACCACTGGATTCAGAAACATCTCAAATGGGTAAATCCAAAATTTCGTGGAAAAAATATTAAATAATGACAGATTTATGACAAAATTAATATACGTAATATTTTATAATAACTTTTACTAAAAATCAAAGTAGCCCATGAAAAATAAACAATAGAAAGATAAATTAAGTGGATGGTTTTAATAAATATTGTCTTTTTATTGAGTAATGACAGATAATAATAGGGTGCCGTGGAAAACAAATTTTAAAGTCAGACGTCAAATCTCTAAAATACGCATATACTCAGAGTATATTGTTATTGAAATTATAAAATTGATCAACAATATTATCAAGTATTAGTTTATTAGCTTGAAGTTAAAATTATGGATACTCTAAATGTAGTAGAAAAAATTGAACTTGTGCACCTTAGAGGAGGTAATGACAGAACTTTGGGAGAGGTATGTGAGATATTTAATAGTAGGCACCCGAATAGGCCCAGCATCACTAAAAGTACCGTTTCTAAAATAAACAAAATTTTTAATGAGTGTGGCGCTGTGACAAGGCGTATTTATAAGAACGGATAATGTACAAAGAAGACCCAGGTACGAGCAGGCCAATTTAAATTATTTTAACAACAATCCAAACGCCAGTGTAAGAGTAGCTAACTTAGATTTGAATTTACCTAGAGAAACTATTCGCCGATGTCTTAAAAAGAATAAGGTAAAACCTTTCAAACCCTAGTTTTTACATAAGTTGGAACCTGGAGATGATGAAACACGGATGGAATTTTGCTTGTGGGCTCAAGGAGAGTATCTTAATAACAGAAATTTTTGGAAAACTACTTTATTCAGCGATGAGGCAACTTTTACCACATATGGGGTGGTATCGTCACAAAATTGTAGGTTTTGGGCTACAGAAAACCCAGAGTGAGTCATTAACTGTAAAAGACAATATTCCCAAAAATTTCATGTTTGATGTGGGCTACTCAATGAAACAATCATCGGTCCTTTCTTTTTTGAAGGTAATATGAATAGCATGCAGTTTTTACAGCTCCTAAGAAACGAATTTTGGAGTATGCTACATGAACTTTCAGTACAAGAAAGAGTAAATCTACACTTTCAATTAGATGTCCATAATGCCAGAGTGGTTACCAAATGGCTTAATGCTAAGTTTCCTAATCCATGGATAGGTCGAGGTTAATTGGATGGCCACCCCGATCCCTGGACTTAACACCGATTGACTTCTTTTTATGGGGTTTAATAAAATCTAAAATTTACAGGTCACACCCAAGTAATAGAGAATAGATTTGTGTGCAAGAATAAGACAAGATTGTGCAGATGTTACCTGGCAACAATTACAGAATGTCGTAAAGAATATTAAAAAACGATTCAACAAGTGCATCGAAATAAACGGCGGCCTTGTAGAGGCTACAAAAATTTAAGATGAATTGTATTATCGTGTTTTAGTTTTAGTGTAGTGTTGTTGTGTTGTTATTTTGTTTATTAAATATCTAATTATTATTATTTTCAATTGTTCATACATGTTTAAAAGACAATATTTATTAAAACTATCCACTTAATTTATCTTTCTATTGTTTATTTTTCATGGGCTACTTCGATTTTTAGAAAAAGTCATGTAAAAGTTATTATAAAATATTACCTACATTAATTTTGTCATAAATCTGTCATTATTTAATATTTTTTCACGAAATTTTGGATTTACCCATTTTAGATGTTTCTGAATCCAGTGGTATAGTTAGATTTTATAAAAAAAATCACCAATCAAATTTGTTCGATATTGACATTGAAAAAAAAATCAAAGTAGGTCTTGAAAATTGAAATTTACCTCTAAATTTTTCTCATAAAGTAGAGCTTTCGATGGCCTATCTTTTAAAGAAGCCCCGTTAAAATCGGATAATAGACACATTTTTTACAGGGGTGTTTCCATTCAAATTGGGTCACACTGTATATATACTTAATTTTTTTTTTTTTTTACTATAATCAAGATACAGGATGCTTTTTTCTTTCAGTGTGTTTTTATAATTTTACGAGGGGTAAACTGTTGGCCAGAATTTGTACATCAAAGTGCATTGCAATGCACTTAGTAATACACTGCTAGAGTGTTTACATGCATTATCAAACATTGCACTGCATCACTGAAACATTACAATGCATTAGCAAAGGATTTCACAGTTGCGTTGCTCTGGATAGTTTTGTATATTATGTATATGATTTTTAATTACTTTTTAAAGGAGTATATGTTGCTAAATTTAAGTACATGATATATTACATATGAAACACCTGTTGTCATAGATCGCATATTGCAGAAAATAAATAAATACATCGCACCAAAATCTGCCAGCGGTTTACCCTTGTAATTTTTATATCAAAAACCTTGAAAAATCTCCTGTGTTCTCTTCAAGTTATTCGCTATCCATATTTTATTTTCCAGTGTCAGCTATTAGAGAATAAATTAGCAGATAGTCAGTTGTTCTTCGAGTTTGATAAGATTCCCAAGAAGAAACAAAACTCAGATTTTACGACTGCCCTTCATCCAGACAATGTAGCTTTTAATCGTTTTAAGGATGTACTTCCATACGAGGACAATAGATTAAGACTTACCCCATCCAAAAACAATAAATTTGGATATATTAACGCATCTCATATGACCGTAAGTAAAAGTTAAAATTGAAATGTTACATTTTCATGAGATTTCTTTATGTTCAGGCTACAGTAGGCAGCAAACAAAGGTTCTACATAGCAGCTCAAGGGCCAATTAGGCAAACACTTCCTTACTTTTGGCAATGCGTTTGGGAAGCTGAAGTGTATCTAATGGTGCAGCTCACTGATCCAACAGAAGATATGACGTACCTTCCAGATGCTGATGAGAGGTGTATTGATGTAGATCAGGTAAAAGATCACTTCACTTAAATTATTAGAGAAAATTTGATTTGTGTTAGACAGTTGTCTCCAACTAGTGATAGGTTTTGTTCTACAGGCATAAATAACAATAGATTTATGTATTGGGTTAATGTCGTGCCTGTTTTTCACAACACTAAACCCAAAAAGTTGCTTAATTAACCCGAAATTCTGCTGGAAAAAGTGTCTTAACGCTGTAATACATTGTATTATATTTTGGGCTCTACCTTATACCTCATATAAGATCAACCATATAGACCAAAATCCCAGAGCCGCCAGACCTACATCATTTTAGCAAAGCTGATAATTTGGCAAAAAATAGTGTGATATGTAGTTAAGAACGTATACATATTTGCTAGCTTGAAAGCGAGGCCCTTTTACAGATAACAGATACAAAAACCTTACTAACCCACGTTAAAGTATGATTGCTGGTTTTCATATATGTTTGACAGAATACTGTTAAAAACCAACATTCATTATTGCCAGACACTTTCCATGGGCCCTAACTTCCGCCAGATGCTTTAAAGCTCGAAAATAGCGCAACCTAACCTAACATGATAATTTTTTTGTTTTGTTGCATTTTTTACATAGTTGGTAGTAGAGAAGGTTCCACAGTTATGTTAGGTTAGGTTGGGTTTTTTCGATCACCACATACCGCGATAGATGAACGTGCAAGTGAAATGCGCATTATGCAAATGACAACACAGTTGACATCGCTTAACTACAAATTTTGATGAGTGTGTTAAGAGTTTTTGTTCAATAACAGTTATCAAGAACTTAAAATCGGATACGCTTCATTCAAGAAATATGTGTTACTTCTACTATATTTTCAATTGTCATATAAAACTGGGAAAGTAATAGTGAAGTGAAACTAAAACTTTTAAGAAATTGTCTTATAATAGAAACTCTTTGCTGGCAGCAAAAAGTTTTGGAGTAGATCCGAGTCCCAGAAGACATTTGTTTAAACAAAAGAACATCAAAAGCCTGATTTTTCGCAGTTTTTTTCTAAATATCTCTGGTAGTAGGTATAGTATCACTATAAAAAGAAACGGTCTATTATAGACTATAGTCATATTAGTACAAAATGTCTGTACCTATAACCATTAAGCTAGAAGCATCATAAAATAATTTCTTCTATTTTGCCTAGGACTATCAAGTTTGGTGGGAATTTTCACAGAAAACCGGACATTGTGTAACTAGTAAAGTGAGACTATGCCATGTGGGATCTCGTAGATATAGGACAATATGGCATCTACATTACACGGATTGGGGTGACCAGGGCTGCCCAAATTCGGTGGCTCATTTCTTGGGATTTTTGGAGGAAATGCAATCAGTTCACCAACACTCGATGGGTGAAATTCCACCTGGCCATAATAAAAATCCCCCTATTTTGGTGCATTGTACAGCTGGTGTTGGTAGGACTGGACTTACTATATTGAGCGACTTGTTACTTTATACGGTAGACCACAACCAGGTAAGTTTCAATTCCAAATCATCGGTTTTATGTTCATCATCTGTTCAGAACCGTGAGATTTTCTTTTCCATTTATATATTTTCACCCTGGTCAGTACAGAGCAGGTGTATGCGTTTGGGAATAAATTTTTATATTTTTGATTTTCTAATATTCTTTCTTTGTAACAAATGAAAATCAATTAGATATAGTTCTCACCATATGATTTAGTATTTCTACAAGAAGGTTTATAGATATTTAAATGTTTGAATTTTTACCTCCATCTTGGTTTTACCATATTGAAATATCAAAAAATAGCCTGATCGCGATAGTTGCAAACATGTTTGTAACTTTACCACTTCAAACATGATTGAGTCAAACGTCATGATTAATACTCGTTCGGGTTCCGTCATGTAACATATCAGATGGACTCTTACCACCCTTCATGCGACATTTTGTGATGCTTTGATGAACCCTCTTCCCATCTTAAACACTTTCTAATACACTTTTTCACAAAATTTTAAAAAACTGATAAAATAATCAAAATAAATACCCGCCATTAATGTCACTCACTCTTGTCCACACCTTATTGAGTTAGTATGAAAAGAATTTTATAGCATTAACTTTGGATGTTAAGATATTCGCCCGAAATTATAGTGTCATATATACATGAAAATATTAATGTGATGACCAAGGGTCGGAATTTTTCAGCGGAAAATTACTAGACAAATAGTTTCACTAATGAATTACTTAAGCACACTGTGACTATAAAGTCCAGCCTACTTATGGCAAACTGCTTTAATCCAGCCCATCGTTTGTTTTCTACATTAACCCTGTTTTTGTCATTTAATAATTAGTAGTTTATTTTTCAAATATAAATATGGGTTGTACTAGTATTTGTTTTAGTTAAATTCATTTTATTAGCTAGTAGTAAAATTACTTTACGTTTTATGCGATACTATTTTTCAGTCCATTTTTAATATAATTCATTGTACTTTATTTAATGCTTCTGAGTGTGACCATGTTATCGCTGAAAGGTTCCGACCATTAGTGATGACGCAGCAGCTAGAGCCGACCCTGGTTGACAAATAAATATCTGTCATTACCATCAGACCAACTCGTGCACATCTGACGTCACTGTACGAAAATTCAAACTTCAAGCGTTCAAATAAAATACTAATAAACTAAAACCTTGTTTCTATATTAATTAATTAGAATATCATGATGAAGATGTAAGGAATGCCTGAGAATTTTCTCCAAGGAAATTTAATAAAGTATAAATCTAAATACAATTCACTAAAAGAAATAAATCGAAACAACCCCTAGACCATAGACTATCAGGGTTCGGACTCGTATGGAAAACCTGGAGATCCTGGAAAATTCAGGGAATTTGAAAATCTTTAAAAAAACCTGGAAATATCAGGGAATTTTGTAAATTGTGTAAAAAATCAGGGAATTCTGCGTCTCGATATGGAAAACCATAGGGTTCTTAAGAATTTTCACTGATTCAATCCAATTTAAGGAATTATTTTATGTCGAACAAAAAATTACATTAGTAAAAAATATATGAATATTAATATTTTTGGTTATGGAAAACCTGGAAAATTCAGGGAATTTTTTCAGCTTCGCAAAGTCTGAACCCTGACTATGGTTGCATATTTCATTAAAGAGTGCCCATCTATTTTTTGTTTTTAGGAGGTGTGTATTCCAAGAGTAGTAGGCCTGCTACGGCATCAGAGAGCGTACATGATACAAACAATCGCGCAATATAGATTTGTATATTCTTTGTTAATACATTATTTAAAGCAAACCCGTTTAATATAGCATTGTTTTTGTGTGTCGATGCCATTGTTTTTACAATTAAGTGTGCAGATATTTATTTTAATCTCATTTTAAAAATTTGAGGTTTTGATATTTTCAATAGGTTTTTAAAATAAAATGTGTAATTTTCTTTAGTATTAAGTTTAAAAGAAGCTGCTAATCTCTAAGAGAACGCTTCTACCTTTTGTATTGTGTTTCAGTATTGCTTACGATATTTTATGTACTTAATATTTTTCTGGATTAATGCTGTAAAAGTAAAATTTAATCGATAAGTCTGATTATATTAAATTTTTAATGTACAAATATTTCAATCATTTTAACTTGTAAGGTGATCTACGTAAATGTAAAAAAAATCAAATCAAATCAATTAGGTAATAAGTTTGACCATATATGGTGTAGGCACATAAGTAGAATATTAGTTTGGAATTAGTGTATATGCCTTGCCATAAGGAAAGGAATGGGATCACATCATCATTAACGCAACCAAACCGTAACTCGAAATATTTTCTGATTTTCATTTATCTATTTAATTAATTACCTATGCTAGTCACAAGAAAAATGCATCAGTATTCATGAGGTATTATAATCTACTCGTGGAGTCGAATCTTTATGTTTAATGTGCCATAAAACATCATAAGTGTATTAAAAGAAATCCCTGTCTACATTTCGTTTGTTGGAAAATGGACGTATTAGTTCTTAACTTTCTGTTTAAGAAAACTTATGAGAGGAGGGACAAATTGCATTTATTTGCCGATTTTCCGAAAGGTTTTGCTAATCTCAAAATATATATGCAAATGTAGGGTGACGCAAAAAATATATTTCAATTTTTTGGGTTGGCCCTTCAGACTTGTTCGGAATCCTACAAAAATAATCTTCAAATATGAGTAATATTGGGTAATATTAATACGTGCCTTCGAGATTATGAAGCTTCCCATACCTCTTATGGATAATAGACATATATTTTGGTGAATTTGCTATAGAATCGTTAAAATCAAATGAAATGAAAATCGCACCCAAGACCACCTCTCTTCAGAATTGTCTAAAGAATATTATTCAGCTGTCCAAAATCTTCAAATACCAATGGTAACTATAAAAAAAAACATAACTATAGATGGCTCAAACATTTTTTTTTCTGAGTTTAGCAAAAAATACTAGAATTTTTGTCGTGAGTATATATATACAAGTAAATCGGTCCAAAATAGCTAATTCCATAGGATTTTCACATGCTCATATTTCACTTAGTAATTGAAACCTAAATATTATAAAAATATTATTTTATTCATTTTGAGGTACCGTAAGACGGGGTAACTTGATCACGATTTTGGGCTATTCGTTGTTGTACCGAAAATATTAGCTGTATTAGAAGAATTCTGATGGCAAAAAACATTACTTTGGACCTAGAGGAAGAGATCCTGATAGATAGAAAAAATCTTGATTGCCTCAATTTTCCAAAAAAAAATTTTTTGTGTTGTTTTTCAAGTTGCCCCAGTATGGGGATACTTGAAAACAGGTTGATTTTGAGCATATTTGTTGTGTTAGACGCTTCCAGGGTAACATGAAAAATGAATAAGCAAAAAAAATTGCCCATACTGTTCAAAAATCATCTAAAAAGCATTATTTTCAAGGAATATATGGACAATTTATCTTTTGTTCAGTAGAATCTACCAAAAAAGAAATATAAACATTTATTTATTTATAAAATAAGTGGTATAAAATAAAACTATATTCATAAAAAACAAAATAAACAATAAATAAAATTCTTCTTCTTAAAAACTAAATACCTAGACAAAAACTAGGAGTATAATATAATATTTAGATAGACTGACTGAATTGTAACTGGCCTCTTCTTAGCACCTCTGGCTCTCCCATTCTTTTCATAATCTCATCTGACAATACCGTTGAGATGTCTGGAACATTGGGATAAATGAAGGCACCACTGCACTTTTGGCTTGGCCTTAGGAATGAGCACATAAATGAGCCTTCAGTCAACTTGTCCAGTATCTTTGCAATGTACCTCTTACTGTCGCCTTTGGTGGTCTTTAGTTCCACTGAAACATATTCATTGACTTTAAAATCTATGTCAGTCGATTTTTGTTTATCAGTCTTATCAACATGTTCTGTTGGAATATTTTCAGTATTTTCTTGAATATCTTCAGTATTCTCTTGAATATCTTCAGGTTCAATACATTCCAAATCAGAAAACGTTTCAGGATCATCTGAACTCAGATCCATGGGCACAAATTCTCCCTCGCTGTTCGAACTGCTTAAGTCCCCGTTCAATTTAGCTTTTACTTTTTTGGCAATCTCAGTGTAATTTTGTGCTTTCTTTGGTTTGCTAATCTTTCGTTTGTCAATCTTTCTTTTCTTATTTTCTTTTTTTCTGGCTCCTTCCTCAATCTTCTTTCTATTTTTCTCTTCTTTTCTGGCTGTTTCTTCCTCTTGTTGTAGGAGTACATCATTTACTGATATACTTTTACCAGATTCAACGTTTATTTTTTTTTTCTTTCCTGCTTTCGAGGGTCCTCCACTGCCAAATCTGGTAGCTTCGAATATTTCCTTTAGCGAGGCAGCCATGCGATCCTCAGCTTCATTTTCTGCCACTGAATCCGGTGGAAGTTTATTCAGAATTTTATCTCTAGAGACAGGGAATAACCCTGTTGCCTCAAATCCTGATTTGATAATTTTAACTCTATTAGCTTCTATATCATTTAAAGCTTTCTTAAGAAGACGAGGAAAATGGTCCTTTCTTATGGTTCCCTTATTGTGTCTTTTCCATTCACGCAGAATTTTTCTCCAAGCCCCTTTAATAGGTCTGAAGCATGAGACATCCAAAGGCTGCGTTAAATGAGTACTATTAGGTGGTAATAGTATGAAACGAATTTGGTTCTGCTCGCATTCAGTAATTACATCTAAAGTTAAGTGGCTCGCCAAGTTATCACCTACAAGCACTTTAGGCCCTGGAGGTAGTGACTTACAGTAGGGTAAAATTATGGTGCGGAACCAGTCAGAAAAAACTATGGAATCAAACCAACCTGACTGGGTTCTGTTGTATCTAGCTCCATCTGGACCCTGTTCTGTCCATGTTGACCACAAGTGATCTGCCTTATAAACTATGTAGGGGGGCAGAAAGTGGCCTGAAGCTGTACATGAGAACATTACGGATGTGGCAGTTTTGGATGTATCCATTATTTTTTGTGCCCTTTTACTACTCCTACGCACAATGATCTTTACCCTCCCTGGATCATCCGTAAAGTTAGTTTCGTCATAATTAATTATCCCTTCCGGAGATACATCCTGTAAGTTGTTGGTAAGATTGTTAAAAAAAATGTTAATAACGGAATGGCTCACTGCTGCCCGGCTCTCTTTTATTGCCTGAGAAAATCTGGTTGATAATTCTTTATGCCTATTTAAAAAACTATTTATCCACCCCTCTCCGGGCCTATTGTTTTTAAACTTTACAACGTTACTTCCACTCCTCTCTAGATAATTCTTTACCAAGTCAGCTAAATCTTGTTTTTCGAAGGGAAAACCCCAATCTGCAGCAAATGAAAGACCATTACAGAGAGCTCTCTCCTCCCTTTTTGTGAGAACTGTTGGACAACCCGGTTTTTTGAGGTGAAGTCCTCTTACTTTTCTGCTGATCGTGGCAATGGGAATTCCAAATCGTTCTGATACGTCCGTTAAAGTAACTGCTTCAGTTCTGTAATATTCCACAGCTTCCAGTAGTGTTGCATGACTGTAGTTCTGATAATTCCTAGCTCCTAGGCGTCTTTTGTAATTTCTTACCATTTTTCAAGTTTCCCCTGAAATGCACCAAAAAAATAAAATAATACGGCCCTGGCGTCCCAAAAGGTTTTTGTAAAAAATTAGGTTAGGATATTTGTAACAACACAATAGGTATTACAAAAAAAAATATTAGCATAAATTGGCTTCCATACACACATCTGCCCAATCAAAAGTATTTACACCATAAAAAACTACCCTTTTCTCACCTCCTTTTCACTATTTATTTTAGCCGCAACAGACGCTTACTGACATCAGCTGAGCACATAAGGATTTACTAGGTACCATCTACTAAATAACCACCAATTATTTTGATTTCATCACTCACGGCTAGATGTCAGCTCAATATAATAAGTCTTCATGCATGTGTTTATCAAGTTGCCCCGACTTTTCAAATTACCCCGTTTTACGGTAATGTTTTCTCAATATCCTGACCTCATAGAGCAAAGCGGGTAACAGCATTGTGTTCAGCGTGTCAAAATCCTACGGACTTAGATATTTAAGTCCGATTTACTTGTATGTATACTCACGACAAAAATTCTAGTATTTCTTGCTAATCTCAGAAATAAAATGTTTGTGCCATCTATAGTTGTTTTTTTTTTATTGTTTCATTGGTTCTTGAAGATTTTGTACAGCTGAATAAGATGGTCTGGTCCGTTTTACTCAATCTCGTGTCATTGTCCAGTTATTAGGCATAAATGGCATTTTTTAGCACTTTTAGGTTAGGTTTTCTCAAAATTGTGACGTGGTGGCGCAAAACGGCCAACGGCATTGTATTCAGCGCGTCATTAAATCCACATGAAACCCTTTTATAGGGCAACAAATAGACTCTGTAAGGGCCAAAGTAGAGTATCTTGTATTTTGGCATTTATTATTATTTCTTTGCAATTTTTTGCACGAATTGTTACTGATTAGTCATATACTAGTTTGTCTTAATATATTAATGTTTTTCAAATGTTTTAAATAATTATAATTTATTTAAACAATTATATTTTGCTATAAAATTGTAAGAAACTTTTTATATTATACAAGTCGGTTCTTTAATTTCGTTAAGAGTTTGCTAATGGAATGTGCAAGTTACTTAAATAATTTATTATTTATTGTTTATTAACATGTTTCTTCAGAATGAAGATGAAGAATTGCAGTTTTTAAAAACTTGTCAAAGTCTTTTTAACTTTCTACTTATATTCAAAATGCAGAAGATTTTTTAAACAATTGATAATTATTTATTAATTATAGATTGTTTTCAATATATATTTTCTTAATTAGATCAATCGATGAAAAATTTTAAAGTTTAAAAAAGCTACAACTCTAGCATCAAACTAAAAAAAAATGTTGATAAAGGTAATAAATCACAGTCAAATATAATTGTTTAAACAATTTGAAAACTTAAAATATTAACACAACCTAGAATCTGATTAATTAATAATGAGTCTAAAGAAAATCACCAATAAACAATAATAAACGTAAATAATAATAATATTAATAGTCTTTATTTCACAACAATGTAATAAAATATTAACTAATAATAATTCATTTATTTAGCTAATGAAAGCTATACAATTTCACATACATCATACAACATATACAGAGAAATCGAGAAAGACTGAATGTGCCGCTCCCTAAAGATTTTTTGTGTGCTACTCACACTATTTTGTGATACTTCCAACATTTGCAAGTTGGCGACAGTGATTTAGTGATTTATATAGGTCTTGTCAGAATTTAGGGATATCAAACCCAAATTCCCAAGATGTTAAATGGAAACTGATCGAACTTTTCATTATATTAGTTCCTTTGGGTACATTATATCATACAAAATGACAAGTTTTGGCCGTGTTATTAATTGTTGAAGTGTGGCAATACGAAATGACGCCAGTTTTTATTAAATTACCTCGATTTTTCAACTAGGAAAAGTTGAGGTTAGAACACGCTAACTTTGTTAGCTTCTACTTTTGAATGCCTTGGACTTATTGTTTTAATTATGCACTTCTTTTAAAAATCATGTAGTTACAATATAGGTGTGTGTAATATTCGGAAATACATCGGCATCTATGTTAAAGTATTCTTTATTTAATATATAGGGATTTAAACCGATAGCATCAAGTTTTTTACATACACCTATCCTGTACATCACAAGACAATTTTGTAAAATATAAACTCGTCTCCATCTTAGTAAACAAAATTTGCCACATGAATTGATTAAGGATAATTGTGGATGTTAAATAATCCAAAATTAAGTTTTAAAACATCACAAAATCCATTAACACAATGAGTTGAATCAGCTGGTCACATAGTGGTGGCCATTTGTATTTCAGTATTCCCTAGTCTAGTAACATAGGAAATTAGTTTTAGAAAGGTACATTGAATAGAAATCAGTTTTGATAATAGTGACGTCACCTACATTCTTTCTCGATTACACTCTATACTTATGAACAATATTTATAATTAACAAATACATTGCGGAAAAGACGGAGTTCAATCAATTTGAATTTGTTGTTCAAAATTATTGCTCATCCACTCTTCCATGCTATACTCTATTTTTACCCTTAAGGTGTCAATTTTGGAACCCCTAAGGATCTTATAGAGAAATAATTTTAAAAGGAATTATCAATTCGTATTCTCTGGATTTTTATTTCTCTACATTTTCAAGATTCTATCCCAAATTTATGAAAACATTTCCTTTCCTCAAACATCACATATTAATAATAACAGATTGCTCAAATTAGGGGATATGTTTTTGAGATATTGAATAAATTTGGGGGCATATTATATATAAAAAGTATTAGTTTCAGTTTGTATCCTATACCAATTTTTTTAAATTGCAATATCATTTCACCAGTTTTATCAGGTGATACCTGAACTAATGATATAAAAATGTATTATTGGAAAATTAAGGTAATATAATGGAATTCGAGGTAGCCTTCTTGTAAATCAGTATCTGTAATTTCTTCTCTTCCATCACTAAAAATGACGTCCCTTGCAAGTCCTTAGTTCCGGATATCAAAAGTCGCACGGTGTCGGATCTGGAAAGTATAGTAGATGTTGCTTAGGTGGAGGTGTCATGTTTTGCTGAAGATGTGTCAAAAGAGAAGTAATTCTTAACTTATAATTATGAAAGGAGAAGCTTGCTGATTAGCCTTGACCACCGCAACCCCCTATGGATCTATTGTAACCCTCCTATTCTAGTTTTCGTAGAGCTCCTAAACCAGCTTTGTGCCTTTGTATCAGACTCCACAGTCTTGATAAGCACTCCCGAGTATAGTTGTCGACCCTTCGTTTTTCCTCGCGAAAATCTCAATTTAGCCTAGGGCCTCACGATGGCATAGCACATGGACTGAGGTTTCTTCGTTCCCTTCTTAAAACTTGCAGGTAGGTTATCAAATTACATTACTATTCATATGTTTTTTGATGTATCTCTTATCATTCTTGAGTGATTATAAAAAATGTCGTGACACCGACAAATTTTTCTAACTTTTTTTTCTCTAATATTACTAATGCTAGGGAGACAACTCCAAAACCTAATTATTAATAATGTAATTTGATAACCTATCTAGCAATACAACATTTATCACTTTTAGCTCTGAAAGCACATCTCTATGCTTATCCTGCCTTTACATGTTATGTGAAGATCAATATTGTTTGATCAAAACTCGTATATATTATCTTTTATCCGTAATAGTTACAAAGTGTAACTACCTCTTTCAGTACAATAGTATTTAACTTTGAATATTGGACCCATGAGATCATTCAAAAGCTTTTAGGCTGGTCTCTTCCCATTGATGGAGGCTGGGGTATCCAAAAATATGTGATGCAAATTATCATTTTTGAAATTTTGCAAAATTTAAATGTAATCTCGGCATTTTTAAAAACATTTTCCACGCTTTTTTTGCATTACAAGAGATTGAAAATACGTTATTTCTGCGTAGGTGTAGAAATTTCTTTTAATACTCGGCAGGGACTACTAAATGAAGTTGTTTAAAAAAAAATCAAATTTATTTATTTTTATATGTTTATATGTATTTATACGTAGGGTCACCATAAAATGTTTATGCTCTATTAATATTATATTTCTATTAATTATTTTTATTAATAATAATTTATAAAAAGGCTGTGTATATAACAATTATATTTGATATTTTAACTTTTTATTTTCTCATGGTAATTATTATTGTGATTTATAATCAGTGCCTTATTTATATAATACCATTTTAAATTCTTATAAACTATTTTAATATTAAATGTGTAATGATAATAATAATAAATCGTATAAAGTTTGCAATGTTTTCTTATAATTTCTCTCTCGTATTCTCAAAAATGTTACTTTATTGGTAAACTGAAGATTTGGTAACTACCTAGGAGATAAATCATAAAATTAGTTTTGCTTTATTTAACCCTTTAATTCCTGCAACCGGATAAATCCGCAAACATATTTCGTACTACCAGCACGAGAACCGGATATTTACGAAAGGCCATATTTACACTGTAGTCCGTATCTGTTCAGGCACGGATTCAGGGGGGGGGGGGGGCTGATATAAAAATAAATAAATTTTAATGCATTTATTTTATTTTTACCCATTAAATAATTGTCGCCCCTCCCTCAACAAAATGCTAGATCCGCGCCTGTATCTGTTTTTATTTAGCATTTTTTTTGTGAAATTCTGTATTTTCTTATATTTTTGAAAAGAATAAATGTTTATTTGATTGATTATTTCAATTTATATGGCTAAATCAAGCATTGGTAATGACACCCAGAACATAAATGAAAAATTTCAGTTATTTTTATATACCATTTTAGAAGCTTACAATGTTTCTTTTCTAGAAAAGCTAGTTCGTTTTAAAAACACCCGATACTTTTAAAAGCACTTGGTTCACAGAAAACCTGAGACAAATGCAGGATCATTTGCAATTTTTCAAAACACAGAGTTAAGTAAAAACAGAAATGAATTTAAACTAAGATACAGAAATGCACTAAAGAATGAGAGAATCAAAGCGACTGATAAAAAAATTGGTAATTCTGTAAAAAGTATATGGCAAATAATAAATTCAACGAGAAAAAAAGTTTTAGACCAGTTTCACAAATTGAACCAAATGCTTTTAACTAATTCTTTATTAATGTCACTGGAGATATTATTGATGGGCTTCCTAAATTAAATATTGACCCTCTGCACTATGTCAAACAAACAGATGGCGCTGAATCCTTCAGCTTTCGCGAGGTCACATACAATGAAGTTAGAGACATACTGAATTCCCTAAAAAACAGTAACAGTAGACATAATATGGCCTGAATACTGACTTAAAAAAATTACAAGAAATCACATCATAATTCTCCTAACTGAGCTAATAAACATGAGTTTCAAACTGGCGTGTTCCCAGATGCACTTAAAATAGCTGCCGTCTTTTCAAAAAAGGTGATACAGAGGAATTAAGCCAGTATAGACAATTAGACAAATTCATTTTAGGATTTCAATTTGCTAGCATAACCAGAATTCAGGTTATCGAAAGAATGCAAAGATTTCATTAATATTTTTACAAATAGTTTTTCTTTTAGTTATACATAGTTATTTTTTCTGCTGTTTGCAAAATCCTATAAAGAATATGTTTCAATACAATTATAAGCAAAGAAATAATAATAATTCATTTTTAACAAGTATAGACCAATTTCCCTGCTTCCAATTATTTCAAAAATATTTGGAAAAGCCATTAAAAATCAAATGGAATATTTAGAAAGAAATAAAATGCTATTTAAACACCAATTTGGATCCGGCGACAACAAATGCCATTTTAAAATTCACAGAACACACAGAATGTTTCGAGAAGGTACACTACTCTACTTCCTTTTTCTGCAACCTCAGCAAAGCATTTGCTTGCGTATCACATACTCTGCTGGCTCAAAAATTGTCCAAATACAGTTTTAGTACCAGTATATCACTTATTAAATCCTGTCTAGAGAATCGAACACAAACCATCAGACTAAATGGAGTACCATTTGAGGAGTTATATATTAAATGTGGAGTACCACAGGGCTCAATCCTGGCAATTCCTAATTTATATCAACGACTTACCAAAAGCACTTGAGAAAGTCACTTGTAGAAGTTTTGTAGAGTGGAAAGTCGTGGGTTTAGAATAGCTTACCGTTTGATATGTGTATGAGTGAGAACAAATCGTAAAGCCATAAACGCTGAGACAGACTTCGATTTGAATTTATGAATAAAAGAACAATATCAGTAAATTTTTTTAATATCAATTAATCTATAAAATAACAATTAAATTCTATGTAATAATTATTTTTACAAAGTAAATACATATTCTACTATTACAAAAAAAAAGACCTATGTTGGTGGTGGATAGAATGGTCTATGAGGCTGACTTGGAGGAGGTGCATTTGTTGGAAAAAAAGGTGGACCTCCTGGGGGTACTACTGTTGTGAATGGAGGTGGGTGACTAACATAAGGAAAAACTGCTGGAGGTGGAGCGGTTATATGTGGAGGTGGTCCGGGTGGTGGTCCAGCCATGTGTGGAGGGGCCGGTACTCCTGGAGGAGCAGCCATCGATGTGGGAAAAGCTGCTGCATAGTTAGCTATTGGTGGTGGAGCGCCTGTAAATGTTTGGTATGGGAATGGAGGAACATCTGAAGAAGGTGGAGGTATCTTTGTATTAACTGGAGGTGGCTGATCAGGAGACATAGCTTTTTCATGGCCATTTGATGGTCTTGTAGAGTTAGGTGGTAGCTGGAGATTAGGTTTTGGTGGTTGTAATGGAGGGCTATCAGGTGTGTTGCTTGAGTCTGTCTGTGAATATAGATCAAGCACCTGAAATTAAGTAAAAAACAATTAAACATTTATAAAAAATTTTGTTTTTCAATGATTTTCAAAAATGATATAACTATGCCTTAATTTGGTAATTCTACAGAGGGCATTGGAATTTTCGAGAAATACTTCCAGGATACACTAATTTAGGGTTGTAGAACACGAATCTGAAATTAGTTTTCAATACAAATTTAGTTTTTCTAATGAACATTTTTTAAATTTTCCATCATAATACATACTCTCTATTAATGTTATCAAGTGCAATTTGTCCCATTGACCAACCATCTACTGCATTTGCAATAACACCAGCTTTAACTAAATCATTGATATGGAGCATATATTGGTTTTTACATACTTGCAATATAGTTTGACAAGTTGGATGTACACTGCAAGTCATATAAATGTGGTACACTTCGATTTTATTAATGCAAACAAGATTCGACTGGTCAAACTTGGCAATAATATCTATCACAAATCAGTATTTCAAACATTAACAATGTCTAGACAGTTAAGTAATATTCAGAAGTTTGAAAGAACATCACAATCTATCAATAAATCGTATTAATGGTTTTCAGTTCACAGGTGCTGTACCATATTTATATGATGCGCAGTGTACATAACTTAAGGACCCTGCACTTTTTAAGTGCAATTTGGGTTTCACTCCCGGGAGCTGAAACTTTACACAGGGGTAATTCATGACATGCTAATCAAAAATCTCCAGTCACAAAAAATTTTAATAACAGGATTTCGAGATATTGGCCGAAGAAAGTCGTAATTTCGTTGATATTAAGACCTTCTTCGGTCAATATCTCGAAATCCTGTCATTAAACTCATGAACTACCTCTGTGCAAAGTTTCAGCTTCCGGGAGTGAAATCCAAATTGCATTTAGAAAGTGTGAAGTCCATGAACCCTGCACTTTTAAACAGGGTTGGCAAAAATTGTGTTTTTTTTATTTTAATCAAAAAACACGTTTTTTTTTTATTTAAAACAATTCAATGTGTTTTAGATATGGATTTTTAATTGTTGAAAAAAAACATGTTTTAAACAATAAAAAACATGTTTTTAAACTTAAATTTATACGGGCGCGTCGACCCAATACATTGTTTATTCGATAAGCCATGCCCATATTGCATCATAACAAGACGAGGACGATACTTGACAACGGCTCGGCCAATTTGGTGTAATAAATACGTCAAGTTGTCAATAGTGCAATAATTTTTTTGGTGATTGGTTATTGACTACACAGGCACATAAAAAAAAGTCGAGTTGGAGAAGGCAGACCTAAGTATTCCCATGAATTCTGACCTGCTGAACACGAATCCGATGTCCGTTTTGCCCGATTGGCTCTTGCATTCTTCCTAACTTCAAAAAACATCGTAAGAATGCCCGAAAAAATGAAAATCTGAAAAAATTCAGAGGTACATAGGATGGCAATAGAAATCGAATGGCGCAAACCAGACATCCCTGCGGTCCTTCGTTTTCGAGATAGAGCAGCTCAAAGACACCGGAAGGAAAAAAATTGTTTTGTTCGCAATTCTCGAGGCTCTATATCGGAAACCAAAAAAGCTATGGAATTCTAGTTTGCGCCATTCGATTTCTCTCGCCATTCTACGTACTTCTGAAAATTTTCAGATTTTTAGCTACACTCTCATTTTCTCGGGCATTCTTACGGTGTTTTTTTTGAGGTTAGGAAAAATACAACAGCCAATCGGGCAAAACGGACATCGGATTCGTGTTCAGCAGGTCAAAATGCATGGGAATACTTAGGTCTACCTTCCCGCACTCGACTTTTTTTTGCTATTAATCGCTTTAAAATTAACACTTAAGAAAATAAATAATAACGGTATATCTTCTATATAATAGTAATATGTTTTGTTCGTTGTACTTATACTACCATATATTATAACTAGTTGTATTGCATTACATAAAAGTTCATATTTTTTTACTTTATTATTATTTTTTTTTACCTTATCAAATACAACGATGTTCCGAAAATTGTCCAACAAACACACTGAAAAAACGCATTGAAAAAAATCGTGTTTAAAACAATTGTTTTAAACGTGTTTAAAACAAATGTGTTTAAAACAGGTTACTGTGTTTTAAACACTTAAAAAACATTTGTTTAAAACATTCTGTTTTAAAACTGCCAACCCTGCTTTTAAATGGGCCTATTGGCCGAAATCAAGGTGTTTTTAGTCTTTATATCGATAGAGAGTGTGGTGATGGAAAATTTGTCTTTTTCTTTTAACAAAATATATTTGTGCCTGAAAAATTTCACAAACATTCCAATACAGAATTACCCTTATTTTTATTCACCTAAATAGTTCAGGGATTTTTGGTCATTTTTTACTTTAGCGACTTCTCACTTACAGACAATATGAAAGTACTAACATACTCTAGAGAACTCCAGAAACACATTCTACATCATTATATGTTGCGCAAATGATTATAAACACATTTAATTAAATATTTAAAATTCATATCGACACTTAGTCCCATCAAATCATTATTTTAATAATTCCAATAAGTGTTTCTTTATAATAAACTATGTGTTCGGTGCCGTCAACATTCTAGTGCCACTCCAATGCCTGTGCCAAGTTGTGACTTTAATTTGTGTGATAATTGCAATTTCACCTATGCCACTTTTTATAATATCAAAAGGTGGCAAGAATTGCCAATGAAATTTTATTTTTGACACGGTGTTATTTTGTGCCATCAGAAATGCCCAAAATGCAGTTCCACGTTAGTCCCCACTATTTCTGGCAATTTATACAAACACTTTTTTTTTCCAATTCTAATCTTTAAATTAGTACCATCAGTGAATTAATCTTTGTGTATTTAACTAGACCGCCTCCAGGTAGCAAATTCACTGGGCGAGAATTGGGCCTATCCTCGAAAACTATTGCGGATTACTTCTCCTTTATTAGGGAAGTCTTTTTTTATTGGGTGCACAAATCCAGTGAACTCATCGGGGAGGAAGTAAGCAAATGTTAATGTTATTATGGGGAGAGTACAGTACAGAATACAAGTTACTTAGCCCTGTTAGTGAATTAATTTGATTGCATTTAATGTTACTATAAAATGAGGGTCTAGGGGCAAAGCCCCCCCTCCCCCCCCCCCCAAGTAAAAATAAAATTCATACTTTAACATAAAGTGAATTCTCAATAATTTTTTTTTTTATAATTTCAAAAGTTTTTTTTTTTTCATTTCTATACATTTGCGCAGCATTCTATTACTCAAAAACACTTAATAAACATATGTTTCTGCCATGGCGTGTGTATAAAAAAAAGGTAAAAATCAAGAAGTCACTAAAGTAAAAAATTACCGGATTTTTTGTTTACATTAACACCCCGAACACTTCTAAATACTGCGATTTCCCAGACCACCCCGTACAATAAATTTATAAATAGCTACCTGATGGCAAATATCTTCCAATAAATCCATCGTGACATCCTCAACAAACATATCCCACCATCGCAAATGCTTTGCAGTCCTGCCTATCCAATCCACAACCTCAAATTTACTTAATTTTCCTGCCAGATACATTAAAGCCACAGCAATTATTTCTGGCTCCCATTGTAAAGCTAACGTTGTACATAGACTATCATTTACAAAAGTCCATGCCATTTGTACCATTTTTTGTAGCTTTACTTTGTCTCCTTTTAGGCATTTTGCATATTTTAATAAATATTGGTAAGGATGTTCAACTTGCAGGTCAAATTTAATAGTCTGTAGTAGGATTCTTTCCAATGTCATTACCTAAAAATAAATTTTAAAAAATTGCGTGTTATAATAAAACGATTATTTACTTTATTTTATGAATACGTTGTAATTTAAAAAACTACCGAAAAGACTAATCAACATATATCGGTAGTCATTTCAAATACATACCTGGCTAGTAGGTAGAGAACCAGCTGTACAGATTTCCTATGAATAAGATATATGAAAACTTTGTGTGAGTGAGTAAGGACTAGCACAGACCTACAGAGAGCCCCTTTTCATATAAGCAAATATTGCCCGCGTCTGGGAATTTTACCGGAAATGACGTCAATATGGATGCAGGTAAATAAGTAGAGGCAGCCTATTTTTGTTTTAATAACTAGAAGGCTTGTACTTTAATTTAAAAAAATAATATTTCATGTATTCGATGACTTAAGAAATCACAAAAAAAAATACTTTAATCGAGGGTGTCTCAGAGTTGCGGGCAAATTAAGCCTGGCACCCCACTACAATCTCATTGTACATTTTGACGTAAGTTTTATTCATGTATTCCACAACATAAAAAATCGTTACCGGAAGTGACATCAAAATTCCATGACGCAAGCAAAATTTGCATATATGAAAAGTGGCTCCCTGTATGTCTGTGGTAGTACTTACTCACTCACAAAGTTGTTCATGTATCTTATTCATAGGAAATCTATACAGCCGGCTCTCCACCTATAATTTAATTTTGCACATTTGATCTCAACATCTAAATAAGTGCTTTCTTATTGAGTACGTAATCAGGCCCCCCCCCAAGGGTTATTGGCGCCCGCGTGCCAGAAATATTTTGGGGGCCTTTAATATATATTTTATTGTTTGCTATATTATTTTTATAGTTGTTTAAAAATTTCAGTAAAAATACCTTTTCATCTCAACCCCCACTCCTTTAGCGTGCGATGCATGCATTGCACGCGCGCTCGGGGAGGCCCTGTACGTAATATCAAAACAAAAGGCTATAGTTTCCACGGTCCATAAACTATTTTAAAAAAAAAATGCAATGATTCTTACCTCTTCTTTGGGATCTTCACCAAATGTAGCAAATTTTTGATCAGTTAGTGAACCTCTTGCAGTTTTAATGATATCCTTACATTTTTTTGGTGTCTCCTCCACCTTCCCTGCTAAGAATAGACAACAACATGCCGTTACGTATCTGGGAAACTGCTTAAATGAATGAAACATATAAAATCGATGATAATACACTACTCCTGTAGCCATTGTGTTGTAACCTAGATCCATTTTAGAACCTGTATTTATTATTAGCCTGGCACCTAAAACAAATAAAATATAATCCTGCTTAATTTAAAGTAACTTCATACCTTCTTTGCGGTATCGCATTTCAGTCTTATAATCAATTCCATCTTGAGCAGAGGGTGTATTTCTAAGTTCCTTTTTATCATAATACCAACCAGGCATTTTATAACAATTTAAAGTACTTAATTCAGTTTGCAACAAGCCACAAAATACAAAACCAGCGGGGCATCCAAAAAAATAAGAAGAACCACTGTTTACAGTTTTGGATAATGAAACATTATTTCAATTTGACAGAACAGAAATGACGGAATGACACACAGATCAAGAAACGTCTTTTATTAATCTGTGGAATGACAGAAATCATAGATAAATAAACTACAGTAGGATGCCTCAATGAACGTTAATTTGAGGTAAATTTGGTGTGATTGTAGCGCCGCCCCGAGCATCTGTTAGAGGCTAATAGGATGGCGAGTAATTTTGAGTTGTAGACCTCGTTGCTTTAAATTCACTTATTACTCGTTGATAAGTAAGTAAATAACAAGAATCCATTCACTTTCTATAACATTGGCAACATTTGTATAGAAAGACTACAATCATGTGTTTCAATGAAAGGTTTTTGAATATAAAATAAACAATTTTCCATTAAAACCTGACTATGGTAGTGTGTTTTTATCCAATCCCAAAAATCCTTTCTTCAATTTTTCATAAGAAATAAGCCATTACTTACCAAAGCACTGGGTGAGTTTTTTTGCTCCAATTCTGCCACCGAAATACCAAACTTTGTTACTTTTTTACTCACTGTTCTGATTCCAATTCGCTGCTTTTCATTCTGATCCTCACTTAGAGTAGGAAAGATATATATTGTAAGGAGTCGTAACGCTACTGCCAATGGTGAAGCCACCTGCCACCAGAGAGCAAGCGAAAGTGGCGGAACATATGTACAATATGTAGGTATCAAGTTTATCACATCAAAGGAATAAAACGATACAAAACTGGTATTTTTCCAAAAACAGCTTCATAATAATACGATTAATATTCACTACCATAAATATATTTACTCATATCTTACATACCAGAATTTATTCAACATTCTATATAATATAACACCATAATCGATATATCTACGCCCATGGAAAAAGTGTCATTTCGGATGCACCGTTTTATATTCAATGAAGAAAAGATGAATGAAAATTTCAATCAAATAACGTGCAAATTGCATACCAGAAAATGATATATTATGCTTCTCATTATCATTGTATGCACACGGATATAATTAAGTAAATAATAGGCCTACAGTTAATTTAACTAGGTAAAGTGAAAACTGCATATACTTTAACCTGCAAAGCGTCACTCCTTTCAATTTTTTCCCGCTGTGATTTTTACAGTAGTTTATAGAATATGATACCATCATGTAGGTACATTACATAAATTAGCACTAAATCACTTATAAATCACTTCTATTGGAAAATTTCATTTTGCTCTCTACCGTTTGTGTGCCACCACCGCAATGGCGTCTTAGGCACAACTTGTTAGCGTGGCGATTATGCGCTGTTACGAGTCCTCACCATATATCTTTCCTAGTCTAAGGATCCTCAAGCCGGAAAGATCGGTAGCGAGTCGAGAACTTATTCTAAGATTCTCAAGAAGTTTGTCACCTCCTACATAAAATATTAGTTTTACCGTTTTATTGATAAATGTCATTCCGGCAATTCTAATGCCACTGGTCCTTGAATCTTTTTATAAAACCGGTGCTAAATAGAGGACGTAGAGTCATTAGGGGCCATTTAACAACAAAAATGGGCAATTTTTAACAGTAGACCTAGCGGTTGGTTCGTACCTGGTACTACCAAGAATGTAGTCAAAAATCCCCTTTTTTGAATTTAAGTTGGCAATAAGAGACGGAAATAGTAATATTCTTTCTCTCTCATTTCCCTTCTGTCATTTGCAAAGTCCTTTTTATAGCGTGTCATGGTGGAGTAGAAGGTGTGTGATTATTTTTTGATCTATTATTACATTATTTTAAGTAATTTGGGTATGTTATTGTTTTTAATAAGTAATTTATTATCCGTTTGTCAATTTGCGATTCTAAAATGATTTTTTCAAACAATTAACGAATGCTTGTTGCTCAATTTCACCAACTCATAACCACATGGTTTTGAAAACACATTTTGAGCCGCAATAAACGTTATAGTCTATTTTTCGGCACAATTAAATGTTAATCACAATTTTGATTGGTTGTAAATTGTTTCGTTGTGTTGTGAAATCTCTATGAATATGACTATCTTAGTCAAAGGTTATGTTTTTAGATTCAGGTAAGTAAATATGTTCTTTTTATTTTCATGTTATAGTCATATTCAAAGAGTACTATCACGTCGTTGAATATGATTATACATAATAAATAAACCATATTTATTTTATTTGTTACAGACAATAGTTCACAATGCCACAAAACGAGTATATTGAACGTCATCGAAAACTGTATGGTCGAAGACTCGACTATGAAGAAAGAAAGAGAAAACGTGAGGCGCGAGAACCACATAAAAGGTCTCAGGTTGCCAGAAGCCTTCGTGGTATTAAAGCTAAAATATTTAATAAAGAACGCAGAAATGAAAAAATACAGATAAAAAAGACAATTAAAGCACATGAAGAAAAGCAAATTAAGAAAACAACAGAAAAGGTTCCTGAAGGAGCCTTACCAGTATATCTGCTTGATCGTGATGTTCAGTCTAGGGCAAAAGTTTTATCCAATATGATAAAACAGAAACGCAAGGAAAAGGCTGGCAAGTGGGATGTACCAATTCCAAAAGTTAGAGCTCAGGCAGATTCGGAAGTCTTAAGAGTAGTTAAATCTGGCAAGACTAAAAGGAAGGCATGGAAACGAATGGTTACGAAAGTTACTTTTGTTGGGGAAGGCTTCACAAGAAAGCCACCTAAATTTGAAAGATTTATTAGACCCATGGCCCTTCGATTCAAGAAAGCCCATGTGACACATCCCGAGCTGAAGGCTACATTTTGTCTACCTATTATCGGTGTGAAGAAAAATCCAAGTTCGCCAATGTTCACAAGTTTAGGAGTTATTACTAAGGGTACTGTTATTGAAGTTAATATTTCGGAGTTAGGTTTAGTTACACAAGCTGGTAAAGTTGTTTGGGGAAAGTATGCTCAAGTAACGAACAATCCTGAAAACGATGGCTGCATTAATGCTGTACTTTTAGTTTAAATGTATTTTATATTTTCCGAATAAACACTTACCATGACTTTGTTTTTTATTTCTTGTATTATAAAATGATTTGTATATTGTAAATATGTTAAGGTACTTATGTGCAAAAAATGTAGAACTCTGTTGTCACTGAAATTGAAAACGAAAAAAATGAACGATACCCTTTATTTTTCTTTGAGAGAATTAAAAAAATGTTTAAAATAACTGCGCTAAACCAAAAATTCTTTTTGCTTTGATAATATTTTGGATGACGAAACTATTTTTTTCTTATTTCCATATTTTGGGCAAGTAACTTGAAAAAAAGCCAATTGTAGCCTAAAATGTTTTCTTCCTTTTTTTTTTTGGTAACATCTGAAGAAAGTGGAGAATAAAATTTGAAAAGTGAAGTTTTCTAAATGTAGTTAATTTATTTCGTTTATTTTTTTGTAAGAAATATGTAGTTATTTAGAATGAAAATCTCGATCAGCCTTAACCCTCAACTGCTACCGTTAAAAATATAGCATTAAAACTATGTGTCGGTATGTGGTACCGCTATAAATTTTATAGTATTTTTTTTTTAATTAAGGGCAAAAAACACTTTGTTTTTAATAGAAAAACTAAATGATAACACAAAAAAGTGAAATTGACCTTATGAATATGAATTTTACATTTAAGACAAATAATATGAAAAGTAAAAGAGTTGCATTGCACAAGGCATAGGTAACAAGTTTTTTTGGTTTCCACTCTTTCATCATTTAGGACCCCATGGTCTTGAATGTCATTGTTTTCGCTACTTACTTGCAATATACCACTTATTCACGAATAAAGTTGCTTTGGTAACTTACTGCCATTTGAATGTCTTTGTTGCTTGTACAGTGTCGATAAGCTTTTTTTTTTTTTATAAAGTCCATTTGCTTCATTTCATCTGGATTTTTGCAGCTCTCATATTTAACGTAGAAAAGATATTGCAGTGGTCTAGTTCTTTGGCTTGGTGAATAATTTGCACATTTTTTTGTCCTCCTCCTTTTATGTGGTTGTAATCCATAATCATTTCTGGTTTTACTGTTTTCGGGTCATTGTTTGCCGAGTGGTGCATTGACATGGTCGGCACTACTCCTTCATTATTTTTTTTGGGACGTAATATAATGTAATATTCTTCTTGGATCTGTACAGGCTGCTTTCTACCTCCCTGCTTTCATGTTCACATACGATGACAATCATCATAATCATTTATAAAAAATAAACAACTTATTTGTGTATTCACAATGGATTACAACTTTAAAAAACCGTACATTAACACTATTGCCTGGTATCACATACCGCCAAAACTAAACCAATCGAAATTTTTAACACGCTGATATCAAGCGTGTAAATCATACTGACGCTGTTTACTTAAATGTCCTTGAAAGGTATATAGAGCGTCAAGCTGGATGGAGGAGTTTTCAAAATACCAGCTGTTAATTTTTCATAGCGGTATGTGATACCGATAGATACCAGTTACGGTTTAACGGAGGCTGCATGACTTCCCAGCTAACAATTGTGGTCATTCGACGTCGAACAGGTGACGCAGCCAATTTCGATCGGTGATATAGCACAAATTCGATATCGATACAACCTAATTGGTGTTTTGACGCGTCATATTGATGTGCAAAATAAGTTTAACAGGTATATTTGACCTGTTAGGTTAGGTCGCCAGACACCTATTCAATGTTAAGAATATGGAATCAGTCGTCGGTTACTTATTTCTCACCGGTTATATCTTTTATTTGCCTTCAAAATTCTGTTTGGTTAAATATATAATTTAATATGACAAAATGGTTCATAATATAAGATACATAATTTTATGACAATTTGTTTCGTTTGCGGGGCGTTTTCTACGCGTGATTCGCGTGAATGTACCTACGTGGGAAAAATTTTTTCTGGTAATATATATTATACCTTGAAATATTACAAAACCCCTCTTTAAAAACATCAATTATTATGAATATAGGTATATATATATATATAGTATATAAATATAAAAGGTGACAATTTAATTTTTATATATTTTTTATAATCCATTTTGTTTTAATTTAAAATTAAATATTTATTAATATGTTTAACGATTATTTACGAATTGAAATATTTTCTCAAACAAAGTTTACATTTTCATGGTGAGTTTTCACCGTTCCATTTTTAAATATATATGGTCGTTCTCTGCCTATATTTCTCAATAAGTGACATTACTTAGTTAGGTACCACCAATATTTTCGACCAAGTAATTAATAATTTCGACCAGTAGGTTCAAATAAGTTATTGGTTGAATAATGAAGTCATTTCGACTTTTTAGTGGAAATTTAAGGACTTCTAGGATCCTTCTAAGGTATCTAAGAAGTCTTGTTCAAGAAATACGATTACCTATTTAGTCATTTCAATACATTTCACTTATATCTTTTATTAGGGTCTAATGATAACTTAACCAAGATTACTTAATAAGTTATTTAACAATCGTATTACTTATTATTAGGTGACAAAAGTCCCCTTATTAAGTTTACCAAATTTTTCCAAATAGGTCACTTTCTACCTACTTCCTATTAGGTCATTAAGGACGTGTATTCCCTACCATTTAATTAGTCTGTTTTAATGTACGCTACCTATTAGGTAAAAACAGTAACAATAATATTTTTCATAACCTATTATAGCATTAATTTTACCAATAATTGACCTGTACCTGATAGGTACCAATTCGACTTCCACCAAGTGAACTTAAACATTATATAATTTCAACCTGTTTTGGTCTAATTTCCTTTAGCCGAAGTCGCTGACCCTTAAATTGTTAGCTGGGTGGGATCTGGAACAGCCATTCCTCGTTTTGATATTAATCATACCTAACAATGTCCTTTGATCAAATTTTTTGTATATTTTGGGGCGCTATTTAGGCCAGGAAGGTGACTATTGAAAAGAAACGATAACATTTATAAAAATCATACATTACATATGCAGTGGTAAAAAGCAGCTTTAAAAAATGTTTTCTAATAATTCTTCCAATTTGCTCTGTATTTATTCAGATCATACCTCATCTGAGTCATCTGCAAGTACCAAATGGATTTTTTCTAACTTCAGGTATATTCAAATCAAATTAATAAATAACTTGGTTTGGAAAATGCCTCAAAACTGGTTATAGGAACAATGAAAATGTACTTCAGCTCAAATAATAATTGACATTTCCTTGTTACTTTTCCTATTAGTACTTACATAATAATATAGAATATTACTAATTATGATGAAATTTCAAGACGCAGATAGATCACCTACAATGTGATTGGTGAAATAAACAAAATTCGCAAAACAATGACTTGCATGTTTCAGTGCTTGATAAACTTATATTTAAGCATTTCCCTATGATACATGAATGCATTGTTTATAGAAAATAGTAAGTAGTAGTAGTAGTACACAGTCAGATTGTCGAAAACGATTTCATATTTAACCAAAAACACTGCTGACTGCGTTGACTATTATTGTGCAATATTTTACTTAATGTTAAAAATAAAAATAATTCTCTTGGTAAAATTAGGAAGTGTTATTTATGAATTGAAAATTAATGTTGGTGTGTCATTCAGTTTTTCATTTATTCTATGGGTATTGGGTATGCACGTATTTACAAATCAGACATTATTTTTATTTAAACTTTCTTTAGATTAAGGACAGGTTTTTTTTATCACACAGGCGACAACATTTTTCAGTACCGAATTACAACACAATTAAAATAGACCGAGTCGAACATGTTACACTACTTAATGATCAGTTGTTAACCTGCCTGTGTAAAGCGACGACAAAATCGTCTATTGTGCAACTTCATCATAATCGACATTCGCTTTATCCCATTTATTTGATATTTTAGTTTTTTTTTAGTCAGTTTTGAGTTTTTGATAGATATGCGTGTTTTCAAGTCTCTTGATCCTAAAAATGTAGTTTAAAAAAAAAACGTCTGTCTATGACCGCATCAGTTCAAACCATACAAATTTTGCGTGAGTATCATGTCAATCATGCCTTAATTCGAAATCACAAAAAGTTAAATCCTTTTCTCTAAGAAAACGATTTTGATTAAATTTAACTTGTGGGTACTCCCTCAGTACCACTATAAAATGGAATGATCAGTTTTTTTTTTAGAAAATGTAGGTAAAGGTTTGCGGAGGTATGGATTAAAAAATTCAATAATAGCTACACTAGTGCCTAGGCCCTGCTTCTACATGGAAAAGGTTGTACGAGTTGTGTCAGACTGTTTATTTACTATAAAGGTGTATTTAGAAACTCCTCTAGAATATTTTTAATTTTTATATTTTTCTTAGTGGAGTGAAAAAATGAATGTAAATTTTAATTACTATTATGTTGTAAATATAATAGCGAGACGTAGCATGCAATTGCCTTTTCAAACATCTTATCAAGGACAACATAGGCTTTGTGGGTTTTAATTTATTTACATTGTCTTTAATATATTATTTATACACATCTGTAAAATTACAATTAAATATTGTTATATACAGAGTGAGTCAATATCTCTTCAACAGTTTGCAGTTTGAAAAAATGTCTGGGATAAAAATTGTGGGAGATCGGCAGTGGCATATTCTTAAACTATTTTTAAATCTACAGGGTGTTTCAGATGGCGGTGACAAGCTAGTACTTGAATTTTTTTAATGTAATACTCCACATATTTATATTTTAATCTTAATTTTCTACTCGGGCATATATCAATTTTTAACTTACACTGCAACGATGCCACGTTATTTCACTTTTTCCAATAAAAAATACATATGCATACAGTGGTCTAGTGTAAAGTTTATAAAAAACATGTTTTCAAAATTAGACCGTCATTTCACTTCCAATGTACCAGTGTACTAATTTCCAGTCCTCTCATAGTCGTACTTATTTCTACAAGGTGTCCTCCACGATGATTCAGATTTCTACATTTTCAAACGGCCCTAACACAATTTTTTCAAATGGAATACCCAGTATGTCTTTACAAAAAATGTTTCAGCAGTCAGTTAACTACACTCTGATAACTCATAAGGTCAACTTTTTTCAACGGCTTTTGAAAAATCAAGTTGAAAAACGTAATCTTTATGTATACCAGCGTGTAGATAGTTGATTACTGGAACATTTTAAGTGAAAGCATACAGGATGATCCATTTGAAAAAATTAAGTTATGGTAGCGAAATAATGTAAAAGTTTGAATCATCATAGAGGACATCTTTTAGAATTAGGTTAGACAATGAGATACCTGAAAATTAGTTCACTAAATATCGATACCCAAAACTTTCCTTGCTCTAGCCACAAAATGTTCTTCTTTATCAAATAACTAATGAGAGTCAATTCCACAGAGACTATTCAAATTATCCACAAAATTTGCCAAGACTGACCACAGCATAGAAGTAGTTTGACCTCTATGCAATACATGAAAGGCCCAGTAACAGGAAGTTTCTGGAAAAAACTCTGTCGGAACACAATCATGAAATGAGGGCCACATGATAAACAGCCATTAATGATTATAACATTGTAACATAGTACTTTTAATTACTTCAACTAAGTGATTCAATGAATTAAATAATACACAACACTTTGGATAAGACTATTTTTACTGCTATAACTTGTAGGATGAAGCACTTTTTATTAACCATTGTAATAGTTACATGAGTATCGATGTTTATTCTAGACGTTAAGTTGTCGGGCTTCTCTACTGTGATTACCCTCCTGCACCTAAGAGCCTGATACTTCTAAATGAAATACTGACACCACAACTTTTAATTAACGATTGTAAAAATTTGTTTGAAATTAACATTACACCGTTCTTTTTTTCCTTCTAGAGGTGACTCCACAAGATGCAGATTTTTGTAAAAACTTTGACAGGGAAGACCATCACCCTTGAGGTCGAACCTTCAGACACTATCGAAAATGTCAAGGCTAAGATCCAAGATAAAGAGGGAATCCCACCAGACCAGCAACGTCTAATTTTTGCCGGCAAACAATTAGAGGATGGTCGCACCTTGTCTGACTATAACATTCAAAAAGAATCCACACTTCATCTTGTATTGAGGCTCAGAGGTGGTGCTAAGAAGCGTAAGAAGAAGAATTACTCTACGCCTAAGAAAATTAAGCACAAGAAGAAGAAGGTCAAGTTGGCCGTATTGAAATTTTACAAAGTAAGTTGCTAGAATTGGGTAACTATGTTTTTAATGTTATGAATACAAATGGTAAAAATGGATGCTTGCTTTAGAATAAATATTGCTCGGTGGGAAGGGAATGATTCATTGGGGTTTTATGTTAGTCATCTTGCATCCTCAAAGTGAGTAGCTACTCAATATCATTTGCAGTATAAATATTCGATACAAAATACATTTCAATACTGTACCATCATGATGGGTATTATAAATGCTTACCTAAATACATAATATTTCTTGAAAAATACTCTTGAAAAATACTCATGCATTACAGTAGCATTTCAGTAAGCGTTTATAATACTCATTATGACAACGCAATATAGAATATAAATTCATTTAAATTTATAGAGAATTCAGCTTTATATATGAATTTCTAATTTATTACATGCTTTAAAGTTCAAATTGCTATCAAATGTTACTCCTAGATTTTTAGATAGTATTTTTACCGATATTATTTATGTGAACTGTGGTGAAATAATGAAAATCGACATTGTTTCTAAAATTATTTGTACCTGTGACCAAATACATAATATCTGTTATTTACATTTAAACATAAACCATGATTAATAGACCAGATAAATATTGATATGTACTTCATATCGAATAATGTTTATACGACAAATGATAGTCATGCTCATTTTTTTTATGCTTACCACTCTTACAATCAAGCTTTGTACATAATTCTAATAGCAAGCTTGACATTTTACAATTTCTATGTTTATGTATTCATAAGATTTTATGCACTATGGTATCTCCTACTCCTACACATTATGTACGAGTAGGTCGAATTCGGTGCTATATAATTGTAGGCATATTGCATCGTTGAAGTTGGTTTATTCTGTAACCAATTCTCTGGTTTTGAGTGCCTTACAATTATTTTCTCTTATGAGTATATTTTTTCTAGAAAAAAAAAACCTGGGAAATATTTTTTAATGTATTTTCTGGATTATTTTACCAATAATTAACACATTTACTTTTGCACTGTCCTAAATCTTGACCTATCCATAGAGAAAATAGTGAAGATTTTGTTGTTTTATCATATCAGGGTTAAGTGATATAACTTTTCTTCTGCAATACCCTTATTGCAGAAACTGAACATCGCCCTTTTATGCCACAGTTTTTTTTTATGTTAAATTATGTATTTGTACTCTTTCAAAGATTGTGGTTGTATATAATGACATTTATTATTACTATTATTATATGATAATACTGACCTGCAAGGTTTTTTGTTCTTACCCCAATTAAGTGATTCCGAAGGTTTTTGATGTGCTGGACACGATGCCGATGGCCGTTTTGTGCCATCACATCACAATTTTGAGAAAGACTAACCTAAAAGTGCTAAAGAGGCCATTTCTGCCTATATTTGTGCCCTAGTAACTGAACCACGATACGAGATTGAGTAAAACATACCAGACCCTCTTATTCAGCTTCAAAAACCAATAGTTTGCGCCATCTGTAGAGGGCCGAAACATTATTTTGTTTCTGACTTTATCAAGAAATACTAGAATTTTTGTCATAAGTGTATATAGTAAATCTGACCTAAATAACTAATTAAAATACAATGCTGTTACCCGTTTCGCTCTATCGGATCAAGTTAGGTAGAGGTGTTTCAGAATCTCATGAGCCGTGAAATGCGCAAAAGGCAAAGTTTAATCTGAGTTATAAGTATGTTCTTGAAGACACTGGAGGCTGCCTTGCTGTATACATAAACAAGAGCTCGGGATAAATTGTAAACAATAAATATAATATTTTTAAGAAGTGTAACTGAGTCAACAGGACGGATTATGTCTCTGCGCATATGAAGGTCACGGCTCATGAGGTTTTAAAACACCTCTAGCTCCATTTTTTGTTCTTTGTTTCTTGTCCTTTTTTGTCCCCCTATTTCCATGCCGTTAGCTCTGGGTGATGCTAAAGGTTATTATATTAAACATTCCTTTCTACTTGTTTAGGGCTAGACCAATTAGGTTATTATGTAATTCAGTAAATTTGTTTCTATTAAGAAAAAATTAGTAAAGTTTCGAAACTTGTCAGAAATGTTGTTCAAGGTATGTAGTTTTAATTGATGAAAAGTTCCCACCCCTACCGTGGTAGTGTCATACCTTAAAATTGCAAGAAATACTTCCGTGTGCGGTTTTGCGTGTATATCTGCTAAGCCGTCCGTGTTTCGCGAAAATACCTCTATACAAAAATATTCCTAATTAAAAGAATTTAATGTAGAACATAAAAAATGTTGTAATCATTTTTTCCGTAGGATGAATACCGTTCGCGCAAATCGTACAACAAAATATGTAAGAACTCGATCTGTAGAACGTAAATCGAGCTATCGAATACACCTAACGTGGATTTTTTATTTGCATTCTTTACTCATTTCCACACCACCCTGGACGTAGATTTTTATATTTTAATCTGAAGTAGCTGGCAATTGCCTTTGCCTACTGCGACCTAGGTCTATTGTAGATACTCCTTTTTTTTTGTACCACCCTCCTTAGGGCTCCCTATCCCGACATGGTCCTTAATAGGCTTTGAGTCTGTTGATAAGGGCCCCTTGGTACAATTATCAGCCCTTGTCGTTCTCTCGCCAAGTCGCCTCAGTCCAGTTAGGCTGTATTTTGATCAAATACAATTTCAGGCGATGTTTGATTCATGATTCGTTGTTGGCGCTGGACACAACGGTGACCCTTTCACTATAGTGTTTTCTTAAATAATCAACATAAGCAGTGTAAACGGTTCCAAATGTTCCTTGTTTTGGTCATACTATGCGACGATTCAAGTAACCACCATGAAAAATGGCAAACTCACTGGACTAACATTCTTACAACGAAGAAATACAAATATGGTTTGATTTATCCCATTGTAAGAAAACAACCTTTGTATAAAACAATTAAGCTATCCAGGGCGGCCTATGTTTCATTAGCTAGAATAGCTTTTAACCATGGTAATTTTAGAAAACATCTTTACAAGATGCACCTTGCAGATTCCCCTGTATGCACATGTGACAATATATCGATATGTGATTTGAATCACATATTCTTTCGGTGTAGAAATCATACTATAGAAATTAATCGGTTTCTTACGAATTTTGCAGGCTTATCGTTAATGCTCCCAACAAATATATCAAACATAGTAGCTCTAATTAATGAAACCCGTCACCAGGTAAAATTGTACTGGACTTCCTATATTTGATAAGAGTTAAACTAGAGATTGGCGTAGGTTTAGAGTTGTATCCTATTGTTTAACCTTATGTTGTGAACACCTACCAACCGTGGTCTCCAATTTTGTGTGTTTATATAAAGTCGCCTTGAAAGACCCCTGGGCGTGAAGAGTGTGTCCTTGTTTATCCCTTGATTGTTTCTCTTTTTCTCTTTCTCGATTAGGTTAGAATAGACATAATGACTTTCGCAATACCCACAATTGTCGTGGCTATACGGGCTACGTTCCCAAAGCCATTTCCTTAGGAAAAAAAAAAAAAAGTAACCACCATCAATACCTTTCGTTTTCGTGAAGTCTACGGCTTGCTCGGAAACTTTATTGAAAATGATACAAAGATAATTTCTTCGTTTTTCTCATACAGCCTGTACTTACTTATAGATGCCATAGTCAATGCATAAACATAGTCAATGTTTTTTTATGCTAAGTAGGTACATACAACTTTTATATAGTGTTAATGACACAAACACATGAAAATGCTTTAAAAATACTTCACAAACTGTCGGACAGAGAGCTATCTCGCACTCTGCTGAATAAAAATCTTAACATGGTAAGTGCGAGAGAGAAACAATTGTAATAGCAAATGAATCGATAGTACAACCATCGAATACTGAACACAATTTCTTAGTAAACATTAGAAATGGGTAAAGAATGCAAATAAAAAGTCGCGTTAGGAGTATTCAATAGCCCGATTTCCGCTCTACAGATCGAGTTCTTATGTATTTTGTCATACGATTAATAGTTTCTGTATAAATGACATGGCGCCTAAATATCGCAGAAAGCAGAGCGCTCCGACTTACCCCCGTCTTGATGCTGCATTTGTGTGAACGGTATTCATCATATGGAAAAAATGATTAGTCCACTTTTTATGTAAAATTTAATTAGGAACATTTTTGTATAGAGGTACTTTCGCGAAAAAATGGACGGTTTAACTAAACTGTATACGGGGTAGTTCTTGAAATTTTAAGGGACAATGCTACCACGGTAGGGGTGGGAACTTTTCGTCAATTAAAACTACATAACTTGAACAACATTTCTGCCAAGTTTTACAATTTTACTCATTTTTCCTTTATTATGGTCATTTTCAATCTAATTTTACTGGATTAATAAGTAAAGTGCTTGAACTGTATTCCTTTCTGTTCATTTATGGCTAGCCCCATTAGGTTGTTAGATTTCGAGTTCTTTGCTTATGCCTTTCTGCTCGTTTATGACTCCACCTATCAGGTTGTTAGATTTAGAGCCTGTGGGGTTTACCTTTCCTCTTGTTTATGAATGTTTCATAAAGTGTAGGTATGTATAGTACCTATTAAGTGTATGTTTTTACCGTCTTGCTGCTAAACCTGCACAGACATTTCATAACTTTTTCCACGATTTACATATCCGATTTTCAAGTTATTAACACCTAAATCTATCATAAACAGCTGTTTTTTCACTTTGAGGTTATCTTTTCTCTATATCGTGATCTGATAAAATAAAATGGACACCGACTTCGTGTTCAGCAGGTAGAAATCCATCTGGAATAATACCTCATGTTCCGTTTAGTGATTGAAACCTGAATATTATAAAAAATATTATTTTATCCATTTTGAGGTTATGTTTTCTCAAAATCCTGACGTAGAGCAAAACAGGTAACGGCATTATGTTCAGCATATCAAAATCATCATCAAAACGTGATTGAAGATTATACCATGTTCTCTGTTTATGAATAAAGTTAGTACATTTGAGGTATATTGAGACGGTGGCTCCTTCTACTACTGAAAAGGATGATTAGCGATAAGCCATCTTTTGCAAATTGACTGATGTTATTAAACTGAAAAAACATTTTTTTTCTTGTAAATAAGAACATCTTTAGCTAAAGTTTGTTTATTAGGATGATTTCTCTTCATTTGGGGTGTTTACCCCCACCCTGCTCCTATCCGGCACGACTAAAATTAAACAAATTTCAATTATAAGTTAATACCTCATTGCAAATTATTCTATTATTGTTTTAAATAAATAATAATTTTATCAGGATAGTTTAAGTCATTAAAGAAGAAAAAATCCAGATTGATATAAATTGGTTCCCGAAATTATTTACTTAAGCTGGACTTTGTTTTCGAATCATCAATTAAATAATAGTTTTTGGAAATACTTAATATATTGTGGTAGCAATAGATATTATTTGAGTGCAAGTTCAATTGAAGATAATATTATAATGACCACTCTAGAGACATAAAAGAAAATAATGCCGGCATATTTTACTATATAATGGTGTGTCAATTTTAATTTATTGTAAATGTTACAACCCTTACCGGTAGTTATAAATGATTTCATACATCCTTTAAATTGAAAATAAGTATGAGATGATTTATTCTTTCTTTTAGTTTCTTATATCTTTCAGATTGTCAAACCTTAGCTTGCAGTGGGATCATCCCACGTGTTTTTCTAATTTTCAATTAGAATTTCATAAAAACCGCATAATTTCTTATTTAATCATTATGCATTGTTTAATATAAGAAAAATAGTTTTTCTCCTTGTAGTCTTCTCATTGTCATTTGTTGCTAGTAAAGTAGATACTGCAGGTTGGTCAAATACTCGACTTCTACCCAGTCTTCGCGACCACCAATCCCAAAGACAGCTTTTGCATAACAATAATAATATAATGCAAACACCAAATGAAACTTCCCCAAACAATATAAAATGAGAAAATGTTAAAATATTAGTAATATTTCATAATTTTGTGTACTCTTGCCATCTTGCTTTGTACAATATGAAATGTTATTTTTAAAAGGCCTTCAGAGCCCAGCTTTATGCATGAACTTTTTACATAGTTTTTAATCATTAATTTGGATTTTCTTTAAATACTTTTATGAAAATCTTGAATCGTCAGTTTATGTACAACTGTTTACTTGTTTTTTAATAACTATCTGTTTAGAACCATTTGATCGTTCTTGTTTCTTTTGCCAATTTTTGACCCCCTCCCCCTCCTGTGTGACACATTCTCATGTTTGCCAGATCTCCCCCCCCCCCCTGTCTGCCACATCACACTAGCTTTTAATTATATCAAGGACGCTGATAATAAATAATCAAAATATTAAGCATACAATTATTTTCTTGTATTGTGACATCACAGTTGCTTGAGATCTCTACTCCCCCTCATCTGTCACAACCTTCAGAAACCCCCCTCCCCCTTTAAGGCGCGACATTTGATTTTTAAATTTTTTAATTTCAGCCGCCATGTTGAATTGTCAAAAAATGGCCCGATTGTAATGAAATTGTGGATGCATTTGTACTTTACCACTTCAAACACAAATAAGTAAAAAAGATTGTGACATATCTGGTAGACTTCTGTCACGTGACATATGAAGTGGATGCCCCTAGCCCTTCACGTGACAATGTTTCGTTGAATCTCCCCTTAAATAAATCACGAATTTTATGGGTGGTTGCTAAATTGTTTTTATAAAATTCATCTATCATACTCGATTCTACTTTTAATAAGTTGTCTGGTATACTTTTCCCAAAATCTTCTGTATTGCCACAAAATTAGAAAAGAAACGGCCCGGGGAAATCCATACAATATCGATGGCCTCGCTCATGCTAAGGCGGTCTTTTCAAAACTTTTACTTTTACTACTGGCCTTTTTATAATAGCATAATAGTATATATGTGCTAAAGCTGGACTGGCTAAATCCAGCTCAGTGGCGCAATGCTAAAGGTATTTGGTTTGCGACCGCGGAGTCCCGGGTTCGAATCCTAGTTAGGGTATGGGTTTAGTGGCGTTTTTTCATGTGTTACAGAGATGGTAGCAGTGAGCTAGGCCGCTGTTGAGTGGCACAACATGTCTAGTCCCTGTTATCTCTCCTGAGTTCGTGTCTCGGCTGCGGTAGATGGCAATATCGCAATATGGTTGTTGTATTGATGTCTATGTGTACGTGTCCTGGTTGAGTGGTAGAACAGCAATAGCTGAACTCCGCCAGGAGGTTAATATAAATAAGGCATTAGACTAAAAATAAAAATATCCTACTGAAAAAAAAAACTGCATCGTAATGGGTTAAGTGATTCCAAAAGTTTTAATCAAAAGACAGACAAATATAGAATCACATTTTGATTTATATATTAGATTAGATAGATAAAACAATAGCTGTCTGTAAAATCAGCAAGGTATATACCTATTTGTAAATGTTGATTTTATATATAATCAACATTTACAAATATCTCGTTTTTAATCTATAGGTTTTAAATTGTAATGATTGCCTGTATGTATTCTTATGACTTGACAAAAGAAAAAGGTGATAAATTATTTTGAATTAATTTATAAGGTTCTATATAATATTAAGGTTGTCATATATCTGATAGGAAAATATATGTTAGTTTTCACCATATTTTTTTTTGTATCAGGTATAAAGAAACTAGGGATACATAAATAGGGTTCTAATGTGAGTCTTTTGAAGCTGACTTAAGGCTAATGCATTCGTTCTGACAGTTCTGCAATGAAGTTATACCATCCATGTATGCTGATTTGTTCTGGTCTGTAACTGCGATGACTGTCCAGTCGAGACATTTTTGAGTTTCAATGATAGCCAAAGGCCAGATGGAGTCATTAGGCAAATAGACGAGAATACGATGTACCTATGTACCCCTTCATGATTTGGTTAATAAATGTTTAAATGGTGAATAATCTTTCACTTAGAAGGATGTCTTAAAAATGAGATTTTCTGGTTGCATGTTTTCATTAGTGCATTACATAAATTATTTTGCAAAGTATGGTGCTCTATGAAAAGTGTTTGATAATTCATTTATTTATATATAACAAACAATTATTGCGAAACATAACCTCCGCTGTAGCTTATGACATGCGAAACCATTAGGTACTTCGAAATCATGAGTTTTAAAAGATTTTGAATTTGTTGATACACTATCTTTTGTTGTATTTAAATTTTGTGGGCTTCAGAAAAATTGTTGCAGACAATATTGGGAGGAACTTTGCTTTGGTGTGTACGTAATTAGTGTAAAATTTCTTACCTAAATTAGGTTATCAGTTATCGACTCGGTAGCTAGGCTGGGTAGAGCATGTGTTGATAAGCATTCTGGGTCATAGTGTCATCATATATCACATTCAATCCTCAGCTTTGACACTAACAGTGTAAGTATGTAATGGATGTGATTGTGTTTTTTTGTGCATAATCCGCTTTTAAACAGTCTTTGTTTTGGGCTACGAATTGTCGTAATATCTGTGATATGGTGTGTTAATTCAAAGCCGTTGTGTGTAGTTCCACATTAAATGCTCATACTTCTGACTATAAACTAGTTATACATGACTAGGGTAGCGAGTCATTGTACAAGTGTTATATGCTGGTTGTGAATGTAATGAAGCGGTGTACAAAATTGTTTACTTAATTCATCGATAGAATATAATAATAAGCTGCGTGAAATAACTCCTTAATATATTGTAGAGGAGATTCAAGTAGTTTTACAATTACTGTTAATATCTTAACAGCCACTCCAAAAATATTAAACTAAATATATAATAGGCCAAAATTTATTGATATAACTTACTTGACGTGAGAATGAATGTGAGTTTTAAAATACTAATTAAATTTTATTGGCTGACAGATGGTAAAAAGTATCTGCTTTAAGAACAAATTTTTAAAGGTTAAAATGTTAATAAATTATTAAAGGGAAATTGGCACTGGGGCTCTATTAGATTAGGTCAATTATTTTTTGTAGATACTATATATTTGAGGTTAGGTACGATTTTTGTTATGTAGCAAAAATCCAAAAATAGTTTGCATCTAAATGGTACAAGCACATATGATGTGCAACATTTCATATATTGGACATATTTTACCTGCAGTAGCTCCTTATTAATGCAGTACCGTTAATTGAAATAGCAAAAGTTCTTTTTAACAAGATGTATTTTGACAATTTTGGAAAAAGTGAAAGAATGCCAAATATGAGTTTTAAAATGATAATTTTATATTAGTCAAAATTTGTATTTATCTAACATTAATATCTTAATTTATTGTATTACTTAATAATGCATGTTTTTTATAGGTTGATGAAAATGGTAAAATCCATAGATTGAGACGTGAATGTCCTGGAGAGCAATGTGGTGCTGGTGTCTTCATGGCAGCCATGGAGGATCGTCATTACTGTGGAAAGTGTGGTTACACTCTGGTGTTCTCCAAGCCAGAAGATAAGTAATGTGAAGGTATATTAGAAAAAAACTTTATAAAATCTATCCTTTAATAAATAAAAATTATAAGGGTATCGTCTGTGTCTGTTATTTACTAAATATAAAAATGACTTATTCGTCAGTATTCTGTAGACGATCCTTAACCCTTCCACAATGATCTGCTTTTCATGCAGCTGTAGATGATAAGTGCTTGCTGATGCATCCAGTCCCCATTGAGATATAGTCCGTTTTCTATTCTATATTTTCTTCAAAAATTATTTGCTAACTAAGCAAACTTGCACACAAAGAGTACTTTATTATATACAGAAGAGTATATCGGAAAGTTTGCAATGGAAGGATTGCCGCCTTCTCTAAGTCACTTGCTTATTAAAGAACTCAAGCAAATTTCTATCCGCAGCACTTGGGTCTCTCGGAACATTGTATATTCGCAAAGTGTAGGATCTCTTAGAAAAGACCAATGCTCTCCATGAAGGATAGTAGTTCATCCCATAGCTCCTCTGGCTGTAAGAATTGCCTTTTTAATCTTTACAGGGCCGAGGTGTACCCTAAAAGAGTCTGATAAAAATTTCAAAAATACAATAAAATTATAAAGAAGCAACAAAATTGGACCTACATTACTTTCTATGTCCACTTCGTTAGCTGGTAAGAGTACAGAAACTTGAAATTTGATGAATGTACTAGGAGCCGAGCCAAGGCATCTGATTGAGATGATTCCGGTGTAAACTGGGAAAAATGAGTAGAGCAAGCTAATAAAATTCCAGAAACTTCATTTTTGGCATATATACTAAGAACCATGCAACGCCTCAAATTTTTTTATGATGTTGCCTCAAGTATGTCATTAAAATTCTATGATCAAAATTAATTCCACATACTAGAATGAAATTATAGTCTGGATATGGGAGTAGTGATTCCTTAGACGGCGGGTTTTTTTAAAATTTTTAATATCCGAATTTTGAAAATTTTCAATATTAGTCGTAATCTTCCGGGTCGCTGCAGATGTATAAGGTATAGCCAAAATGATTCGAACATAATCGTCACCGGCTTATACGTCCAAACTGTTATTGGTAAAGTGGGGATGTAGAATATACACAGAAAAGCCTCACGTGTCTGCAATTAACTGATAGTTTTTTGAAGTTTAAAACTACTATTCGCAATTATTGATCATATGCAATGCAAAAACGCCGAATATTTTCCTTGGCCTTTTGAGAGTGTTCGCATGAGGGGGCGGCATTTCAAGCAGTGAAATACAATTTTTACAATACTGAAAATTCTTTATGTAACTTTTTTTTTGCCTATTAGACGAGCCTATAAAAATCCATGTTATCAGGCGGTAACGCATGGTTTGATATTGTTTAAAATAGTTTTGTTTATAACAAAAGAAAATATTACATTTTTGCAATAAAACGAATTTTTAAAATATTTTCTGACCGATTTCCAACAAAAAATGTTCGATAACTTTTCTTCGTAAGGTCGCAGGGTTCAGACTCATATGGAAAACCTGGAGAACCTGGAAAATTCAGGGAATTTAAAAACCTTTAAGAAAAACCTGGAAATATCAGGGAATTTTATAAATTGTATAAAAAATCATGGAATTCTGCGTCTCGATATGAAAAACCATATAGTTCTCTAGTATTTTCACTGATTCATTTCAATTCAAGAAATTATTTTATGGCAAATAAAAAATTATTTTGCTAAAAAATATATGGAAATTAATATTTTTGGTTATTGAAAACCTGGAAAACTCAGGGAATTTTTTCAGCTTTGCAAAGTCTGAACCCTGGGTCGATATTTTCAATGTTATTATATTTTAGTTGCAATAAATGCAGCCTCGAAGCTATTGCAATTTGTAACTATAAATTTGTCAGATTTTGTGCGAATGTTATTAGAAACCATACAAAAACTGAAAACTTATAGACAATCTGGATACGAACAGATGAAAATTGCTGCTAATGAGATTGCAGAGGGTCTTGAATGCAGCACAGAATTTCCGACCGAACCTGAAGTTAGAACTAGAAGCAAAAAGACTCAATTTGATTACGAAGCTGTCGCTGAACCCTTAGCACAGGACAAATGTAAAATAAACTTTTTTATTTATCTTCTTGACATTGTCCTTAATTCTCTTAATGAACGATTCTCGCTTCTGGAAACATATAGCATCAAATTTCAGTTTTTATATGACATTTCAAAACTAGAAAATATTAGAAAATTATTGTACGAATCTCCAGTCAACGCTTTCTGTTGAAAATGATTCAGATTTAAATGCAACTGATCTTCAAGAAGAATTACAATATATCCCAAATGCTATCATCACCTATGAGATCTTTTGATGTTTTAAATTATTTGTGCGAAAATTACAGCGGGAAGAAAAGCTTTTCTAAATTAAAGTTTATAAAAAATTATCTAAGAAATTCATTTAGCCAAACAAACTTACAGGTTTATCATTGATATCAATCGAATCCAAATTGGCTGCCACTGTGGATTACACATCCTTAATTGACGAATTTGCCAAACTTAAACTTAGAAAAGTAAAACTAGTAAATGTGAATTGTATTTTGCTGATGTTAATTTAAATTGTTATTATTTTCGAAAATAGAAGTACCTGGACATGTAATATAGTTTTTTAAACCACAATTTATGATTACTTTTTTTTTTACTTGTCACATAAGGGGTCATCCATTAATTACGTTGTGCAAATTTCATGGGTTTTCCATCCCTCCCTCCCCCTACGTCACGGGTTGTCACATTCGAGTGAACCCCTCATCCGCCCGTTGTAACATCACATATTTTACGGCATTAAAATTTGAGGTAGAATTTACTGATTTTTATATTTTTTTGAATTTCATTCAATTAACAGAACGGTGTGCGTAGATGTAACTAATGTGATGTCACAAAAGTTTGACCTCCTCCCTTGTCACACAAGCGTACCATTAAAGATCACTAAATAATGGAGAATCTCTATGTACCTGATGGAGTTTTTAAATCATATCTAATAATAATGTTATGAATTACACCCCCTTGGAAAAGGAGATGGTACGCCTATGCCTCTGATGGTGACTGGAAAGGCTCTAGAAAGGGCCAAGGACTTTTCTAGCTTATGGTTGGAGAAGATTCTGGATTGATCTAGAGCTAATTTCGGAGTATATAAGGCGCGATTACAAGCGCGGAAGGGGAAGTTTATTTGAGAAGTGACACGCTCGGTAAAAAGTGAGGTTAACTATTAAGTAAACAAGTATTGTAGTCAGTAAATTGTTAAATAAAGTGTTAGTAGTGTTTAATCTCTTGTTAAAATTATTTAGAACCCACGAATTCATACAGGGTGTTTCCTAAAAGGTGGAAATCCGTAACATTTTGGTGTCGGAAGCGGAATTTTAACAAGAGGATTTTCCGGAAGTGTTGAGAAGACTGGGACAGTATTCTCGGAGTTAGTGCTAACACAGGAAGGACTAATTTACTGGACATTGTTCGAGGTTTATTTTCGAACAGGAAAAATAGTGTTTAAGTGCATTTTTGAGACATTTTTGGAACATTTTGTTGGACATTAGTGGTTAAGTGACAAAGACTCTAGATAAGACTTTTTTTGTGCCGTTTTGAGGTTTTTCTGGACAGTCCCATTACCGATAGTGACGTAATTATTAAATTTTGTTGATAATTATATGCCGGTAACAACCAGAAGCATGGCATCCGAACAACAAATGCAGGACTTTATGGCCCAAATGCAAAAGATGATGATGGATCAGGAAAGAAAGCGCCAGGAAGAGAAAGAAGAACAGGAAAGAAAACGCCAGGAAGAGAAAGAGGAACGTGAGAGAAAACGACAAGAAAAAGAACAAAAACGCCTACAGGAAAAAGAAGAATTAAGAAAAATTTTTGAGGAACAAGAACGAAGACGTCAAGAGGAGAAACAAGAAGAGGAGAAACGACATCAAGAAGAAAGAGATGAACTAAGGAAAATTATAGAAGGCCAACAGAGTGCCATATTTGCCGTCACTGAAGAACTCAAAAATAAGGTGGCGGAAGAAGTCAGTGAAGTCAAAGAAAAAGTAGATCGGGTTGAAGGAAAAACAGATAAGGTCGAGGAAAAAGTAAACAAGTTCGAAGAAGAAGTCAAAGGAGAGATTGACCAGCTTAAAAGACAGTTGAGGGAAAGAGGAAACCAGCAAGTGGTGTCATCAGGCCAACGATTGAAAATTCCCTCTTTTGATGGTCAAAGTTCCTGGATGACTTACAAGACACAGTTTGAGGCAGCAGCGAGTGCAAACAACTGGAATGACGAAGAGAAGGCTAAGGCATTAATCGTGGCTTTAAGAGGCCAAGCGTTGGAGTTGCTCCAGACAATTCCGGCAGACCAACAACGGAATTTTAGAGTTTTAGAAGCTGCCTTAGATCTACGATATGGAGATCAACACCTTGCTCAAGTATACCAGACCCAGCTGAAAGTGCGCGTTCAGAAAGCTGGAGAGAGTTTGCAAGAATTTGAAGCTGCGGTGGAAAGACTGGCACACTTAGCCTACCCTAATGCGCCAAAAGAATTTAAAGAGCAATTGGCAGTGGGGGCATTCCTAGACGGGATAAGGGACGAGGAGATCAGACGAGTCCTCAGGCTATCCCGACATAAAAGTAGTAGTGAAGCCTTGGTGCATGCACTAGAGGTAGAAGCCGTCTATAGGGATACTCCAAAGTCAAGAGTACGGGCTATGACGCTGGAAGAATCGCAGTCAGAAAAGGAGAACCAGAACCCTATGTTGGCCGATATACATAAAATGTTCAGTCAATTACTGGCTAAATTCAATCCTCCAAGAAGACAGGAAAACCAACAAAATAGAGAAAAGCCAAGTGGGGGTATTAAATGCTACAACTGCGGCAGGATGGGACATATGAAACGAGACTGTCGACAGCAGAACTCGGACAGACGAGTAAATGCTATAAATGTAGAAGAGCAGCAGGAAAACTAAAGATAGCCAGCACTAAGGGGGCTGTGCTGGCTAGGGAACACGGTGCCCCCAGAGAAATAAAGATTTCCCAGCTGCGAAGAATTCCAAGTAGTCTGCTGTTGCAAGGATATGTGAATGGAAGAAAGTGCGTGTTTACTGTTGACACAGGAGCTACGTCATCAATAGTGCGGCCAGGGTTTATATCAGGCTTGCAGATTAAGAAGAAGCAAAATGAAGTAATTATTCGGACAGCCACGGGAGACAGGGCTGCGGTCCATGGAGAGGTCAATTTGGAACTGCAGGTTGGACGGTTGAGATTCAATTACAAGGTCATTGTGGCTGACATTACAGATGATTTCATTTTGGGACTGGACATCATGGAAGAGAAGAGGTTTATTGTTGACGTAGGGGAGCGAGTCTTGAAAATTGGGAATGAGGAATTTATCCTGGCAACTGCAGATGACCAATTCCGTAAAGCAAGGCTATTGACAACAAAGACGATTAAGATTCCTGCTCATTCGGAACAGATCATCGATGCTGCCTTGGAAGGAAATCCTGGAGGCTACCGTGTTGGCCTGGTGGAAGGTGACGAATCGATTAAGTCCCTAACCAATATTGTTGTGGCAAGAACTTTAACCCGGACTAAAGATAAAATCCCAATTAGAGTCGTCAATTTAAATTCCCATGCAGTAACAATTAAAGAAGGCAAACCGATTGGCTCCTATGAACCGGTTATGTGGGTAGCAAGGTGCGAAGAACAAACAGAGGGAAATTCATCTACAAATATAGACCAGGAAGTTTTAACCTTGCTGAGTTCCCAGTTGGAGCATTTATCTAAGGACGAACGAGAGGAGGCGATCAAGTTCCTGGAAAAGGAAAGTTCAGTATTTGCCAAAAGTACGGAGGCCCTTACAAAAACAGATATAGTCCAGCATCGGATAAATACTGGTGACTCACCTGCTATTCGACAACAACCTAGGAGGCTTCCGCTAGCAAAACAAGAAGAAGCCTCGGCAATGATAGATAAGATGCTACAAGATGGAGTCATTGAGGAGTCAACGAGTCCCTGGTCATCGCCAGTAGTTTTGGTTGCCAAAAAGGACGGAACGTTAAGATTTTGTGTCGATTATCGGAAATTGAACGATGTGACGAAGAAAGACAGTTACCCATTACCCCGGATTGACGACACGTTAAGTACATTGGCAGGCTCACGATGGTTTTCGACGTTAGACCTTAGGAGCGGTTATTGGCAAGTTGGGCTTCATCCTGATGATAAGGAAAAGACAGCATTTTCAGCAGGCAGTGGTCTTTACCAATTTACGGTGATGCCTTTTGGACTTTGCAATGCTCCAGCCACGTTTGAACGATTGATGGAATTTGTACTACGAGGGCTAACCTGGAAGACGTGCCTGGTTTACCTTGACGACGTGCTGGTTATGGGACGAGACTTTACAGAACATTTGAAAAATCTTCAAGAAGTATTTGGACGAGTAAGGAATGCACACCTGAAGTTGAACCCGAAGAAGTGTTTACTATTTCAGAAAGAAGTTAAATTCCTTGGGCACGTAGTGTCTTCAGAGGGAATACAAACGGATCCCGATAAAATTTCTGCCGTACGGGATTGGCCAAGGCCATCTAACGTTCATGAAGTACGAAGCTTCCTTGGCCTTTGCACTTATTATAGACGTTTTGTGGAAGGGTTTGCAGACATTGCGAAGCCATTACACCGGCTAACAGAGGAGAAAGTTCAGTACCAGTGGACACCGGAGTGTGAAACGGCATGGAGAAAATTGAAGGCAGCTCTATGCACTGGTCCTGTACTAGCATACCCACAACAGAATGGACTTTTTATTTTAGATACAGATGCCAGTAATTCTTCGATTGGTTGTGTGCTGTCCCAAATTCAGAACGGAGAGGAAAGAGTGATCGAGTACTTCAGCAAGGTGCTCTCCAAACCAGAACGAAACTATTGTGTAACCAGGAAAGAGTTATTGGCCATCGTCAAATCAGTGGACCATTTTCATAAGTATCTCTACGGGCGACATTTCAAAATCAGGACCGACCATGCTGCGTTGAAATGGCTGTTGCAGTTGAAAACCCCGGAAGGTCAACTGGCTCGTTGGATAGAACGGCTGCAACAGTACGACTTTAAAATCGAGCATCGACCAGGAAGATCTCATAAGAACGCAGACGCATTATCTAGAAGACCATGCAAGGACGACTGCAAGCACTGCCGCCACGTGGAAAAACAGCAGGGCATGGGAGTAGTCAACACTATTAAAATAGACGTTCCGGATGATTGGACAACTGAAGCCCTGAGACAAGAACAACTGAACGATGCAGAGATTGGGGCTATATTGAGAGCAAAGGAAAAAGGAACTCGACCAGAGTGGAAGGATGTTTCGGACAAAGCAGTTGGATTGAAGGCTTTGTGGGCACAGTGGGACTCACTTAGAGTTATGAATGGGCTGTTAAAAAGAGCATGGGAGAGCCCGGATGGGAAGCAAGTTGTTATGCGTCTAGTGATTCCCAGGTGTCGAGTACCGAAAGTACTTCAAGAAGTGCATAATGGAGCATCCGGTGGACACTTCGGCGTTAACAAGACCCTGAATAAAGTACGTGAACGATTTTACTGGGTAAATAGTCGTCAAGATGTTGAAGCTTGGTGTCGTAATTGTAAAATTTGTGCAGCCAGTAAAGGACCACAGACTAGAAGTAGGGGTGCAATGAAGCAATATAACGTCGGGGCCCCTTTTGAGAGGATTGCGATCGATATAGCCGGACCATTCCCAGTAACCAAGGACGGTAACAAGTACATACTGGTTGCCATGGACTATTTTAGTAAATGGCCTGAAGCCTACGCAATTCCGAACCAGGAAGCGGTTACTGTCGCCAAAGTCTTGGTAGATAACTTGATATGTTGGTTTGGTGTACCCCTGGAGCTGCATTCAGATCAAGGGAGAAATTTTGAGTCAGGGGTATTTCAGCAAATCTGCAAGTTATTGGGAATACACAAAACACGGACGACAGCCCTTCACCCTCAATCAGATGGAATGGTGGAGCGACATAATAAGACTATGAAAGAACATCTCTCTAAAGTCGTTCATAAAAATCAACGTGACTGGGATCTCCACATACCGTTTTTCCTCATGGCATATAGAGCTGCTATCCACGAAACTACAAAACAGACTCCGGCTCGTGTAGTATTTGGACATGAGATCAGACTGCCATGTGATTTGATGTTTGGAACACCAGGTGGAGAACGACTTCCTGTGAACAGCTATGTAGATGAAGTGAGTGAACGGCTAAGGAACGTCCATGAGTTAGTTAGAGACCAAATCACCATAGCCAGTGACAGAATGAAGGCTCGATATGACCGTAAGGGTAGTTCAGAAGGATTCAAGGCAGGAGACCTGGTTTGGCTGTACAACCCACAGCGGAAGAAAGGAAGGTCACCGAAACTTCAACCGCCTTGGGATGGACCGTATACTATTATTACCCGAATTAATGACGTCGTCTATCGAATTCAACGAAGCAAAAAGTCCAAGATGAAGATCGTGCATTTGGACAGGCTGGCGAAATACATCAATGATTCTGAGTTGCCTGATCGGGACGATCAGGCTTAAGGAGGGGGCAGTGTTATGAATTACACCCCATTGGAAAAGGAGATGGTACGCCTATGCCTCTGATGGTGACTGGAAAGGCTCTAGAAAGGGCCAAGGACTTTTCTAGCTTATGGTTGGAGAAGATTCTGGATTGATCTAGAGCTAATTTCGGAGTATATAAGGCGCGATTACAAGCGCGGAAGGGGAAGTTTATTTGAGAAGTGACACGCTCGGTAAAAAGTGAGGTTAACTATTAAGTAAACAAGTATTGTAGTCAGTAAATTGTTAAATAAAGTGTTAGTAGTGTTTAATCTCTTGTTAAAATTATTTAGAACCCACGAATTCATACAGGGTGTTTCCTAAAAGGTGGAAATCCGTAACAATAATAAAAGTACTTTATTGAGTAAAGAAACCTAAATGGCCATTGACGGAAGTCCTTCAACCTATGTCTAAGTATAGTTCAAATCAGGAATCTTGTTGTTCACATCATCATCTTTTAATTTCCGAATCAAATCGACTCAAGGTCACAGAATGGTACGCATGGGCTACCATTTGAAAGAAGTTTTCTGTAAAATAACAATTATTACTCACTAAGCTACAACACTACATCAGCAGTCGCATAGACTAACTACAAAAACTACAACATCAATTACACCACAGACTTAACATTTGGAGTAGATATTGTAAATGGTATCCTCTCATTTGATATGGAACAATCAGATTGATATATCGAAAAAACTATCAACTTCATGTTTTGTCTTATGGCAGCTCAGAAGTTATGTTACAACTGATATTCTAATAACATATTACTATGCTCGTCTACTCTACATTAAACTATGGTATAATATGTTGGCGCAACTCAACAAGAGTCAGTGAGGTTTAAATCCTCCAAAAAAAGATCTTAAGAACAATGACTTTCAAAGGCTCTAAATTTTCATGCATAGATTTATTCAAGCAATTAAACCTTTTAACTGTAACTAATATACATTTTAAATTGCCTTTATTACGTTAAGCCCCACCCTGACGAGTTTACCCTTACCAGAGACACAAATTAACCTTACAACTTTAGACCATATCTTAATATAAGTATACCAAGGCATACTATGTCTGCATCAGCAAAAGGGCCACTAGTCATGGCTGTTAAAGCATATTTCAAATTACCTCTCTTTACTAAGGCTATACCTATCTTTATTTTAATTAAATCAAGAGTTCGTAACATGCTGCAAAAATATAGGTTTTATTCTGTTGATGATTTTTTTAATTGTCAAAATTTATGATGTTGTCTGTGTCCTATTTATGTTCTTAGTGACATTTTTATGTACTCTTGTATTCATTTCTATTTTTATCTGACAATTTCAATACTTGTAAATTACAGGTTTTATACGTAAATAAATTATTATTATTATTATTTTCGGTTTATCCGTTGCCGGATAGGGCTTCCATGTTTTCCGACCAATACGACACGGTAGCCGCGCCGGCCATAATTACAGCCACTCCCCACGACCTGTGGGGTTAGTGGCTATAAATACCAGTATTGTGTGTCCTAAGTAGGCGGAGGGACCCCAAGATAACCACCTTCTGCATTTGCCTGCCAGCCATTCTGCTGATTTCTGGCAGACCGGTATGGTCTTTCGTTCCGAGAGTAGCGGAGGCTTCATACCATCGAGTACACCGATTATTAGGGCTACCATCTTGACCGAGTAGCCTGGGTATAGCACTTGAAGCTATTATTATTATTATTATATACTTGATTTTAAAGTTGTGGTGCCACGATTTTCGAGTAAATAATTAAAACGCGTTATAAATTCATTATGGTGGAATATGGAACGGGCGAACAGTATCGGCCCTTGGGTTCTAGTATTAGTAGATAACCATGTTATATACAGTGTGCCAGTTTTCATGTAGCCACCCTCGTATTTCGCTCATCTGGTACAGGACTATTTTGATTTTAGTGGTAATTAAATGTATACCTATAAAGGGAGTCTTTAGATGTAGCTACATTTGATTTTAATCAGACGCATCCAATTCTAGGATGGAAAGAGCTATGAAAACAAAAGTTATTGAAGATTATTTGTTAAGAAAATGGTATGTACGAATTAGGATTTTTGCATTATTAAATAAATAATTATTTTATTTTAAAATCAGTTCAAACTAGTACAATATTGTTATGAGTTTTCACCCCTAGGAAACACCCTGTATAATTCCGTGGGTTCCAAAAATTATAACAAGGGATAAGCACTATTTAATAACTTACTGAAAACTTCACAACACTTTTTAATTAACTAAAGTACACTTACTAACGAAAAATCTAGCATAGACTCTAACCTTTTCGAGAATATACATCTAGAACAATGTATAACTCTAGAAGTATCTACAGGCTTCCAGAAGATATGGCGTGTATTGCTGGTTGCCGAACCATTTCTACTTAATTTTCAGCTACTATTCATCATGAGCTACCAAGTCCAGTCCCTAGAGGGCGCCAGCGCGTAACAATACATTCTGAACAAAAAATTAAAAATACATTTTTTTCATTTGAGAATCCGTTTTACAGATAAAAATTATTTTTAGTTGAGAACATTGTTTTTTTGATGGCCCCTATCTCCAACACCTTTGAACCCACTATGATGTAAGTAATCTTTTACAAAGGGGTTTCTAAAGGTACTGATTAAGAATATATCTTATACCAGTTCTTTTCGAAAAAAATCGCAATTACTCTTCTTTGAAAATCGACCTCCTTCCATCTCTAGAATCGGACGCCTTTGACTTAAATCAAATGTGGTTACCTCTAATAGACTCACTTTGTATTCACCACCAAAATATTCTGAAATCAGATAAGCGAGATATGACGGTGGTTCGATGAAAACTGGGACACACATACCATGATGTCAACAATTATCTTTGTCAAAGATGGTCATGAAATTAGAAAGTGATGTCTTAGCTCATGTAATCCTTTGATTCTTTTATAATGATCTGCAAACTGGTGTGGGTGTTCCACAAGGATCAGCGTTGGGTCCATTACTATTCAAAATTTATGTTAATGATCTAAAATTTTAGAATCTTATGATGTTTGCAGATATGTCACTACTTGGTACCAAGAGAAACCTAAATAACACTATCACCTACACAAATAAACAACTATCAGATGTCCATACACTATATTAGTTGACAATAAATTATTATTGAATAATGATAAGTCGCTCCTTTATTAATTTGAACTATATCATAATGCCGATAAGAGTTTATTAATAAAATCTAATAAGGGTTCATTAAAACAGGTTACTAGCACAAAATTCTTGGGCATACATTTATCTGAGGATTGTATCTGGAAAGTTCACATCGATATGTTGCACCAATCTGCTATTGTATAAGTCAACTATGGTACAGTCAATTCAGATTTACTAATAAAATGTACTATAATGCACATTTTCATTCAATTGCCTTGTATATAGGATAATTGTTTGAGGATGCTCCAGTGAAAGTTCAAGGGTATTTGTACTACAAAAGAAAGCAATCCGATATATGGTTGGCATAAATGCACGAGTATGCTGCTGAGCCCATTTTAAGAATTTGGAAATTTTAGCACTGCCATCTATCTTTATCTTAAATCTGTTATAAGCTACTACATTACATCAAGATAATGCTTACAATACACGTAGCAATGACATATTGCAGATGCACACCTTATCATGTAGAACTTCTCTAATTGGAATATAGATTTCGATTTGTTCTGTTTGCCCTTTTCTAGTTTTAATTATAGCGTATGTACTTATTGAATATATGATTTTTCTGGTTTTTTATTCAGTTCCAGTTTGTCACCTTTTTTGTTGTTTTTTTTTTTTAATATTTTATTGTGTTTTCTAGTTTATTAATTATGTCTGAGTCTGACCAGTTGTCTGTTGGTAGTTTAAATCTGTTCCATGTACTGCCTTGTATTGTTTCTTTTCATATATTTCTTTATAAATTTAGTATGTATTGACTTATTCTATATTGTATAACCACAATCTACGGAGTTAATAAATTATAACAATAATAATAATAATTATTATTATTAAGTTGATCATGTTTTTATTGTCAAAATATGACGAGCAGTTCAGGTGAAGCTTTCTTTCTTCTCTAATTTTAAAATCAGTTTTTGAATTACTTTAATCATGGTTTTCACCACAGAGCACAAAACTTACATAACTGAAGCCTGTTTTTCAAGCAGTGTGCTAGTTAATGGAATTTGGAAATACAATCAACGCTTATATTTGGACGACTTTCAAGAGCAGCTCCTAGACTTAGCAGTAATACCAAAGGATTTTTTTGCATGTGTTACCAACTGTGTTGGTGTGTTTCATGAGACTGACTGTCTGATTCATAAGAAGGTGCTAGTAGGCCAACTGTTCATACAGCAGGATGAGTTGGTAATGATGACGGTCGTCAAACTATGAAACAAGAGCCTGTACAACCTTTGAAACGCCTCTTATGGAACATGCTGATTGTAAAAAAGAACTTGGACATGCATCCATATAAGCTACAATCTTATCAATCTCTTTTGCGGACAAACTACCTCAGACGTATTGCATACTGCCAGTGATATTTTAATAATTTAATGAATGTCGAACTGCTAAACTTGACATTTTTTTCTAATGAAGCCTGGTTTTACCCAGGTCTGTAGCTAAGGGGGTGTCTGGCACCCTCTGGGAAATTTTGAGCACTCCCTGGGAATGTTTTGAATACCCGCATTACCGGCAACGAGAGGGAAATGTGGCAGTGATCTAAAAAAATTATGGACACTTCGTGAATAACCCCCTGCAATATATTTCTGGCTACAGGCCTGGTTCCAACTTTCGGGGTAGGTCAGTTCTCAAAATATGCGGATGTAAAACTGATATTCCTCCTGTATATGTTGAGTCTCCACTACACGCTTAAGGTGTGTGGATGGCAGTTTCTCACAGGAGGATAATTTTTCAATTTCATTGTCAATGCGAAAAGGTTAAAAAACAACAGTTTGTCTGCATTTGTTCAACAACTACAGGAACTACATAACAATAATAACATTCATCAGGATGCAGCAACAGCTGTTACATCAATAGAAAATATAGTTTTTCTTGGCGAGTTTTTTGATAACCAATATGTTTACATGCACAAGTTGAATTTACTATAAGGTCACTTTGTTTGACCATTTTCGACTATTTTGCTATCCCTTCCTTAGAAAAAGATGATTTTGAAAACTCCAGTACCTAATTTGCAACAACTGGATCAAAAAATTGTTCGTGATTGTGCATCCACTATGAACGTTAATAGTCTTTTATTTGGTTTTACTACTTTATCTCTAGAATTAAAATCTTGATGTAAATGTAGAAAAACATCATACAAAAGGATGACATAAGCTGATACAATGGTTTTCATTCCGTGATCATCTTTGACTAAGTTGATGTTTGTTATCACGAATAAAAATTGGCCCGGTTTGATCCTAGTTTATCTCTTTTCATTGACCCATATCCGAAATAACCAAAATTTAACAAATCATAAAATAACATAGATGACAATAAGACTCATACTGACTTCATCTGACCATAATGGACTCCGTTACGTCAATCTGTATGTAGACCTTAGAGTATAAAATATATATGTAATTTTATACTCTGAGATGTAGACAAAAATTAAATTAAACATCATAGAAAGCAATAATATGCAAACTGGCCCGTGTTGACTTCAATTGATTTATATACATGTACCCTTATCGAAACTGCCATGATTTAAAAAATTTAAAAAACACCATAGTACCTAGTGAAACGAACTGTGGACTAAAATATCATTGAAAGGAGATACAGACTGAACACGAACTGGCTCAGTCTAACCACGGCGGACTCGTTTACATTGATAAAACATAGAAAGCAATGGAACATAAATTGGTCCGATTTGAAACCAGTAGATTTATTTCCATCAAGCTGTACCTTTGGGTACACTGCGCGCACTTATTGTATCATTATCAGTAAGTACTTTAAGCAGGAGGAGAGTGGACATGTGAACCTACTTTCCCTTAACAAAAAACACAGATTTACACTGTTGTCCACTCCCCTTCTGCCAAAAGTAGATGAGTTTTCCTTCTCAAGGTATGCTGCTTGTCTACATTGATAATGAGGTATATATACAGTGTTTGTAGGCCAAGAGGGAAAACGAATCTCATATCGCTGGAGTTAAATCATGGGGTAGCTTAATCCTCGGCGAGTGGTTTGGTCACCAAGGTACTCGTGCATCCTTTTGGGATAAGGATACCTTCCTGTAGAATGTTAGCTTCCTAGGTTTTACGGTTTTCGAAGTATTTTTGGTCGGGAATTATCCAAACATATATGGCATGCTGATTCCCTTTAAATAGCGTGATACCGTGGATGAACTCATCGCGCATCTCAAGGATACGACAAAAATTTGTCACTAACTGCGCCAGACGTGCCTTTATGGCCTGAGGATTTATTCACTCCCAGGGAGGATTCTACAATTCGCAAAGACCCCCAAAGACAAGTAAGGAAAAGTTTACTTGCCGCGATTGTTATTATCTGCCTTCTGTCGTAATTTGTAGCAGACAAGCAGTGCACTCTTTGCTCAGATCTTCCTCTTAAACATCGCAATTTAAAGGCGCTTAAAGCATGAGCAATTGGGGCACTGAAACAGACGGGACAGGATCACAGTCGTTCCGTAAAACTCAGTTGTCGATTCGGGCTAAAGAACCCGATAACGGGTAAATTTCGCTGCTCCACATTCGATCGACCCCCGTGGAGATGACCGCCAAGTCCTTTTTTGCAGGACTTTTGGACTTTGTGCAAATCTGTCTTTTCCGCTCTGTCACCTAACTCAAAGAAGTACATTGGCAAGAGTGTGAGGTAATAGAAAAGCTGCGCGAAAGTGCTGTGTGCGCAATTTGCATCAGCAGAGCATATATTTATAGATCATGAGTATACATGATATTATGGAGATGCTTTCTGTTCCAAATATTATAGAAAATGCCTTCTCCGTGTATAATATATATTCTTATTTTTAAAAATGACAAATTACCGAAACAAATATGGGGTAAACAATGTTGGATATTAGGATTGGTAAGAACGCATTTAAAAAAAATACCTAAGAATTAGTTTAAATAAAGCCTGTTACTAGTGCTGTCGACAGTGGGTCTTCTGGCCCAGTATGATCTTCATAGGTGGCACTCCACCTGTTTCTCAAGTTTATCACCAATATTGATTGGTTGGATAAATATGAGAAGTTTCACGTGAATGTTACTACCTGCACCTGAGGAAATAAGCACGATTGGGCCCAACATTGTGGCCTACGTGCATATGAGCACCATCCCACCCCCAGTAAAAAAATGAGCACAATGGCTTTCATGATGGGAATGCGGAAATCCGGTATATAAAGGACCAAAACGCGTTCTTGACCTCAGACTTTTGACGGGAATCATCCTGCTTCGTCGCCTTACAAAAGTAGCGGCAAATTTCCCGAAGCCTGCTATATCGGCCACATGCAGTAGGTACTAAATAATTCGCCCCTACTTTGTCACGTAGGTAAAAAAAGGCAAACTGGAAGTCTAAGCCATCACTGCCAATAACTTTTTACTTTTTCTGAAATGATAAATACGAGGTTTTTTGTTTAAAAATTCACTGTGATTTTTGGTGCAACCGTGGAAGTAGTAATATAAGAAAAGGATGAAAGATAAGTGTGTTATTTTTATTTTATTTATTTCTAAAATATTGGTTTACTAATCCTTCACAGATGGGAACAATGTTTATGATTCGAAAATCGCGAATGAATGAATTATGCATGTGGCACGGGTACTTTTGTTTGAGAAATCATTTATTTACCATAAACTTTTTGTTTCTTGCTGCAGAGTTATTAGTTTTATATGGGGAATTTGTTTATTTGCTTACCGGTTGAGGCAGCGGATTCTTGATTCAGAATATTATTTTATCCCTTCTTCAAGTGGGTAATATAAAATAAGCAACAGCCAGCCGTGAAGGAGGCAGATAAATTTGTTTACTTTATTATAATTTAGCTTAGCTCATTAATGAAGTCTGTTTCCTTATTTAAATTGAAAAATCGGAAATTAAAATTGGAAAAGGTTTATTAACCCTTGTCACAGGACAGTTTAATACACAAAAGAGAAAACATATAGGTAATGAAATGGAAAGTGCCCGGAATTGGGGGGGCGGCAGCTGAGAATAATTACTGTAAATTGAAACTGAGTGTTTAAAAGAAACGACATACCTACAGGGTGAGCAAACTATCCCTCCGGACCTTTTCCCTCATAACGCGCAAAAATATTACCGCGAAATAAGGCCCTTCCCAGCAACTCCACTGTAAATGGATATTTACCTGTGGAGCGGTTAATAAATTAAAACAAAACAAAAATTAAATCAAAAATAAAAGCTGCCAGATTCAGAAACAGAATAAACAGAAAACTTAGAGAAGAAAAATAAAGAGCTGACGATGGATGGAAACTTAAAAGAAGCATCTCTCAAACACCTGCACACCCCAGCGGATGATGACAGATGGAAACTAAATAGAAGCATGGAAACTTAAAAGAAGCATCTCACAAACACCTACACTTCCCATCCTCTATTCCCACCCCATGCGTCATGCGGCTCTCGCTGCTGACAACAAGCATGTCCAATGTCCAACCCGGCGTATGCAGCCCTCCGGCGGTATATAAAACATCCGAGATTTGGTTCCGGCACGCGGTTTAGTTGTCCATTGGGCATGTTCGACGGACGACCAAGCTGAGTGTTGGTACGAACCTCCATGGATGCCCGGAACGGCAGCAATGCCCACCTTACGCCAGCAAATCAATCAATCAACCGTGATAATTAAATAAATTTTTTTGTTATCATAAACAAATGAATGAAAATGTCTGAAGTTTTCGGAGATTTGTATTTTATACTTTGAGGAAAGTCTCCAAAATTTCGTTAAAAAAAACTACCTTGTATCTATAGCAAAAATTATATTATTAGAGAATTAAACAAGACAGTCAGACAGATGAGACGAAATAAACGAAGATGTTGTTAACTCTAAAGGCGCAGTTACACGGCGCCTGATTAGCCGAGCCTGGCTCGGCGAGCCACGAAACAAGCGCCGTGTGACATAGGCAACTTAGCATAGCGTGTGGCTCGGGAGACGAGGCTCGCGTCTTCCATCTAGGTGTCGGTAACGTTTCGCTAATCAAAGCCGCTGCTAGGCTGGCGCGTGCTTGATTTGTTAAAGCTCGTGTAGGATCGCCTTTTCACGAGTCTTTCCCGAGTCGTCTCAGAGGATCGCAAATATTGTTTTATTGTGTATTATTAACTATGGCGTGGTCCGCAGAGAAAACAGTTGAGTTTATCGAAGCGATGGAAGAACATTAGGAAGTAGTAGCGCCTATAGACATCTAGAACAAAATCCAGAAAATTCCACTAATCTAGAATGATGTAGAAATCTCGATACTTTTCTATAAATTTGTAGAAAACGTACTACTACCAATATCTCAGAGATGGATTACATTACAGGCTTTGCTGAATCCAGTTACAGTTATACCTATCACGATTGCTACCACACTACTCACGAACATGTCTCCATAGCCCAGGCCTGTAGCTAGGGGGGGGGGGGGGGCAGAACGGGCTACGCCCGTCTTGTAATAATTTTTGCCCGTCCTGCGGCGACTACAGAAAATAATTAAAATCACAGTACATTCAAACCACAGTTGGTGAATGGAAATAATTGTTGAGAGGACGTTAGACCAAGCTCCCACTGCAAAGATGGTACCCCATCGAACGTCTAAAAATGAAAATATGAAAATGGTTGCAAAACATGTAAAAATGGTGTTACGCCCGGCAGACAAGTAAAAATTTGTTTATTGTTATTTTTTATGAATTTTTCAATTTAGATAAAATAAGATTTTCCTCTTTAAAACACTTGCTTGAAATTTGTACAATTTGTGGTAAATAATAAACCATTTTTGAAAAAATTTGTCTCACTGACAATTTTTGTTAATTTTGTCACACTTAATTTGTTATACATATTTTTTTTATGAAAATGCACTTCATAACACCTTAATTTTCGTTTTAAAATAAAGCTTAAGATCTCTTCTATCTATACAACTTGTCTGCCTGACAAGTTAATACTGTTGGCGGATGCGTTTTTCCGAGGGGCGGGGGTGTGGTATAGAAACTGTAACTTCTTTATTAGAAATCGTGCACATTTCATATTTTGTTACGTCATTTATGCAGGCCACACAAAGTTAATACCATTGGCGGATTCGTTTTTCCGAGGGGCGGGGGCGGTATAGAAACTCTAACACTTTTATTAGAAATCGTGCACATTTCATATTTTGATATGTCATTTCTGCGGGCCATTCTGAGTTAATATCGTTGGCAGATTCGTTTTTTCGAGGAGCGGGGCGGAGTAGAGTTTCTATACCACCCCCGCCCCTCGGAAAGACGAATCCGCCAACGGTATTAACTTTATATGGCCCGCAGAAATGACATATCAAAATATGAAATGTGCACGATTTCTAATAAAAAATTTAAGAGTTTCTATACCGCCCCCGCCCCTCGGGAAAACGAATCCGCTAATGGTATTAACTTTGTATGGCCCGCAGAAAAGACTTATCAAAATATGAAATATGCACGATTTCTAATAAAAAAGTTTAGGGTTTCTGTACCACCCCCGCCCTCGGAAAAACGAAACCGCCAACGGTGTTAACTTGGTATGGCCCGCAAAAATGACATCAAAATATAAAATGTGCACGATTTCTAATAAAAAAGTTAGAGTTTCTACTCCGCCCCCGCCCCTCGGAAAAACGAATCCGCCAATGGTATTAAGTTAGTATGGCCCGCACAAATTACATATCGAAATATGAAATGTGCACGATTTCTAATGAAAAAGTTAAGAGTTTCTATACCGCCTCCGCCAATCGGAAAAACGAATCCGCCAATGGTATTAACTTTGTATGGCCCGCACAAATGACATATGAAATATGCACGATTTCTAATAAAAAAGTTTAGAGTTTCTATACCAACCCCGCCCCTCGGAAAAACAAAACCGCCAACGGTATTAACTTGGTATGGCCCGCAGAAATGACATATCAAAATATGAAATGTGCACGATTTCTAATAAAAAAGTTAGAGTGTCTATTCTGCCCCCTCCCCTCGGAAAAACGAATCCGCCAACGGTATTAACTCGGTATGGCCCTCCGAAATGACATATCAAAATATGAAATGTGCACGATTTCTAATAAAAAAATTAGAGTTTCTATACCGCCCCCGCCCCTCGGGAAAACGAATCCGCCAATGGTATTAACTTTGTATGTCCCGCAGAAATGACATCAAAATATGAAATGTGCACGATTTCTAATAAAAAAGTTACAGTTTCTATACCGCCCCCGCCCCTCGGAAAAACGAATCCGCCAACGGTATTGACTTAGTATGGCCCGCAGAAATGACATCAAAATATGAAATGTGCACGATTACTAATAAAAAAATTACAGTTTCTATACCACCCCCGCCCCTCGGAAAAACGAATCCGCCAATGGTATTAACTTTGTATGGCCCGCAGAAATGACATATCAAAATATGAAATGTGCACGATTTCTAATAAAAAAGTTACAGTTTCCATACCATCCCCGCCCCTCGGAAAAACGAATCCGCCAATGGTATTAACTTTGTATGGCCCGCAGAAATGACATATCAAAATATGAAATGTGCACGATATCTAATAAAAAAGTTAGTTTCTATACCACCCCCGCCCCTCGGAAAAACGAGTCCGCCAACGGTATTTACTTGGTATGGCCCGCAGAAATGACATCAAAATATGAAATGTGCACGATTTCTAATAAAAAAGTTAGAGTTTCTACTCCGCCCCCGCCCCTCGGGAAAACGAATCTGCCAACGGTATTAACTTAGTATGGCCCGCAGAAATGACATCAAAATATGAAATGTGCACGATTTCTAATAAAAAAGTTACAGTTTCTATACCATCCCCGCCCCTCGGAAAAACGAATCCGCCAATGGTGTTAACTTTGTATGGCCCGCAGAAATGACATCAAAATATGAAACGTGCACGATTTCTAATAAAAAAAGTTAGAGTTTCTATTCCGCCCCCGCCTCTCGGAAAAACGAATCCTCCAATGGTATATTAACTTTGTATGGCCCGCAGAAATGACATATCAAAATATGAAATGTGCACGATTTCTAATAAAAAGGTTAGAGTTTCTATACCGCCCCGCACCTCCGAAAAACGAATCCGCCAACGATATTAACTTAGTATGTCCCGCAGAAATGACATATCAAAATATGAAATGTGCACGATTTCTAATAAAAAAATTTAGAGTTTCTACTCCGCCCCCGCCCCTCGGAAAAACGAATCTGCCAACGATATTAACTTAGTATGGCCCGCAGAAATGCCATATCAAGATATGAAATGTGCACGATTTCTAATAAAAGAGTTAGAGTTACTATACCGCCCCCGCCCCTCGGAAAAACGAATCCGCCAATGGTATTAACTTTGTATGTCCTGCAGAAATGACGAAACAAAATATGAAATGTGCACGATTTCTAATAAAAAAATTTGAGTTTCTATACCGCCCCCGCCCCTCGGAAAAACGAATCCGCCAACGATATTAACTATGTATGGCCCGCAGAAATGACATATCAAAATATGAAATGTGCACGGTTTCTAATAAAAAAAAGTTAGTTTCTATACCGCCCCCGCCCCGCAGAAAAACGAATCCGTCAATGGTATTAACTTTGTATGGCCCGCAGAAATGACATATCAAAATATGAAATGTGCACGATTTCTAATAAAAAAGTTAGAGTTTCTACTCCGCCCCCGCCCCTCGGAAAAACGAATTTGCCAACGGTATTAACTTTATATGGCCCGCAGAAATGACATATCAAAATATGAAATGTGTACGATTTCTAATAAAAAAGTTAGAGTTTCTATTCCTCCCCCTCCTAACTCGGCTAAAAAAAATTCTGTTCCACTTTAAGAGAATGTACTTCCGCAGGAATGCAGGTAAGTTGGGTTATACGGGCCCAATATGCAACTCAGGAAGCACAGGTTCCCGTTCGGGAACTCAATTCTGGGACACCCTGTATATGCAAAATAGTCCAATTTTGCATATTTTTCTAAATCATGAAGGAATTGGCACCCTCTGATGAAATTCAATGAGCATCCCCTACTCTTCATTTCTGGCTACAGGTCTGGTCAGAAATGAATAAGAAATGTCAGTGTCCAAATAATTAGTAATTGGAAAAAAATATACTTACTCTCAGTATTCGCGATTGATAATTGCAACTATATTGAACGGGAGTATATCTACTATTAATTATATTCTGTATGATGTTTATATAATGTAATTATGTTATCAATATTATTATATTTAATATTATTCATAACATAATTCTACGTCATTTGTCAGCAATAAGTCTCGGAATAAGTACTGTTGTCAATTGTATGTATAATCTTCAGGAAACTCTAATTATTGTTTCCTAATATACGCATTTAAAAAAAATTGTATCATATGTATCGTATGTATGTTTTATTACGCAGTAACATTAGTGTGACTTTTTCCTACCAGTTTCAAGTTGGCATCAGGTGGACAATTTAGCCGTACTAATTCCAAAACAGACGGGCTAAAAATACTCCACTCCCACCTCACGCATAATAAATCAAGTGACCGGCGTTTAATAAACATATAAATATCAATTGCAATGAATAACCCTTTCAGTAAGCTGTTGATACAGTTAAGTCGCATCAAGATGAATATTAAGTACATCTTCTTTACCGGCGGATTGACTTTGTTCTTAATAACAGCGGCGAAATGTTGGTATAGGTGCGGCGAATTAAAATTTTGTGATAAACTCCGCCACAGGCCACCGTCGAAATTTTTCCTGAAAATTTCCAGCAAGCTAACTTGTTCTTTGATTGCGAAATTGGTAAATACAAAGAACAGTAAACATTTTGATTTCTTCCTCACAGCATTAGCTGGCGGGAAGTTCAGCATATACATTAATGACCCAATGAATCCCAGACACCAAGTGAACAATTCCTTAACAGAAATGCCTCAAGAAGTCGACATGAGTGTGAATGTAAAAACGGCGGACGGCGCCGAAGGTGATATGGTTTTCCTAACATTTGAAGATGTTGATATAATCATTTTCACAGACCCGTTTAACCTCACTGCGTACCGCCAAGGTAGGGAAATTGTGAGAATAAATTCTCGACAACTTCTCACTTTTGCGGAAGATCCAAACACAGAGATAGCTCTTGATTTTATGTTTCCACAAGCATTGAGAGCGTATGGTTTACCCGAACACGCTGAAAAATTGTCTTTAAGAACTACTACTAATGGATCTGAGCCCTACAGACTTTACAACATTGATCGATATGGTTACGAAGTGAATTCACCGCAGGCTTTGTATGGATCTGTTCCGGTTTTGTATGCTCTTGGAAAAAATATTTCCGCGGGAGTCTTTTGGATGAATTCTGCTCAAACTTTTGTTGATATTACCCATAAAGACACTGGAATAGAATCCTATTTCATGAGCGAAGCTGGATCTTTGGAAGCCTTTATTTTAACGGGACCAACCTTGAGGGACTGCGTAAAGCAATATACTAACCTGACAGGTAAGCTATATTGGTTTTTAAGTTAGGTATTTTATTTAATGCTATATAATGTTTATAAACTGTTTAAAACAATCTAGAGTTATCAAAATAGTCGTCCCTATTCGTAAGGGTACCGGTACAAATATACTTTTTTAATTGCACGGGTGCCCTGACGAATAAGGTACGCCGCGTCGTGTGGAACAACCGGCTATTCGTACGGATTTTTTTTTATCATACGGGTTTGCTGGACGAATGAGTACGGCGTGCAGAACTGGCTATTCGTACGGGTAGTGAAGTGGCGGAAGAGGTCTAAAACCATTATAGTTGTCTCCATATATTTACTATAAAAAACCTCAAAGCTGTGCCGCTTATACACATAGATGGGAGAGCGGGCATGTTCAAATTTGGTAGAAAATGGTAAATCATAAATATAAGGTATTATTTAAGACATAGAACAACATTGTTTTCATGTATAGTTCGTCTAGGCATAATTAAAATAAGAAATAATCGGAAACAAGCCTCTTTTAATTAAAATTTCTTAACTCCTGAAATTTTGTTGCGCAAATCACTCCTAACTAGAACGTCATACCCAGGTAACAGATAAGCAGAGCCGTACTTTGAATTTATCTATCAATATCGCGAAGGCGGGCAATATGTCTACCAATGCGTAAAAGATGTCCTATCTTGTTGGAAAACAGATAAAGATATGTTTAATTTACCATAAACGTCATTCAGTTTCTACCAAAAATAGGATTTTAAAACATCTGGTATAATGTTTTGTTCACGGTGATGAAATGGAAAAACTGCCCGAAATTGAAATCGATTGTTTCAAGGAAACGACATACATGGTGAGCAAACTATCCCTTCGGACCTCTTTTCTCATAACGCGCAAAAAAATAATTGTTACCGCGAGATAGGGCCCTTCCCAGCAACTCCACCGTAGATGGATATTTACTTGTAGAGCGGTTGATAACAAAAAAAAGGGGGGGGGGGGAGGAATACAAAACAAAGCTGCCAGATTCAGAGACACAAGAAGCAGAAAACTTAGAAGAAAAATAAGGAGATGATAGATGGAAACTTAAAAGAAGCATGGAAACTGAAAAGAAATATGTCGCAAACAACTGCACCACACCCCAGCCGATGATGACAAATGGAAACTTAATAGAAGCATCTCTCAAACACCTACACTTCCCATCCTATATTCCCACCCCATGCGTCATGCGGCTCTCGCTGCTGACAACAAGCACGTCCAATGTCCAACCCGGCGTATGCAGCTGGTCCGGCGGTATATAAAATATCCGAGATTTGGTTCCGGCACGCGGTTTGGCCGTCCGTTGGGCATGTTTGACGGAGGACCAAGCTGCGTGTTGGAACGAACCTCCATGGATGCCCGGAATTGGCAGCAATGCCCACCATACGCTGACAAATCAATCAATCAATCTAATCTGGCAAAAATTGAAATACGGCTCTGTAGTATCTTGTCGGCTTATAATTAGCGCTACTTTTGATATTTCGATGGCTTGTTTCTATTGCCGTTTTTGTGCGCATTAAACAAATGGAGACAACTATACCAGGTGATTTGCCCAAGAAATCCAATCCAACGATATGTATGCTGTTATGCAGCTTAGTGAAGAAGTAAATAAAACATGTGGGTATTTTCTCGTGATCTTTACATTTCGCTGAGCTATCATAAAAAATAAAGCTCGAAATCAAATGGATATTTTTTGGAATGTTTAGTACTTTACTTATTATATATTTTTCCCATTTTAAATTTTCAATAAATACTATTTTTAAAACACAAAAAAAATATTCAATCGCTATTTTCAGATAGTTATACTGGGTGTCCAAAAAGTCTGGAAACGGTCAAATATCTCGAGAAACACACATTGGATCCAAAAAAGAAAAAACACATCTTTAATAATATTAAAAGCGCTATCCAATGATAACAAACTCGACCCACCCCCATCCCTTGGGGTGGGGCGGGTGGCAACTTTAAAATCTTAAATGGGTACCCCTAGTTATTACAGAATCAGATATTCTGACTAAGAATAGACTACTTTTGTTCGAAACATTTTTTCTGAAATTGTCATTTTTTTCAGTTATCCGGCGAGGAAAAGTGAAAATTTAAGAACTTTGCGATTGTTTTACTCGAAAAAGAAGTTTGGACAAAATTGCTCGGCCTTAAAATTTGGCGCCACTCGACTACAAGTACGAATAGCCATCAGTTTTAAAAAAATTAATTTAAGCGAATTACAAAAATCGCGTTTCTTGACCCGAATGAATTTTTTTTTGGTTTTCTTGGTAATTTTTAACAAAAAAGTTCTCCTGTCGTTTTTTCGTAAAGTTGGCCGTTTTCGACTTATAAACAATAGAAAAATTCACAGATTTCGCAATCCTTGCAATCATCGGGGCATTGGAAATGATAACACCATTCATAAAACATAAAGTTTTTCAACTTTTTCCGGAAATAGCACGATCCACTACACCGCGTATTTCAACCTTAAATGAAAACTGGTAAATTCATCCCCTGTGATATATGCAACCCACGTTACATTTGCGTATATCAGCCGTTGCATATACGCAGTCTCACTCGACTGCGACACCGCTGTATTTCCACCTTAAATGAAAACTGGTAACTTGACCCCTGTGATATATGCAACCCATATTACATTTGCGTATATCAGCCGTTGCATATGATAGTCCCAGTCGACCGCGACACATTACTTTGAAATAATATCTCTTATATTATTATTGTCACTCAATTTGTACAACAGACAACCTATATCAGTTAGTTGTAATTCTAACACATCATTTATTTGCAAGCAGGCACCTATTTGTAGCAAGCTGTACACTTTTGTGTACTACCGTCAGCATTGCTGTACAAATTTTAGGTAATCTCCCGACACGGTAGGTAATGTAATTGGCAAGCGCAGCAGCCTAATCGATAGTAGCGCGGCCTTTTCGGCAGCCGTGTACAAATTTTTGCTTGAATAATATAAAGTTATACATTTTCAGTCTGTGACGTCAGACGCGGATGTTATGTAATAAATTTAAGTAAAGGTAGCTCAAATTTTAATTCGCTACTTCTTGATTAATCAGTAAACAATAAATTCAATCGCAAAATAAATCATCTGCCAAGGATATCTTCGAACAAAAATAATTTAGTGTCATTGTAAGTGTTGGCCAGTTTATTAGCATTTTCTAGCTCGAGCAGTGTATATGTAGATGAGCGTGCAAATATCAGATGCGCAGTTGATTCATAAATAATAAAATCGATTATAACAAATCTCAAGAGTAAGCAGTGAGCCTACTGGTCTTCTCTCTACTGTGCCGCGACACCGCTGTCTTTTGACCTTGAACAAAAACTGGTAACTCTACCCAATATACGAAAACATAAACATTTCCAATGTTAAAAGCGCGTGCCCGGCTAAAAACGTCTATTTAACAATTACAAATTTAAACTGAAAATGAGAAATCTGTACTTTTCAAGATTTTGTTAATGGATGTTCAAAGATTGTGTAAGAATTTTGGCGGACTCAAAAAATTAATTTTTTAATATTGTATTTCAACCTTGAAAATGACTGTGTAAGAATTTTGGCGGACTCAAAAAATTAATTTTTTAATATTTTATTTCAACCCTGAAAATGACCGTTTTTGCGTTTTTCAAACATGAAATTGTTTATCGGAAAGTCGGAAACAGTCAACTTTACGAAAAAAATGACAAGAAATCTCTTTTCGTTTAGAATGACCAAGAAAACCTAAAAAAAACTTCATTCGTGTCAAAAAAAGTGATTTTTGCCTTGTCTAACATACCAGCATGGACTGGGGTTGTACAGAGTAACTAGACCCCGACGGTCAAGGAGGGCAACATCGTTTTTTATGAAGGTTAAATCCTCAGGTAGACAATGAAAAAGACAGAATGCGTCACTCATATTTTGCAAACGATGATATTCTTAGCACCTCGTCTATTACATACAGGGTGTTTCAAAGTTAAAGGTACATACGTTACTTGTGGATAGAGGGCACTTTGGCGGTTCCAAATTACCCAGCATTAATGCATTCATCGTCCTTCCTTACTGAGATACAGGCTATTTTATTGATATAATCAAAGAAAGATTTGGCCAAAATCAATAAAACAACCAGTATCTCAGTAAGGAAGGACGATGGTTGCATTGATGCCAGGCAATTTGGAACCGCCAAAATGCCCTCTATCCACAAGTAACGTATGTACCTTTAACTTTGAAACACCCTGTATATCTATGGAATATAAAGACATTTTTATTATTCAAGTTGATAAAATAATTTAAAAAACATTTTTACACTACCTTCGTTATTTGTAAACTTAACCATTATTTTGACAGGTTCAGCCCCTTTGCCCCAAATGTTTGCTCTGGGTTACCACCAAAGCCGTTTCAGTTACATGAACCAAGTAGAGGTTTTAGATGTATGTGAACAATTTGACAAAAATAAATTTCCACTGGATGTCATCTGGTTGGACATTGATTACACAAATAAAAAGAAATACTTTACATGGAATCCAAAAACATTTCCTGCCCCTGATATCATGCTGGATTCTTTGGACAAGCAAGGACGAAAAGCCGTTGCAATAATAGATCCACATGTCAAAAGAGACGAGGGTTATTTTGTTTTCGATGAATGTGAAACAAAAGGTAAGAAAGATGATAGCCCGTTTCTAGTTCCTCAAATATAATATGAACTCGAATTTGGTAAAAAATGATAGTTTATCACGAGCCACCTTGACGTTACCTCGTCAAAGTAAGGCCAGGGTCATCATTGTCCCCCCCAAGCCGACACATATTTTTTGTAACCCTCCTTTGTGCGCCTCAAAAAAATTCATTATAAAAAGTACATACAACAAACATATCTTCAGAACGTTTAAATTGTTAGTTCTCGCGTTTCTTTCGCGCTAAAAAAGTCAGTTTATCGACGACTTTAGGCCCATTTCCCGAGCTCCTGCATGGCTCCTCCGTGTGCCTTTTTGCATTTCGATTACTTTTGACAAAAGGTGAAGCCATTTCAGCAAAGAAGCGCACGTTAGGTGTTTTTTAAGACTTTTCCAACATCTTTAGTAGCGTTTATTTCAAAGATAGGCAGGCGCCCATCAGACGAACCTAAATCATATCACCCTATTATTACCTTAACCTCTTTTCTCCTTAAATCAACGGAAGATATATTGGATCAACATATTAGAATGAATTGTTTTGGATGAAGAGGAGCCTCAATAAGGGTGTCGATCCTTATTGAGGCTCCTCTTCATCTAAAACAATATGCCTATCAACCTAACAAATCGACAATGCTCTCGGAAAAATGACCTAGTATAAAACAGGTCTAAAATTTAAAATCCCACTTAGACCGACCTCCCATGACAAAAAGGTACCTCATCGAACACCTCAAATTTAAAAGGTGAAAATGGTTGCAAAACATGTAAAAATCATGTTTCGCAAGCCAGACTAGCAAACATTTGTTAATTGTTATTTTTTATGAATTTTTGAATTTAGCTAAAGAAAGCAAGATTATTTTCAAAACATCTTGAGATTTACGCAATTTGTGGTATATAATAAACCATTTTAAAAAAAATTCTGGCTGGCACTTCTTGCACTTCATAACAGCTTCCTAATTTTTGTTTTAAAATGAAGTTTATCTCTCCTATCCATTACAACTTGTCTGGCTGACAATTTTTGTTAATTAATTTGTCAGACTTAATTTTGAATGCGCAGCATCAATGCATCAGGATCAATTGCTGGCATCTCATAACACCTTAAAAAAAAGCAATTCAAGTTTAAGGTCTTCTCTATGCATGAAAATTTGTCTGTCACTGACAAAAATTTTTTTCACCATATCAGACCTAACTTTTAAGTTCTGTTTAATTAAAAAATGTGGTTGCTGCGACACTTAAAAAAATGAAGTCATCTGTCGTAGTGAAAACATTTTTTCTCTGACAGACCAATTTTTATGTATGAAAAAGATCTCTGACTTAGTTACAGAAAAAAATTAAGGCGGTGTTTTGACATTGTAAAAGCTTATTAAGTCTAAGATGGTGAAAAACAATTTTTCAATGACAGACAAGTTTTTATGCACAGAAGAGATCTTAAACATCAGGTGGTTTTTTTTTAAGGAAGTGTTATGAGATGCCAGTGATTGATCCCGATGCATTGATGCTCAAAATTAAGCCTGACAAATTAATTAACAAAAACTGTCAGCCAGAAAAATTGTAATAGATAGGAGAGATCTTAAACTTAATTTTAAATAAAAGATCTAGGTGTCATGAAGTGCACTTTCATAAAAAAAAAAATTATCACAAAAGGTCTGTCGGAAGTTAAAATTAAAAAAAATTGTCAGCCATACAAATTTGTTCAAAAATGGTTCATTATTTGCCACAAATTGCGTAAATTTCAAGCAGGTGTTTTGAAAAGAAGAATAATATTTACTTCCACATCAACATAGTGGATTGGAAGTATAGTAATCGTAAAAAAAAATATATATATATTTTTTTTCTTGAAATAGGTTTAGAATGTCATGAAACGTCGAGATTTTAAATTTGAGTGAAAAAAATGTATGTCTGTCTGTAACTTTTTTTTCCGCATGTTTTCTCTGGAACGGTTTAAGATATTGACTTGAAATTTGATACACATATATGTATTATTACAATGAGATCTGGAACTGGATTATTTTTTGAACATATTCAGTGAAGGGTTGGGGGGTAAATAAGGGGAAATGAGTAAAGCTACACTGAAAGAAATTTCTATTATCCATAAAGAGAAATTGACTAACCCCTAATAAATATCTGCATTAAATAGGCTCCAGCAAGACTGCTCTGTAACCGCAACAAAAACGATCTTGCTAAGATGCACTTATTTACCGTTAATAAAAGTTTTTCTTATTATTTATTTGTTACTGTAGGTTGATAGCTTTGCTATCAGGAGTCACCACCTATTTTAATCTTAATAAGTTTTTTGTTATAGTTAGTATAAGTTCCTATTCCTTACACCATTACTACCTTGTAACCGGAAAAGAACTTTCCTGCTGCTAATAGGTGACTTTTTAACCACTATGCAGCTTACATTATAATGGCAATAAATAATCTCTCTTGACCTATCTAGTAATGTCATTTTGCAAGTACGTTACTTGTAAATTCAATATTTTAATTTTATATTTTTTGGACTTCACACTTCATATTAAAACACGTTTTTAATACATTTTAATAATAATAATAATAATAATAAACGTCTTTATTGATCAATGTATAATAAATTATACAAAGTTCAGGGCGAAGTTTAGCCTAGGCTATTATATGTTGACTCGGACAAAGAATAATTGTTGGTAAAATTAAAATAAATGATTCATTTAAGGAAACAAAGGGCTAATAAACAATTCAGGGTGCCTATTAAAAAAGGGGAACTTTGACTTGTAAGAAGACACAATCTCAGTTTACTATATAATATAGCTGCTTTCGTTCAGCAGAGTGATTCGTAATGATAAGGCACCTACCTGTTTCATATGTTGTCTCTGTCCCTATACCATGCAATTTTGCATCATATGATTACTGTTCATTGAAATCCTGTTTATTATAATTAGTTACTGCATGCGTCGCTGCATGGATGAAATGGCGCGCGATGATAAAAACTCAATTGCGCTTGGGCCACGTGCAAAAATAAATAAGTAAGACGCTACGATTAGTAAGCCCGTCTTTACAGTTAACAGGTGACTTACCAACCATAGGTCTATTTGAGTTTTAACCATTAAATAGTTAACTTTAACTTAAGGCACTTATTTATCGTAAGAAATTATTTAGTTACCCCTAATAAAAAGAAAACTTATAACAATATTTTACCTAGTTTAAGTAAGTGCTGCTATTGGGACAAATAGTCAAAGATTTACCGTTGCAAAATCTCATTAGCAAAACAGTTTTTCTTATGGTTAGATAATGATCATGTAGCCTTAACAAAAAAAATACTTATGATTATGCAGATCATCTTAGCAAAACATTCTATTTGGTCGGTTTCTTTCAGTGAAGCTGCACTGAAAGAAATTTCTATTATCCATAAAGAGAAATTGACTAACCCCTAATAAATATCTGCACTAAATAGGCTCCAGCAAGACTGCTCTGTAACCGCAACAAAAACGATCTTGGTAAGATGCACTTATTTACCGTTAATAAAAGTTTTTCTTATTATTTATTTGTTACTGTAGGTAAGTCACCACCTATTTTAATCTTAATAAGTTTTTTGTTATAGTTAGTAAGTTCCTATTCCTTACACCATTACTACCTTGTAACCGGAAAAGAACTTTCCTGCTGCTAATAGGCGACTTTTTAACCACTATGCAGCTTACATTATAATGGCAACAAATAATCTCTCTTGACCTAGTAATGTCATTTTGCAAGTACGTTACTTGTAAATTCAATATTTTAATTTTATATTTTTTAGACTTCACACTTCATATTAAAACACGTTTTTAATACATTTCTATGTTGACTCAGACAAAGAATTATTGTTGGTAAAATTAAAATAAATGATTCATTTAAGGAAACAAACGACTAATAAACAATTCAGGGTGCCTATTAAAAAAGGGGAACTTTGACTCGTAAGAAGACACAATCTCAGTTTACTATATAATAGCTGCTTTCGTTCAGCAGAGTGATTCGTAATGATAAGGCACCTACCTGTTTCATGTGTTGTCTCTGTCCCTATACCATGCAATTTTGCATCATATGATTACTGTTCATTGAAATCCTGTTTATTATGATTATGAATCACTCTGCTGAACGAAAGCAACTAATATACAATAACACAAAACACAAGTTTTTTTATAAAAATTCTTTGCATAAAACCTCTCCCACAACTGTCTCGTCGAACGCCGAATTGCTTCCTAGTTACTGCATGCGTCGCTGCATGGATGAAATGGCGCGCGATGATAAAAACTCAATTGCGCTTGTGCCACGTGCAAAAATAAATAAGTAAGACTTTACGATTAGTAAGCCCCGTCTTTACAATTAACAGGTGACTTACCAACCATAGGTCTATTTGAGTTTTAACCATTAAATAGTTAACTTAAACTTAAGGCACTTATTTATCGTAAGAAATTATTTAGTTACCCCTAATAAACTTATAACAATATTTTACCTAGTTTAAGTAAGTGCTGCTATTGGGACAAATAGTCAAAGATTTACCGTTGCAAAATCTCATTAGCAAAACAGTTTTTCTTATGGTTAGATAATGAAAATGTAGTCTTAACAAAAAAAATACTTATGATAATGCAGATCATCTTAGCAAAACATTCTATTTGGTCGGTTTCTTTCAGTGTGGTAAAAGTACAGAAACTTGAGATTCGGTGTATACACTACAAGCCAAGGCTCAATTTTTTTTATAATATTTTACATCGCCCACACTGCATTATTAAAGGGGTTGATAAAATAGAATCGAGATATTCACTTGAAATGTGGTACATATATACAGGGTGTCCCAGAATTGAGTTCCCGGATGGGAACCTGTAATTCCTGAGTTCATATTGTGCCCATATAACTCAACTTACCTTAGTCCAACTCAATTATGGGACACCCTGTGTATTATAACGACATCTGGAACTAGATTATACTTTGAAATTATTCTGTGTAAGAGTTGGGGGTTATATAGGGGTAAATTGGGGGAGGTAGGTATACCTCGTAATCCTAAAAAATGTTGAGGAAAAAAAGTTAAATTTACACATTTAGATTATACTTTGAAATCATTCTGTGTAAGAGTTGGGGGTTATATAGGGGTAAATTGGGGAAAATAAGTAAAGCAAGCTGGTAATAAGAGTACAGAAACTTGGGATTTGGTGTATACAGATTCGGAATTTGAAGTTCGCAGTATGTAAACGTGTATCTGCGCAGGTAAACCACGCCTTGTCCGTAAATCAACTCAGGACATTGGTATTTGTTCATACCAACACCGCTTGACCGCGTCGATCCCACGTATTCAGCTTTTAATAGCCCAATTACATCGAAGTTTATTCCCTATATCACGAAGTGTATTTTCCGGTTCTGTATACTAGAAGTGAAGGCCTCAGATTTTTTATATTTTTCAACTCCCTCCACCACCCCCACTCCATAATTAAAGTGGTTACCAGCTTAAGCTGGTAAACTGGGGAAAGAGCAAGCTACTAAAAGATTCCAGAAACTTCATTTTTGGCGTATACCTATGCTAAGAATCAACGCCTCAAGTTTTCTATGACATCTGCCTCAAGTATTGAAATTTTGTGATCAATTATTTCTACATACTAGAGTGCAATTTTAGTCAAGAAGTTGTCCTTTAAAAAGATGGATGTGGAAGTAGTGATTCCTTAGGTAGCGGTCTTTATTGGCTAAATTAAAAAATTCGTAAAAAATAAAAATTTACAAATTTTAGTAGTCTGGCGGGCGCAACATGATTTTTACATGTTTTTCAACCATTTTCATCTTTTAAATTGTGTTCGACGGGGCACCTTTTTTGTCATGGAAGCTTGGTCTAACTGTTTTGAAAGGGCGCGTGTTAGGACTCGTGCGTCTTTTTCATATGGTAGCTCCAGGACTCTTGACTATTTTCATTCAAATAGAAATGCTCGATGGCTAGTTAAGCAATATTATTCAATAATTTACTTTCTATACTGTAACTTAAAAATTTGTTTAAGGTTATTTTGTGAGAAATGGCAATGGAACAGTATACCAAGCCTCTTGTTGGCCTGGGGTATCAAGCTGGATAGACTTCTTCAATCCAGAGGCTCGAAATTACTATTCTACTTTAATATCAGAATTTGCTAAAAAGAAAAATCTTCACATTTGGAATGATATGAATGAACCATCTGTATTTGAAGTAAAAGAACAAGCAATGGATGCAAGTTGCGTTCATTATGATAATTGGACGCATCAAGAGGTTCACAACCAATACGGATTTTACCAAACAATGGCTACTTACGAAGGATTAATGGAAAGATCAAACCAAGTTAGACCATTTATTCTGACAAGGTCTTTCTTTGCGGGATCTCAGCGATTTGCTGCTCACTGGACGGGTGATAATGTAGCTTCGTGGGAACATTTGAAAATTTCTATTCCTATGATATTAACAGAAGCTCTTGCAGGTAAGCTTTTTTTTTTTCGAGTAAAAAAATCTCAAAGTTGATTTTTCCTCGCCGGATAACTTAAAAAAATGACAATTTCAGAAAAGATGTTTTGAACAAAAGTAGTCTATTTTTAGTCAGACAATCCGAATTTGAAATAAAATTAGAGGTTCTCATTTAAAAACGAATTTGACCTTGAATGACCTTAAACCTTCCACCCAACGTCAAAGTGACATATACGGCAGAATCGCCCCCATCCAATTTTACAACTTTTGTTTGAAACGTTTTTTCGTAGAGTGCTTATTACTCGAGATATGTTAAAGATTCAGGTTAAAAAAATCACCCGGTATATGAGGTTGCCCGGGAAGTCATTCGACAGACTCTCAAAGCACGCTTTCTCTTCATCTGTGTAGATTTCATCCAACAAAGTTGATGAGAATCTTTTCCGGATAAAACTCATTTATAACTAGGGTGTAGTAGCTACTGCGATTGCTAGTATTAAAAACTGTTGAGTTACTACTCTGTAGCTTTTAAATCTTTTTTGGTTTCTGTACAGCAAATGGCATTGAGTGCTCGACGCCCCTTAGAAATATTTGAGCACTCCATGAAGAAATTCCTACATTACCTGTGCAAAACTATTTTGTGTATTTTCCTAAATTATAAAGTTATTGGCATCCCCTGATATCTGATGAGCACCTCTACAATTTATTTCTGGCTACAGGCAAGAATAGATTTACTTTAAAGTGAGATAGTCCTATCAATGAAATAATCAATAGATAAAAAATTAAACGTTAAATACCACATATGGAGAAATAGGGGTGGTAAATTTCTGTCACCTCGACTATGATTCCCACATTTTATAAAGAGGCAGTATTATTTCTATTAATCAAATAGTTAAAAACTCCTCAGCCTCTATAGTCAGTCAGTCCTATCAATGAAATAATCAATAGATAAAAAATTAAACCGCATTTCATTGTAGGTATCAGTTTAGTAGGAGCAGACATTGGTGGTTTCACTACGGATCCAACCGAAGAACTCTTACAGAGGTGGTATCAAGCTGGAGCTTGGTATCCATTTTACAGAGGTCACTCTGCTGACAAGACCAAACGGCGAGAGCCATATCTATTCAAAGAAGAGGTGAAAACTAGAATAAGAAACTCTCTACGACAGCGTTATAGACATCTAACCTACTGGTACACTTTGTTTTGGGAACATTATCGTACTGGAGAACCAGTTATTAGACCACTGAGCTACCATTATAGTGACGATATTGAAACTCTTGACATAGACGATGAGTTTTTGGTTGGAGCCAATATTTTAGTTCATCCCATAACTGATGAAGCCGCAAAGAATATAACTATTTATTTACCTGGAGGTGACCACGAATTGTGGTACAACATTGACGATTTTAATACTACATATAGTGGAATAGGGTTGGTAAATATCTCTGTCACTTTGGATACAGTTCCTGTATTTTATAAAGGTGGCAGTATTATTCCTATTAATCATGTAATCAGAAACTCATCCTCCTCAATGAAAGACGATCCCATCACTCTGCTAGTGTTTCTAGATAAAGAATTTAATGCCAGTGGAAACATCTATGACGATGATCACGAATCGTTTAACTATTTGAAACAAAAATACACTTATGTTAATTTTAGGTTCAAAAATAACACTTTGCAAAATGAAATAATCGATAAAAGTGCTCGGTATAATCATTCAACGTTATTAAGTTCAGTTGTGATTTATGGCTTTAATGTTGATATCAGTAAAGTTTATATCGGAAAAAATTCAACTACTAGATCAAATGAAGGTATCAGTATAAGTATCGACTTTCAGAATATGTATGTATGCGGTATGACAAAAAATAACAAAACTTTAATCCTGGATAATTTGAATTTAGATATAAGAGATCAATTTATGATTAAGTTTGATGAAAAAGTATCTAAATAGCTTTTCACCAAATATACAGTTGTATCTTTAGATGTAAATACAAATACCAACAAAATTTTCTATAGTAGCAGTAATAGAAAGTGCAAAGATGACATGTTTATGAGGATAATGGCGCCAATCAGCATAACTCGTAATGTAGCAAAAATGAGTCATAGTTAAATTTAGTGTTACAGATTAACCTTTGTCATTATATTGTACTATATTTGACATCTAAATTTGGATATTTGTATATATTATTAATATATAAATACTCTTATAATAATACAGGGGCCTGGTGGTTTTTTCGGCGCAGCATCAGTTTATGTTCTATGAGATATTTTTATCGTTTTATCAATGATAATGTTTCATAAATTCTACTATCTTTTGGCAGGCCACATCCCGTCAGGTACAACACGAGTTGTCACGTTGTAAAAAAATCATATAGCCCCTGTTCGTTACAAAATTTTTTTAGATTGAAAATATTTATTTAAATATTCCCAACACAGAAGAAAGATCCCAGCATATCACATTGCAAGCAAAAAGTCTCAATGAAGCATCGATGTAAAATTTCAATTTGAATTTACCAGGTCACATGACCACTTCTACCGCCTGGACATAGCAAGCCTTGTTAGCACGAGTTGTCACATTGTAAAAAAATCATATAGCACCTGTTCGTTACATGATTTTTTTAGATTGAGAATATTTATTTAAATAATGCCAACACAGATGAATAATCCCAGAAGTTTTGATAAAAAATAACGTTGTTTATATGAAAGAGCAAAAGCAGTAGTCAGTTTTCAGTGCAAATACATAGCTTTTCCAAAAAAAGATATTAATATTTTCCTTCATAACACTAACTTTCTGTCAGCATATATACCAAAAATCGCGATTTCAGCTGATTTGGAATCTCTGTTTACAATGGTGTGCTTTTTGGAAGAATTTACTTTTTAAAGCACTGGAGTGCTTAAAAAAGTGAATTCTTCCAAACAACACACCATTGTAAACAGAGAATCCAAATCGGCCGAAATCACGATTTTTGGTATATATATTAACAGAAAGTTCGTGTTATGGAGGAAAATATCAACAACTTTTTTTGGAAAAGCTATGTGTTTGCATTGAAAACTGACTACTGCTTTTGCTCTTTCTTATAAACAACGTAATTTTTGATCAAAACTTCTGGGATTATTCTTCTGTGTTGGCATTATTTAAATAAATATTCTCAATCTAAAAAAATCTTGTAACGAACAGGTGCTATATGATTTTTTGACAATGTGACAACTCGTGCTAACAAGGCTTGCTATGTCCAGGCGGTAGAAGTGGTCATGTGACCTGGTAAATTCAAATTGAAATTTTACGTCGATGCTCCGTTGAGACTTTTTGCTTGCAATGTGATATGCTTCCAGACGTCGAGAACAATCCAAAAATACCCCTGCCAGTATTTTCTATCATCAGGTTCGGCCTTACTTCCGGAAATCCCGGAAAAACGGCTCCCGGCCAAATGATGCAATCTTTTCAATTAAATTTGGGATTTATCTTAAATATGGTTTTTCTAAAGCCAAGGTACTATTGCCACCATTTTTTTGTCATCGAAAGGGTTAATATATGTAAAAAGGGTTTTGCAACTTAGTCAATATTTTGCATATTAACCTTTCGGTGATACAAAAAAATGCTGGCAATAGCATCTTAGCTTTAGAAGAACCATGTTCAAGATAACTATCAAATTTCATTGATTTGGTTGAGAGTCGTTTTATTTAGTGTTGTAAATCGACATTTGTCCTCATATTTTGTTATATTTGATACCTAAATTTAGATATTTGTATACATTATTATGTAATAAGATAAGTTAAGAAATATACTATTTTGTTACCATTCCAAATATGTAATGAAAATAAAAACATTAAAACCAAGAAATGTTTATAAGATTTTTAACATCTTTTCAAGACTGCCGTTTTTTAAAATAATTTTTGTTTCTCTCAATAAGTATTTATATATAAGAGTTCAATTATCTATTCGTACTTATCTCCGCGCCCCCTTTAACCTGACACGAACCCTACACCGCAGGTGTGAAGAGATGGGGATATAATGCCGCAAGAACAAGTGAGTATTGAATCAAGAAATAAGTAACTCTTGCTCAAGTGCTCTTTAAAACTCTCACGCTGTAAAATAAAAATGAAATAAAATGGAATAAACTCATAATAATAACCTCGATAATAAAAGAAACGTAAAGTTACAAGTTAGTGTGCCAGTTCCTTCACAGTCCACAGTTCTGAAGCCAGGAAACAAGGAGACCTCCCATCAGCCAGGTCAAAATAAGGTGAGTGGCAGGCCTTATTTTCCATTGTAATTTTGGCCCTTAATGGTTCATATCCATTTACCCTGTCAGCCTTGTTACTAAATTATGTGGATGGAGTTACTGGAAATCGACCCAAGTGCCAAAATTGAAATCTTGAGTTAACTACACCAAGGCGACTTACAACAACTCCCTTTAGATACTAAGAAATGGACCAAGCGATAGAAAAGTTCTAACACCCTCTATATTTAGTTGAACCCGAAATCGAGTTTCGTTTTTTATAAAAAGGACCCAAGCGACAGTTGGCTCCTTTTATATTTTACAGTGGTTCATGTTTGTCGCTTGGTTCTTTTTTAGATATTTTTAAAGCGAAAATGTGTAGCAGAAGTAGAAAAATATTAACCACGGCAATGTAAGTTTTACATTTTCAAAAAAAAAAAAAAAAAATGTTTACAAAAATAAATTTTGATAATTATTACACAAAAAAAGGTTATGTACTTTTGAGCACAGCATGATACACCCCTGGATTTTGAGCTGCTGAATCCGAGGTCACTGTCAGAATTGCTCCATCATGTCAGGATTTTTTCTAATCCTCTCCTTATTAAAATTTTCAGTTTTTTAGCAATTTTTTTGAGGTTAAGAGAAAAATTGTAACTTGCACTATTTAATTTATTGTCTTTTATGACTGGGAAAGTACTGAGGGTAGCCCGAGCCTTACCCGATCTGGTCAGCGCTTTGTTAAATATGTCCGTTCATCATGAACCACTAGATTAGACCTCAAAAACTTTAGTAATTGTTGGAAAAAAAGGTAGTAGTAATTTTTGTAAAAACAATTATTACAGTCTAATTGTTTTTACAAAAATTACTACTACTTTTTTTTTTCCAACAATTACTAAAGTTTTTGAGGTTTAATCTAGTGGTTTCATATCTTTATATGTTACATTTCGATATCATGGTAATTAAGAATTTGCAAATGTTCTGGACAAAATAAGTCGACTTCACGTTTTTTATAATTTCAGTGAATGTACAGTTGTATTCATTAAAAAAGCATACAAGTATTACAAAGAGAGGCGAGTTTTATCCTATTTATGTAAAATCGGCTGATGTAAATGACTGTTAGTGGAGGTTATCACATGACATAGGTTGTCAAAAATGCAAAGCATAAACACTGGCTTTGATATAGATAAATAAAAATGCCTCGTCGTTTATCTGAAATTGAAAAAGCTCAAATAATGTCCAGAATCGAAGATGGATGGACAATTCGTACTGTAGCACAGTTGTATAGCAGAAACAAGAAAACTATATTAAAAATTCAACAACGCTGGGAAGTTGGTTCAGGTCGTCCCAAAATTTCCAACCCAGAACAGGATGCTGCATTTTTGAGATACTTAAGAGAGAATCCATTTGCAACGGCGAAGGATGCTGTGATTGATACTGAATTTCCTGACTCTCAACCTACCTCCAGCAGAATGGTCAAGGAATCTGAGTAAAAAAATCGTCCAGCTGCGAAAAAAATGTTACTCACTGTCGAACGGCGGCTGTCAAGGGTAATTTCTGTAATGTACTATGTATACCGCGACCCTCAATTTTGGAACATGGTCGTTTTTACTGATGAAAAGGCATTCCAGTCGACTGATAATGCCCAAATTCGTATTTATCGTCCAGACAATACAAGGTTTGAAGAACGATACATCAGCACCGTTGCTTTTACCTGGACGTTTCTTTGTAAATGTATGGGGCTGGATAAGTGTCCATGGGCCTGGTGTTTGTTGGCGAGTTGAGGGAATGTTTAATGCTTTGAACTATATAAACATTTTAGAAAACGTAATGCTCCCATCTACTGAACAAATGTATCCCAATAATAATTTCATTTATTTACAAGATAATTGTCCAGTCCACACCGCCAATGCTGTAACAGAGTGGTTTCAAACTGATAATGTGGAAGTGCTGCCATTTCCCAGTTATAATCCCGATAGAAAATATTTGGAGTTTAATTGTAAAAAAATTATAAAAATATAAAAGAAATTTTAGACCACAAAATTCAGACGAATTATGGGAAATAATCCACGAGTGCTGGGAGGAGCTTGATCCAAACATTATATGTAACATAATTGAGTCAATGCCAAATAGATTGGCTCAAGTAACAGAAAGATGATTATATGACCAAATATTAGATTTTATTTTAAATATTCTTGTTATTGTTTTTTGTTTTGTTGGAATTTTTATAAAACACATATAGATATAATTCAATATACATAATAATTTAATTTTTCTTAATTATTTCACAGACGCCAATGATTTGATTTCTGACAACCTATGACATGTGACAAGTCGGCTTTGCATAAAAATGATAAAGCTCGCCTCTCATTCTAATACACGCTCGTTTTTTTATGAATAGAACTGTACTTTCACATTTTATTTCAAATGCTCTCAAATGATGAAAAATTAACTGACATGAAAATAAATGCAAATATAAGCTAAGAGCATCTATTTTTAATTAGCCTTATCCATTTTTTCAATATAATTGACATTCAAGAGAAATTTACAATAAAATACAAAATCGAGGTTTCCATTTTTATAAATTTATTTCTAATATTGAATACTCACATTTTTTTCCAATTGTGACCTACTTCTTTCGATTGTAATTGTGTACCTGTATTTAGTAGTAGTCGAGACAGACAATAAGCATGCACGTAACGTCCGACGAAAACTTCTATAGAATTCAAATTCGGAAGAGCTTCTCTGAGCCACCCAATTAGGCACTTGCAATGCACGTACTGTGTTTTTCACTGAGATTTTACAGTGAATGTTTAAATTATTTTAAGATAAGTTCATTTTACTTCCACATCCACGTAGCGGAATGAAAGTATGAAGAGCAATCGTAAAATTTTCAAAAATTATTTTTGTTAAAGTAGGTTTGGAATGAGATTTTATGTAATTCATTAGAATGAAAAAAATTTTAAAGACGAGGTAGGTAAATAAATTAATTTCAGGCCTTTGTTCTCATTTTTAACTGAATTTACATGTCGTAGGGGATCATGTAGATACTAGTTTAATCTGCCTAGTCGTAGGGGGCTATGTTGGATGCTAGTATTATAATGAGAATGGTAAAGAAGAATATTTACTTCTTAGCATAACCAGAAGTCACGTTATCGAAAGAATGCCAAGATTTCATTAATATTTTTCCATATAGTTTTTCCTTTACTTCTCATAGATAGTTTTTCTTTCAGCTGTTTGCAAAATCCTATAAAGAATATGTTTCATTACTATAAGCAAACAAATAATAAATAATTCACTTTTAAAGGTTTATAATGTCATAGAACGTCAAGATTTTAAATTTGAGCGAAAACAATTTCTGTCTGTAACATTTTTGTGCGCACATTTTCTCGGTTCGGTTTAAGATATTAACTTGAAATTTGGTGCACATATGCATTACGATGAGATCTGGAACCAGATTATATTTTTGCATTAATTCTGGTGAACGGTTGGGGGGGTTAAATAGTGGTAAATGAAGAAAAATAAGTAAAGCAAGCTGGCATGAGCACAGAAATTTGACATTTGGTATAAACACTGGAGGCTAATGCCTCAGATTTTTATATTTTGCATCTCAGAATCCCCTGGGGGCTAACTACTATTCCAACCCTCCTATTGTAGTCGAATAAAAATAGCCCATTTAACACAAGAATTTCACAAAATAAATCAAATTTATGTTTGCATCTGCAGATAACTATATATATAATTTTTTATATACTTACCTTGCTTTATTACTTCTTATGAAGGGGCTTTCTATATAACTACAGATACTTACCTTATCTACAAACAAAATCGCCAACGATTTTTAAAACTCAACATTTGAAATCTTTAAATTTTTAATGATTAGTTCGTATATAAATGGTTAATAATAAATCCAAACACAAGACGGCACCCAAATAAAACTTTATTAAAATACCTCCTAATTCTTTAGATTTTATTCAAAAACCATTTATAATGTTATAAATAATATTTTCAGAATCTATAACTTTTCAGATCAAATTTTGACAGTTCACAAGACTACACAAACATTCATTCCACAAGATTTCTTACTTCCTAACTTTTTTTTAAGCACAACACATACATGGACTACACTCTATGAAACATAAATGAAATTCGCATGTGCCTTTGTGTCTTAATGAAATATATATCTTGGTCATTATATATACTCTTTGTGTCGGCTAAGTTATCATTGAAACAATTTCTTTATAGATTAAATCTATATTATACGCTCACGTGACCTTACATCATCTACTTGTAGAGCTTTAAATAATGTACATATAAAAATGAGTACTCAGTATAAAACAAAATAATAATACTAGTGCAAATCAATTTCATGCCTCAAAATTTATAATAAATCGACTTTGAGGGCACAAAACTTGATCAAATATAAGTTGTCAACCTACCGCACTGGCTATTGGTACCTTTACATTAAAAGAATTATTGTTGTTCAATTAACAATAAATAAAATTCAAACATTTAAATATTATCGTCAATGTGGGAGATTATTTAAATAAAATTTAACACAATTAATAAATTAATTGTTTCCATTGTAAAAATGGCGAATATATAATTATTTATAGCTATAAACATTGCAACATATCAATAAAGAACCATTTCAATGCATATTTCATTTATATAGAAATTTTAAATTGTTAAGGCCCGGTATGGTTTCTAAATTATAGTACATATTTTCAGTTACGTACAACATTTTTCTCAACAAAAATCAAAACATGAATTGAAAATGTTCTTTACATTTTAATTATTTCAAAAATACATATCACAAAATTTTTACAAAACGTCATGATATGCATATTGAAGTTATTTTTTTATAAATTGAAATCATTAAAATATATAATGAAAATATAAAAAAATATACAATTAAATCTGAAAGTAAAATTATTAATTGTTTTTACTTAATTATTTCCTCGTGGACCTCTTGGTCTTTCTTGATACCGTTACCCTTGAAGCTGTCGTAGGAGAAGGTTTTGCTGGTGCTTTAGATGATGACGGGATTTGTTTGGATCCTTTTGTATCTGTAAATGAACGATTTGCTTATCAACATACGGTTAGTACTTCGAATGGGAGATCAAATTTTGTGACTTCCACGTGTTCAAATGTTAAAACTACACTTAAAGGCATTTATTCCATATAAAAGAAACACAATCTAATAATTTTTACCACTCCCTGAATTTGCCTTTTGCTCGGGCCTTTTGGTTATTTGAATTAAAAAATTAATATTAAATTTGCACACCCCAAAAAACGGTACACATATAAACCACCACTTCTGGTTGACCAGTCCAGTTTCACCCGAAATATTGGATGCTTTCAGTTATAGCTCAAAATCTATCACTACAACTGGCAGCTGTGATAAACATCACTGTAAAAGTCAGTATTATTTGGTATTAACGAGATTTCGCTGAAATTTTGAGGATCCCAAGTAGCATTTTTAGACACAGTTTCGAAACAAATTAGGTAGTGGGAAACAGTTTTGTAACTATTTCGATACTTATGTGAGATACAATGGTTTACATACATTTACGACATTTTTCTGAAATTGTTACCAATTATTTAATTTTTACATATAGTGCAACAATATTAACAGTTCACTAATTGTTTCTACCATTAAGACTTTTCTTCAGAACAATTATTCGGAACAAATTCGACACATGCTGCAACATCTATTACTTTAGAATAAAATTTCTAGGAACATTTAGTTACATGTTTTTAGGATTTGAGTTGGCAAAAGTTAGTTACCAAAATGACAGATGATTGTCAAGTCCGTAGTGGAGGTTACATGTTTACTTTGTTCTTATTTGTAATAAAATATACGCGTGAAAAGCTATCTAGAAGTTGAATTGTGTCCATCCTTACCCCTCATTCAACAGCATTCCTAATAGTTAACTTATTTATAACTGTAATCTAGTAATTTTCGTGTCACAACTGAAAGTACTCTTGTTTCCAACACAAAATAGATTAACAGAAACTGGGAACTTTTTTTACAAATTATAACAATTTAACAAATTTTGTAACTGTTATCAGTAACGTAGCGAAAGTAGAAGAGTGTCCTATTTGGATAGAAAATATTGAGGAAAGTAAAAAAAATTCCCTCACATAGAGAACTGTTTCTGTGGCCATCTTGGTTTTAAAGTGTTGGCTTAATGACGTTTGTAATTCGGCGGCCATTATGGACAATTTTCTTTCAAAAGAAAACGTTGTTTATGCAAAAGCTTAAACGTCGATGTAAATTATGAAAAATAAACATTATTTGATGTTAGGATACATTACTAATTATTAACATCTAAATAATCATAAAAAAAATTATTTTCTTTAGTTAAAAATATAAATTATAAATGGTCATATTTGTAAGGGGCATTTAAAATATCGAAGTAGTTCCCGAAAATAATCGATAAAATTCTCGTCGCATAAGTTTATTCTGACCAGACATCCGCTATAAAAACTAGATATAAGTTTTCATACTTTCAACATGTACCTACAATATTATTTTACACCGGTTTCCATATCGAAACAACACATACCTATTATTTATTATAATAGATAATAAGACTTTTCGAAACTGACTGCATACATTCCTTTCCCAATAATATTAGTTATAAAAACATTAGATATATTTGTGAAACTATTTAAAAAGCTGTGAGCTATAAATTAGAAACATGTTTCTCTTTATTTTCGAACCTAGCAAAGAAATGCGCAGTGTCCACTAAAATAGAAACACGTACTACACTACCATAAGAAATTGAGCATGCGTGGAAAATGTATCGCAACATGTTGCAAACAGTCCCCATTTTGTTCATGGGAACAGGCACGCTTGTTAGAAACGTTTCCGAAAATGTATCTTAAAATGCTACTTGGGTTGTTTTCATTAATATCTACTAGATTTTCTTATTTTTGTATAAGACCCTAGGGGCTGGAGGCTGATAGCTCATGAGAAAAAGCCAGAATTAGGTAGCAATGGTGATAGGAAACTGCATATCTGTAATGTAATACCTATCTATGCACGCCATCTCTGAGGTACTAGTGTAAGATGAGTTGTAGAAGATGGTTCAAGACTTTACTAGAAATGTATGGAAGTTGATGGAAGATTTCTATATACCTTTGGTAGAGTACATAAGTCAATTTAAACACGTGGGAAGGAAGTTTTTAATGAATTAAGGTTAGAAAATCAGAAGTGGTACAAATTGAGTGTAAATATCAAGTAATAAACATTATTAAAGGTTACTCTAGTCAGTAAAAATGTATTTTAGTTAATAAAAGTATTGTGAAGTTTTCAGTAAGTCATTCAACAAAGTGTGTTAGTGTTAGTGCTTGGCCTTTGAAACGTCTTTCGCTCTTATTCTGAGCTCATCAGAAGCATTTCCAAAAAGACAGCATGATAAGATTTCATGAAAATGTAATCCATTAGAATGAAAATTTTTTAAGACAAGGTAGGTATGTTAGGCCTTTGTTCTCATTTTTAACTGAATCTTCATGACCGTAGGGGGTTATGTAGATGCTAGTTTAATCTGCATGGCCGTAGGAGACTGTATGGATGCTAGTTGTTGAATGAAAATTTTCAAATAAAAAATTAAACAAATTCATCTTAGGATTTTAATTTGCTAGCATAACCAGAATTCAGGTTATCAAAAGAATGCAAAGATTTCATTAATATTTTTGCACATAGTTTTTCTTTTAGTTTATATGTTTTAATACAATTATAAGCAAATAAATAATAATTCACTTTTAAACAGTACAGGTTAGTCAACAATATTCATTTCCAAGCAAAATGAAGGTTTATAATTCAGGTGATTTGAAGCAAAATGATGATTACATTATGATTTATGTTACCATCAATGAAAACCTGACAAAGTTTTTATATATTTTTTGGATTAAATGTAAAAATATGATTAACTATTTTTTTATAGTAGAAAATGTTACTGAAGCCAAGTACTTGGAAATGCCGCAACAACAAATCGTGTCAGATATTCCTGGCTTCTGTACTATGTAGTTAAGTCCATGACCAACATTATCGATTAAGATAGTTAGGTAGGTGGGTACATATAAGACCTCTCTGTGCACTAACAATTTTTGTAACAATTAAGAACCCTCTATTTTTGTATTTAAATAATGTATATTTTAATTTATAACTCACTTTACCAAATCTGTTAATAAAGAACCTTTTGGAATTTTTCAATTACACTATTAATAAAGCAGAATAAAATGTTACTTACTTTTAACTGTACTCTGCGGCCGACTAGCACTGACTGTGATGGCAGTTTTCCTACCAATTTTAGCCAGCACTTTTGCTTTTTTGCTGTCCATAACTGGACTTCTCTTAGGATCGACCTTTCTTTTACCTCTAGCTGCCCGACTTGAACTTGTGGCTCTTTTGGTTTCTGCTGGAGTTACCTTCTTTACTACAACCGCAGGTTTCTTCTCAACTTTTCTAGTGGATCTAGCTTCAACCTTTCGCACTTTTGGAGCTTCAGGTGATTTCTTGGTGGGAGTTTCTTTTTTTGGCGATTTTGATGCAGACCTACCCTTACGTTTTGTACCTTTTCTTTTCTTCAGTTGTTCTTCATCCTTATACAATGACAGATCCACTAAAAAGTGAAAAGGTACAGTAGAACAGGAAAAAATAGGAAATATATTTAACTGTGGAAAATTGCAATTTAAAATTACTTACATCCATCGGGATGCTCCTCCGATAGAGAGGGAGTGGAGATTTCCCCCTTTTCCACTGCCAGACATCTTTTTAAAATACTGTCTGTTCGTTCTTTCTCTGCTGCTGATAACCTATATCTTCCCTTATCTACACGGCTTAAGTCAAGGCTTGTTAAAATGCAATCAAAATCTGGAATTAATAAAAGTTTTTCCATTTTATACAAGTTTATAAAAACATTAAAATAGATAGATAGATAGATAGATCATTTATTGGTCTTATTACACCGTAGTGCCCAGACAGATCAGAGATAGATAGATAGATACATAAAAACATATTAGGTAAACTATCTGTATAAAATAATATCCCAATTGAACTTTACACAGTTAATAATGTGATACAGGCAGAGATGTAAATTATGAATAACCAATTTCATATACATCGCTAAACCAATTGAAACAATTGTTTTACAACCTTTCAAGAAAAAACTCTCTTTTCTAAAAGCCTATGAATGAATTCTTTGAATCGGTTTAGGGATCTAGGAGAAATCGACGAAATATGAGGTTATCTTTTAAAAGGGATTTTATTAGCTTGGCCTGCAGTAGATACGAGAATATTGCAACTCAATTTTCACCTACTTCCAGTACGGATTGACTTGAAATTTTGCAAGTGTATATGGTTTGCACAAACAATACAATTTGACATTTTTTTGATTGATTGATTGATTTGCCAGCGTAAGGTGAGCATTGCTGCCGAATCCGGGCATCCAATCTAGAGATTCGTTCCAACACGCAGCTCGAATGTATGTTGAACGGCTAAATGCAGTCGCTTAGTCGTCTACTATATATTCATGCCATGACTGGGTGGCCTCACTCAACCCCCCAACGTACGATCAAATTGTGTGCCGGAACAAACCTCGGACGCTTTAAATACTGCATACGCTGGATTGGACATGCTTGTTACCAGCAGCGAGAGCCACATGATGCATGGGGTAGGAATATAGGATGGGAAGCATAGGTGTATTTGTAAGATGCTTCTTTTAAGATTCCAAGCTTCTTCTTAGTTTCCATCTGTCATCATCGGATGAGAAGTGTATGCATTTGCGAGATGCTTTTTTTTAGTTTCCATGCTTCTTTCAAGTTTCCATCTATCATCATCTCCTTATTTATTCTTCTTCTAAGTTTTCTGTTTCTTCTTTTTCTGGCAGTGTGCACCGCCACCCACCTACTTGCGTCCATAGGTATATTTTTTCATGTTTCCCAGAAATCTGTGTTTTAGCTCGCTCCAATGAGCTTTTATTTATATTAATCGTTCCACAGGTAAATATCCATTTACGGTGGAAGTGCGGGGAAGGGCACTGTCTCGCGATAAAGTTTTTTTCAGCAGGTTATGAGAAAGAGGCCCGAGAGAATATTTTGTACACCCTGTATATTAGTTTGTTTTGGAAGCAATTGGTTTTAATTTCTGTTTTCCAATTCCGGGTATTTTTCTATTTCATTCTCCATGTTTAAGACCTTTTCAATTTTAATTTTTTCAATTTAAATAAGGAAATAGACTGCATTAACAAACTAAACTAGATTAAATTAAAATAAACAAAATTTATTCGTTTCATTCACAGCTGACTGTCTCTTGCTTATTACATCACCCACTTGAAGAAGGGACTGATTCAGGTATAGATTTTACAGTCAGACAGGACACTTTCTCGGTTTGTTTATTTACACCCTATTGTGTTGCTATATTCAACCAACATAATTTAATCAAATATCCACTATATGAAATAGCCAGACTACTGCTCATTTATATCAATCAATGTAGAATTGTTAAGCTTTAATTCAATACAATTTCGTACGTTTTGTTGCCGTTTTACTCGGATTTATCTCGAGACCTTGTAGGAGCCACCAAACACGCGTCTGTCATCGAATTCGACACACTTTGAACTCAATACAATTTGACACATTTTTTCTTTTTTTACAAAAAAAAATCAAAGATGGCGGTGACAATATGGCGGATGATTTCGGGAGATCGCAAATTATAAATACTTAAGTTGTAATTCAAGAATTCAAAATAGCTACTTCAAGGTTTTGTCATTTATGGGTAGAGAATTAAAACTAAAAAGAAGAAAAAACATGCTTGTAAAAACCAACTTAAACTATTAAAAAATGCACTAAAAAATAAAGTTAATAATAATAATATTAATACACGCACAAAATATATAGACCAGAAAATATTGCATCAGGTGCCCTTCGCATTTACGTTTATTAACATAACTATTATTATTATTATTAATATCACCTTCCTCTTAGTGCATTTTTTAAAATAGTTTTACTTGGTTTTTAAGCGTTTTTAAATTGCCAATTAGAGTAGCAAAATATTACATAATTTAATAACAAAATAAAAAAATATAAATTATGCATACCTGTCAAATCGTAGAAGTCAGGTGTGTATATCTCTCCGGATTTATCATTTTTATCTTGCGACAACCAGCGAATTTTGATCTTTGAAGACGACTTATAAATATTTTGTACAGCTTGACAGAGGTAAAACCCACCCTCAGCGTTTCTTACAGCCAAAAATTCATTTCTAAAAACAAAATGAAACAATAACTCATTTGCAAACTTAATAAAAATCGTAACTTACTTATAGAAATATATTAATTTTTCATCATTATGTCTAGTTCTAGGTGTGGACGAACTTATTTTTGTAATTATTTCAATTTCTGGTAGCGGACTCTGATATGGTTGAGTTCTTATGCGTTGTCTCTTAGCTTTGCCAGTGCTTGGTGATTTCTGTACAGGGGTTTTGAGTTCTGCTTTAGGGGTTTTCGGTATTTCTTCGGGTTTTGGAGTTTTTGATTTTCTTGTAGGTGTTCTTGGAGTTGTCGCTAGCTTTAAGGGCGACGGTTCCTTTTTAGGAGGAGCCTGAAAGAAAATTGCATTTTATATAGGATATTCAGAAAGTTATTTCACACTGTTTAAGGTACATCTTAAGGTTAAAATAGACCGACTGAACTGAATTTTTTTCTTTTTGTTTTTGAATAGGGCATTATCAACCCCAATATCCCAAAATAAAGAATATGCAAATTCCATCAGCAAAACTGCACCATTAGCTAGAGAAAACACTTTTTTAGCAAGTGCAATATCACTGTGTAAAGAGGTGATTTTGAAGTAGGGAATACAATCCCAAAACAAAAATCTAACAAGATCGGAAAATGCAGTTTCCCAGATATCGGGAGTAGCAAAGTCAACTTTGCACCCCTCGATATCTGTAAAACTGTCCATTTTTCGACCTTGTGCCCATAACAACTCTTGATCAGGAGCTCGAAAGGAATAACATAGGTATAACAATTCCAGCGAATTTCACTGGGACGGGGGCCACTCCCCGTAACTGGAAAATTGTCCATTTTCCGACCATGTGCACAGGGAAACTTTTGATCAGAATGCCAAGATCTATAAAATCTTACAATATGAGCAAATTTGGCCGAAAGCAAATTTAGTGCGGGGTCCTTTTTCACTTCTCGACTGGACCTGTATAGTAGTCTGTATGTTTACTAAAATTGTAGCTCTCATTCCACTTAAATTTAAAGACACATTGATTAAAAAGGATTAATTAAAAGATTACAAGGGACGAGACCACAAAATGTTAACGAATTAAGTGAATGGATTAAATGAGAGTGCAGGGAAATAACACCACAACAATTAATGAGGACCCGTTAAAATTTGAAACAGCATTATAAAAATGCATAAGGTGTGAAGGGGGTTGTTATACTGAGAATACAAAAATTTGAAATGCTTTGATAGAGTCTTATTTATTTATTCTATTCTCCTAATTAAAATTTTACTGATTTTTAGCTATTTTTTGAGGTTAGGAAAAAATTCTGACCTGAAGGAGCAATCGTGACAACAACATCAGATTCAGCAGTTCAACATAAAGGGGGATATTATGCTCTGCCCAAATAAACATAATCTTTTTTTTGTGTGTGCCTGTGCCCTCAGGAACATCCCCTCTAACTAAGATCTTCTTATTTTTAGCCATTTTTTGACATTAGGGAAAAATTCTGACATGATGTAGCAATTCTGACGCTGGCATTGGATTCAGGAGCTCAAAATACGGGGGGTGGGGGGCTGTATGCTCTGCTCAAATATACATGACCTTTTTTTTGTGTGTGCCTGTGTTACATACTGGCTTTTCCAAAATTTCGTATAATGGTGAAAATTTACACATTTACACACTATTTCTTAGCAAAAATCACATACAAACTCGTTTATATTCCTCAGTTTATAAACCAATTCACTTAAAAAGTCTGAATTATTGTTTCTATATAAGACAACTAGAACAAGTCGACGAGTTTTTCATAATTATATCTATCTAACAAAAAAACAAAAAAATCAACATTGGCAATTTCCATTTATCAAGAAGACTTTAGAAACTAATTGCAATTTTCGATAGAAAAGGTAATTAATTATATATATATATATACATTTTCATAATTTTCCGAAATTTGGTAAAAACCCGTACAGATTTTGGTGCAGTTTGATGGAAGTGTGAATTTGTAAGAAAATTTGACAAAACAACGACTGTTTAGTAAAAGGTTTATTGTGGAACTGAATAATATCAAAGTTACAATTACCACCAAGCCAAATGATAAAAGTAAAACGTCTTACACGGCCGTCGCCTCGAATATTAAACAATAAGTCATGTATAGTCATAAGCATATATGTCTTCCTTCAACAGATTTCTAACAAGTAATTGGATTTTATATAGAAGAGTATATCTGATACCGTTTAATCATATTATTTTATAAGACAAGCGACAGAAATGAATGAATACAGGAGTTTTGCTAAAAAATAGTATCTATCTTGTATGTCTAAATTTTCACCATATTCTGGAATTGTGGAAAAACCAGTAGAAATTTGACTTCGTAGTACCTATTGAGGGAAAAAAATTATTTCTGAAACCTCTTATTGAATTAGATGTCAAAAGTAAATGATAACAGCTAAAAATGGTCCATAAGTAGCATAACAAAATACTTACATTTTCAGTTTATGATATTTTGAAAAAACTAGTGGGTAATTTGACTTTGAAGTAATGGTACATTGTAAAAAAAATAATTTCTAATACTTAGTCTGTTTCAAAAATAAGTTGCTAAAAAATGGCCAAAAAATTGCATAAAAATTATAGTATTTATATACTTCCACAGTTGAGAAAGAAAAAAAAAAATTCCCCCTAAAAGACTGATATACTCGTTTATGCAGAGAAATTGTACTAGCTAAAAAAGTGTTTTCTGTGGCAATTTTCGTATGTAGACGTTAAACCATCATCTATTTCAATCAGTACCTGACAAGGTTCTAAATTTCTTAACCCTTTCGCTGCTGAAAGCGCACATGTGCGCCCAGGGTCGCCTCCGCTACTTGCGGACGGCGCACTTGTGCGTCCTTTGTCGGTTGAGGAAAAAAAAATGATTGAAGGCGCAAGTCTCAACATATTGGCAGAATTTTATCAAAATGTGTGGAGGACGCACATGCGCATTTACAAAAAAACAACAAAAACACCAATACTACTTACTAGAACCCTTAACCTAAACAAAAAAAGAATATAAACTAATTAAACTATATATTCCGCACATGGCTAAATGGCTTTTTTTTTTTAGGTCCGTAGTGAAAGTGTTAAATGGGTACGTGCCTCATGGGAAAAAAACATAACATACCTGATCCTTAGGTTTACTCGGGGCAGGAGTAGACGTGGCTTGCACGATTTCAGCAACGGGACTCTCACTGGCACTTTTATCCGAGGGTATCTCTTTTTCACTAACTTCTATCGATTTAATGTCTTTGTCAACTTCAGGAACAACACTAGTCTCAGAAGTTTCCATAGGCACGGGAGTCTTCTCTTTAGGTGGCGCACTTGTAGATTCGGAAGTTGTAACGGGCGGTGGTGGCTCTGTCTTGTTTTCTTTCTCTGATGGCGGCTTTGAACATTCTGTGCTCTCAACCGGTTTAACTGGACTGGGTACAGGTTCTGGTTGTGCAGTAGAAATATTTGAGGCCACTATAGAAGACACGTTTGATTCTGTGGTTGGAGCTGGTGGAGTAGGCGTACTTGCCTTCAACTCTTCTGGTACTTTGGCGGGTTCTGGCGATGGCTTCTGTTCTTGTACTGGCGGTGTTGGTTTGGGTTTTTCGACTGGTTTCTCTGTGGCTTGCGAAACCTGAAAGAATAAACAAGTTAACGATGAAAAGTTGCTATGATTAGCAGGGACTGAGAACAGAATTAGGTTGGATGTTCGCTTTTTACTTTCGGAAACAAAACAATATGAGAATGAAACCTTTTTTCTTTTAGAACAAAACTAGAGTAAACATATACTCTTCGCCGATGTAATGCACTTTTAATATCATTGTTGCACATTCTATAGGATACTCTTCACAGTTTTTTTGTAAATAATATTAGTTAGACATTTTAAATTTCATAACTTCAACTTTATCGGAGAAACACTCATTACTACAAAATAAAAAACCTGCCAAGAGTGTGTTGGACACATATTATTATAAGGTGACAGGGTTCCCTAGGCATAGTCACTAACATTCTCTCCAACTTTATGCTACATTCACCTACCTACTCAGAAACCGAAATTATGTATTTCATATTACGAAGGGGGTGATATATTTTTTCCATATTTGTCATGATTTGAAACATTTAACTATTTTATTTTTAGAATTTTCAAAAATATTTTTGAATTTTTTTACATTTTGGGGATCCTTCACCCATAGGCCCTCGAAGGGGGTGATGATTCTTCGAGGGCCTATGGGTGAATTTTTAATCCTTCTTGATAGAAAATACAAAATTTCGCTTTTTTAAGATATGATATGAATTTTAACCCCTGAATAGTGGTAATCACTGAAGATTTTCAAATAACCAAGAACAATGCCTATTTTGGTTTTTAATGACGATTAATCTGAGATCTGCTAAAGCTTCTTACCATTTTTACTAAGCTTGCAATGAACTACGCAAAAACAGGGGAAAAAACAGCTTCTTTGCAGTCATTCCTTGCACGTTCTCTAAAAACTGTGATTTTCAAATTTTTCAATGAAAATATGTTTTTTACAGATTTTACTTTTGGCTGCTGAAAATGCATTCTTTTGCAGAAAAAGTGGAATAACGTGACAAAACGGAAGCATAAGTTCAAAAACGATATATGCCAAATATGAAATATATAAAAAAAATTGGGTTTCATTAAAGAAATTCTAGTATTAGCTTACGGCCACTACGTGAAACACTAGATTTAAAAATAATCTTAGAATATGCTTTTCTTATGTCCTATAATTTTTATATAACATCCACGCATTAGTAACTCACCCTGTATATGAATAACAACAGAGCACTTAGAGTGCTACCTTGCAGAACATCACATTTGATAGGCAATAAGCGACTCAGACTATTTTTATAGCTAGTATATTGTTGCTGTGCCCTAAAGCTGCAACAGATACTCCCTCTCAAACCAGGCGATCTGGTTGGTCACTTAAGGATCGTGGAGTTAATCCAATTGGAATCCAAGACCAAACCCACTGACTTAATGCCAATCAAGTGGGACTTTGCTGATTGAGAGCCGTCAGATAAGTAGAGTCGTAGAGTGCAGTTGGAGAAAGGGTCACTCATCTGGTATACAGATGGATAGAGGATGGCTGAACGGGTTGGAGTGGGCGTAACGGGGCCTAATTGTAGGCTATCCAGAGCCCTAGGTAAGACTCCAACCATCTTCCAAGCAGAAATTTATGCTATAGATCTATGCGCTCAGGAATGCATACATAAAGGCATTCAAAAAGCAAAGCTATATACTTTCAGATAGCCAGGCAGCATTAAAAGCTCTCAACTCTTACACCTTTAATCTAAAATTGCCTGGGAATGCGGAAAATCCCTGGCCAGAACCATTTTGTGGCTCATCTAAGGAACACATAAAGTAGGAGATCCTAAAATGGGAAAAAGATCAGAAAGAGTCCTACTGGAGGAATACTCCAGGCCAAAGACAAGCGAAAAAGTTCATAATTTATTTGACAAAGAATGCCACAAGGCTTCTCAAACTTGAAAAGTCCAACTTAAGGCTGATGACATGCCTTTTAACAGGCCATTGTCCCCTGAGATATCATCTTAAGATTATGGGCAAGGCAGATGATGATATGTGCAGATACTGTGATACTGCAATAGAAATGCGACACATATTCTTTGCGAATGCAAGATGCTAGTCCGCATTAGGCTAATGTACACTATACCACCAACATTTCTATTAGCAACACTACTTTGATTTTTCGTTTTATATCAATACAAATAAAATGGAGTAGGCTGAAAGACTTCGGTCGCTGGCCTTTTGGAATATTTTATCCAATAAATATTATTCTCTCTCTCTAAAATGGAGTATAATTTATAAATAAAAAATATATTTTAGGTATTATTTTATAATATCAGAGATATTCATTGAAATGATACTAGTTCGATATATTAATAACATTTATCTGATCTAAGTAATCGAATGGAAAAAACCAGTGAAGTGCAAGATCGATTTGCAATTCGAAGGTTCTGCATTGTAAAAAAAAATATATCAACAATTAATGATAATAATAATATTGTGAAGTGTGTTAAAATAACTTTTAAAGGCTTTTTAGTAGAACCATTATATGGAGTATAAGAACTTCTATTAATAACTTAGAATCCCGCCTATTACACAGTAGTGACATTTTAAATTATTGAGTTGATGCCAATGTAAGGTAGACGAGAAGAGAAATGGACTAATATGCTGAAAAGAAATAGATTTAACCTACACTGTTGCCACATTTAGCTACTTTTAGCCGTTTAAATAATCCTTCCTCTTATACTGAATTTTCTTTGTGATACATTTGTATCAACTCATTCTGTTTCTGTCATTTCCTCATAATTAGACAAAGATTACCTTTGACGACATGGATGAACTATAGACAGAAAACGGCCTGCCCATAGTTTCCTGCCTGTTCAATTTAAACAGCCGAGCGGGAGGCGCACACGTGTGGACTGTGGGAGGGTCTGCGAAGAGTATCCTATAGAATGTGCAACAATTATATAAAAAGTGCAGTAAATCGGTGAAGAGTATAATGGTTAGCTTGTTTTAAAATTAAAGCAGCAGTGGCGTAGTCAGAAACTAATCTTGGGGGAACTAAGCCAACCAGGCGATTTTTACAATCTTGCCCAATAGCAAAACAAGCTAACCATAGCGTGTTTTGCTATTTACATTTCACTCTATCCTATTATAGGGACCGACCCAAGTTTTATAACTGCCTCTAGTGTATAGAAATTTTTTTGATGCACATTCAACTTTGATAAAATTTTGCCCACAGTTTCTGAGATACTGATATTATTATCTTTACATTACAATACCTGTTGATACCTCGTTAATTAATTTTTATTTTATGAAATAGGCGAGTATAAAGCAAGTGTAAGTGCCTATACCTATGCTAAGACGACCGAGCACCATTTCTCAAGTGGTTAGTGTGATAACATAAACTTCTGATAATATAATAAATACACCATCAGTGAAAAGCAAAGCAAAGGATGAAAAGATAAGTTTTATTTTTTTTATTTTTAAGTTCTATTAATTGGTTTATTAATCCTTGAAAAAGGACAGGTTATTATACAACAGGGAAAAATTTTGGGGTAAAAATGAAAAGGTATTAAATATAGGTAATGAAATAGAAAATACCCAGAATTGGAAAGCGGCAGTTGAAAGTAATTACTGTAGGAACAAACTAATATACAGGGTGTGCAAAATATTCCTTCGGGCCTCTTTCTCATAACCAACCCGCCATAAAAAGTTTTTTATCGCGAGATAGGGCACTTCCACCGTAAATGGATATTTATCTGTGGAACGGTTAATAAAAAAAGCCCCTGCGGCGAGCATGTATGTTTTGACAGTGAACGAAGTGAACGTAAGCGGGCAGAAGAAGGTGCACACTGCCAGATTGAGAAATAGAAGACTTGGAGGAAGAATAAATGAGATTATGATAGATGGAAACTTGAAAGAAGCATGGAAACTAAAGAGAAGCATTTTGCAAATGCCTACACTTCCCATCCGATGATAACAGTTGGAAACTAAAAAAGAAGCATGGAAACTTAAAAGAAGCATCTCACAAGGCCATTGATCTGAGTTCCTCAGCCCTTATAAAACATTTTGTTTATAATCGTATGACTTATATAATAGCATATATAATTATTTATTATTTAGATATGTGTACGAGTATTATAAAATCTCGCACTCTGAGTAATATATATTACAGGTATATTTAAACTGATATTCCATTAATGTCCTTTTAAATAAATACAGATTACTTTAGTTGTAGTGTTTATTTAAAGTTCTAATTATTATTTTATAAAAACCAGAACAAAACAAATTTTCCCAAGGTTTTAGTAAAGCAAATATTTAGATTAGGATGTAATACCAGCTCTAATGGTTTTATATTTTGTACATATTGTTTCACTTTAAAACGCCGCCACTAATACATTTTACACATTTTGTAAATTAAATGCTAAACAAGTTTTTTAATTTGCAATATTTATAACTATAATCTTGCAATTACTTCTTCACAGAAATTTCTTAGGTCATCAAAAATAAGGATTTAATTATTTTTAAAATTCGTAAAATCATTTGGTATAATAGTTTGACAATTTTCTAGTTTATGAGTAAAACCAATAAGTTTTCAGAAATGAAACGTGGAGCATTAAGAAATTATTAACCACCGGCAGTGCTTTTTTCCTTCAGTTTTTTCACTTGTAACTTCATAACTTCTAACAACAGTGGCGATTGGGTTAAGATTACCCCCATGCATTTTTAATTCTATTAATTTATCTGCAAAACTCGTCTTGCCTCATATGTATATGACAAATTGAAAACGATATAGAGCCAAGATTTAATTTCCCATGATACAATAGTTACGAAGATATTACAGCACCAAATTAATTACATCCTTTGTGTCTGTTTGAAAATGTTTTGTTAATCACTTTTCAATTTGCCTTAATGATCCAACTCGTCTTGCCTCATATGTATATGACAAATTGAAAACGATATAGAGCCAAGATTTAATTTCCCATGATACAATAGTTACGAAGATATTACAGCACCAAATTAATTACATCCTTTGTGTCTGTTTGAAAATGTTTTGTTAATCACTTTTCAATTTGCCTTAATGATCCATTGATGTCTAAATCTTGATTTGTCTGAAAAGAAGAACTGGGTACTACAATACAATTCTTAATGGAATATGAACTACTTACTTCATGAGGATTGTTTACAATGAAAAATTATTTTGAAATATGTGGAGCTTGAACCCACTTCGCTAGCAAAGTTAGACCCGCCGTCCCCTTTTTAGTAAAATTTTAGGACTGACACATTTAAACAGGTACAATCTAGTTTGTTTTAAGTACCTTTGAATTTAGCTGTGCATATCCTAACCTTGACCTCACATTGCAATCATGTATACAACATAATGTTCTTACAATGGACATAAATTAGGCAAACTGTATAGTACATTGCAGACTTACAAGCAACAAATCTCCAAGGGATACCACCACTTGGGGGAAAGTGGCGCAATATATTTCAAGCAAAAATAATCAGTGCTTCATTTAGAAATCATTATACAGTGCTGGCAGTTAGAAAACTTGGGTCGATTCCAAAGTAAGTTAGAAGAGAAGAGAAATGGACAAATAACATGCTGAAAAGAAACAAAGTTAACCTACGCTGTTGCCACTTTAAGAGAGCTAATGGGCGAAACTCTTAACATGTTCATGTGCTTGGCATTGATGTGAATATATCCCTTTTGTTCTCGCATATTATTTTGCTGTTTATATTTCACTCAATCTTATTATTGTAATCGACTCAAGTTTTCTATACTATAAATGGTGTAATTTAAGACAAAAATATTTTAAGTACATACCTGTGGAACTTGAGATGGTACAGGTGTTGGAGGTTTATCCTTTGGGGTTGCGACATGGATACCCTGGTTTTCCGTTTTGGGTGGCGATTTAACTTCCGGGGTGCCATTAGACTGGGGTTTATCTGCTGATACTTCTGAAGTTGGGGTAGAAGAATTTGAGGAATTCGATGAGTTTTGAGAAGAAGAGTTCTGTTGGGGTTGTGGGGTGGCAGGCAGTGTCTGACTTACTGGAGGTAATGTGTTTTGCTGAAAGTTTTTTTCTAATTACAAAAGCATACATATTTATTTGTAGGGAGTTTTATATTCGAGAAGTCAGAAAGACTAATGTGATCAGACATCTTGTCTTACCCTGGACAGTGCCTATTTCAAACTGTAGCCCCTTATTCAAGCCTGGTTCTGTAAAAGTCCAGTTTTATACCTCAATGTTCTGTGTCCTGCATTTGGAGAAATGTGGTTAAAAAATAACAGGTAAACATAGGAACTGATCGATGGTAACAATATTAATAAGTTTTTTCTATGGTATGACAGATATTTAAAAAAGCTAATTAACCCTGTTCTTCTCGAAGCTTTACTTTAATTTTATCAGAGGTTTAGGAAATATTAATTCATATTATAATAAAATCCACTACTTTTGTTATCTGCATTAGGGTAGGCTTTATATACAACCTAAGAAAAAATATCACAACCTATGCTAATCCAAATAACAACTGAATGGGCTTAAAACAAAAAAATATATTTTACAGTAAACATATTTACTTACATTTGGGGGATGTCCGAGGTTTGGTTGATATCCACTTGAATAAGTTACGTTTTTGGGTGGGTTGTATATCTGCCCAGTGGAGGACTGGCTCATGTTTGCAACAGGGTGATTGCTTGGTGGAATGCTCCCCATGTTACCCCCAATAAAGTGTGTGGTGGCGGTGGGAACATTTAGAGAATAATGGTTTGGCTGTGCATTAGGGTGATTGTGGGCGACATTCATGTTTGGGTAAGGATTTGGGGTCATGTGACCGGAGGGTTGACCGTAGGAAGCAGGCGCACCTTGTGGATGCATGGGTTTGTTTAGCTGACTGGTAACAGTGGGATTTTGTGCAGATGTGGTCAATACTGGTTTCAAAGCAGAGTTCATTGTTTTGCCCACTCAGTGGAAGATATCTGCAAAAAATAAATAAATAATTAGTTGTGGCGGAGGCTGGAAACTTCGGCGTAATGCTGTCACAAACACCAAAACTCCTGACCACAACATTCGAGTACGAACATTCGCGCGTTTCGGTAACCATGTTAGCATCATTAGGAGATGATTAAAACTGAACTTTTAATTTATTGAAGTAAATTACTTTTAATAATTAATTTCATAAAACGAAAAGCTTTAATCATCTTCATCTACTGATGAACCCAATGTGGTTAGCGAAACGCGCATTGAGCGTTAGAATTTGTGTTGTGTTCGAGTTTTTGTGGAAATTACATCTCCACTGGCAATAATTAGTTATTCTAAAGTAGACAGGAAAAAATATAAGTAGTCCTGTAAATGGCCGAATCAATTCTTAAATTTTTTTCTTAAGCACCGGTTTTGGTCTAATTGGGCTTATTCGATTCGTAATCACTTATAGGTCAAAGCTTAACACTTTGTGCTAGGGAGAAATTGTTTATACGGCTAACAAACAATAAATAACGGTAAATAAACGTGCCATTCAGAACATCTTCACAAAAACTATTAATAATTTGCTAATTTTAACCGATATTAACCAGGTAAAGTATATATTCTTATAAAATCGATCAACAAACAGCTGACTCAATGTTAATAATAATTTTTTTATTAATTATTTGTTCTACACCACTAATAAACAATTTGTTAATTGACAAAAAAAAGTTTGTTGCATATTCAAAATTATAGACGATTTTGGATCACTTGGACTTGATAAACAGGAATCTTTAGTAAAAATTTTGATTAATTGTTTATAAATTGTTAATAAACAAATTGACATTGAAAAATAAAATGTTTTTTGATATTTAAAATTATAGTCGATTTCCGATAATTTGGACTTGATAAATACGAATTTTTAATCAAAATTATGATGAATTGTCAATAACCAATTTGTTAATTAACTAACAAAGCGACACCGAAAAATAAAAAGTTTTTGGATATTTAAAATTATAGTCGATTTCGGATAATTTGGACTTGATAAATACGAATTTGTAGTCAAAATTTTGATTAACTATTTATAAACAATTTGTCAATTAACAAATTGACAGTGAAAAATAAAAAGTTTTTAGATATTTAAGATTATAGTCGATTTCGGATAATTTGGACTTGATAAACATCAACTTTAGTCAAAATTGTTTATTAACAAATAGTTAATCAACAAATTATTATTAACATTGAGTCAGCTGTTTATTGATCGATATTATAAAAACATATACTTTAATTGGTTAAAATCGGTTAAAATTAGCATTTTTAATAATTTTTGTTGAATGACAAGTTTATTTACCATTATTTACTGTTTATTAGCCGTATAAACAATTTCCCCTAGTAAAAAGTGGCAAGCTTTGATCTATAAGTGATTACGAATCGAATGAGTCCAATTAGACCAAAATTGGTGCTTAAGAAAAAATTTTAGTTACTCAGGTCGATTTTGGGCTTTATTTACTGCATTAATAATTACTTTTGGTATAGTACTGTAAGAATTATAAAAAACATATATAATTTGGTCTCCATTGTTATTTGATTTATAACAGTAATAAGTCATTTACGAAATATTCCTAAATGAAGGGTTATTGCCTTACTATGTTTTCCATATTTTTGAATAACGAAAATACAACATACTGTGAACCATGATTACAAAGAAATATTAGCGAAATTTGGAGTTCCTCAGGGTTACAACCTCGGACCCCTATTGTTTATAATGTTTATCAACGAGAATCTTTCTGATCTTCAATGCTTGTCTCACATAGATGATTTGAAAATATACAGATTCGTCGAAACAATTGATGATTTAATTTGTGCACAGAGTACTTATAACAGAAGTTTATTGTAATAAGAATAACGCATCCAACGCTAGATCAATAATACAGCCACAAAAAGGAAAAAAAAACGCGCATTTTCCTATGGATTTTGACGTGCTAAAAACGAACCTAGTACTCAAATTGCTTGATTTCATCTAACTTTTTCTTAAATCGCGTACAATATTGCAAACAAATAACGAAAACACATTAGTCCCTTGAAAAATTAAAGAGAAAACCAATACTTATTAAATGACAAGACAAAAAATCAGCATAAAGAAGGTTTACATAAGATGACATTAGACGATATTTCTCGAAAACTTGAAGTTTCCTTAAAGGAAAGCATCTTGACTATATTTTCACTCCAGTATGTGAAAATAATTGTTCATGGAATTTTAACAATTGCGGGCGGTCATGAAAAAAATTGAGGCATTGGTTTTTAGCATAATACTCCAAAAATGAAGCTTCTAGTCACCTATTAGCTTGCTCTATTTGTTTTTCCCAATTTACACCACCCCACCCCTTCAACAGAATCATTTCAATCAGATGTCATTAAAATACACATGTGTACCAAATTTCAAGTAAATATCTGACTTTATAGAATTTTATGAAAAATATGAAGAAATCTGAGGCCTTGGTGTCTAGCATATACACCAAATTTCAAGTTTATGTACTCTTACCAGCTTGCTTTCTCATTTTCTCCTATTTACCTCTTCTTACCCCCCACCCCTTCAACGGAATCATCTTAAAATATAATCTAGTTCCAGATGTCATAATACATACGTGTACCAAATTTTAAGTGAATATTTCAATTTAATTTTATCAGTCCTTTTAATAACGAAGAGGGGGTGGCGGAGGGGTTGAAAAATGTTACCAACCAACTTGCTTTACATATATTCACCTATTTATCCCTAATTAATTCCCAACCCTTCAACGCAATTATCTCAAAATATAATCTAATTACAGGTGTCGTTATAATACATGTACCAAATTTCAAGTAAAAATCTCAATTTTATTTTATTAACCCTTTAATAATGGAGTGGGGGCGGTGGGGAATTGAAAAATATTATAGAAAATATGAGACCCTGGCTTCTAGTATGTACACCAAATCATCACAAGTTTCTGTGCTCTTACCAGCTTGCTTTATTTATTTTCCCTTATTTGCCCCTATTTAACACCCACCCCATCAACAGAATCATCTCAAAATGTCAAATGTCGTTATAATACATATGTGTACCAAATTTCAAATGAATATCCTAATTTTATTTTATCAACACCTTTAATAATAGAGTGGGGGTGGTGGTGGGAGTTGAAAAATATTATAAATAATCTGAGACCTTGGCTTCCAGTATACATACACCAATTCCCAAGTTTCTGTACTCTTACCATCTTGCTTTACTTATTTTGCCCTATTTGCCCCTATTTAACCCCAACCCTTCAACGGAATAATCTCAAAATATAATTTAGTTCCAAATATCGTTATAATATATACATGTATCAAATTTCAAGAGAATATATCAATTTCATTTTATCAACTCCTTTAATAATGTAGTGGGGGTGGTGGAGGGGTTCAAATATGTTATAAAAACATCTGAGGCCTGCGTTTCTAGTATGTACAATTCCAAATTTCCGTACTCTTACAAGCTAGCTTTACTTATTTTCCCTTATTTACCCCCAACCCTTCACAGAATATGTTCAAAAAACAATCCAGTTCCAGATCTCCTTATAATACATGCATGTACAAAATTTCAAGTTAATCTTAAACCATGTTACAGAAAACGCGCGGACAAAAAAATTAGACAGAAATTTTTTTCGCTCAAATCTAAATTCTCGACGTTTCATGACATTCTAAACCTATTTCAACAAAAACAAAATTTCAAATCAAAAGATTACTATACTTCCAATCCATTACGTGGATGTGGAAGTAATAATATTTAGAATATAGCTATCACTATAGTCATATAGAAAATTGATGTATGTTTATACTGTGTTTGGAAAGTATGGATATTCCGAACAAATTTTCTTTAAAAGTACAGCTCACCAATATAAATAGTAAATAATACAAACATATGACTAATAAGCACCCTGACTATGTGTTTACAGGATTTGTGTTTATTATGAGCTTTTATTAGATACTATCTTTTATTTCCAAATCAGGTGATTACAGGGTGATCATCTTAAAAAATGTTGGTGGAATATAATACTTGGATCGTAGTTGACACTATTACCAAGGAGAAAATCTTACATACATTTAATTAAAAAATATACAGTGCGATCATACAACAGAAAAAAATAACAAATAAATAAAAGGTGTGAAATAAAGAGGGAAGTTCTGTGTAAAGTACTTTCACATATGTTTTGGCTGTCTGTTATCGAATACATTTTTCATTATCGGGCTGTTGATCCTCAATATAAAATAGAGTTACTATTTTTGAACATGGTTTCGTTTGACGTTTGTTACTTATCATCAGCATTATTGTGTTATGTTACAACACTCGATACCACAGAAGGCAACTACGTAAATACGTTTGAATATGTTCATGTAATTAAAAACGTGTCAAATAGGCAATTAATCTTAGTCTAGTATGCTTGGGAGATTAAAGATAGAAGGTATCTTAAATCGTACACGAGGTATTTCAAATGTTTTATTAATTCTCAAGGCGCAATTGTGCTCCGTACAATTTGTATTAAGTTTGTCCATGTGCAGAAAATAGCGTGTTTCCTCATAACGCACGAACCATGGCTTCTACATGTATTAATAACCTTGCAACTGAAAAGCTAGGTCAAGCATCACGCTTGAAATGCAGCACTGTTTTTTGAAGTTGATTTTTTTATTTCAGCATCTAGCTTGGACAACACCACTATCGAATTATATTCAAAACCTGAATTAAGGAAAGTTTGGAACTGCGTACTGAGCCGTCAGGCAGTGGAGCCGAACCGAACTTTTTCAGACAAATTCATTCTGAAGGCACATTATGGAAAAACGAGCTGATTTTTTTTAATACTCAGAACCAAATTCCTAATCGATCCCTCCAGGCGGAATTTTAATTTTGACGGTTGGCAACTGTCTACCTGCTGTCAAAATACAAAATTTGTATTTCTCGAACAATGGTATCTGAGTAAGGAAAAAAAACCCTATATAGAGACTATTGAAAGTCGGATCAAGAATTCAATGTCAGTATAAAATATTAAGACTTGACAGGTGCCAAATCTGCTATTAAAATACAAAATCACGGAGTTTCTCCACAAAAAGCTGACCTCTGTTTAGGAATTTGAAGAATACAGATCACGAATCTAATGTCATATTGCAACCTTGGCACCTGACATTTGTCAAGTCTGCCTATCAAGTGTACTGCCAGAATAAAAGATCTTTGAATTTCTCTCCGGAAGTGGTCGTTTTAGAAGAACAACCTTTATTTACATTTTTATTCTGAAAATTATAATATAAATTCCGCCTGGAGGGATCGATTAGTAATTTGGTTCTGAGTATTTTTTTAAAAAACCAGCTCGTTTGGCCATAAAGTGCCTTCAGAAAGTTAATTTGTCTTCAAAAGTTCGGTTTGGTCCCACTGTGCGTCATAAGCAGAGCTCGGAATTACCTATGGGATTCCAGGGACGGCTTTTACAGATAATATATATTGTAAACATGTACTGAAACATTCCCAAAGTATAAACGCAGAAAATCATGCAACATACTAAATTAATTTTATTTAATTTTACAATGTTAAGGCGTAACTTAGTTTTATTGAGAAACGCACTACACAAATACAAAACGCAGAGTATATTGCATTCGATCGGCACATTTCTAAAAAAGGTAATATTGCTCGTAGAGCAAAAATGTTCGTATCGCTGTGTTGGCGATCGAATTCTCAACAACTTCCAAAATGTCCGTCCGTCGTCTGTCCGTTCGTCACGTTTATTGTAAGTACTATAAAAAATTTGGACAGTAAGTTACTGTTAGCTAGAAGAAAAACCCTATTATTTTTTAATAAAATCTATCAATAAATAAAAAAGTTATTAATTTTTTAAACGAATTTTTGTTTTAATTTCATATAGTTGATATTTGATTAAATTATGTTGGTTGAATAAAGCAACACAAAATAGTGTATATAAACAACGCGAGAAAAGTGTACTGCTTGAGTGCTAGACTGTAAAATATATACCTGGATTCGTCCCTTCTTGAAGTGGGTGATATAAAATAAGCAACGGCAGATGTGTGAATGAAACAGATAAGTTTTTGTTTATATAGCATTAGCATTGGCTTATTTATGTCTTTATTAACTTTTAAACAAGAATTGGAGATCAAAATTGAAAAGACATTAAACATAATACATAGGTGATGAAATGGAAAAAATGCCCAAAATTTAAACCGATTGTTTCAAGGAAACGACATACAGGGTGAGCAAACTATCCCTTCGGACCTCTTTTCTCATAACACGCAAAAAAAAGAATTGTTACCGCGAGATAGGGCCCTTCCCAGCAACTCCACCGTAGATGGATATTTACTTGTGGAGCAGTTAATAAATAAAAAAAGAAAGGGAAAAAAGGGGAAAAATACAAAAATAAAACAAAAAATAAACGCTGCCAGATTCAGAGACACAAGAAGCAGAAAACTTAGAAGAAAAAAAGGAGATGACGATAGATGAAACCTTAAAAGGAGCATGGAAACTGAAAAGAAGCATCTCGCAAACAACTGCACCACACCCCAGCTGATGATGACAAATGGAAACTTAATAGAAGCATGGAAACAACTCAGAAGCATCTCTCAAACGCCTACACTTCCCATCCTATATTCCCACCCCATGCGTCATGCGGCTCTCGCTGCTGACAACAAGCATGTCCAATGTCCAACCCGGCGTATGCAGCTGGTTCGGCGGTATATAAAACATCCGAGATTTGGTTCCGGCACGCGGTCCGTTGGGCGTGTTCGACGGACGACCAACCTGCATGTAGGGAACGAACCTCCATGGATGTCCGGAATTGGCAGCAATGCCCACCATATGCTGGCAAATCAATCAATCAATTTATGTTTTATAATTAATCTAAAAACGTTTAAAACTAATATTATTTACAAAAAAAACTGCAAAGTATCCTATAGAATGTGCAACAATTGTATAAAAAGTGCAGTAAATCGGTGAAGAGTACAATGGCTATCTTGTTTATGTTCTATATCTAATCAAAAGTACAAAAATGATGTACCCTTTATCTAAAAGAATATGCGAGATATGATGTGATAATGGTAAATTGTGTCATTCCTTAAAAAATAATTCTCCATCAAGGTGAAAATCAGAATAGTATGAGGTTATTGGGCTATTCATTAAAAAAAATAACAAAATAATTTCCACTTTAACACCCTGTTTGTAATCCACACGCCACAGCAACATTTTACCGAAGTATGTAGACTTAAATCTCATATTTTGGTCCACAAATCTGTCAACTGCCTGCCTATCATTCATGAGTAATACCTGTAATAATTAACCACCCTGTATAATTAAAAAAAAAAAAAAATACAGATCGAGAAACTGTCTTAAACATCACATTGAGTAGAAAATTAACAGAACTACTCAAAATAGAAATGTTTAACTCATGAACATTATCCCCAGCACTGTACCAATTGCTTTAAAATTGTTCCATTTCTGCGATTTAAAGTTTGTATTGTCGAAACTTTCTCCTTGTTGCGACCCTTGCTACACGAACATTTCATTCCTATATGTGGGCTTCTTGAAACTGTACAAAATCCATCATTCATCACCCTCCGTAATTCTGGATATATTTTAGAGGTAATATGACTCGTTTGATGTGTTCTTTCTACTAGTAGAATATTATAGATTTCTTATTTAAAGGTTTATTATGCTCTTCGCAAATACAAAACGAAGACTATATTGCATTCGATCGGCACATTTCTAAAACCATATCACTGTGTTGGTGATCGAATTCTGAACGTCTGTCCGTTCTTCTGTCTGTCTGTCTGTCCCTCACGTTTCTTGTAAGCACGATAACTTAAGAACGAAAAGTCCGGTTGTATTGAAATTTGGACAGTAAGTTTGTATTAGAGGAAGAACTCTATTACTTTTGAACAAAATCGATCAATAAATAAAAAAGTTATTAATTTTTTAAGTAGTAATTTTTTTATGTTTTGTAATTAAACAAAAAATGTCAAAAACTAACATTATTTACAAAAAAAAAACTGGGAAGAGTATCCTATAGAATGTGCAACAATTATATAAAAAGTGCAGTAAATCGGCGAAGAGTATAATGGTTTGCGTGTTTTAAAATTAAAGCAGCAGTGGCGCAGTCAGAAATGAATCTTGGGGGAGCTAAGCCAACCAGACGATTTTGAAAATGTTGCCCAATTTTGTACCTGCCTTGGCCAATTCACTGAACTGTTGCTATATGCATTGTATTATTGCAATAATGCTGAGCTGTACACATAACAAAGCATAAGACCATCTCCAGGGTTGCAAAAGTTTAAAGTACGTTTGGTATTTTTTAAGTTTCTTGAAAATTTAGAACTACGCAGTGGTCCAGAAAAAAGTTTTATCGTTCAAAATTGTCTAGAGCTCTTATTTTGTAACCGATTGCTATATATATTTTTTAAATATTCATGATTTAATTACGAAAAAATCTGTCATGGCCGATTTTTGACATGAAAATCTGAAGGCGCTTAATGTGTCTAAATGGCCATTTTTTATAAAAATCTTACAGAAACACTTTTTTTTTAAACCAATTTACATAAATTTTGCTACTCGGGGGTTTTCGAGGTCGATCGCGAATCTGATATCCAAATTGCCGTTAACCAACCTGCAATGTGGCGGCTAGAAACTGCTAATGATAAAAAAATATTTTCGTTAAAGTTAATACTGACAAGTTTCAAATATTACTGATTACTATTTTTAAATTCTAATTGTCTCAGTCTAAAATTCCAGTAAAAAATTCAAGATGGCAGATCCAAAATGGAAATTAAAAAATTAATTAAATGCATTATTCTAAATAGGCTACTTTTAAGCATGATTGTAAAATTTGAAAAGCGAGAATGGCTGCTATTTATTGATTAACCATCATAAATATCCGAATCACTCCTCCAATAATATTGTGCATTACATAACCTAATAAAGGTAATATTAACATTCTTTCATCAGCTAATAATACAATAAGTAGCTAATACAAGGAACTTTATATCTTAGTGTTAGATACTTATTGTAATATTAGCTGATACAAAAATGTTAATATTACCTATATTAGGTTACGTAACGCTCAAAATTAATGGAGGACTGAATGGCACATTTATGATCGATAAATAATTAATAAATATCAGCCATATTCGCTTTTCAAATGTTTACAATCCTGCTTAAAAGAAGTCTATTTGAAATAATGTATTTAATTATTTTTTGAATTTCCATTTTGGATCCGCCATCTTGAATTTCTTACTGGAACTTAAAACCAAGACAATCTGTAAAAACAGTAATGAGTAATATTTGAAATTCGTCAGTATTAACTTAGACGAAATTTTTTTTTATCATTTCTTAGTATTTTATAGCCGCCATCTTGATTCGGCCATCTTTCAGGTTGGTTCACGACAATTTGGATATCAGATTCGTGATCAGTGACCTCGCAAACCCCCAAGTAGCAATATTTATGTAAATTGGTTAAAAACAAAATATGTTTCTGTAAGATTTTTATAAAAAAATGGCCATTTGGACACATTAACCGTCTTCAGGTTTTCATATTTCAAAAGTCGGGCACGACAGATAATTTTCGTAATTAAATCACGAATATTAAAAAAAAACATCCCAATCAGTTGCAAAATAAGAGCTCTAAACAATTTTAAACGAAAAAACTTTTTTCTGGGCCACTGTGCCATGTACTAACTGAAATTTAATTATAATAAATAAAAATAATTTTGATTGAATAAAAGTAAACGGCATACATCAAGCAAATTGTTTCTTTCAAAATTAATAAAACGAATTTTGAGTGATAAACGTAAATAATGCGTTCCGTTTGTGTAATACACAAACGAAAAAAGTCCTTTTATTAATTCGCAACAGCATAGTCGGAAAGTAAAAACCGAAAAATGAGGAGAGTTAGTTTTCTCAATTTGTTGTGCCAACTATGCCACCTTATTCATAACGTCTAGTAATCTACGAATTATTTTAATTTGGCGTGCTGCCATCCCACCATCTGTCGCGGTTGCCTGTTAGGTGCACAATCTCACGAAAGCTCTTTCTCATTAGGTATTTGGAAACAGTACGTTTTGGAGAACGCCAAGTACGGTCCATCTGTCTGATGCTATTCAATATTCACAAATTTCACTATTCACGTACTACACCCGCAGCAAGCAATAGGTCACACATCAATAGCGTTTAGTACTTGTTTGTACACTTACACAGGTATTAATGCTCTATGGTCTGTGGGAACCCCAAATATGTAAAATAGTGCTGCCATCTAATTTTAAATAGCCAAAGTGCATTATAGTAAGCATCTAAATAATAAAGTGACTGGTTAGGGCAAATAATACTGATAGGAGTTTTGACCCCTTAGGGAACCTCCCTTAAAAATCCGTGGGTTAACATTTTTTTATAAGAGATAAACACTAATATTAACTAAAATAACACGTTGACTGACTAAAACATCCTTTTAGAATATTTACCAAATATTTTCACTCTACTGTTCATTTTATATCAACTCGGGCTTTATCTAACTTCAATTCATTCTAAACTTTTTTCCGCGTGTTTACATCGGCTTATATACTCTACAAAAATCCTCTAGAACCGCCTAGCAAAAACCACAACCTTTTCATAAGGCAATCTAGAATATTGTAGAAATCTCGATCCATCCCCAAGTTTCCAGAAAGCGTACTACCAGTGCCTCAGAGATGACGTGCAGAGGTAGTACATTACAAACATGCAGTTGCCTATCACCATTGCTACTTAATTCCTGCTACTACTCATGAGCTGTCAACATCAACCCCTAGTGGGCGAAAATTGTACCAATATTCAGCATGACAATATGTGTTAAACACGCTTTCTTACGTTTAAAATATGTTTTGCTTTACTCAAAAAAAAAAAAAAACCAATTTTTGCAACCCTGGCCATTTCATTGTAGATGAATATTTTAGGCATTAATAAGATATTATAGGTGAGGAACGAATTTAAGTGTAAACAAATATTCGTATAGTTACAACATACCTGTTTGACGAAAGATTAATAATTGAAATTTCCAAATGAGTTTAACAGTTATCTTATCTCAATATGTCATTCATGTGATGTATCGTCAAATTAGTAGGCAGCAGATATTTACCTGTGTTGATTGGAAATGAATATACATATACTGGGGTTTTACGGATCGAAAGGATCGTTAGAATCGGTGGTTTGTATATTTTACGTTTTCTATTAGGTAGAGAGCCGGCTGTACAGATTTCCTATAAACAAGATTACATGAAAAACTTTGTACGAGTGAGTAAGTACTACCACAGACTTACAGGGAGCCACGTTTCATATAAGCAGAGCCCGGCGCAAAAGTAGTTATGCCAGAGACGGTCTTCACACACAGATAAATATAATGTTTGGTATGATTCACATAAGCAAATAAATTCCTTATTTATAGGAAATAAACACCTACTTTTGCGGTAAGAAATAAAAAGTATGGCATAAAACTATAAAATAATAAATGAATAATTTATTATTGGTTTGGAAAAATTATTTATTTGGTATTGTTGAGCAAGTAGATGTAAGAGATGTTTACTGAAACTGGTGGATAAAAAACAGCAGACTTCGGCCGCACATTATATATACCTGCAGCGTCGCGCGTCGGTCCGATTGTCTAATCGAAAACAAAAAACTCGGCACTTTAAATGGCATACGCCACTTCAACTTTTTATATCAGTTAAGGAAATGTAAACATCTCCCATATGTTTCTTCCCAACTATATTAAACAATTTTCAATTTAAAATATAATTTTTATCTGTGCACATAATATAAGGCACTATAATTAAAAAAAATATATAGGGAGAATTTTCGACACCACAAAGTCACCGCCACTTTCTTTCTGCTTTTTTACGACAGCAAATAGGATACGGTAAACAATAATAATAGTAAAATAAACAGCAGATTGCGTTTTATATTTTGCAGAAGACTTCAAACATACAGGAAGCATTTCAAATAAAAAAGGTCCAACAATTATTATTAATTTATTACACAATGACCAATGCCATGGGAGATTGTTTCATATGCACATATGTATTATGGAGTCAACACTACAGACTTGTCAGTACATTTGATAGAAGTAAAGTGTCGTGATTTGTTATGGCGTCGAGTGGTTTTCTATTAAATGAAACAATACTTTCGTAGGTTAAAGATTATCTGGAACTGCGTTTTAATGGTGTAAAACTTTTCTGTGCCAGCTGTGAAAAAACACTTTCGTGGACATGCAATTCGAACATTTTAAAACAAGTTTCATCTGAACGTCATAAAAACTAAAATTTAGCATATTTACATGGATATTTCTCACGGATCCCTCTAGCTATACCTACGCAACGTTCAACGTAAGCCGGAAACAGATCAGTATACAGTAATTCATGCAATAAATATTACAGGTATTTGATCTACGTCAATATATTTTTAGAGTCTCAGGGAATATTGCTGAGTGAAATACAAATTGGATACATAACAGTGTTAAGAAACAACCCCGGTTTTTCAACATTTTTGTGTGCGGCAAAGAAGTGGACTGTTCAATGCCGGACATAAATCTGCCATCTATAAGAAACTATACTTATTTTAAATATGCGCCGATTACATCGGTAGACGTTGAACGGTTGATCGATCCTTTTTCACAACACAAGTGGGATATTCAGTGACAGGCGCCGGAGTTTTATTTCGGACGATTTCGAACAAGTGCAAATAATATATTTGTATTATTCTAATAAGGTATAGTTACTAGGCGTTTGTGTTTGTGCATCCAACAATAAGTGCATCAAAATATGACTTATAACCGTTTCGGGCCCATTTACCTTTAAATATTACGGAATTCATTAGATATAATCATAAGGTAAAATATTATATTATTGCGCATGAAAATGTTTATATAGTTCATATTGCGCAAAGCCGACTCTGGCTTTTACGTCATAACTACCTCTGAGCCGGGGTCTGCATATAAGTAAATTTTGCCCGCGTCATGGAATTTTACCGGAAGTGGCGTCACAATGGGAGGATGTGGGCAAATAAGAAGAGGCACCCTATTTTTTTAATAACTTGAAGGCTTATAATTTAACTTTAAAAAAATGTATTCGATGACTTAAGAACCTCACTACCCCACTACAATCTCATTGTATACCTCAAAATCTACATTTTGACATAAGTTTATTCATGTATTCGATGACACAAAAAATTGTGACCGGAAGTGACGTCAAAATTCCATGACGCGGGCAAAATTTGCTTATATGAAAAGTGGCTCCCTGTACGTCTGTGGTAGTACTTACTCACATAATGTTTTTCATGTACCTTATTCATAGGAAATCTGTACAGCCGGCTTTCCAACTATATTTTTAAACTGGCGTTTGCCCACGGTTTTGCTCGGATCTTGGTGCGTATAAAACTTTTGAAAAAAAAAAGCGCGTTCAACAAAATCAATCACTGGAAATAGTAAAATAAAATTTTATCGTCACACAGTGGGGCTAAATAAAGTTAGCAAAAATTCTGAAATTTGACAAATAGTCGCAGATTTGTGGAAAAATTATTTAAAAAATTAAACCCTAAATCGGCGTAGGTTGTAAGGGGTGGAAAAATTACAACAACAAAAAATTACGAAACTGAATATTAACTAGATGTATAATGGGAAAAATATTTAAAAGAAATTAACTTAAGTATAAAAGAAAAATGAAAATTGTGAAAAGTTATATTTTGATTATTTTTAGAGGAAATATTATTAAAATACTGTTGCGTTTTTTCCACCTTTTAGGAAACACCCTGTATGAATCCGTGGGTTCTAAATAATTTCAACAAGAGATAAACACCACTAACACTTTATTTAACAATTTACTGACTATACAATACTTGAAAATAACCTCACTTTTCACTTTTCAACTTGTTCACTTTTATAAACTGCCTTCTTAATAAACTTCTCCTTCTGCGCTGGTAATCGCGCCTTATATACTCCGAAATTACCTCTAGATTAACCCAGAATCTTCTCCAACCACAATCTAGAAAAGTCCATGGCTCTTTCTAGAGTCTTTCCAGTCACTATTAGTAGGCATAGGCGTATCATCTCCAGTTCCAAGGGGGTGTAATTTATAACAATACATACATTTTTATAGGTGACAATATAGTAAACAACGTATCTATTTAATTAACAAAGCCAAATTAACTAGTCTACCCACATAATATATGCGTTAACTTTTACTAAAGATTATTAGAAACGATCATTTTTATTACCGAAACAAGTTAAAATATTAGCCGAGAAGTGTCCCGAACCTAACAATCATCGTAAGCCTGTATACGATCATTCAAAATGTATCACTTGCTATATTTGATTCGATTGTGTTGTTTCCATAAATATAAAATATTATAAAAACATCTGAGGCCTTGGCTTATTTTCCCTTATTATCGCCATTTATCCCAACCATGCATCGGAATTTGCGCAAAATATAATCTTGTTCCAGAGCTCGTCATGGTACATAATATGTGTACCAAGTTCAAGTCAATATCTTAAACCATTCCTAAGAAAACGTGGGCACAAAAAAAGTTACAGACAGACAGACCGACCGACCGATAGACAAATTTTGTTTCGTTCAAATTTAAAACCTCGATGTTTTATGACATTCCAAGACCATTTCAACGATATTTTTTTTTACGATTACTATACTTCCACTTGACTACGTGGATGTGTAAGTAATTATTAGATTTCGATATTTCTACATAGGTATTTAAAAGACTTATGAACATTGTCCGTTAGTTTGATCGAAAAACAATATAATTGTTAATTTATGTAGACATGATCTAAGCTTGCCATTTATCTCCTCTTTTTTTAATAACATCCAGTTTCAAAGTTGAACAAAAGTATTTATCTATAGCCTTAAGTAAAACAACAAGTGGACTAGAATTTATGAGTTTTCCATAAATAGAATTGTAAATTATAAGTAGGTAACGCAAGTTAAATACTATACATCTTTCCAGGAATAAAAACCGCTGCCTAAGGAATCACTATTTCCACAGCCAAATTTCCCATCCAAGTCTCTTTAAACGAAAACATCTTGATACTATATTTGCACTCTAGTGTGTGGAAATAATTGCTCATAGAATTTTAATCGTATCATATCTGAAATCGAGTCTGCCCCGAGGTGGTAATGAGGATGGCTGAAGCCCGTCTTTTTGACACACACTAAAACACAATTAGTCCAGTCAATTAAGAGGGTGTAGAAGACATGGTGGGGAACAGAATTTTTGACTTCAGGGCTGTGTTTGGAGTATTTAGGAGATAAACATAGTAAAAGTACACGGACCTACGACGTGAGCGGGGTGCAGGGAGGTAAGTAGAAAGTAACGAATTTCTCCCTAAGGAAATGGCGTGGGGAACGTAGCCCGTATAACCAGTCAAACTGTAAAGCGTCTAGAGAGACCGAAATGCGAAAGCTTCGACACGCCCAACACGTGATATCATTAGTTTGACTATTTCTCCTTTGCTCTAGCGTTTGCTTCCAGCGAGATGGTTAGCGCATAGGTTACGTTTTAGCTTATCATTACCCAAATCAGAATGCATAATGCCCCATTCCAAATCAAACACCCCTTACCATACCAGGCGTTGCCTATCTTTCGGCAACCTCTCTAGCCAAACTTCTTCTAACCAAAACTTCTTTCTATCACATACTTTTCACCACCGTATTTTTATTCTGTACCTATTCCTTTTCTTTCTTATTGTTTGTCACCTGTTTGTATTTTTGTAAATTTTTATTTTGTCCTTTTATTTTAAAATTCCATTTTGGCCAAGAAACTTTATAAAAATTCAAACTACTTTTAAAACTCAATTTTCCTTTCTACTAATCACAACTTCCCAACGGCGAATAGACTGTCGGGGCACAATTGCCTCGAACGGGTCTTTTCCGTTGAGTTTATTCCCGTCTCAGCAACCAAAATTAAATCAGTGTTTTTATCCAAATTTTTCAGTGTTTTCTTAGTTTCAGTGTTCTTAAATTTAAGTTTTAAATATGTAAAATTTTAATGACGATTTTAAGCTGCCACAGGCGGCAGGAGTTTTGTCTAATTTAATTAATTTTATTGAGCCGAACCGGTCGCGATCCGCCCAACCGCACTAACACCACGGCGCTGTGCGACGTGGCTGTACGGTTGACTTCGGACCACGATCCGGGGAGGCAATGTTTTATACGATTTTAATATTGAATAAATTTGTTATGTATGTATGTTTTAGCTTATGGCGCGAAGGGTCCCGGGTTCAAATTCATACGTCCGCAGCATTTTTTTAAAATTCTGTAACGATTAATATATTTTTTTACAAATTCTTTTCTGATTTCTTTAGGTTTTCCTTCTTTTTATATAATAATTTCATTCTTTCGCGTGATTTCTTTAGGTTAGGTTAGTAGGTTTTTATTTTGATATCTAATTGTTAATAATTATTAGCGCCGCAGGCAGTATTGGCGTCGCAGACAAAAAATGGGGGGTGCGAGGGGTGTCCCCCCCCCGCCTTTTTTCCACAAAATAACAGGAAATATTTCAATTTCTCTACTTGCACGAATTTATTACACATTTACAAGGTAATGCGCATGCTCGAAGCTTTCGCATTTCGGTCGCTCTAGACGCTTGTGTCAAACTGTGGGCACTGCGAAAGTCATTCTGTCTATTCTAACTTAATCGAAAAAGAGAAAGGAAAAAAAAGAGAAAAAAAGCACAAGGAATAAATAAGGACGTACTCTTCACGCCCAGGGGCCTTTCAAGGTGACTTTATATGAACACACAAAATTGGTGACCACGGTTGGTAGATGTTCACAACAAAGCAACTTTTTTTGTTTTTTCGCTTATATATCCCGAAAACAGTGCATTGTAGCGAAAATGTTATTCTATTCAAAATTTCCTACAAGATTGTTGTTTTTAATTTTTTTCTATTTGCAATAACTTTCCAGATATCCGCTAACGAAAATCGCAAATTTCCGAAAAACGATTTTTGTACGCTTTTCGACAAGCTTTGTCTTCTAGCGCCTCAGCCCTTAGTTTTTCAACAAGAAGTTGTAGAGCATTAAATTTCCTTTAAAATAAGTTATAATCTGTCATCTCGTCTTTAAATGATCAAAGTTATAGTAATTTGAAATTTTCGGGCAAAGGATTTAGCCAGATAACCATTGGGAAATGGGCCCCAGTTGAAATTTCTGAAACAATATATGTCATTACATTGTCAGGTCATAAGAAGACAACATATACTTCAGCCCTTGACCTTCAATAGTCATTGAGATAACTGACAAAATATACGCAGGTGGACTATTTTTCAAACTAATAGTTCTAGTTACAGCTAGAAAAATGAAACAAAAACGGATTATTAGAGATTACTTTACAATGTATTATATATATTTTTTAGATTTTTCTGGAAATAAAAAATATTGAAAAACGAATATAAATTTTTTTAAATAATTTATGAGCAACATGCATGAATTTTAGAAATGCAATAATTTGTTATTTTTTCGTTATATATGTTATATAAGTTGAGAAAGTAATGAAGAAAATGTGTAAAAAAAATGTGTAGCCTAAATAAACGACTTTGAAATTCAAAATTTTATGGGAACATATCCACGTGACTGAAAACACCACGCTATTGGTCTGACGTCATTCGGCATAATGTCTAATGGTCGTCTATCTGCCAAGGGGTTAAATCGTAAATTGTTTTGTGTTTTGTAAATGTGTATTGATATTTTCATAAAAGAAATCATTCATTTATTTATTTATTTTAATTATTAAGTGGTAAAATGACGTACAGTGGGTTTTTACGGGGCCAGAGTGACAATTTGCCCGTTGTTGATGTGTTTATGATGATAAACTTTTTTGCTACTAATACCGATTTTATTAGTACAGAAATTGGAGGTACTAAAGCAACAAGATATGTCATTCATTATTCTAAACATTAATTCAATTGTGCCCATTTTTATCCTTTTACTGTAGTTAAATATAACAAATTATTTATGTACCTAACCTCAAAATAGGTAAACAAGGCAATGTTTTAATGTTATATTAATTAATATTTTTCATCTTAGAATGCTTTACTTTTTTATATAATAAATACCTCCCTTCACTTACTAAGTACGTACTTTTAGGTAGGTAGGTACATTAATAGTAAAAATAACTGTTGACATACATAGGTATATATATATAAATATATAACTGGATAATAATAATATGTAGAATGTCGAGAACTTACATTATTCCCACCGTTCTTATACATTTATACATTTTAATTCAAGGTTCCTATTAACAGAAGTTAGTAAACTTTTGTATTCCTATAAATACGAAAGTGACCAAATTCACCATGATATGTAAACAAATTATCACAATAATATTAGGGTTAGGTACATATTTTCATAATATTATTATAAAATTATTAGTTTTAATGGGTAAATTTACATCAAAATGATCCTGACAGCAATATAATCTTGAGGATGACGATAATTCTGCATTTCGGTCGTCTCGTCTCATAGCTCTGCACCATTCCTTCCTAACTTTATCGCGTCTAGGCACATTAAAAAATAACTTTTCTGGAGTTTTTATTGTAGTATTTGTACATTTGGGCACAGTACAATATTTATAGCTACTTTTATTTGTATTTTCCATAACACAACATAAATAATGTGTACACATTCGCAATCACAATATGTTTTCTGTCGGTGCGATGTGCCCGATGACGTCACACACAAGTAGCGCGGAAACTTCTCCATTTAAACGCAGTTAAATTGACAGCTGCAGTAAATAATTTTTTTAACCTTTAATTAGAACATAAAACAAAAATAAAATACTGGAAGAATAATGTTTTTTAGTGATCTATTCATCTGTGATGTTTAAAAAAATTATGCATTTTGCTCATTATAGTTCGGAGTGACACCAAAAAATAAGAAATATTGTTAGTAATGATAAATTGGGGGCTAAATCCCAAAACGACCCTATGCTATATACTAGGGTAGTAAGACTCATGATAATCTATGGATTAGTAGTATGGTGGACTAAGACAATGCAGTTGGGAGCAATAAGGCTGTTAAGTGGCGTACAAAGGCTTGCTTGCCTGTACGCCATGGGTGCCATAAAAACTGCTCCAACAGCTACATTGGAAGTCCTTCTGGACTTGCCACCACCACACATATTTATCCAAGAAGCTAGTTCAGTGGTGCATAGGCTAATCCAAGGCTCTACACCAATAAGGCAGCAGCACGGAACAGAGCACCAGAAGTTATACTTAGAGCTGACGGCGGATCCCATTCTAGGAATGCCCACGGCCATTACAGTCCCAAAGTATAACTTCAATAAGAATTTAAAATTAAAATATACAAGGAAGACTGGACAAACGGTCCTCCAATACCGACACAAACAGTCTCTGGTATACAGGCAGCTCTAAGATAGAAGAGGATCGAGATTTCTACATTACTCTAGATTGTCGCGGACGGTTCTGTTCTTTGCTGGATAGTTTTAGTGGGAATTGGTAGAGTATATAAGCTGAAGTAAACAGACGGAAAAGAGGTTAGTAATGAAAAGGAATGTTAGAAAATTCGAAGTGATACAAAGTAAACATAAGAGTGAAATTATCAAGTAATAAACATTGTTAAAGGTTATTTTAGTCCGTAAAAGTGTATTTTAGTTAATAAAAGTATTGTGAAGTGTTCAGTAAGTTATTCCATAAAGTGTGTTAGTGTTTACATCTTGTTACAATTTTTGAACCCATGGATTTTAGGGTGGTTTCCTAGGGGTGGAAACACGCGACAAATGAATGCTTTTACCATTACAAGTTTCAGACAAGAAAAATTGGTGCAACTCTTTGCTATGGGGATATAACAACGTGCATTCCTTTTATCTACAGATTTTTATTGAAGTTGCGTCATTATTTTTGTTGGATATACGTTTTCCTTCATTAAAACATTACGATAATTATGTATTTTGTCTGTTAAATACACCGTATGCAAACCTGTATGGTTTGGTACATGTTGAAGGTTTATATCATAAAATATATCCTCTTCTTCCGCCCCAGTTGCTTGTCGCTGATTAAACTTTAATTGCCAAGTTCACCCGTCAACCTTTATATCCTAAAAACATTCAGGACGATGAATGTGTGGCAACGAATTATCTGGCTTACATTTAAGAATATCCTCACTACTATCGGTCGTTCATTAAATAAAATATTTGTTTATATAAAACTAGAATTCAATGATGCGCGTGTGTCCTGTCTTGTTGGTATATTTTGTGATCTCAGCGGGACATTCGTCTGTATTATAGTTTGTTAATGTCTGAATTGTTTGACTTTGGTATATGGGGTCTCATTAAATTGGACGACTACATTCCTTGAAAAAGTGTAAATTTAAAATAAAAAAGTTAGAGTTTTGAAGTGTTCTACAAGGCTCTATTTTGGGCCCTGTATCTTCTATTTGCCTTATTAACGATATTGATTTTTCGCCATCAACCGCAGATTTCGCATTGTATGCTGATGATATTTCTGTGACAATATCAAATTCATCGGAGAGTGATTTGGAACGTAAGTAGTTGTAATATTTTAAACACTTTAAACTATTGGTTTGTTCAGGAAAAAAACTCTTACTGTGTTTTCTAATTTTTCATTGTACTTTACATTTTCTTTTTAGTATTTTTGTCTCATACAATTGTGTTTATCATGTGTCTCGCCTCTCGCTTACACATCCTTGTATCTTCCTCAGTTTTTCTCAGATCAACTTAAAATTTTTGTGTTATGCAATCCAAAAAATTACTTCGTCAATTACGTCCTACTGAGAACAATATGATAAATTATTGGAGAAGTAACTAAATTTTGAAAAAAAAAAGCGAATTTTGGAGCAATTTTTAAAAATTTGAAAACAATAATAATAACAATAATAATAAAGGACTATTAACCAAATTAATATAATATCGATTTGAAAAAAGGTTACAAAAAATCTAAATAAGTAAATATTCTCTTCGGATTATGAAAAGATATATAAACCTATAATTTGAGTCTATGAACGTCTGCGTTGGTGTCCAATCCCGAAAGTTATAGCGATTTTCCGATTTTCACTAATTTCAAGGTAAGTCGCACAAAAAATATTTTGAAAATCGGTTCTCATCACCTTCTTGATCCTCAAGTTTTAGCTATAATTGGTTACATTTTCATCTTAATTACTTATTTACTCGAAAAGATATTTGAGTTTAAAGGAGTAAGTCGGTGTCTGTCTTCCTTTTGAGATTGTGAGGTTAGATTTCACCATTTTGAAATCGGGTTTAAACAGGGCGCTAGGCAACTTCTATCTGAAACACTTTGTTGTAATTTTTCAAAAAAAAGTTATCGCAAAATAACCTGCTTTTTCGAAATTCTTTTGGCTGTGAAAAAAATGCAGAAGATATTTATTCGCCACTTTAGGTACATAATATCTAACGGCTAAAAAAGCAGTCTTCTACCTAAAATTGATGAAAAAAAATATCTGGAGCTTGGAGCATATGTTTTGATAGGCTTTGTATATTTATTAATCTCTTTCGTTTCCAGATAGACTTTAATATCTAGGTATATAGCATAAAGTTGAAGTACCTACGTATTTATTCATGGTACTTAACCATGGAAAAATAACAATCGATATTAATTATAAGTAACTTTTTAAGATGACTGATTTATTGGTGATGCCTGAACACATCTGCACCTTACGTGAAAACGAAAAAATAAGGCAGTTAATTGTTATTCAAATTGTTACGTAATACATTGCACATATAAACAGGTATCAAGCAGTAAAATACGGTTAGTTCTCGCGTCCTACACATACATTTTAATTGTAAATATAGGACACTGCTCTGAAACACAAGAGTGTACTGTAAAATATGGGCAGGACCCTTGGTACGACTTTGTAATACATAATTTTGGGTATATATATGAAAGCGTTGGCATTAGCAATATTATTTTATCTTCCACTTTAATCCAAACAAAAGCATAAAGAGTTACGAGACTTCGCGACGAACTCAAAATGTTAAACGATAAAAACTGGAATGCTTCTTTGGTGAAAGACAAAATCTACGCTTGCCACTATGCTAGACTACCCGTTTAATGATCGTCCGTGAGAATATTCCGGTCTATATTTCCAAGCATGTAAAGCCCACGTTTGACGTTTGATTACAGATTGTTCAATAGGGTGGAACGAAAAACGAGGTTTTGAATTTTTTTTCGAGAATTATTACCACATAGATATCAAAAGGTGCATTTGGTGGTTATTAATAACTGTGTAAAAATTGAAAACGGTACTTTGTTATTTTCAGATTCCTCAATGGGTTCAAAATATTAGAAAAAATCTCTCTTTAGACCATTTATTTTTACTTAGTTATTTTTCCATTCTTTGGATATTGGTAATGCCATAGTCATCAAAAGGTGTCTTAATGTACCACAGATTTCTGTGCAACATGTTTAAATGCTATTATCCACACTTCAGTTTCCTCAAGGATGTCAAAATATGCTCTTCTAAGCTATTTCTTCCAAAAACATAACGTATTGATCGAATCGTATTTATTATTTTTTCTCTACATTCAATAACTATAGAAGGATGAACACCAAGTAAAATCAGACGTTTCATTAAAAAAAAAAACACACAAATAGACATGGCAAAAAAAACAGAAACAGAACACATTTAATATTTCAATTATTATCCATTTTTAAAGTAATCTAATTTCGTTTCAAATTATGGCAATATTTGTCTTGATTTTATACAGGCTTGAATGAAGCCAGTTTTGTTTTCTTAGTCACAGACAGCTGGTGATGCCTCATTTGCAAGACGCACGAAACGTTCAACAGCTTCGGTATTGCAAAGATTATGAAAAATCTGAAAAACTTATGTCTACCGCTTTGATAACACACATTTCCATGTCAGCAGTCATTGGCGGCTCAGTAACGTTTACGTCATTCCAAGAACTTAATTCCTAGTAATGTTTGGCCTCAAAATGTATTTTAGGTATACTAAATTCTCGTGTAGCTGTTGTCTTAAAGGTTTGTGCCGTGAAGACACGTTAGATATCATCTTCCTTTTCATACTGCTAGTAAAACTGAACAGATGACAGCTGTGCATCTTTAATAGCGGTGAAGCTTCTGCATGTTATTCAATGCTCTGGATGCTGGCATCGCTTTCCTTTCTTCTGTCATTTTCATTTTCTTGATTTCCAGGGTCACAGTATTTTTTCTAGATTCAAAATTCTTCCGATTTTGCTTATAACGTCCAGGAAATTTTTTTAGTTTGTCCCAGAAGTAAAAAACGGTAGGAATTGATGTACTTTGCCAAATCCCTTAAATTTTCGGTACATTTTTGAGTATTTCATGAACACTTATATCTCTCCCAGCATATTTATATTTTAGACCATTCTAAACAAATAATTAATGAAAGTCCTTATGAGTAGGTAACACAAGGTCACTTGATATTTTAGATTGACCAAATATCTTGCAACGAAGTTGACTTATAGTTGCCATAATAACGTAAATATTCTAACACTCAACGAAAAATCAGTATACAACCACGAATCACGTAATAACCCACAGAAAACACTCAAGTAAAAACAATACTTAGTAGAAGTATTCAAACAAATGAAATTGGGCTTGAACTTCTTACCTTCCCACCCCAGTCATAGACGCCTATCGCTTGGATTGTGATTGAATTCGAACGCGTTATTTGTCGCGCAATTCCCATAAGCGGCGCGATTTTCAAAGACAATGACAATATTAGAATGAATCAAATTGACTCGGAGGGTCTTTTTATCATGCTTTAATAATTATTTTAAATACTGTCTACCAGGAATATATTTTTTTAAATAAACCAGGGCAGGTAATAAAAATCTATAAAATCACCAAAATTTCTATACTATCGGTCCCGTGAGGAATCTGAAGATGTTAAGATAGGTCGATAAGCTTTTAGGAACAATTTTTATTTATTCAAATGCACATTTTGACACCTATGTCAAAACAATTTAACAAGAAATAATTTTTCGTTCCACCCTATTGTTCAATGCTACCCCATACATTAAATACTTGTTATTGAATTTCATATTATATAGAGTTTATTGCCAAGTTTTGCGAATAGAATCTTTTATATCTGAAAACGGCTGATTTATATTTGAAAATGAATAACGTAAATTTCATAGATTTATCAATTATTACCTTTGTTACTTTTATATCGCATTACTGAACTTTGGGAATTTGTATAATCGATAAAGACAGCTGTTCGCCGCGAGACATTCTTGTTTCTACAACAGTAAGTTATTTTTATTTCTTACTGCCTTGTAAATAGGTATGTAGGTATTAACCGCTAGTTAGAAAACAGCGCAAGTTTTGCCAGAGTTACTAATTTAGATCAGATATACAAATTTTAAGGTTCTTAAACTCTTCGCAACACTTTCTCTTTATATGCTGAGGATATTGCGATAGCTGGTTCTTTCTATGTTTGCATTTTGTTAATTTAGCTGCAAGAAATCACCACCACAGCATAGATCGAACAATTGTACTTGTGGTAAACGGTACCTGCAGACGGCTGTTTGATTCTCATCAGAGCAGAAAAACTAAGGGGCAAAACTAGCAATAGCGTTTTTAATATTATTACTTATAATCTGCAAATTTAAGGAAAATGTAACCAAGTAACTTACAAATAAGAAGTTTGACATTAAACTTATTATTTGTAAGTAAGCGACGAAGGCCAAAGGGTGAACTACAAGTGGAAGGTGTGCGTGGACCTCGGGAAATTAGGGAGAAGCTACACAAGATTTGTCAAGATGTAGTCTAGGGAAGTGCAGTAAAATTTCTCAGATAACTATACTTTTCGCCGACTTATTGAAGTTTTTATATAATTATTGAACATTATATAGACACTTTTCGCAACTTTTTGAAAAACACTTAATTTCTAGAATAAACGTTACATTCTTACATATTTTTAATTATTTCGCGATCATATAAGCTTGGTTGGCGAAATGTTCGTGATCATACCAGTTTGGTTGACGAAAGGTTCCAAATCTCTTCAGGCACATTTTCTTATTAAAAAACATCTAATAACGTTTATAATTAGGTATCATTTAATAATGTTATAGAACGTAGCAAATTAAAAATTTTAGCGAATTAAACTTGGCCTAACAAAATGAAGACGCGGACATCTTCATAGAAGTCGCTCGAAAGCAAGAAGTCACATTATCAGGTGACATACCATGAGTACATTGGCAAAAATTGGAAAATCAACCTCTAACCAAATTGCAATTACGTGATCTTTTGTACCAGTCGATTATTGTCGTTAATCATTGGATGTAGTCGAAATTTCGAAATTAAACATCTCGTGATGTGTCTCAAACTTACCATGGGTGTTACGCAGATCTGATTTATTTTATATAGGTACTTATTAAAAAGGTATTGTACTGATGTCACTAACCCGTCCTGAACCTGCTAATTGAATCAAACTATTAGTACGATGGGCCGTTCAGAGAAATAGTAGTGCCACATTTTTTCATTATTATTCTCTTTAGGAAGTCCACCCTGTATATTTTCCAGAGAAAGTTTTTTTTAGATATAGCACCAACAGACAGACAGACAGTCAGACAGACAGAGTGGCGAAATTCCAAAGACTCATTTTCGTTATTTTCATGGCCTGAGACGTCAAAATTTGAAGAAATCTCGGAGGGTGATTTTTTTCACGAATACAATACTTAAGGAAGGGAAATAAAGCGTAAGCGAGAGAAGTAAAAACCTACAATTATTTTTTTTACGAGAATGCAATTTTTCGCTGCTCATATTTTAAAATCTTTGGTACACATATTTATGATCATAAAAAGTATATTCCTATATATTCGGTAAAATATCACGCATTCAAACCAAAGTAGGTATTTATTAAATAAAATTCATATTTCGTAAAACCGAAAAATAACCAGTGGCTGTGGCATTGTTAATGAACCCTGTAAAAGGATTCATTTTAAAATACAAAATATTTAAAATAAATTAAATTTAGCCCAAAATTCTTATGAGAAAATCGACTTTGAAACGAAAGACCGATAAACGCCTTTGGCATCGTCTTTCGTTGAAATCTCAACAAGAAATTATTTCACTAAAAATGTCTGAATGAATTATTTCTCGAAAGCACCTACCAAAAATTGGACTACGAAATAATTTTTTCGAGAATTTTTTCGAAAGAGTACAACGAAATTTTATTTGCACAGGGTGGAAATCTCCATCAGGATGTATAGCGAGTATCTATTTGAAAAGGCAAAATTTAAGTAAAAACTAATGGGACGGTTCCTCCAATAAGAACCAAAATCCACATTTACCCAATTATTCTGAAAGTGGCGGAGAATAACACCATGCCCGAACCACAAGAATGTCCATCAAAAATAACAAAAAAATTCAAAATTGAGGATTCGATTCCGTTGAACCCAAAATATCCTCAATCCAGGCCCAGGCGGGAATCCCTATAATAGTGGCTCGAATGCGAGTCGGCGCCAAAAAGGTATCTTTGTGTTCAGTGCCGTTAGTGCGTTTTTTCAGATTGAAAACCATTGAACTCACATATATATATATATATATATATATATATACGTGCATAGCTATCATGTTCGTCTCCACTAGTCTATAAGGCGCCCAAGACTCCGCTATAGGGAACACTTCTAGATAAATTTTGTCGATGTATATTGTACTGATATGTTTTATTTATGTTGAGCAGCCAAAGAGGGGAAATAATTTCTCATATATGTTTTATACAAAAAACATATCCAATTAACAACAATGTTTGCATCCCAATGTTTAACATACAAGTTCAACTCAATTTGTATAATTAATATTGATCTATGAGTTGTGTACGCCTCCGACGACGTTGCCAATTATGTAGAGTTGAATATGTAAAATCTGCTTGTGGATATTTCTTCATACGTAAATAATGAATATGTGATTTCTTAGTGAATAGCCTGTGTGAGCCGTTTAATATTAAAAGTTTCCCGGTGTTATAATAATGGGTGTCTTCGCACAATAACAACCTACATATTTTGGCATATTTAAATTATGATGACCAGAATTGATATGATCTAATCTTCACATATTATTTTGATTTTCAAGAAATATTTTTTTTTAGTTCTATTCATAGATGATAGCGACTTGTGACTTATTTTAAATTTTAAAATTCGGTCCACAAGCATCTATAAAATATTATCTTTGTAAATCCTAAAATTAAATGCGATTTACTCTTCATTGTGCATAGGTTTGAGAAATCAACCCTACTCGGGGCCAACTTATTAAGAATAATTATATTATGAAAATTGGATAACAAATATTTCTTGTTTTAATTACTGATCTATTTCAAAGAGAAAGTAGACATTAATGCATATCATTCTTTTCATAATTCAAAGGTCTAATTATACAACAGGTTAAATAAAAACCCGCTGAAATTAATTAAGAGTTAATCATGTTTAATCCTAATATTTAAAGAGGTAATATTATTACAGGTATTTGCACTGTTTGAAGACCGATTTTTAATCATTTTGATTTAAGTCACGGTCATCTATGAATAAAATTCAATTTTTTTTTTAATCAAAATAATATCTGAGTATTGAATCATACGTATTTTAGCCAGCAGAACTCAAATATGCAAACATATATAGGATGTCCAAATCAAGAATTTGGTTTAATGTAAATTGCATTGAAACCGAAAGTCGGCCGTTTTGGTTTTTTTACATCACATCACATAATTGATGTTTTCTCGATGTCTCTATGCCTAATTTGGAAATAATGCATTTTAATCCATTCAAAAGTTACAAAAGTATATCTATTGCCTGAGTCACCCGGTATATCATAATGAAGCATATAAAAGTATGTGAGGCCTATACCATGCTTTAGAGGTAGATTATTAGTCCCGATTAGAAAGCGTTCATTGGTAAAAAAGCTTGAACTAAAATTTAAGAAAAAATATTTCAAGAAATAGTATCCAACCTTTGAATACCCCATAAATGGGTGTTAAATTGGTAGTCATTTTTTCATTATAAAAGATACATATAAAATGTAGTTTCTTATGAATTTTAATTTTTTGTAATGTTATGTATAGCTGAATTTTAATTCGATACTACTAACTGTCCATTTCTCAAACATTATGATACAGTAACTTTAACAACAATTAAAATTTGAAGAAAACAATAAGACACCTTGTTATATACAGGTTGACTCATAGTGGATGGAGTATTAGAAGTATATGGAGAACAAGTGAACATATCCTTTTGAAAATTTTGGGAGTGACTAAAGTCAGTGTGGCCAATCCAACCAAAATAATTATTTTAAATGGAACACCCTATATATTTTCGACTTACCAAAATCACCGTAAATTTCTGAGTTCAAGCATGTAGCACACCCTAAACCTAGCGGTTTCGGAGACATTTGACATTTTATAATAAATTTGACAGGTGCAACGGTTTGCAAGAGCCGTTACAACTTTCTTCATGTAGGAGATCGTAGTTTTCTCCTTGGTACGTAGAAAGAACACAAGATGACCTAGTCCCTATAATAAAAATAAATTTCATAATAGTATACCAAGTGTTCTATTTTTCTCATTATATTCTGTCAAATTTAAACCTCAATAGCTTTTTTATTTCAAATGGAACACCCTGTATTTTTGTAGAATAGAAATAGCAATTCTGGGGTATTTTCGGGCCTTTCCAATTACATCATTAAGGCAAGCTGCTCTGGAGACATGAAGGTGACGATTATTTCTTGGGAAATATATGGACAGATGATGCTAAATTTATCAAAAATGGATTTTTTAATCAACACAATTCCCATTACTTTCATAATTTGAAACCTCATGTAATTCAGAGAGCGAAATATTTAAGAACATTAGCGGTTTAGTGTTTACTGTGCCATGAGACAGAGTGATGTCATTACAATTTTTTGAGACTTTCTCCCTAAAATTCCTGTCTCGATAAAGCCAAATATTCTAAAATTAACCAATATGCGTTTTACAGTGCATGGTGATGGTTTCTGTTCTTGTGGGTACTGAGTAGCAAGTGTGTTACATGTTCTTGATATTACCTTATCACATTCTCGATAAATAATAAACAAATCTAAAGTCCTCGTGGGTCTGATTTAAACGTTATGGCCTTTTTCGACATAAGAGAATGACTGACTGACATTCATAGTTGTTTCTAATCATGGCTAAGTTGACGGCAATTTTTATTATAAATTCTTGGACATTTAAGAAAATCGCCAATATTTAAAAAAGTTGTAACCTTAACTCCTACAATGCCTATACCTGAAAAAAGGGAAATTAATTCTATATAATTTGGTGTAAAAAATACAGGGTGTTTAACAATAAAAAATTTTTATGGTTATTTCGAAAAGTCGAGAATATATAGTGTTCTATTTAAAATAAGCAAATTGGTTGTCGACTTCCGGTATAACCAGAAGTATCACATGCTTGCAATTATATTGGTTCGATTGGCCCCACTGACTTTAGTAACTCCCAAAATTTTCAAAACGATATAAACATATCGTTTCTCCATATACTTAATACTTCACTATGATTCACCCTATAAAATATTTACATCTTACAAATATGTTTAAACCACGAAGATCCCAGAGTATGCCGCCCATTTTGAAATTTTTACTATAGAAAGCTTCTTTTTTCCATTACAAAAACGTCAAGTCAAGTCAAGTAAACACTCCAAAATATATATAAGTGCAGATTGTTTTCATTCTAGGGCTTAAATTTCTAATTGTTTAATAGACGTCTTTAGCCGGGCGCTCGCTCTTTCAATTTTTAATAAATAGAAAACGGTCAACTTTACGAAAAAGTGACAGGAGCCCTATTTAGTTTAAAAGGACCAAGAAAAGCTAAAAAAATTCATTCGGGTAAAAATCAGACAATTTTTTTATTTGTTTAAAAAAATCGCCTTTTTTGACCCAAATTGTAGTTTTTCTTGGTAATTTTAAATAGTTAAGTTTTTTCGTAAAGTTGACCATTTCCGACTTATAAACAATTGAAAGAGCGCCCGCCCGGCTAAAAACGTCTATTGAATAATTAGAAATTAAAGCTTTAGAATGAAGAAATCTGCACTTACGCTTCAGGATTTTGTTAATGGATGTTGAAAAATTGAATGAAAATTTTGGTGAACTCATTTTTTAATATTATATTACAACTTTGAAAATGGCCGTTTTTGCGTTTTTTCAAACATCAAATTGTATATAAGTCGGAAAAGGTCAACTTCACGAAAAAATGACAAGAGACCTTTTTTGTTTAGAAAGAAGAAGAAAACCTAAAAAAATTCGTTCGGGTTAAAAAAGCGAGCACACTTTTCACGATGCCGTGTATTGGATACGATCCTCAGCTCTGACACTGACAATGTCAATGTGTAACCCCCTTCCGGGCCGCCTAGGCTTTGGATTTTGTGGTTGTCTATTATTTGTGGTATGTTTAAGTTTATGTCTTATGTAACTATACTTAAAACATTCAAAGTGGGTTTTCATTAACGCATTTTTGCTTTTCGTAAAAAAACTATTTAAAACTATATTTAATTACAAAATGTATTTAGGCGATGACTTTAGTAAAAATGAATGATTTTATGCAGGTTTCTTGGTTAACTTCGGTTAAATTAAAAATGTATTAGGCAACTAATCTCTAATATTTGCCAGACTGTAGTCCTGCTAGGCTCTAATCTGGATACTGTTAAATAGAAACCAAAGTCAATTTTCCTAAATGTTGGTATTGTTCTAATATTGATCATAAACCAATCATAGTCCAGGAGCTCGGTGGCTTTTTTGGTACGTCACTGTTTTATGTTATATCAGATGTTTTTATCGTTTTATGAATGATAATGATTCATAATACATCACAAATGGTCAAAGTTGTAATTAGAAAGAAAGTTATAGCACGTAATCATTACAAGATTTTGCTTAAGGAGAGAATATTTAAGCATTCTGAATACAGAAAATTACTCCCAGAATGAAACTCCTGCCAATTAATTATCCATAAAGAAAATTGTTTCCAAATTTAGAAAAAGAAATCATATTTTTATTGTATATATTATTCCAGAATTCCAGACTCATCGTTACAAGTCATATCTCTTTTTTGAACGTGAATATATGCTACCTTAAAAATAAAAACTTTACTAGAAAGTTATCGTTATAAACAAAAGCACTACAAACACTAAACTGAGGAATTTAACATTTTCCGCTGAGTTTCTACCGCATTTCAGATGTATTTTATCATTATTAAAATATTATTATTATTTTTTGTAATTTGTTGTAAGTTCCCCAGAGAAACAAATATGCATCCTAAGACTATATTCAAATCAGGATAATTTCTGTGAGTATTTAAAAACGAAAAATGTACGACTTTACGCTTAATAGACGTTTATCTTCAATTATGGATAAACTGATGGGATGGACATGCCAGTCATTTTATCGTGATTCAGGTTCACCATAATTATCTAATAAAGCTCTTGTAACTATGAGTTTTTAAAAAGCCACTTGGCTCCCTCACCATCAGATTACTAGTGAAAAATAGAACTAATATTTAAACGCTGGTTACTCAGTATGCGCTAGGATATGGTTGAATCTGATTCTATAATTCAAATCTTAATAACACATTTCCACTCCGTACAACGTTGCCAAGGATATGAGGCAAAAACGCTCTATAAGTTCAAGGAAGCCGGTACAACTGGTTGATATATTTCAGCGTATCTAATATAAAAACAGTCGCGCCCTCTGATGCGCGATGACGTATACTACAGTGTATATGTGTATAGACGTATGGGTCATTTTCGACTCCACGCAAAAATCTGCCTAAATGACGTATAGACGGCGAACATCATTTTAAACCATAGATACACGGTCATTCGTTTTCGCCTCCGCTTTTTCGTCTTCGCCTCCGATTTCGGAGGCGTCGCCTATGAATACCTATGTATTCGGAGGCGTATATGTTGTTTTGCATGTATATATATATATATATATATATATATATATATATATATATTTATATACGGTATTGGTTGGCGTCCAACCTAATAACGTTCTCACTTGGCATCCGTCAATATACACACTGGTATACACAAAATTTATTTAAGGGATAACTTAGCATCCTACCAGTTTTACGGTTTAATTGACATCCTTATGAATATTTTAATAGATGCGTAAAATAGCATCCGAATACAAAAATTACAGGTTTAATTGACTTCCCGCAATGTTGTCAGATATATACTATGCTATTTTATCGTATTTGTCTAGAAGAGTAGTATTACAATCTGCAGTCTGTCGACACATAGTCATAAAGAAATTTTAACATATTTTAATTAAAATTTCATCTTCTGAGAATAAGAACGAATTTGTCACAATTTAAATTTCGAAACATGAAGTTCGTCTTAGAAATTTACAACAAAGTAATTTTTTCCTCTGGTAATGTGCTTTTTCTGTACGAGATAGGACAAAATGTTGTAAAGAAATATTGTTCAGTAAAATAGAAAAACTGAATAAGAACCCCAATTTTTAAAACCTTCTGCCCATATTGGATATTTTGTTTTTCTATTCTAAGTTGGAGTATGTTCTAATTAAAATTATTTGGAATGATAAACTATGCAATTTTGCTAATTTGCTATGGATTTGTTTAATTTTATCCATGTATTAGATATAATAATAACTTTTTTTGTAAATTTTCAAGACATAAGATTTCCCGAAATTGAAATTCTGCCAATTAATTTCTACCAAAAAATGAATTTCTCATTTAATCATGCGTCGCTCCCTGACACATTGTATATGCTTTCTGAGGAAATGTAAGGCTCTTTTATCGAAAAAAAAATTGTTTACAGGTAAAGAACTTTTTCATTTAAAAAGAACCACCATTTTAAAATTAGATCTTCATTCCTTATCGTTTCAAGCATGTCAGCTTATAGAGCAGGCGGTATGGGCATATGAGTTTCGAATACAGTTCGGACGTAGTTTTTTTTTGCTGGATTCAGTTCAGGAGACACCTAGAGAAAATTCATGTTACTAGACGGTAACCTGATCTGATACTATTTAGAATAATTTTGTTTCTAACAAAGGGGAATCTTGCATTTTTTCATTTAAAGTTGATATTTTAAATATTATTAATTATTAATTATTAAAAATGGAAAAAATCTTCAATTTTTCGTGTTTTGGTGCTCTAACTGTAATAAAAAATGATTTCTTTACATAAATTGTTATAGTATATTTAGACCTTGCATATGAATTTCCAAAAAATGGAATTGACGATTTTTAATTTTGTACCTATATCATAGCAACCAATTTTCTATGATGATTTTTGAAAATTTCATGTCGAAAAAAATGTATGCGGATTACAGCGTGTAAGTAATTGATTTCTGAATCACTTTAAGACAAAACATACAGGGTGTTACATTTGAAAAAATTGAGTTATAAATACAGATTTGGCATGGATATAAATTCGGCAGCTCCCAGAAATGACCTCACTATTGAGCAGCGTCCGAACATGGATTCGGCAGCATCCTAATATCGATTCGGTAACGCCCGGAAATTGCCTTGGTATTCGGCAGCGCCCGGAAGTCACCTTAGTATTCGGTACCACCCGAATATGGATTATGTGGCTCCCAAATATAGATTCGGCAACACCCTAATTTGGATTCGACAGCGCCCAGAAGTTACTATGATATTCGACAGGGTCCGAATATGGATTCGGCAGCGCCCGGATCTGGATTTGACACCGTTTTAACATAGATTCGGAGGCACCCGGAATTTGCCTCAGTATTCGGCAGCGTCCGAAAGTTCTGGAGGTTTGACTGGCATTCGGCAATGCCCTTTTATTAAAATTCTATGACCAATTATTTCCACACTAGAGTGCAAATATGGTCAAGATGTTTTCTTTTGAAGAGCCATGGATGGGAAATCTGGATGCGGAAGTAGTGATTTCTTAGGCAGCGATTTTATTTCAAAAGATACAACAAAGTTTTAATGAACTATTTTGTCACAACGCATAATCCAGTCCGTAAAGTAAAAAATACACCAGAAGCTCGCAAAAAATATTATCTGAGCTTTTCCTTCAGTAACTGTTAGTGCGAGGATTAAACATCACAAAACCACAAAAATTAGTTCTGGGGGTGCCGCGCAATCCCCCAAAAAAACCATCTCTTCGGTGAAATAAGCCTTGTTTTACTGATAACTCGTTAACCCTTGAAGATATAAAAAAAATTGCTCATCATAAAAAAAAAGCTTGACTAATTGCCTAAAAAAAGTCCTCTTATAATTTTCTTGTATGTCATGGTTTTCGAGAAAATCGATATTGACAGAAATTGCAAAATTTGTATTTTTATTGCGCGCGAATTTTCGTTTATTTGAAATTTTTTGCGCGTGGCCTCTAGAAAAAATTGAATTGTTCGAAAACCAAACAAGCTAGGAAGAAAAATCAAAATAGACTTTAAAGGGGATATAAGATAATCTCTTGTGTTGCCATTTTTGAAGGCTACTGATATTTATTAGTATATAAAAATAACAATATAATATAGTTATCTCTTGATTTTTTGTGCATCTAACTATTCACAGGCCCATAAAAATAACTGAACATGATATAGGTTATAAACGCATTATCTTTTAGTTCAAGGTAGTACTTCAATGCAGAAGAAGTTGGGAATAAAAATATTCATATCTACAAATTTAACAGCATGTTAAATTTAGCCAAAAAATCCAAAAAATGCTGCATATGAAATTTTTTGATATTTTTTACAAATTTTTAACTTTTAAATGATTAGAAAAAAAAATTTGAGCTGAATATTCAAGATTTTTGGGTCTTTTTTATTTTTAGGAAACAATAAAAAATTGGTCAAAATTTGGCTAACTTCAACATGCTGGTAAATTTGTAAATGTGAATATTTTTATTCCTAACTTTTTTTGCATTGATGTACTACCTCGAACTAAAAGATAATGCATTTATAACTTATATTAAAGTCAGTTATTTTTTATGGGCCTGTGAATAGTTAAAAGTGCAAAAAATCAAGAGGTAACTATATTATATTGTTATTTTTATACACTAATAGATATCAATAGCCATCAAAAATGTAAACACAAAAGAGTATTTACAACCCATTTTGACTTTTCTTCCTAGCATGTTTGATTTTCGAGCAATTCAATTTTTTCTATAAGCCGCGCGCAAAAAAATTCAAATAAACGAAAATTCGTACGCATTAAAATACAAATTTTGCAATTTTTTTCAATATCGATTTTCTAGAAAACCATGGCATATACAAGAAAATTACGAGAGGGCTGTTTTTTAGGTAATTAATCAAGCTTTCTTTTCTATGATGAATTTTTTTATATCTGCAACGGTTAACGAGTTATCGGTAGAAAAAGGCGCTTTTCACCGAAGGGGTGGTTTTTTGGGGAGGTTGCGCGGTACTCCCAGAACTGATTTTTGTGTTTTTTTTATGTATAATCCCTTTACTAACAGTTACTGAAGGAAAATCTCAGATAACATTTTTTTGTTATGGAAATCTTTATAATTTATTGGACTAGCAATTGAAAGTAATACTTCAATTTCGATAGCGATAACTTTGACAATGTATATTATAGATTAACCAGATTGTAGGAAATTGAATTACTTTTCAACGTTATAATAACCACTTTTACGTAGACCCTTGGGTTTTTAAGTTATTCACGAAAAATACATGCTGAAATTTGATATTTAGAGAGGAATGAAAAGACACTAAACCTTAAAAAAATTATATCTTGAACAATCTTTAAATGGGATTAATCTCAAATTTAAGGTAAAGGTAATTTCCTATGTTTCAAGTTGTACAAATACTTAACAGTTTTTGACATAATTTGTAATTTTCAAGATATATTTCCAGAAACTCATTTCTTAACGAATTGAAACAGTTTAGTTTGAGCAACGGGGCACAACAGTAGACAGCTATCATCTGAGGATGGCAGATATGATTTTACGGAAACGTCACCATCGTTTGGATATCTTGGTGCCCCTCTAGGAATCTAATAAGTACGTGGGACTACACCCGGAAATCCAATTACTCATTAATTCATAAATTCTTAAAGATTTGTTTACTAGAAATTTTTTTACTTCATACCTTATGAAATGAAATTAATGACAATTTCTAACATATTAGGACAGAATTTATCAACTTTAATGTTTTAACTTTCTGTTAGAAAATTTAGTCATAGTTTTAAAGAGTTCATTTTAAACCAAAATGCCTTTCTATGCCCTTGTTACCATGTACTAACAATAAAACAATATATTGCGCTTCAAAGTTATACAATGAAGTCAACTACAAACAGATGTTAAAGGTAAGAAAATTAGTGTCATAAACGGGCCATTGATAGATACAAGGGTCCGAAAATATGGTCAACTATACAAATGGGGCAAACATATGTACAAAATTTTGTGACTTTTAATATACTGTATTATTCTTAATATAACATATTGTTTGGGTGACCTGGAATAAATTAGTATTATGAGAGAAACATAGAAGTAAAAATTGTTGAATTTCTTAAACACTGTCAACAAGAAAGCTAGGTACTTATCTAAATGAAACTAAAATATACTTTACTTGCAACGTGTACACTTTTTGACTTAAAGTAGACTGTAATAACATTTTAATTCATTTTATATAACTAAATATATACAGGGTGTCCGAGAATTGAGTTCTCGGACGGAAACCTGCAATTCCTGGGTTCACACTGAGCCCTTATAACCCAACTTACCCTAGTACAAAAATGCATCCCTGAGGAAGTACACCCTCTTAAAGTGAGGCACGTAAAAAAAATCCAATTATTTCCGTTATATTGAAGATAAAATTTTGAAATTTTAGTGGGAGCTGTTTCTCTATAAGTACTAACTTAAAAACACCCCAAATATGTTTTTTTTCTCAATTTCTACTTCTCTCGCATACCGAAGGGAAGTATTGTATTCGAGAAAAATCACCCTCCGAGATTTTTTCGAATTTACACGTTTCAGAACATGTAGATTACGAAAATATAGGTTTTCAATTCCGTCTGTCTGTCAGTCCGTCCGTCCGTCTGTCTGTCTGTTTGTCTGTCTGTCTGACTGTTGGTGCATTAACTAAAAAACTAATTGACGGAGAACGGTCAAATTTGGTATGTAGCCGACGCTACTGACAGCGAAGAAATGGTTAAACTTTCACTGGAAAATATACAGGGTGGACCGTCTAAAGGGAACAAATAGTAAAAAAAAATGTTTTTTGCTCAAACTAAAAATTTCCACGTTTCATGACGTTCTAAATCTATTTCAGAAAGAAAAATTAGATATTTTTTACCAACATTTTTGAAACATTTACCACTAGAACAGATGGAGAAAAAAATTTCTTTTGCTCAAATTTATAATTTCCACGTTTCATGGCATTCTAAACCTATTTCAGAAATAAAATTTGATCTTTTTTCCCACCACTATAGAATAGATGAAAATTCTTTTTGTTAAAATGTAAACTTTCCACGTTTCATGACATTCTAAACTTATTTCAGGAAAAAAAATTTGATCATTTTTTTCCAACATTTTGGAAAAAAAATTTAAACATTAGAATAGATGGAAAAAAATATTTTGCTCAAATTTAAATTTTCCAAGATTCATGACATTCTAAGCTTATTCCAAACACTTTTGAAAATAAAAAAAAAATAAAAAATTTGCAAATTTTTACCCACTACAAAATACAAAATAGATGACGGAGAAAAGTTGTGTTTGCTCAAATTTAAAATTTCTACGTTCCATGGCATTCTAGGTCTATTTCAAAAGAATAAAAATTTGAAATTTTTTTACCAACATTTTTGAAAAATTAAAAAAAAGAAATTTTTTAACAACTGCTGTACTTCCACTCCACTACGAGAATGAGGAATTGAAAATGTGACAGATGGCAATAATATTTGGCATATGCACTTATTATAATTTTATTGAAAAATGTACAGGTTGGTCATCCCAAGAAATAATTCAACCATGGAGGATATTTTAAAGGTACCTATTTGAGCAAGCCTTCCATGTTTGGCACCTGTTATTTAGTATTGAATTTTTGCTGTCGGATGTTTACCGGTCATGACATTCTAATTCTATTTCAGAAGAAAAAGATTTTGAAAATTTTTCTACCAACCATTTTGATCAAAAGTCACAGGTTTTCTTTGTAATAATATCTTCTGATTATTATTCTTATATGTGGTTTCGTAATAAATAATTTTTTAGGGTAACTGCCCGGTGTAAATAAAGAGGGAAGTTCTGTGTAAATACCTTTACCGATTTTTTTCATAGTAATTAATATTTGACTGGCGATATTTTTTTAATCACCCTGTAAAATTACGGAATACTTGAACATATTTGCAAAGCATTGAAAGTGCTGCAGAAAAAGTACTTCTATTTTTTTTTTGTAATATTAATCAAAATACAAAAAATTACCTGTTTTTCCTCTATTTGCATTTAACATTCATTTACAATTCCAGAACAAAATTTTGTAATAACAGAAAAGTAGTTTATTTAATAAAAAGTACATTCATAACAAATGCTCCACATAATGTCCAACTGTTTTAGTACACAAATTAATACTTTTAAAATTTTGTGTAATATCAACCAAAAATCAAGAATTGTCGTTCTTTTCCTATAGGTCATAGGTGCTTGTGAAACAGAAATCCTGTCGCATTGTCATGGCAATACAAAAATTAATTCATTAGTAAAGTCAAAAGTATATGTTTAATTCAAAATTTTCTTCAATACATCGGAAGTTACTGGAAAAAAAAAAAAATTTCTGTCTCACTTTAAGAGGATGTACTTCCTCAGGGGTGCATATTTGAACTAAGGTAAGTTGTGATTTATGGGCCCAGAATGACCTCAGGAATTACAGGTTTCTGCCCGGGAATTCAATTCTGGAACACCCTGTACATTGGAAAAAACTTATTTAGATGAATTATGACTATAAATTTTAAATATCTATGAACGTACATATAATACATGAGGCGTAGACGTTACAAACTAATTAATTTTGAAACACAATGGCATGTGTAAAATAAAAAATAAGTATATTGTAATTTACAATAGTCAATTTGTGCTCAAAAGGGCCCTTGGCAGGAAAATTGCGGGGTAGTTGATTTCTTCCATTTCATATGTTTTTTGTAGTGCTGAATTCGAATCTGAGATTTGCTAACAAAACCTAGCGACGCAAAATTGAAGAAAATGCACAAAAAGGTAAAAAATCTATTTTTTGGCAGTTCTTTGCTTATAGCTCGGAAACTATCAATTTTTCGTAAATAACTTATCTATCCAAAAGAACGTATATAAAATTTACTACAAATTTTATTACTTACGTTTTTTCTCCGACGAACCGTTCGGGCTCAAGCGCAAGTTGAAAATTAGCTTTCGGAGGGAGGGGGGGTGCGAGGGTGGACTCCCACAAAATGGGCATATACGATCTCAATAAGGTATGTGCAGAGAACTGGGAGGAATTCACTATTTGTCAGCCTTTAATAATAAATTAGTTTTTGTTTTGAGTGGAAAAAGTCGTTTTGTTTTCGGAGACAGCCGAAATATGCCAATTTTCAACTTGCGTTTGAACCCTTAAGGGTTCATCGGAAAACAAACCTAAATAATGACATTTGTAGTAAGTTTTACGTATATTCATTTTGAATATGGAAGTTATTTGTGAAAAGTTGATAATTTCCGAGTTATAAGCAAAGAACTGCCAAAAAATAAGATTATCTACCATTTCTTGCATTTTTTTTAATGTTGCTTCACGAAATTTTGTTAGCAAACCTCAGATTTGAATTGAGCACCCCAAGAACATAGAGAATGGAAGAAATCAAAACTATCCCACAACTTTCCTTCTAAAACACAATCTGATAGGAGTATTTGCTATCATACATTGTTGTATAATTTTTAACATCTTTTTAGTTTCAATTCGACAGCTTTATCTTGAATGGTATATTAGTAAATCCACAACTCTTTCAACCACGGATTTCTCTATAAGAGATTATTTTTGGGTCACCTAGTACTTTTCTTAAATAGAATACAATAAGAAATCCAAAAATGAAAAAAAAACAAATAAAAATAATCTCCAGTAGAATTCTTTAACATTAACATAATTTTGTAGTTTATTTCGTATCGACAATATCTTTGCTAATAACTTGTTTCTTACTTCTGTAATTTAATTAAACTACAGAACCCTTTACTTATAAATAGCCTCGCTGAACCACCCTGAACAAAAAATGTTTACAATAAAAAATACAAATTCCGTTCCCATTTTCATAGGTACACGAATTGTCTTCACTAAGTTTATTTTTCTTAGTAGTAATATATACAAGCAAACTCAAGAATCTGGACCCACATGTGTTATTTATTAACCTACTTTCACGGTGTTGCCAGCTAACTAGATGCCATCTGAACCGCTTCTGTGGTCAGCAGGTATTCAAAGTGAATATTTTTCGAGCGACAGGCACGGCAGTTAGTAGCAAACTGCTAAACTAAAATATTCACCAGGGTGTTAAAATGGGTCATTTGACCTCCAACCTAAAATAAGTTGTAATGACACCATACGGCATTTATGAAGCATTTGCGTTAATATCGCTAGCAGGTCAGATGGCATCCGAATACCGGAAGCCATCTGACTTGTGGAAGCCAACCGAACCTAAAATTTTACATTGTGGGAAGCCAACTAATACCGTATATAAATATATATATATATATATATATATATATATATATATATATATATATATATATATATATATATATATATATATATATATATGGTCTCGAAGCATCCTGATACGATTCCAAGCTTGAAAATTTCAATGCATAATTAAAAGTGAATAATTTTCAAGAAAGTTTTTTTTTTTTTTTTTATATTGGCATTAGGTCATTGACCATGCAGCCAGTTACCTAAGTTTTAAAATTAAGAATGTTCTAACCTAAATCTAACAAAATTAATAAAAGGAAAAACTTGTTTATATTTAAAACAAGAGCCTAAACCCAGTTATATCGACAGGGGGAGGCAATTAAAAGAAAACGTCGAGGGAAAACGGGGACACACGCTTCTCATCCTGGGGTCGATCAGGACATTTTTATAGTTTAGACAATACAAGGTAGACCACGGTAAGTGAGGTAAAAAAAACATGCGGAAAAACACAGGGATTACGAGACTAACCTATAGCTTAATATTAGTTTCTTTAATAAAAATCATAATATTTTTATATATTTCCCTTGTTCCAATTGTAAGCAAGCTTAGCAAATTGAAAGGCGCAAGAGTATTGCACTCTTCAATAGTACTTTGTATTAGCCTGTCAGAGGCTGCTCTATATTTTGAACAGCCGAAAAAGATATGATCAAGGTCGCCTAGGACGTCACACTCTTCACATTTATTTGAGCTATAAACTCCAATTTTAAACAGATGGGCAGGATAGCATGCATGGCCCAGTTTAAGACGTATCAGTGTTGTAATGTATTTCCTCGAACAGGCGAAATCTTTATGCCAAAATTGGCTGGGGACGTCATTCTGAATAAAAGTGTACCTAGTGGGGTTGGTAAAACAAAATTGTTTCCACGAATAGGACCATTTGTGTTTAATATTAGTTTTCAACATTACATATCGGTCTCCTAAACATAACGCTTCGTTCAGGGGCTGTCCTGAGTTAGTGGCTTCCTTAGCTAGCAGGTCCACTCGTTCATTATACTTTAGCCCAATGTGGGCTTCAAGAAAGTTCGACATACATTTTATAAATACTATCATAATCGACTGTGAGTCTGAATCTTTTTGTACAGTCGATTGTTACCTAAACTCTCACCGCTGCCGCTGTATGAGGTGCGATCCTTCGGGACGTAACGCCTTGCCAAGAGAGATGCTCGCTGACGAGCTGTCTTATATACAACTGTTGAATATTTATATTTTTTATATTTGATGAAATTTATTTCAATAAATGAAAATATATTTTAAATTCGATTTCTTATTGATCCACTAATTCTGAGATTGACGATTGACGTGCGATTCTGTGGCGTGAATCGGATAAGTGCTTCGACGGGTCGACTTTGATCCCGTTTCGTTTGTACCTCAGTCCGATTACTTACAAGTCCATCGGTGGTCTTAATATTCTAAGAAGTTTTTCTCTTAGAATATTAGTGTTAATTTGTAAGATCTCATCAGAAGTGCATCGCCCGACATCAAATTGCGACGAGAGCAGACTGTGGCAATCGCCGTAAGTATAATTTATTTATATTCGTCTTTGGGGAGTCTTAAAAGTTGCAAGAATCCCTCTTGTGGGTAGATTTTGCCAGATATCGTTGCAACGGCACGACTGACGCCTGTCTAAGATAACATTCTTGTCGTGTCCTTCAGACGCACGATAGTTCAGAGTTCATCTACAGTATCACGAAAAAAATCACAATTTAACACAAAAATCGAAATAAACAGGGTTTCTGATCAACGCTGAATGAAAATAATAGCGATACCAAAGATTAACAAGATAGGATAGCCGGTGAAAAACGTTTTATCTTTTAACCGCCATTGACCTCGACATTTACATTGGGGTTACAGCGCAGTTGCCACAATGTGTCAAACGCACGGAAATTATCCATTTTTATTTGGCACAGACCCACTGGGAAATTCCGATTTCCACCGTGACACTTACGATGTGAAACGCCAATCCTTTTTAAATAGAGACTAAAATCGATCCTCCACTACAAGAATTAACTTAGATATGAGCGTTTAAAGATTTTATGTTTTCGAATTTTCTTCTCGCTCTTGCAGAGCCGAATTTCCGAATTTTCCTCTACAATTTGGTATCCAATCTTGTTCTTTCCATTGAGACCCAGAACGGACGTCCATTCCACGTATTTACTTAGTTATGAATTTTTGAAAATTCGATGTTTTTCAATTTTTAACAGAAAAGCCATGTTTCGTTCGCGTGCCGGGTTTCCGGTTTTGCCCATTCACTTTGGTACCAGAAAAAACGCCACTCTTCCTCTTTAATTAGACACATAAAACGGCCTCAACTCCATGTATGGACTATGGACTATGGAGTTTGTGGGAGGGCAGTCACATTTAAGTGACAGCAGCACCTAGGCCCCATTGGGCCCCTTGTACATCCTCCCGAGGGATACAAGATTCCACCTAGGCCTCCAATCATTCTAATCTTGTGAAGGTGGTGATGCTGCCTACAACTCCATGTATTTACTTACTACTGACCGGCTGTTATTGATCGCGGTATCTCGATAGATCTCCGAGTTCAAAGTTGCGTATAGTATGGTCACAAACAGGCGCACTGTTTTTGCAACTATTACTAATTTCAACCCCCTATATCTCGAGATCGGAAAAAGTGAATAACATGAAGTTTTAAGTACATAATAAGAATATCGAGTAGGTACTATATAAAAACGTATAAAAAGAATATCATGGAACTAGCCTATGAGAGAGAGAGAGAGAGAGAGAGAGACCAATTGTGAAAAATCGACAATACTGTCCTGATAGACTGACCGAACTCAAGATCACTAAAGAAACATGCCTCACATGAAGCCTCCAGTATTTCTATGTTCGTATCTATTTATTTTGTATAGAATTATTCAATGACAGAATCATTTTGAAACTATAATCTCATAAAATGATAAAAAGCAGCCACACGAGGGCTACACGTGACGTAGCATTTGTCGATTCTAACGAGCCAACCTGTGTTTTAATAATGTTGGTGAAATTCATTTAATGCGTATCCGACAAGCCCCAAAACAGTTTCCGCTGGATATCGTGTCCCTTTAATTTGGAGTTACCAACGATCTTTGTCTATTTCGTCTACTCTGTCTGACTGTCTTATCTTGTTAATTCTTTAATCTTTGGCTATACACTATCTGATGACTAAAACGTAAAAAATAGGTCTAATGTCATTTGTACAACTGGGCTACACCATATATATCTATTGATGTATTCGTTACATAATCTATCCCGGCTATATCTGACATACAAATTATACTGTGGAGTACCGAAGTTTCACTGAATGGATGGCTGATCAATTGTAAATACCAGTAACATATTCACGTAGGAACCCATTATATTACTATAAAATAACTCTTTGGTAGAAATATTTAAAAAATTAATAATTAATATTCTTTTAAATTAATTAAGGTAATGACAGAGAGCTTTCAAAACTAATTTATAACCATTATGTCAAAAAAAAAAACAACAATTTGACTATAAACCCAACATAAACATTTATGTATTGATATACTGCCGTAAGAATCTATTTTTAAACATTGCTTTATATTAGTCTTGTTTTTGTTGGTTATTTTGTTTACATTGGTACCTATTGATACGAAATTCAGAAATAAATTTAGATACCGAGAAGATAGGTAATAATATATAACAATCAATTAAAAACACAATTTTTTTAATTTCCTAAATAAGTTGATGCTTCTATTCTACGAATTTGTATATTTAGTATAGGTAGGTCGCAGGGTTGGCAAAAATTGTGTTTTTTTAATTTTAATCAAAAAACACGTTTTTTTTTATTTAAAACAATTCTATGTGTTTTAAACATGGATTTTTAATTGTTGGAAAAAACATGTTTTAAACAATAAAAAATATGTTTTTAAACTTAAATTTATACGGGCGCGCGTCGACCCAATACATTGTTTATTCTATAAGCCATGCCCACATTGCATCATAACAAGACGAGGACGATACTTGACAACGGCTCGGCCAATTCGGTGTAATAAATACGTCAAGTTGTGCAATAGTGCAATAATTGTTTGGTGATTGGTTATTGACTACACAGGCACATAAAAAAAAGTCGAGTGGGAGAAGGCAGACCAAAGTATTCCCTTGAATTCTGACCTGTTGAACACGAATCCGATGTCCGTTTTGACCGATTGGCTCTTGCATTCTTCCTAACCTCAAAAAACACGTAAGAATACCCGTGAAAATTAAAATGCAGCTAAAAATCTGAAAAAATTCAGGGGTACGTAGGATGGCGATAGAAATCGAATGGCGCAAACCAGACATCCCTGCGGTCCTTCGTTTTCGAGATAGAGCAGCTCAAAGTCACCGGAAGGAAAAAAATTGTTTTTTTCGCACTTCTCGAGGCTCTATATCGGAAACAAAAAAAAGCTATAGAATTCTAGTTTGTGCCATTCGATTTCTCTCGCCATTCTACGTACCTCTGAATGTTTTCAGATTTTTAGCTACACTTTCATTTTCTCGGGCATTCTTACGGTGTTTTTTTTTTAGGTTAGGAAAAATACAAGAGCCAATCGGCAAAACAGACATCTGATTCGTGTTCAACAGGTCAAAATGCATGGGAATACATAGGTCTACCTTCCCACACTCGACTTTTTTCTTGTGTGTACCTGTGCTAGTAATCGCTTTAAAATTAACACTTAAGAAAATAAATAATAACAGGTAAATCTTCTATATAATAGTAATATGTTTCGTTCCTTGTACTTATACTACTATATTATTATAACCAGTTTCATTGCATTGCAAAAAAGTTCATATTTTTTTAATTTTCTTTTTTTTTACCTTATCAAATACAACGATATTCCAAAAATTGTCCATCAAACACACTGAAAAAACGCATTGAAAAAAATCATGTTTAAAACAATTGTTTTAAACGTGTTTAAAACAAATGTGTTTAAAACAGGTTACTGTGTTTTAAACACTTAAAAAACATTTGTTTAAAACATTTTGTTTTAAAACTGCCAACCCTGGTAGGTCGGTATTCCGTAAAACGATATTGAGCACTTGTGTCAAAAGGAAACGTTCATTTTGGATCCAATCTATTTTTAATGTTAAGCAAAGAAGTAATATCTCCGCTGATACCACACCAACAGATTTTCCTAATGAGTAACAAAACTGCATCGCACTCGACAGTTTCGCTTCACCTGATTGCATTTAGTGATATGTTCTTGTCCTTGGAGAAAGACCATGGAAGGAGGTGGTAAAAATGAACACTTTTAGGGGGGTCAGACAGTCAACAACAGAAACCGCGGTCCTCACCGGCCCTTTAAAAAAATGTTTTTGTAATAATCACTTAGTAACCTCCTTGGATGTGCAAAAGTAAAAAGTTTGGGTACCAATGGACATAAAAAAAACTTTCAAGGATTTCCCAAGGCGGCCGCTCATAACAGTTTGATTTGGTAAAACATACCCCAAATTTTGGAGCGATGAGGAACCATTCAAATCATGATTTTTCTGATGTATTCTTAAACAAAAATAAGAAATTGATGTGTCAAAGGACACATGAGGGCCGTAAAATGTTATTCACCGAAAATGGTAAAAATTTTGAATTAAAATCAGCGCAAATTAAAAAAATCATAGAAATAAGTTAAATTGATTAAATGACGTAAAATCGGTAACATATCGTTTTTTGGGCCTCAAGTAACTTATACTTTGAGTTTCGATGCTCCAAACCGTTTTTAAGATTAAGGCCATTTGGTACATATTTAGCTCCGATAACCTCAATGCACAGACTCACGACTTGCCAGAATATTTCCCAAAATTCAGTTTCTCAGCTGTTATCTCATTTTTTTATCTTTCTAACAGCTAATAATATCTGTATCTTTAACGTATCTTTATTCCAATGAAATAGATGTTAACGATGATAAAGAACAAGAAGAAAATATGAGCCAATAGTCACGAAAATGGGTACAAATTTTTTTAATTAAAAATGTCCATCGCATTAAAAAAAAGTGATCAAGATGTTCAAGTGCTTTTAAAACGATCTCTAGTTTATGCCCTTTGTAACATTCCACATAAACTTAAATAACTTGGGAGAACCGGTGATATTTGATGCGATGGAAGTTTCGATCGAATCCATGAGAAAAAAATTTACTCTAACTCGCGAAAAAACGTTCCTCTACACGCCCCCAGTGACAGAAGACAACCCCCCAAACGAAAAAAATTGGTTAGAATCAATATTTTGTTTAGGGCCATCCAATTTTCGACGGGACGTGTGACGTGTCCCTAGCAACGTCCTCTATGAAACTCCTATTGTCTCATCCATCCCCGAAGTTCGAAGCCCATATTTTCAGTAATGCCCCCAAACAGGAATGCTCGTTTAGGTTTACCCAGTTTTTGAATAAATATGTTTTGCGCAACGTCCTCTATGCAACCCTATAGTCTCATCTACCCCCGAAGTACGAAACTGGTATTTTCAGTGGTATGTCCCCAAACGGAAAAAAATTCTCGAATTTTTGTTTAGGCTCACCCAATTTTATAATACCTAAATAAGTCAATGTCCTCTTTAAGACCTCAATAGTTCAGCCCCCCCCAAGTACGGAATCATATTTTCATTGTATGCCCCAAACGAAAAAAATGTCCGTCAAAACTCGTTAGGGATCACCCCGTTTTTCAATGAATATGTTTTGCACAACGTTCTCTGCGCCCCCGAACTGCGAAACCCATATTTTCTATTTTGCCACCACACGAAATAAATCGCCAAAGTCGAAATTTCGTTTAGTCGTATCCACCCCCGAAGTGCCGAACCCATATTTTTACTTTTGCCCCTAAACGAAAAAAGATTCGCCAAAGTCAAAATTTCGTTTAGGGCTACCGAATTTTTCAATAAACATGTCTTGCACAACGTCCTCTATGCAACCCCTATAGTCTCATCTACCCCCGAAGTACGGAACCCATATTTACCCTTTTTTACGTATTCGATCAAGCCTGATCGATCGAAACTTCAATCACACGATATTTGTTTACAAAGATCTCTGAACTACGGTAACAATTACAATAAAAGTAAACTGGTTTGCGAGATAAACTTGCAGTGAATATACGAAAAGAATATGTTCCACTCTTTCTCAAGTCAGATCGTTCTTCTGTCTCTTTTGTTCATGTCTATGTTTTTTACTACACATGGATATTAAATATGGAAACTTCTTAAGAAGTATTCAGTGGATGGACGAGTCTAGATTTTCTAAAGAAGGGGTTGTAAATCTTCATCATTTACATTACACAGTTGGTCGCAAAAAGACGAAAATTCATCACGTTTGACGAGCTCCATATCATCTGCACAAGTTAAATTCAGCGTAAACGTTTGGGCAGGTGTGGCTGGTGGAACCCTTATTCGACCGCACTATTTGCCGGACAAACTCAATAGGGATAACTACCTGGAGTTTTTGCAAAATGACCTCCCGGAACAATAGTTCCTGGAGGTTATTTTCGTTCCGCGCCGGCAGAGCCAACCCTGACTTTTACGTCACCGAGATAAAATTCCTGATCTCTGGTTTTAACATACGTAAGGCTTAATTTTGGGAAATTTTCAAAAATAGCAAAAAAAACTTAATATCTTGAAAACCGCGAAGCTTTGTGTAGAGGTCATGGTAGCTAAATATGTTACAAATGGCCTCACCTATCCACCCTATTCGTCTTGCAAACCATTCGCAAAACACCCTGTATAGTATCGTATATTTGTTGATTTCTCAAAATTTAAGAACATAAAAAAAATGTATTTCAATTTCATGTCTCTACCTCTCTACAGTACCTAATGATGATTTGCCTCATTACCTCTCTCAGCTTCTACTGGTCACACTGCAAACCACATATTTAACTCGGACGGACCAGTACATCTCGAGTTATGAGGTCAGGTAGGTATGCAAACATACATATAGGACATACCGAGGGGTCGACCACTGGCCCAAAATTTGTACAAGTATTCCAGGAATACTGCATTCCCGCAGTATTTCCGAGAATACTGAGTATTCCTGAGTAATCCAGAGTATTCCCGAATATTCCCGAGTATTTCACATTATTTTCGAGTAAGTATTCCAGAGTATTCCCGTGGTACTTTTGAACTTTTGTACTCGTATTTCCGATAGTGGTTAACCCCTCAAACCATCAAATTCACATTGATTCATATTTTGTAAACCTGTTATTAGACAATTAATAATTACAAAACTAATGGTTCAAATCCAATACATTTATTATTTTTACCTCGATTTTTAAAAATATACAGGGCGTCCCAGATTTAAACGGACATACTCTAGTGGAAGGTAGATCACACTCAGCTGAGTTCAGAACACCCCTATATTTACCGTTAAATGTGAGCCGTTTTTGAGATACAGGGTGTTTTATGGTTATATACCAGAACTTCAGTCCGCCATATTTTCGAAATTACTGCACTTATTTAGATAAAATTAGGTACACATATTATACTCTTTTGGGTTAATGAATAGCTTAAGTGATTTTGGAAAAATTCCAGGGCTGACCTCCATTTTTTCAATAGGCTCTTAGGGTCGTTAACATCACGCTGTATATTATTTTTTTGTAAATATTAGTAAACTTTTAAAAAGCCCATGGACCAGTTTATAAAATAATGTCATAATATTTGATGGCACGTTTATGGTTATTCTTCAATAAATTTTCAAAAGTATTGAAAGACTAAATTTTATTTTCTACAAATAACAATCCAGTTGCTAACATCATTATTTTATTAATTTTAGCTAAATACCCAGTAAAAGAGTTGTTATTTGTGTTTGTTTTGACATTTAGTGTTTCTAAGCTTTTTTAGTTTAAATTTCATTGAAAATAATAAATATTCCCTTTCTTTTATGAAAGAAAAATAATGTTAGTGGAGAGGCTTAAATTAACAAGCACAATTTAAAAAAATATTAAACACCTTTTGAGAATGACTTGAAAATATTAAAGACAAAAGTTTGCAATTTTATTTTGACAAAATAAATTTATTTATAACTTTAAATAATTGAAGAGAAAAATTAAAAACTATAACAGGTTTCCAAAATGAATGCCCCCAGCGTCAATACATTTTCGAGAACGTTCTAATATGTTTTTCACTAACCTATCAATCACTTCCGGGTTATTTCTAATGTTTTCACATACAGTAATAGTATTTTCTAGAAGCTGTTCTCGTGTATTGAACTCTTCATTGTGCACCTCTGACTTGAGATGACCCCATAAAAAATAATCTAGAGGTGTAAGATCAGGAGATCTCGGTGGCCAGTTTATCACACCTCCGCGACCAATTTATCTGTTGGTCTAATGCTGGTTCAGATGGTACCGGACCGGTATAGAAAAATAGGGTCCAGCACCATATTTTATTTTTAGCTAGACAAAAACGCACAGAACCGAGCACAGAACACTGAAGAAGAACTGACGATCTCAAGCGGAATGCGACCTTTGATATGTTACGCGACCGTTTCGTGCCCTATTGAGTGATGCCGCGCTTCGAAGACGTCCCTTAAAAGTCGTATATTTCGAGAACCACATATCGGATTCATCTAAAATGTTCAATATCGCCTAATTTTAAGTAATCTTTATCTACAATAACTACTAAATGAAATTCATTAAATGAGCCCATTAACGTAATATATATTGTTATACTAAAATACACAGTACACGTCATTGAAAAGTTAAATTTTTTTAATTTAATCCGACGTATTACATCAGAATAGTTTTTTTTAACCTGCTGATTCCTAATTTAAGAAGTAATGGTCTATTGCGGCCGACATCCGCATATGAAATGAGGCGGTTTTAATATTTTACGATGGTATTATATATAGGTACTAATCATACAATATATATAGACTATGAGCCGGTGCATATCCTTGCCTCGATTCTCTACTGTGTTCAAAGTATTCCGGAGCATTCCTGAGTATTGCCGGGGTATTCCTGAGTATTCCAGAGTATTGCCGGGGTATTCTTTAGTATTCCCGTGTATTGCTGAGTATTTCCGAGTATTCCCGTGGTATTTCTGAAAATTTGTACACGTATTTCCGGCAGTGATTGACCTCTCGGGACATGCGGACAAATAATACGGAACTGAGAATTTTTGAATTTTGTTTAAAGAAAAGATAGAAATGTTAACCCCATATAGGTAAAAATATTTTGGAGAAAAATAAATATTTCGAAATTTCTAAAATTCTAAATCATTTTTAAATTTATATTTTGTGAATACTATACGGTGAATACAGTCCATTGTCTCCCACCAGAATTAAGATGAGAATGTCCCCAGAAATGCATATCCAAGACAGGTACCTACACACACATACCTGCGCGTTTTTGAATTGTGGCTAGGTATAGAGGTGGATTCCTTATTGTGAATAGAATAAATGTTTCATGTACTGTTTGACAAATTAGAAATGACAACTCAAGGTATTTGAAAACCAGCAGGTACTTTTGTCTTCCTAGTAAATTATATTACTAGGACATTTTTTTTGCTTGTACCCTACTTTGAGAAATACCTATAGTTTTACTAATTTATACAAGGTACTTAATAGTTCTCAAATTCATACCAATAAACAATAGAAAAATCCCAAATTATTTTACACATAAATTACGTAACAATGAAAATGTTTTCGACTGTAAATGAGTATATAATATTTATTTATAACATTGTTTTAATCACAAATTAGTTACCTACGTAATTTGTGTCTGTTGTTGAAAGTTCAGATTTATTTGACTTTTAAATACAACTTAGATATCTTCTATCCACGGTATTATAATAGAAGATATATAGGTAAAAACAATTATTTAAACATCACAGTATATACGAATGGCTATTTTATAGATACCTGCAGGGGGTACCTACTTACTTATTTTTCTTTAAATGGGTTCCTAGTTGGCCTATTGGTGGACAGATGCAAAAGTGGAGCCCCAAACAAGGTAAACTAATTAATTTTTTCAAATATCCCAAGAAACTGCAGATACATTTGATTTTAACAATGATTATTTCCAAATTAGCGATATATAAATGCCCTTGAAATGTAACACTACGGCAATACCACTGCTGCGATCTTGGAGGTGACTAGATATAAATCTGCGATAGTCGAATACTTGAACCGTTTATAACTTTAATTATCAACAATAGCAACGTTTACACAATCACATTTCCTATATTTAAACAAAAATTTTATAGTAATGAAAGTAATCGCAGTTTACGCGGCCGGTTATACATCATCAGTTTACGACGGTAGGTATAACTAAACCAAAACAATTGGGAATACGTAAACGATCTACAATCGTCACTATACTAAAAGCAATAGATGAGCATCATCGTGCTTTTTTGAGAAATAAAACTAAAATGCTTTCATTGTTGTTTACGGTTGAAACAGCTTGGGGTAAACTGGTGGAAAAATTGAGGGAAACGTAGAAGATACTCGATTTCGCGACGTAAGCATATTCAACTCGTCGCCATAAAATATTACTTATTACTTCAATACAAATTTACTCACTCAATATCATTGTTTGCGCTGTATTCCCAAAATTAAAACACAAATTCACTGTTCACTTATGGCGTCTGTACGAACTGTACGTATACCTCTCGCCCTCTCGCCAATGTTGTGGCTTGTCGGTCATTTCTCTATATTTTCTTCTCCGTCATATTTACTAAAAGTTGTGTTTAGTATCCTTCTCTTTTAGCATCTAGGTGATTTTTACTAAAGGCCCGTTTACGAGTGTGAAAATACAACATATAACTAAACCTAAAAACATTTGCTATATTTAGGTTTATTTTATTGAATTCCAATACATAAGTTAATAAACTGTGGTAAATTATAGGCATTAATACAAATTTTTGCCTCAGCGCTAAGACTTTAATAAACGATTGATTTAGGAATATTTGAAATTGTTTATAAATTAAACTTAAAACACGCCTGCCTAAAGGTACCTACCTATGTGTCAAAGAAAATAACATTTCATACAAATAGAAAAACATTGGAAATATAGGAAAACAGTGCATATAAGTAAATATGGTTCAGTTAATAAAACGAACTACGAACTAGTTTAATTAAATTGATTTTCGTAATAATACAAATAATAGAACTGTGCAAAAAATGATATATGGTTTGTCCAGGTCCGTCCTTGGCGTCTTTGCAGTTTGGTAAAATGCTGCAACTGGCAATCTATAGGTACCTACTTTCTGGTCATTTACATATAAATATAAGAGGTATTGAACTTTCCATGAAAGAAACGGCACTTGGTATGTTTGACACTAGATTTTTCTTCTTCGAATTAATTATTGAGTACTGTAATAATTGTACAATAATATTGATCTCGCGTAATTTCTCGTGGGGTCAACCAAATGTGTACGCAGACTACCGCGTCTGCGCGACTAACGAGTAGACGACTCTGCGCCTGCATGACTGGTACTTCCGCGCCTGCGTGACTGTTGTGACTGCTGACGAGAGTGTCAACTTGACTGGCGAGACACTGCCTAAAATTTGTACGGCGATTGCCGTCGGTGGTATATCCTTCGAAATCCTATATTGTATTTTATATTTCATATTTTCATTAAATATGAATAACTCGCTTGGAAGGACCTTATTTATACTATATTAAGCGCAATTGTTTCAGGGACCCGGGGTTCTTAAGGGGGTCTTGTCTGGTTATCAGGGTATCATCCTGCTAAGAATAAAGCTGCACATAGTGCCAGATCCCTATCTCTCTTTGTTATTTCTATGTATTCAGGAAAAGAGAATGGTATTTGCAAATCGCCCAGAGTAAATTTTCGTAAATCCAAAATGTCGAAAAAGCCAATTATATTTTAGTTCATTTTCATTTGACGGTGACATTGGACAACAATATATAAACATATGGTTCGGACTTTATATGTATACAGAGAGAGAATAATGAAGATAACAAGGAAAATAAGTATATATAGGTATAAAGTACACAGATATATTACTGTTATACAGGGTGTAATCAGTTTCATATCATTAACAAAACTGGTAATGGGGACCGACTAGACAAACAAAAAACCTCCCAAGTAACACCAGCAGCTGTAAAAAAGTTGTGCTAACGTTATCGCAGCTAAAGTTACAGCCATTTGGCTATTATTGCCAGCTGCGCTAACGTTTTAAAGTGGTTGCGACAACGTTGTGGCAACTAAAATGGTACAACATTTTTTGGCTTTTAAAGCATTATAATAGCCACACAGTTGTGGTTAATTTGTTACAAAATAAGAAACATTACGACTATTTAGATGTGAATTTTATTTGGAGAAAAGTAAATATTAAAGCTGGGTAACGGTTTTGATGTACAAATTTGTTCATAATAAACTATTTGACTGTAATAATTTACTTCAATAACCATTTTTGGGATATAAATAAATTGAATATTCCGCCATCTACCCTTCCCTCTCATAATAACTGTACAGGAATGGATGTGTGCTTTATTATCTAATATAGGTTAATACTTGAAAAAATATAAGCGAGTTTGTTGATAAATCGTGAATAAAATTACATGCGTCATTTTTTTGTGCAATATGGACGTTATACTTCTGTATGTACGAAGCGCTTCAGAAATTTCCTGGTTTGAAAAAATTGTTAATATCTTCAAAATTATGGTTTTTAATTTTTTTTTCGGAAAATTGTTTAATAATATTTACTTATAAATATTATGTCCATTAGAGACTATTACAACACTTTTTTGCTACAAAATAATAACAAACGATAAAAAAATTGAAAAAAAATCAAATATTGTTCAAAATGGCTGCACTTCTCATAGTCCTCCTTGAAAAGAAAATATGGCTGTTAAGCTGAGTGACTGCAGTGACCTGCATTGGAGAAAAATATTTCAAATAACAACCGTTAGGCAACCATATAGACCATCTCAACTATTTAGATTGTGTTTGGTTGCAAATCACTTGCGGATGTTGATTCACAGCTTAGTGGCTTTTGAATATGAAGAGGTAATAATTGACATTTCGGCCATTTCTCATACGTAAACCTAACCTCAACTTCAAATCAGAGACAAATATTTTTATTTTTATACTCTTGGTTTGTGTACTTATTAAAGGCTAAATTGCTTTATTTGTCAAATTATATATTGGTTGACAGCAAAGTAATCTTGCCTTTTTTGTTGCTGTTGTCTAAAGCTGTAAAAGCCAACCCACAGCTACCAACGTGGAAAATATAGCTTTAGCTGTCACATTGCATTTTTTTTTCTTTCTGTAAAGTATATAATCCAGCCAAAAATTACAACAAATTGTTACAGCTGTTATTGAGCTGTTGCAATAGGTGTGGAGAGCATATTTCTGCTGATCCAGTTGTCCAAATAGCAATTGCAGCCATTTGCTTGTTCAATTATGTTGCAGCAACGTTATTGTAGCAAAACTGTTTGGAATAAAAGGCTTTGAGGTTTTAAGGCCAAATTACAGCTAAACGGCGGTCATCACAACGTTGTCGCGGCCAATATTTAGCTGTGAAAACTTTATAGACCACACTGTGCTACTTGGGCTTTATGACTTTCCCCCCCCCCCCCTAGGAAAAAAACTGACCTAGGTCAACATTTTCAATATTAAGGTAGACTACAATTGAGAATTCTTGCTTTTCTTGGTCAATGGACTTGTAGTTCCCATGCAATTATACAACTTTTAAATTGTCATAAAAAAATGCAAAGTCCTCGCCGGCACACGCGGCGGTCTGCAGCGTCAAAAAGCAAAGGCCCTTGAATCGTCGACCGCCTTTGATGGACCGCCTCAACCGAACTCAGGCAATTATAAAGGGGCAAATAATTCGTTATCGCGATCTCTTCCTGCACAACTGCAAGCAAATAATAATGGCCATATAGGTTTAAACAGAGCATTTCTTTACATGTGTGTTTTTTTATTTGGAAAAAAACATTGAATTAATGTTTATAATTTAGAAAATTTAAATGTGGTTTATTCACATTTGTAACATAAATGAGTGTCTTGGGTTAAAGGCTTACCACCTACCTAAATTATTCGAAATCTCTGCATCTGCATCAAGACACTGTTCGGTACGTCGAATTAAGGATATACGCACTCCGTTCAACACTAAACACTAAACTATCAACTAACGTTGTCAATAAAGAAAAATAAAAGAAAAACTTTTGGTCCAAAATCCAACAAGGAATACAAAAAGAATGAACAAATAAGTTGTGTCTGTACGTAATCAAGAATTTAACAACTTGAACGGGAAGTCAATAATATTAATCTATAAATACACAGTGAGCCGATTCAAAAATAACAAAAATAACGAACGGCGGGTTGGACGTGTGTACACAACGAAACACCCAGAGTAACTAAAGCAGCGTTGGCAACTTTTTCGACTTGCATATCCGCAGACAAGCTCAAAAAAATCCATAGAATCTGATACTAAATCCGTAGCACCCGATTGATCATAAATCCGTGAATATTTTAACATGTAATGTAATAAATATTCAAAATATAATGAAATGGACTACTTTGTTTTATTATATTGTATTACATTTTACTTAGAGAAATGATAATTTTTAAACATGATATATGATAGTAACTGCATAGTGACAGCGGGGCAGTGTTGCCGATGATATTAGCTGTGATTATCCGCCGACTGACATGAAAATGTCCAAAAATGTCCAATTCGGTGGTGCCTTTCTGGCTATATCGATATATGTATTAAGGCAGCCAGATTTCGTTGAAAGTGTTTCCTTGCAGGGGGGGAGATTTCTTTGGTGCGCATTTTTTCCCCTCGCTCGAAATTTTAAAGAACGGGGGGCAGATTTTCGGCGATTATTCGCTATCACACGAAACAAATCCAATTGGCCGCACTGCAATGCTAGATTAAAATTAACCGTTTTTTCCCAATTTTTAACAGAGAAAAATATCCTCCACCTTCCTAAATTATCCGCAAATCGGATAATTATCCACCAATCGGCAACACTGCAGCGGGGCTTTATGAAGACTTTATGCAAGTGTTTGCAATATATCATACACATTCTCATGCTTTTCTTTAGTCTACATTAGGCGGGAATTTTAAAAATAGGAATTGCTAAATAATAAAATGTCAAAATAGGGTCTCATCTTCGTCTTAAGGCTACTTATTACTAAGTAATACCATCTCAGAATTCTCAGAACCATTCATCATGACCAGATAGAGTGCATCCCATCATTTCATTGCTATTAAAATCGCAAACCGTGATTGCGTCAGCTCAGCAGCCACGAACTGGCTGACTTTCATATTTCACTATTACTTAATATTACTACAATTGATATCCTTAAAAATCCGTAGATAGATACGGTTTAAGTATCGGAAAATCGTAACTGGCACAAAAAATCCGTAGATCTACGGATAAATCCGTATGGTTACCATCGCTGAACTAAAGTGTATTTTAAATATTGCACAAGGGAGAGTCAGAGTATAGTTTTCTTCAGATCAGATCTACTAAACACTCAGAAAACGTCGACCTCTTTCATCTTTACCGCATCGCTAAAGACCGCCGATATTTTATAGCTATCTACACAAATATAGAGTATCATAGGCAAAGACACGCACGACGATCTAAACCTACCTCAATATTCCAGCAGTTCTCTAAAAACCCCATATGCTATATAAGGGTTTTTTGTTTGTCTTGTCGTTCCGTACCACCAATTTTTTTAATGACATGAAACTAATTACACCCTGTATATTTAGTTACATATATAAGTAAGTAGACATTGTCAAGAGTTCCTTAAAAAAATTGTTATTATAAACATGCTGTGTTAATATTTAGTTAAATATCATCTAAATGTCAGTTGATATTCCCGTATCAATTTTCCTTTTCAGTTTTAGTTTTTTAGATGTGAATTCAGAAACTCCTTAGACTAGGAAAGATAGATGGTGAGGACTCGTAACAGCGCATAATCGCCACGCTAACAAGTTGTGCCTAAGACGCCATTGCGGTGGTGGCACACAAACGGTAGAGAGCAAAATGAAATTTTCCAATAGAAGTGATTTATAAGTGATTTAGTGCTAATTTATGTAATGTACCTGCATGATGGTATCATATTCTATAAACTACTGTAAAAATCACAGCGGGAAAAAATTGAAAGGAGTGACGCTTTGCAGGTTAAAGTATATGCAGTTTTCACTTTACCTAGTTAAATTAACTGTAGGCCTATTATTTACTTAATTATGTCCGTGTGCATGCAATGATGAAAAAAGCATAGTATATCATTTTCTGGTATGCAATTTGCACGTTATTTGATTGAAATTTTCATTCATCTTTTCTTCATTGAATATAGGACAGTGCATCCGAAATGACACTTTTTCCATGGGCGTAGGTATATCGATTATGGTGTTATATTATATAGAATGTAGAATAAATTCTGATATGTAAGATATGAGTAAATATATTTATGATAGTGAATATTAATTGTATTATTATGAAGCTGTTTTTGGAAAAATACCAGTTTTGTATCGTTTTATTCCTTTGATGTGATAAACTTGACACCTACATATTGTACATATGTTCCGCCACTCGCGCTTGCTCTCTGGTGGCAGGCGGCTTCACTATTGGCAGTAGCGTTATGACTCCTTACAATATATATCTTTCCTACTCTAAGAGAAACTCAAATGATAAATACGTTACACACGTCACTGATGGATAATGAGAAGATACCTTTAGCGCAAAGCAACGTACCAGTATATGTTTTTATGTACGTTAGTATATTTGAATCAGGAGGTTGTCAATTTTTTGTTACAAGGGAGGGGGCGATAAACCGGATAAACGATTGTACAACAAGAAATGTAGTCGCTTTTGTTAGCAATTTCACTAATAGTTGAAAAATCGTAACAGTTAAATACATAGACTATTTAAGAATTGGATTTTATAATGTAGTTTAAGTGGTGGTGATATATATGTATTATTGTACTTCATAATTCATTTTAATAACATTAGCGTAAGCCATTTAATTCATCTGCAATTATAAATAATAATTAAATTTTGTGTGGACTGCAGAGAAACACGAAAATCAGTATGAGGAAAAACAGTTCTCAAACAAAATGAAGACGAATTTGTCCTCGACAAACATTACAGCAAATGAAAGGCAGCAGATAAACACTGATAACAAGTAAATTTACCTTCTAACTATGAATATAGGTAACTATAATCGCTATCGCTTTGTTTTAGATCTATAAGCCCATGTTCTAGCCCTAGAAGTAGCCCTAGACCATCCCCTAGACCACAAACTAAAAGGGATCATTCAAAATCAGACACACTTTTGACTGTCAATTATAACAAAGAACAGCAGTCTCCATTCAAGCATGAAGGATCTCCTTCAGTAAGTACCTATGTATAATTAATATTTTTATTATAATGTGAATAAAATTGTATATTTAATATCTACTTGACCAACCAGGTCAATAGAATCTTTATTCTTTGTGTTTATGTACAGCTGTACCTAATCTACTACTTGTATTTGGTAGGTACTTATCTTTCCTAAGAATACCTGTAGAACTATTTTACTTGTTCTTTCACTTAAACGCAATTATACATATTACTCGTCTAGTAGATTATAATAAATTTAGAAATAGATGAAAAAAATTAGTTACTATGATTTTATATAAAAGCTTATCCTAACTAGGTGCTTGATTGCACATTTAATGAATTAGGTACTTTTATTTATTTTCAAAATGGGTAGGTACCTAAGTACCTAATTGTTGTTGGTAGTTAGGGCCATTTTCCAACCCCGGGACCCATTGCAAACGATTCCCCACCCCAAGAAACGAGGGAGAAGGTTTCTTGCTTCGCTGGTTCAGAAGTGTCTGTCAGCTCCACTTCATTTACTAGTCTGTTGAGACGTAAACAGAAATTTATTCTTCGTTTGCATGGTGGAATTTGCTTTGTCCTTCAAAATTTTTTTAATTATCAATTTATTATTTTATCAAATGTACTAATATATTTTACAAATATTCTAATGCAAATACTAATATCTATTGTAAATATACCAACTAATATATTTTTCAAATATGCTAATACGTTGCTAAAAAAATGCTCCAAATGCAATAGGTTGAGAAAAATAACTGGGTAGTTATTGTATTTCTCAATGTTGGTAATTGCTGAGCCAGGAAGCGGTAAGGGGGTGTGTAAGTTAGTTGGATGTACGTTAGATTATAGTGAATTGTATACTCATTCATCTATAAATACTTGGTACATACACGGTGTTCTGAAATTCCTTTATTTCATGATAAGTGATGAGCTTCCTAAGGAAGCTACAGCCCTCTGTGAATAGGTTCTTACTGATTATTATAAAATACTTTGGACAAGTTAATGGGCAAAAATAATAAGGAAAGATCCTGTAAACATATGTTCGGAAATGCTTTCTAAAGGAGCTACTTTCAAGGAAGAAATTGTAATGATAAAGTAATCATTGTTTTTGTAGAAAAATTCAAATTAAGCAGTTCCTCAAACTGCCTTCTTATTTGACGAAAATCTCTGTGAAGCAAATAAATAATATCATTTGTGTTAGACGGAGAGCCGGCTACGAAAATTAAATATGAAAAGGTAACCGAAGTACATAGCTCTGCAGCCAGAAGTCGCTACCCGGGAAGGAAGTGTGGGCGGGCAGTCAAACATGTTAATTTTTAATCAAAATAAAATCTTTGAGTACAGCTCTGAAGTTTTGTGTAGTTATAGGTTTTAACTGTAGGAATTGCATAAAACATAAAATGTAATTTTAGAATAAGAAATATCAACCAAGAAATTCAAAACAAACTAAAAAAGTACACCAGTACAGGATTCGAACCTTCGAATACATACATCTGCAGGAAGGCTTCCTAATGTCGATATCAAAATATCGAAATTGACATTTTCACGGCATCGTTAATTGCATGGGCGAAATCTAAAATTCGAGCTGACAGAAGTGACGAAAAATAGCCGTTTTTGACATTTCGCGAATTTACTTTATCGTATCATGTCACTCTGGAACGTTAATAACCAGAAAACTCAGAAGAATAGGAAGATTTTAAATATAAAGACAAAATCGCCAGAATTGCACCTGAACATTAAAATTTAAACAATTTTTATACAACTTTACCAACTTCTGGCAATGTTTAATCCCTGACCCAGACTTCTGGCAATAATTTACGCAATTTCTATAGTTAAAAACTATAACTACACAAAATTTCAGAGCTGTTGAGATTTTATTTTGATTAAAAATTAACGCATTTGACTGCCCGCCCACGCTTCTCACCCCAGGAGCGACTCCTAGCTGCAGAGCTATATACTTTTCAGCTAATAAGGAGGCTTTTAACATAAAAATTTTCACTGCACATTATCATTTTTAATTTTCGTAGCCAGCTCTTAGACCAGGTGAACCCTTGTACCAAGTGATGGTTTCAAATGTCACCACTATGTATGTCTGCCTGTTTCGACAAGTCATAAAATCAAAATAATGATCAGTATTTTGTTTAAACTGCTTTTATTCAAAAACAGTTTAAACAGAGTCTTAAATAAAAAAAAATTGCATAACATGTAGCTATTCTTCGTTTCACCGCGTGTGGATAAAGTTGTTGGTACTGTATATAGTACCCAAAGTGTTTCCGAAATAATTAGGATAAACTTATATTTAGGCACCATCCTCGGAGGGCCGTATTATTTCTGGACATATTTTCTTACAATTTATTTTCACCTCTTAAAGTTGAATGTGAGAATTTTGGGAGACTCGGTTCTGTTCCCTACGTTTACATAGTTTCAAAATTGTCTTACGAAACGTACATACAGCTTGATTTTCATCTTCAGTGTGTATAATCAATATTTGTATAATATCTGTCAAGCCAAAATAACTAATATCTTTCAATCTGTGCAATTATATGATAGCAAAATAGTTGAAATAGAATGAACATTGAGTACTATTTATCTAAGCCCAGGAATTTAACAGTTTGTTCTTGCCTAATAGTACCACTATTTGTCTTTATTAAAAGACTTTCCTCATAATTTTTCTTTAAGTTGCTGAACCTTAAAAATATGAATTTTCTGTTATTTAGAATAAGCCTATTTTCTGTAAACCATTCTTCAACTTGTGAGAGCCTTACGTTAGATTTGTTTATCATTAGTTTTATATTACATTCTAATATTAAAAGAGATGAATCAGCAGCGAATAAAATGGAATCGTCCACAATAAAATCGTTCACATTAATAATTTACAGTAAGGGACCTGAAACTGACCCTTGTGTCAAGTTTCAAGGACGTCAGACTAGCAGTTACTAATTTGAACAAAGTGTGGTCTGCCACACAGATAGCTTTTAAACCAGTTTAGTGGTTCACCACTTATACCATCGCTCTCAAGTTTTCTTATAAGGTGCTAGCCTTATAAGAAAACTGACATACAAGATGGCATACAAGATTGAACATCTTACTCAGGTCAAGAAAGATCTTTAAGTGCACTATAGTGAACTCAGCATGAAAATTAAGTTTTCTGACACACTTAGTCGAAGGGGTAATTTCATGTATAGGGGTAGCAAGTCAAAGCTAAAAAAAAAATGGAAAAAGTTAAAAAAATTACTTTGTGCATGATAGCGAGTGTTATTAACATGTGGATAAGGGATCTGCACTTGGACGGTTTTCAGAGTTGTTTGGTAATTTGTATGTAGGGGGTGGAAATATGTACATGTAAATTTTCTTCATGATAACTAAATTCATTTTCAGTGCGTTAGAAATTTGCTTTGTGGCAGATTCTGTAAATTTCTTCCAACCATGTCATCCATGTATATCCAAAAAGGAAATATCTAACTTTTTGAATATATTGAACACACCCCTAAAAATATTTTTTCTTTTTTTTGCAAAATAACACGGATCTGTTTTTGAGTCATTATTTTACATGGATATAGCAATTGTAGTTTGAAAGTTAGGAGATAGTGACAGATGGTGGGATCCTAGGGAACCCCAGAATCTGATCATGTGCAAGTCGCTCTCGTTCAAGGACTGTATGGCATTAACAAGGCACGCATAGCAACCAATAAAAGTGCTGTTTTAGAAATAACTTCTTATTGTTAAAATAGCCAAACCTCTATTAATTGTACTAATCATAAAATTCGAAGTGTCAAATTTTTTGTACAATGATACTCTTCGCAAATACAAAATGAAGGGTATATTGCATTCGATCGGCATATTTTTAAAACCAATAATATCGCTCATAGGGAAAATATTTTCATATCACTGTGTTGGTTATCGAATTCTGAACAACTTTCAAAATGTCGGTCGGTCCGTCCATCACGTCTCTTGTAGGCACGATAACTTAAGAACGTTTAGTCGGATTGTAGTGAAAAGTTAAACTCTATTGTTTTTGAACAAAATCGATCAATGAACAAAAAAGTTATTAATCATTTAATTTTTGTAAATTTATATACCTATTTATATTATATAATTGTGTTACATTGCAAAACCGGCTAATTAGGAAATAGTCCCTAATACTTATCAACTTAACAGCAATCAATTTGTCACAAATGCGATAAGATTATGGACCAAGCTTTGGCGGCTTTCATTCATCTCGTAGTTAGACAAACTGGCATTATTTTATGCCTAGCAAATATTTGGATTTATTTACGATAAAAATGCAGAGGATTCTATAGAATGTGCCGTAATTATGTAAAAAATGCAGTAAATCGGCGAAGAGTATGATGGTTGGCTTGATTGCTCCTATTCCTGAGAAGAATCAAGCATGAATGTATATCTTGCCAAAGTTTTAATTAAATAGTTTAGATTTTGGCAACAGATCTGTTTATTTCTGAATTATTATTATATTAACTTTTATTAATAACTTAAATATTAATGACAACAGAAAGTTTTCCTTCAATTTTCTCACAGTCCCTGACATTTCATATTTTTTCAGACTTTCCGGCACAATACTTTCGAATATAAGGGGAGCTACATAGTAATTATAATCGACATTTCTATTGATTGTTGAAAAAAAAATGTTTTTGGAATTTTTTACATTTTCAGACCTTTCAAATGCTACTTGCTTGGATTATTATGTTTATAAATTTTTAATTTTCATTTTTATACAAAAAGGGACATCACAATCAAACTGCACTCTTAACTATAAGTGCTGTTTTCACGCCCGACGGACAGGTGGACGGACAGACAAACTAGTCACCCCCATCAAGCTTTCGTTTTTCATTTTCGAGTATGGAACACTAAAAATGAGATTTGTCTCACTTGACCATACCGTAGTACTATTTAGGGTTAAAATATCCGCAAAAGATTGAATTTAGTAAAATCTATCTTGAAAATTCTAATATTCAAAATGTCGGGACTAATAAACTCAAAATAAGAGATAGTTTGCAATGCCATACAGCATCGTCTGCAATATTAATACAAATGTAAAATTTTCCATTTATTTTTAGATAATAGTAATAATAAAAGTTAATGATGATAATTTCATAGATATATGTTACAATAATTGGTTGTTAGCAGAGCACTTTTTTATTTAATATAACAGTAGAAGATAAATTTACAGAAATAATTATGGATGTTAATGTAGCAAGTTGTTTTGCTATTTAATTCGGACAATATTTTAAACTTTAATAGTTTCACTATATTGATACTTATAAGGAACTCAAAATTCAGAATATACAGGATGTCCTAAAAGCTGAGGATCAAATGACCAAAGTGAGGTGATGGGGGAGGTCTTTCCAATCAAAATAAGTAGTAATATATGTGGTGTGTAGATACAGAACCTGCTTTATGACAAAATTACGAAAAATTAGTTATTGGTACTATCATCTTTCATTTTTTAAAAGAAATTTGATATTACTTTTATCTAGGAGCATATCTAGCTTCATATCTCGAAATTGCAGTTTAAAATATGAATACAGATGCAAAACATACTTTATGCTAGCAAGGTGTTAATGCAAATCATGCTTTATGTATTGATAGCCAATGGCGTTAGCTGACAAGCATCACCTGATTGTGACATCATGTGTATATTACTTTATATTTTAAAGCTCAGTGTTACAAGATCTCAGTGATAGTTTGACACAGGTTTAATAGACAACATACATAGTTAAACTACATTAAAAATTTAGAATATGCTTCTAACTTCTACAATAAAACTACAACTTCTAAGAATTCCCTCAAATCATAAGTGCAAGACATGCTCTTTGCATGTACAGGTGCAAATTACGCTTTATGCATTTTTTAAACTAAAATTCCCACAATTGGTCCTATGCCGATTACTGAGACTTCTATTAACTGAATCTAGACAATAAGCATCATCTTCTACTCAAAGTATGACTCTTGTAATTGTAGGAATAATTTGTCTAAAAGTCTTCTGGCTATAACTCGAAATGGCATTACTTGCATAAAGGTTTTGCATCTTACATGCCTCATATGTGGGTACCCAATTGTTGATGGTTTAAAAGTTATTTCGATTTTCCTGTTTTTTCCTAAAGTTACCTACTATATGGACTAAAAAAAACTATTGAAAAAGAAAATCGAGTTGTTTGATTTTTTCTTTGAACGAGTTTTTTAAGGTAGTTATATCGCAATTTATGTTATTTAAGAAAGTCACGAAACTTGCTGGAAATTTAATTCACATATTAAGCATTTTGGTAGAATATGAAATCCATTTACCGTTCTGTTTCCGAGATTCATTCGCTCAAAGTTCACAGTTTTTATTTACATTTAACATTGCGCTTATGGACGTCATGTGAAATAAATTTTACCAACAGATAGAACAAATTAGGATCTACTTATGGCCAAAAGAACATTCGCGTCTTACAAATGCAAAGCCACCTGTGGTAAACTTTATTAATGAAAGTTGTTCAGAATTGTCCAAAAACCTGTAGTCCCAAATTTCAGCAATATCAAGAAATATTGAATTTTTTTTTTGGAGTCCAAAAAAAAATGCAAATTACTTGACAACTACCTGGCAGCTTACATTTAATTTAAAATAAAATTGTCATAGCACAATTTTCTAAAGAAAACATTGTTTTAAACAGAATTTCAATATTCTTTATTATTGCTGAAATTTTGGGCTCTAGGTTTTTGGACAATTCTGTACAACTTTGATTATAAAGTTTTTCGATAAAAAATGCCTAATATGATTTCTTTATTTTTTCCATTTATTTTGGTACCGCAGGTGGCTTTGAATTTGCAAAGCGCGAATGTTTTTTTGGTCATAAGTAGATCCTAATTTGTTCTATCTTTTTGTAAAATTTGGTTCAAGTTGGACAAAAAAAAAAAAAAATTTAAAGGTGCTCCGCTTTTAAATGGGTCACACTGTATAAGAAAGTAGAAGATTTACAAATTTTTTGTTCCGATTTTATTTTTTGCCTGTATAATAATATTTTTCCATTAACTTAATATGTAGAATAGTGAATGAATATAGCATATTAGGATGAATGAATACATTTTTTTATTGAATTGAAAAGAAGGAATAGTTTATTATTTAATTATTATATGATGTTGAATCAGTAATTTTTTTTATTTAAATATCTGCCAGGAATGATTTTGCATCTTTATTTACGTTATGAGAATCTCTTTCTCGACCCGATTCAAACTCGAGCAAACTCCACATTCAGTAGTGAATACCTAACTGAGAGTAATCCGTTTTTATTTTCAGCTTCTTACAATTCTTTGGCATTTGTTTTTTTTGTGCTAACCCTTTATAACGCCTTGATCCTTGCAACTTGACATTCTTAAATTGTTAAATAACCGATTTTCAAATCATTAAAATAATAAAATTTACATAATAAACATTGGTAAAAGCTGGCGTCAGAAACTATATGCGGCCAAATCTTTCCCTACTGTCTCTCGCGAGGTGCGACATCTGTTAGCGAATCGATAAACTTGAGAGTTTATCAATTTGCTAACAGATGACCCACCTTTCCCAATATCACTACCTTAAATGGATGCCTCTTTCCAATAATTTTGTTATCTTGTCAAATAAGAAATTGGTTTCTCAACATTTTTTTATTCATAAAAAATTTTAGGTCATGTTTAAGTGACGTGGGCAGAAAAAAACTGTATGTCAGAAAAGTGAACAACCATCAGAAAAAGTTGCCAATTTAATGCAGATTCTAGCATGGCATAGTACAGAATTATTCACTGTAGATTTTTTTTACAAGTTGTGTTTGTTAAAAAAATGCATTTTACAAAATTTCGAAAGTTAAGGTAACTGGTTTGTTAGAAATAGAATAAAGTAAATAAGATAATTGTTTTTATTACTTTTTAATACAAGTTTTCAAAATGTGTCTTAAAACATAATCGATTCCCCAATGTTGAAATCCCCGATCGTTATTAATAATCACATTGGTCACTTGTCTCATTTTTTGCTTGGCCTTTTTATTTTCATGGACCAATTCTTTAAAATAGCCCTCATAAAGGCTAAGAGACTTAGGTCAGATGACTGCGGTGGCCACTCTAAAATACCTCCTCCTTCATTGCTGCCAGGACGTACACTGTTTCACTACTAGGGCATAATAAAGAGTCTCATTATACCGTAGCTACATTTTTTGTGTTTCTTGTGACATATTTTCAAGTAAACCACTCATGTTATTTTGCAGAAAAAATAGGTAATCAGTTCGACTTTATAAATGTTTTAATTTTGAATAAAAATTATGGGTTCTGTTAACATTATTTAATTACAGCTAGGAAACTTACTGTTTGTTATCTGAGTTGTTTTTAATACCACTGTATATTTTTACCGATTCTTTTGTATGCATTAAACCAGATAACAAAAGTAAACAGTATAGGGACTGGCAGTGAGAATACAGGTTGAGATATCTGTGGTTCTTATCTGTTCACTTTTATAATAGTACGGTTAGTTAGTAGTTAACATATTTTCATGTTATCAATAAGCAATTGTCATCATAATTAAGAGAATCAAAAATGTTGCTTTAGGAAAAACAGCGGTAGATTTAATTTCAAGTGATTTATTTAATGTTGATATTGACGCTCTGGAGTGTGTCAAATAATTGTAAGAGTTGTTTGTAAAATATCATTCACATTTCCGTGAAACTGATCACGAATTTGCTAGCAAACGTTGATAAAATCAGTTTTTATTACACAATTTGTGCAAACTTGTAAAGGATTTGCTTGAAACTAATTATAAATAGAATTTTAATAAAATGTAAAGTTTGAGGGCACAATTAACAATAAATTAAGTGTAAGTCGCCATTACTCGTCGAGTAAAAAATAAATAAAATTTGACTGAATTTTTCCAGTTGTTATAACACAACATAATTAAAATATGTAAAAGTATATAATGCCTTGAATTCAAATTTTATATAAAAAATAATAATAAATCGTGCAAAATTTGCCAAAAAGATATCTCATTGATTAAATGCATTTAACCATTAACAGTACAGACCTGTTCACAGACTTTGTAATAAGTGAAAACTGGAGACCAGTCCCTGTCTTTGCTCAAATCTAATTGGAAACATTCAAAACTAAATTATAAACTGTTGTAATTGTAAAAAATAATATTACTTTCACTTCTGTTACTTAATTGTTTCTAAAAGTCTTTTATTATAATTTTTTTCCTTTGTAAATATAGATTTAATATAGTGTTTTATTTATGGTACATACAACTGGGTTCAGTGTAGAAAGATATTATCAATCGGTGATACTAGTAGTAATAAATTGATAAACTGTAAATTTAACTTAGGTTTACATAATATGTAATGTCAATATGTTATATTTATGTAAGTTGTTTTACATATGAACTAATTTCGATGAAGCATGTGTCGAATCACTTAATGTGAAACTACTAATTTTCTGAAGTTTTGTGCACGTAAATAAATACCTGTTATGTAAGAATTATATTATTGATAAATTTACTTAGTTAAGTAACCATGACAATTCTTAGGTATATCTTTGTAATCATAATTATTATTATGAAACGTATTTTCTGGTTGATTAACTGTTTGTTTCTGGTCTAATAAAATTAAGAAAAAAAAATTATGTCATCTAGGAAATGCTGCGATTTTATTGCATGAAAATCCCTGAAATCTCGTGAATTAATATGAAAATTATAGCATAAAAATTTTCTCTCCAATTATGACAGCAGATGGTATTTAATGCTTAGATGATATATAATGCCTTGTGGTTAATTAACAACTGTTAATTAATATGTTAGAATTCAAAATGAGTGTTTATGATTAAAACATTTTCTTTTTCTCACTTCTTGGAAGTTTTTTAATTAATTTCATTTATTATACTCTTCTCAAATACAAAACGAAGAGTATATTGCCTTCGATCTGCACATATCTAAAACCGGCAAAGTCGCTTGTAGGGAAAAAATGTTCATATCACTGTGTTGGTGATCGAATTCTGAACAACTTTCAAAATTCCTTCTGTCTGTCTGCCCGTCTGTCACGTTTCTTGTACACACGATAACTTAAGGGCGATAAGTGGAATTGTAGTGAAATTTGGCCAGTAAGTTAGTATTGGCTAGAGGAAGAATCCTGTTGTTTTTTAAAAAACTCTATCAATAAATAAGGAGTTATTAATTATTTAAATTTATATATTTATATTATATATAATATTGTTACATTGCAAAACCGGCTGCTTAGGCAATAGTCCCTAATGTTGATCAACTTAATAGCAATAAATTTGTCACAAATGCTATAAAATTATGAACCAAGCTTTGGTGACTTTCATTCATCTCGCAGTTACTCGCTAATACAAACTAACTTTATTATATTCCTCGCAAATATGTTTTTATTTACGAGAAAAATGTGGGGAGTATTCTACAGAATGCGCAAGAAATGTATAGAAAGTGTAGTAAATCGGCAGATAGTATAGGCAGATGCTATCCGCTGTGGCGGATCTTTTTCACAGCTTATTGAACCGCCGCGCACTATTTTCTGATATTATGTGGAAAGATGGCACAGGGGACACGGCACGGCCCCTTTCTTTGTCTGCGAAGCTATTACTGCCTGTGGGGCTGATAATTTATTAATAATTAGATAGCAACATAAACATCAACCTAATTAACCTAAAAAAATCACATGAAAGAATGAAATAATTATAGAAGAAAGAAGAAAAACATTATTTCTGCTATCAAATCAATCCTGAGCTTGTGGCAAAATACATTAATCGTTACAAAATAATAAAATAATAGTTCAGCGGGTCCAGGAGTTGCACCTGGGACCTCTCGCACCCAAAGCGAGAACATTACGCATATTATGCCAACAGTCCAGTTAGCAGTCACTGGTGTTAAACAGAATAAATAGTTCGTCCGGATGCAGTCCTGCGCAGATGTACAGGGAGGCTCAATAGGTCGTGAAAAAGATCCGCAGCGGCATGCGACAGTTCAATGGCCATTACCAATAGTATAGTATGTATCTTTAATTTAGAGGTTATCCCTAACTCTAAATATAATATGAAAATAACTAAACATGTGCAAACCACTAAAATTTTAACTAGTTTGTTTAATGAAAGTTTTTTTTTTTATAATTCATAAAACAGAGTATGTAGATCTTTGCCCGTCAAACATTCCGAAAGATGTGCGGGATATATGACCAGGAAAGTATATTAGGTGTGTCCATAGTCTTTCTTCTACTTGCACCAATCCAAACTCTTCTGTAGCTTTATCGGGATATTTCTGGCAACAGGTCTAGTGCAGCCTTGTTCAATAGCTGGTGGGATATCTGAAAGTTTTTGATATTCAACAACATTGTTATTTAGGAATAACATTGTTATTTAGGAATAAGAAAACTGACAGAACAGAGCGAGATACACCCACATCATACAAAATTCATACGTAATATAAAACAACACTTCCTCATACTTACAATGATATCCAGAGATGGCACTGGTTGCTATGGTATTAAATTTTATAATAAATTACCTGATAGAGTAAAATCCTTAGATTTTAACAAATTTAAACAATGAATCAGAGTATCTAAAAACGAAAGCTTACTACAACACTGAGAAATTTATTGAAGACAATTTATTAGATTTTTTTAAATTGTTAATGTTTTAAGTTATATGTATATGTATTTTACCAACTACCCTTGTGTGTATTTCCATAATATTTGTTATATATTATTTTTGTAATAGATTTAAGCTTTTACATGATTGATTTTGACCTACTTTAAATATTTTTGTATTATTTTCCATCCTTCTCGACTTGTGTAAACATTTTAATGTACTGACATCAATAAATGATTATTATTATTATTATAAACATGGAGAACTTGTACAGATAAATAAAATGTATAACTGTCTTACATTTTATATATTTTTTAATATATTGTCAAAAATATTTTGTTTATTTTTTAATATGTAAAAATATTATATCTGGTGTGGAAAAACTGATGTTATTTGGTTAGTTAGTATAATTTAAATCTATGATGTAAATATTACTAATTCCATTTCCATGTCAATTTACAAGTAAGTTACTTACACCTATCAATGTAAAGCAATCGGGGGGAAAGGTAAATGCTCATTAACTTTTAATTACCAAAAGCAAAGTACAGGGATAAGAAATGTTTATGCATTTCCTACTATTTATACGTTCTCTATCTCCAGTCAAAGAAGGGGTTCTTTGATCATAGTTCTCTATAGTGATAGATAGATGATAATGGAAAATGAGCGATTTTCTTTAAAAAATCGCTCATTTTGAATTTAGCTTTTTAATTTTTTAATTTTTTGAATTTCTTTGCTAGCTTTATCTGCAACTTTGTATCTAAGAAAATCCTACAACTCAATTTTCATTCACTTCCAGATGCCACATTGACTTGAATTTTTGGATGTTTATATCAAAGAAGTTTTATACGCATAAGCAGTTATAACTATGTTGTCAATACTTTGTACTCAATTTCAGATGTTATATTTTATAACCATCTCTTTCTTTATAATGGAATTGTCATATCTCTTTGTTCTTTTCAGCCACAGTTTTTGACATGGTAAATAAATGTAAGATAACAAGCTATTGTATCTTAGAAAGAAGGGTTTGCAAAAAGGTATGTTATACATGTTGACAACAGTGTCCTCTGATCTATTATACTTTATCTCGGCTTCTATTTATGAAAGTTCTTTGGTGTATAGTGGTTTACGTGAGAATACAATTTGATTTACAATACAATTTTTTTATAGAAAAATACCAGATGTCGTTTCCAAGATGGGGGACAGTTTATTGGGATTTAATAACTGATTCTACTAAAAATTCATATCTAGAAATTCTTGATATCACAGATTATAAATATGTGATCGAAAAATTCAAAATGGCGGCGCCAATATGGCGGATAAGTTTTGTAATTTATTTGTAATATTTAGTCGTAAATCAAGAATTCAAAAGGGCGTCTTCAGGATGATGGTAGATTTTGTCATTTATAGGTAGAAAATTTTATTGAACAAACACACCATAGTCTTATTGGGTCAAAACAAAACAGAAGAAAACAAATAAATAATTTCAAAAAATACACTTAAAAGTCAACTGAAATTGTTAAAAAAATGCACTGAAAGGGAAAGAAAATTAATAATAATGATAATTATGTTAATAAACGTAAAAGCGTGGGGCACTCAGAATACTTAGAAAAATAGAAAATTTTACTCATTGGGTGTCCCGCGCTTTTACATTTATTAACATAATTATGAGATTTCCCTCTACTCTTTGAGGGACATTGGTCATGTCTCCTTCAAGCAGATCAGAGTCCATCTCTCAACAAAGGATCACAGAGACTCCCACTCCAGGATGTTATATCATAATTAATATTATTTTCTTATTTCTAGTGCATCTTTTTAACAGTTTTAGTTAATTTTTAAAAGTGTGTTTTTTAATTTTTTTAAATTATTTACTTTACGATATATTTTTATGATTTTCATACACTGAGGAAGGTAGTAGCATTCTTTTATTACATTGTAATCATTTTTTAGAAGATAAAATGTGTAACATATCAGAAAATTATGTTGCTACCAGCTTTCACTCCTAAATTGGGCCATTTTTCTATGAAAAGTGGTACACGTTCTTTTGTACAGTGACTGCCTATGATGATTTACCCCTCGAAATATTTAAAAATCCATTCACAGAGAAGAGTGAACCAAAGGAGTTGGTAGCTTAGTGGTTAACATGTCACGTTAACATGACATATCTAGTGGGTTCAAGTTCAAGCACCACATACCGTGAATAATTTCTCATGGCAAATTATCTCCTTTTTTGTGGAGCTAGCCAGAGCTCCATTATAGAATTACAAATAGTCAGCCAAGTGAGAATATGAGGTTTTGGTTGGATGCTTTAGGGTGCAAAACCTAAAAAGTCAGTAATTTCTATTAAATATAAAAAGTGTGAAAATTATTATTTGCCTAATCTGTAAATAATATTTTTCAAATGTTTCTAAAATGAACATGTCAAAGATAAATAAATAAATATTGTAAATTATATTTGTAAATAAACAAATAAAGTCATATAATTACTTTGAAAATTATTGTGTTTATACAGTTTTATATGTTACACTATAAATGTAGTAATCAGCTTTCATTATGGTTGTTAACAGACATTTTTTATTAGTAGTTAAAACATGAACCAAATAAATTAAGGATATATTGATATCTGGGGAGTTCTGTATAGATTAGTGAGGGCAGAGTGAGCTTGTGATCACGTGTACTCAGGCTTTTAATGTGGATCCACTAAATGGTTCGGACTCCATTATGAACTCGTTTCTCTTTACCTAACCCAAAATCATCCTCGATTTTCCAAGAGTCATCTTGGTGACTTGAGAAGCTGTTAAGAAAGCGTTTTAAATTACTAGGTATATCTTAATTTGTTATACTTACGTGACTATTTTTATTATCTCTTTTCTCTTTCCACTAATCAGTAAAACATTGGATCAAGCCACTCCAGAACCCCGAAGATCTGAAGCTAATAACAATAGCAGACATCTAGTTCTGTGCTGTAACAAGAAACTTTTTGTTGTTTATTCAAAAATGTTGCTTTCCTCTCCCAATTCAAAAGACTATCACAAAAATTTGCCAATAATTCACTTAACATCGAAATTATAAATCTTTTAATACACCAAACCAATTCCAACATCCCCCCTAAAAGAATATTCCCTATACAATCAATCTACGAATTCCTTATATTGCTATGTAGTGACTAATATTATTAATTTAATTTGTTAATAATACACATAAGCATCTACTTATATATAATATGTAACTTTTTTCTTTTTTTTTTTTGTGACTATAAACACAAGTGTTATAATTGTATAAAAATCAATATGACTGTAAAATAATGTATTGTACATAGGGTGGAAGACCTCGGTTGTTAGTCAATTGGAATTTCCAATAAAGCTATATACTACTACTGTTGCTTTCCTACATGCATCATTTGCAAGTACTTCGAGTGCTCGCGAATAGTTAAAGTGCTCATAGTCGTGTCAAGATAGCCTGAAAAACCGAAGAAATTCTGATTTCTCATAGACATTACTGATTTTCCTAATTTTTTTTTGCAATGTGTTCAGGAACACTTATTAATCAAGTTTGACATGTATTTTGGACCCTCATTTAATTTTTGGCTAATTTTAATTAACAATTAATAAACAAATTACGGATCTCGGATAATAATCAACAGAATTAGACCAATATCAGTACTCGGGGGTTTTAGAGGTCGCTGGTCACGATTTTGAAGTAAAAATTGGAAGAAAATTCAAAATAGCGAATCTAAAGTAGCCGATTATTTTTAGGTTAAATTGTCATTTTTAACAATAATAATCGTAGAATTGGACCAAAATCTATACTCTAGTTCACTGATTACGATTTTTATGTAATAGTTAACCAGTACAAATATTTAAGAAGACAGTTTGGTAAATTTTCTAGGTTAAATATAGATACAAATTAAAATATACGGTTACCAAATCTTATACATTAATATATTTTTCTACGCCTGTTTCATTATATGACAAATATTAACATCTCTTTGGTGAAAAATCGTACCTATAATTCACTTTAGTGAATTATGGATTCATAATTCACGCATATATTGAATTTTTAAATTAAATATGTCGATTTTTTTTATAATACCACCTACTTAGAGATTTTGTTAATTTCTGTTATTTATTTACACTAAAAAGATCCGTTTAACTTGAAATATCGGCTATATTGGATCCGCCATTTTGAATTTTCCAATTTTTACTTCAAAATCATGATCAGCGACCTCAAACCCCCGAGTATAGATTTTTTAGATTTCTAATTCTGTTAATTATTTCCCGAGATCCTTAATTTGTTTATTAATAGGGTCGTTTCCTTCAACAAAATTTATAAAATATTATTATACCATCAAAAAATATATTAAATATATATTTCATAGATCATATTAAAGAAAGTCCTAATAATCAAATGCAAGAAAAAATTGGTTTTCAAAATAACAAGGCGGTAAATGATGACGTATGTAAGGAGAATTCAATTTTAGAGATTTTCATCTTTTCTCTATCATGTTGGCGGTAGTGCTCGGTAGATTTGTTGTTTACATTGTGTTGACTTTTCATTAAATTATAACCTAAAAATTTTAAATTTTATTTTCTATTTTAAAACATATCTGCAACAGTATATTAATAGAAAATCATTTACATACTTACTTTAGCTTACAGTGTACTTTATATTTTAATCAAGTTAAATCCTAATAACAATAACAATAGTTTGAAGACCATTGATATGACAATGACTCACGTCTATACTATAACCACACTACTCTGTGCTATAAGTGCTATAACAGAAAATGAACGACGCCCGTTGATTATTCCTCTATTTGTTAACTGCGCATGCTCTCACATCTGACGTCACCATAGGCGCCAATTCAAAATTTCGTAACTTAAATAATTAATTTCACTATTAAAGTGAATTTGGAATGTAAAATAAAAAAATCGGCAGCTACTGGAAGCGACTGGAACCTCCCTACCCGGTGATGGGCTGCCAAACAGCAGTCTGCTACTTTTTAACTGTAATTTGATTCGTAGCAGTAGCAAATGGTACGAGCTCTGATGGTCAATTCAAATCAGCCGTCATGACATGCCTTTAAATCAAATATATTATTGTAATATGACCCACCTATATTTATTTAATTTACGACGTCGTATGTGTTCACCGCCAAAACAGCAATAGAATTATTTATATTTCATTTAAAACTAGTGACCAATCCTCAAACTCTGAATAATTATAAACACCTAATATATGATGATATTTAATCACGTAACATTTTCCGCAATTATTAATAAGTTTATAATGAAAAAAGAAAGAAAAAAAAACAGCGCTGTGTTGGGATCGAACCGTCGATCTCTTGATTTGTAAGTCGACGCTTTAGCTCACTGGACCACCGACAACTTGTGACGTAATTTTACATATGTTGGTATTATAGAGGCAGTGAATTTTGTTTGTTCTCTATACAATAATTTGTATAAAAAAATGTAGGTATATAAAAAAAGATGCAAGTGTGATATATCGTTGAAATCGGAATTTTAACTGCTTTCCAGTGGTTAGATTACAAATTGTAAGTAATAATAAAATAAACAAGTTGTTGTGCCAAAATGGCACTAAACGTAATCCGATCTCAACCAAAACCTTTTCAGATCTTCTAGAGCACTAAAGAAGCCCTCGTGCAAAGTTTCATCCAAATCCGTCCAGTAGTTTCGCCGCTATCGTGCTAACACACATACACACACACAGACATTTTTCAAAAACCACTTTTTTGGATTCCTGGGACCTCAAAACGTAAAGATTTGATGTTATCTCAATTTTCGATTTTGGACCAATTTTAGTAACCTCCCACAATTTTATTGTAGGGAGGTTAAAAATACGGGTTAAATAAAATTTTATAAATTACTTGAATATAAAATTTAAAAAAAATGCTTAATAAGAATTAGCCAAAAATTAAATGCGGGTCCAAAATGTCCATGTCAAACTTGATTAATAAGTGTTTCTGAACACTGCAAAAAAAATTATGAAATTCGGTAAGGTCTATGAAATATCAGAACTATTTTGCTATCTTGACACGACTATCACAAATACTTAAAGTGCTTGCAGCAGTTTTTGAGATTACTAAGCACTAAGCCCTTTGATGAAATGCTCGAAGCACTAATGCTTAAAAGTGCTCCCAAGCGCTGAAGTGCTTCGAACACTTATACAAGCACTAAACACTATGGCTTGGGACAGCTGTGGTCCTGCCAGTACTCCCACATAAAAAATGTGTAGATTACACAGCCACACAAAAAATAAAAAAGGTCACAAGTACATTTGAGGTGAGCATGATAATAATAATAATAATAGTATTAATCATTTTATTAGACTTCAGAAAATATTACTATTTTATAGACAAGTCAAAAAATAGAAATACTTAAGTTATATGAGTTAAATGGTAAAATACATTACAATACACAGTAGTAAAGGACAGACAGTACAGATAGTGACAAACTAGCTAGAAAATGTTCCCATTTTGAGCCATTAACTGTTAGAATTCTCTGATATAAGCAATTGTTTCCTAAAATTCTCTTTACTTTTAAACTGATTTACTGGAAGATTTCTGAAGTGACTAGGCAATGTGTTGAATAAACTAATACCTATGGAATTGTTTTTTTGGAGTCTATACTGAGGTTATGTTTATATCTAGTTTCATGTTGATTTGTCTCTTCCTAGGTAGTATACTTATTTATATTTTGTTTGATGTACATAATATTCTGATACACTGTAATAGAAAACAGAGACATTATCCTTAGCGATATAAATAGTGGTCTGCAACTGGCATCTCATTTGGCACTGACTATACTTCTTATTGCAAAGAGAAATAAGTAGTGACTGCAGCATGTTGCTTAACCGCTCTTTTTATTTTCTTAATAGCAAATATACATTTTTAGACCGTTTCCCACATGGTTATGTTAATGTCTTCTACCGATGTTAATGTGATGTCAAAAACTTGCCACTGGTTTCATGATTCTGTTCTAGCTTAGCAGTAGACTTGGTCTCAAATGTTAAGTTTACTGTTTCATTTTCATTTAGCACTAAATGATTGTGTGCAAGCCAAGCTTTAGCATGTTGCAGAATGTTGTGTAGTATGACTTGACTATCACTTTTATTTTCTAGACTTGTAATAAAAGTAGTATCATCTGCATACATAACAGCTGTTAGCAGCAGGTGTTAAAATTATTTATGCTTTGTGGCAGATCATTAATGTAGACAAGAACCCCTGTTTTGATATATCCTGTATTGTGACCCACTGATTCTGATGCCTTCGTCAGAATTGCTCCATCATATCAGAATCTTCCCTGATCCTCCTTTTAATTAAGATTTTCACTGATTTTTAGCTGTTTTTTGAGTTTAGGAAAACCTGACGGAGAAATTCTTACGGCGACATCGAATTTAGTGGCTTAAAGTACATCATGCTCTGTTCAGTTGTATGTGACCTTTTATTTTTTTGTTTGTAAAGTGCCATTTCTGTCTTCTATGACCTTTAGCTCTGTTTCTAATTTCCATTGCCTAAGTCTTATTGCTATATTAGAAAAGTGAAGGTATGTTTTCTAGTCAAAACAATACAGTGCCATTCTACATACAAATTGCTTTAAAATACATTTGTGCATGATATATAAAAAGTTCATTACAATGTTTTAATTTTTTCTACAAAATTGATAGAAACTTAAAACACCCTGTATACTGTAGTTCCTCATAGATAGAAAGCAATAAGATTATTGTTATATATAATTATGATTTTGAGGAGATAATATCTTTTATCAGACAGAGCTCTTATCAAATAATAAGTCTTTAAAAACACTTGATAATTTAATATTAGTATTGCATCAAGGCATTGTTATTAACTTTTATATGCTTACTTTTATTAGCTAATGAATAGTTAATGATGTTCATTTCGGTACGTTTTATTAAGTAGGGTTAATGAACATTTTAATTAATTAGAGTTAAGAATATAAATGTTTTTAATATCGATAGTAGTGTAGAAACAAAGGTTAGTACTAGTAGTTATGATTAACATTCATTTGTTTAAAAACAATATATAATGTTTGTTTGCCAAACGAATAGGCATGATAGTCATATTATTGAAGGGGCATTTTGTAACTTAGTGGACATGTTTTTCAGATTTGTTGTAAGAAGTTAGACAAACACTTATATTCTGCATTATCTTATAAATAAGCTACTTTTTGAATAGAGAATTGTTTCTTTTCAATGAATCCTTATTACTTGCACATAATATTTGAAAAATGCACATTTTAACCATTGTATTCAAATTATTAGCTGAAACAGTTATAAATACATTTAAAAATAGCATCCAATAAATTTCATCTTTTTTATTTTCAGAGTCAAGAGGGTTCTATTAGTGGCCGTCTAAGTAATGTAAGCAATATTGAAATAACTCCTCCGCAAGTTGATCTTAAAAGTGAATCTGTTAATAACTCGGTTAAAGACAGAAGAGAGGGTAGAGGTAAAAAGAAGTCATCGTGGTTCAATTTCTATCCTTCATACAAGTCTAGGTCTGAGGATTTTAAAAGACTTTTCAAAGAAGTGCCCGATGAAGAGAGACTAGTTGTCGGTAAGAGAAAAAAATACTTGCATTAAATATAGTTTATTTACATTTCCTTGCTCTAAGTCAATATGTTAAATTATAAATTGAATTTTCTTTTTTTCCTTTGTTTTTTTCATTTTTACGATGTTTCTGATTTTTAAATGTATGGTGGGTCAAAAATCAATTTTTTTTATACATTTTTTAAATATTTTTCTTCATCTCCCTCCCTTCAGATTTTCTCGAAAATTCCACAAAGGTGTGATCCCCAAATTAGAGTAAAATTGGTTAATATTAAAACATGCCTCTGAGATCCTGAAGTTTCCCTTGTTTTTCTCATGGGAAAATATTTTTTTTTATAAATTTGCAGTCGATTCGTGAAAATAAATTGCACACACATCACCTCTTCAGAATTATCCAGAGAAAATGAAATAATAGTTTAATTTAAAATTTTACCTTTTACAGGGTCTTAAAAATGTGAACACTAACATATGTCATGTTTTGTTTCGTGAAATAGTTTCCATAAATATCGCTTGTGCTCGTATTATTAGAGCTTATTATTGTTTGTTTGCAATTTTTTGCTAATTGACCAAATTCTACTTTGTGTTAATAAAATATCACACCTTTAAACTTTATTTATTATACTCTTTGCAAATACAAAACGAAGAGTATATTGCATTCGATCGGCACATTTCTAAAACTAGTTGTATTGCTCGTAGAGAAAGAATTTTCGTATCACTGTGTTGGTGATCGAAGTCTGAACAACTTTCAAAATGTCCGTCCATCTGCCTGTCTGTCCTACAGTCCGTCCATTTGTTTTTCTGTCTGTCTGCCCGTCATGTTTCTTGTAAGCACGATAACTTAAGAACGAAAAGCCCAATTGTATTGGAATTTGCATAGTAAGTTAGTGTTAGGTAGAGGACGAACCCTATTGTTTTTGAACAAATTCAGTCAATAACTAAAAAAGTTATAACTATTTAAATTTAAAAAAATAAAAATTATGTTTTGTAATTAAACAAAAAAATGTTTAAAAGTAATATTATTTACAAAAAGACTGCGAAGAATATCCTAATAGAATGTGTAACAATTATATAAAAAGTGCAGTAAATCGGCGAAGAGTATAATGGTTATTTTGTTTAATTTTGTCGATTCAAAGTTTGCTAATACAACCTGTACAATTGTTTAAAAAATTATTGATTGTTCTCTATTTTCTATATATCAGTAGAGAGTTAAAGAAAAGTTAACAAGTTAAAAAAAAACTATACAACTCTCTAGCGTTATCCTGTTTAAAGATGGTAATTAACAGTAATATATTGTTTAAACCATTTGCAGGTTCCATTATTATTCCATAACTCTTAATTAACAAAATCAAGAAACTAACTTGTGAAATTAAAAAATAAACGAAAGTTGCAAATTGTAAATATTTAAGTAAATTACAATTGTTTAAAGAATAGATCATTTTTGGTTGACGTCACGCTGGTGGCATGGAGGGCACACAACTCATTGTTTTGTTTTTCAGAGACATGTAAAAGCTGTTATTTTTTAGTAATAAGCTTAAGGTAGTTATATCGCAATTTACGTTATTTAATAAAGTCACGAAACTTTCAGCAAATTTAGTTCCCATACCAATGAACATTCTGGTAAAATATGAACTCCATTTACCATATCGTTTCTGAGATTCATTAGAAATAGAAATAGAAATAATTTATTGATGGTATCAACAATACAGTTTTACATAAGTCACATTACATTACATTAGCTCATAGTTCGCAGTTTTTGACATATAACATTGCGTTTACGGATGTCGTGAAATAAATTATTGTTGTGACACTATTTTCCCTCTTACGATTGATCATCATTTAAGAATGATCTCAAAAACGAGACAAACTTAAGTTAATTCCTGGCGAGCACGTGTATAAATATCGACATGATTCACCGTCTAATAACATAATGGCAGCTACATGAAAATTATTGAAATTATGAATGGGGACATGAGTAGTAGACTTGGCAACGTCGCACTATTTCTAGTACTTGGCGCGAATATTTGAAAATACATAGCGTTTAATTTAAATACAGTATCATAAAAGAAAGTAGAAGGTTTATAAATTTTCATTCAGATTTTATTTATTGTATGTATAATAATATATTTCCATTAATTCATTAAAGAGGTAAAAATATTTTTTTAAATTTATCAAAAATAATGTAGATATACCTGACTTTTAATATGTAGATTAGCGAATGAATATAGTATAATGTATTTTGATGAATGAATACATTTTTTTTATTAATTGAAAAGTAAGAATACTTTATTATTTAATTATTATATGATGTAATCAGTAATTTTTTTAATTTAAATATCATCTGCCAGGAATGATTTGGCATCTTTATTTACGTTATGAGAATCTTCTTCTCGGCTGGATTCAAACTCGAGCAAACTCCAGATTCAATAGAACATAGGTACTGAGAGTAATCCGTTTTTATTTTCAGCCACAATTCTTAACACACTTAGGCATTTGGTTTTTTTGTGCTAACCCCTTATAACGCACTTGATCGTTACAACTTGACATTCTTAAATTGTTAAATAACTGATCTTCGAATTTAAATAATAAAATTTACATAATAAACATTGGTAAAAGTACAATGTACAAAAAGGAGCCAATCAGCACTAGAATCTAGACCCCAAGCTGCAACAAACAATCTCGCATGAAATTGAAATATTTTCTTTTGTCTGCGACGCTAATACTGCCTGCGCTGATAATTATTAACAATTAGATAGCTAAATAAAAATCAAACTAACTAACCTTACCTAAAGAAATCACATGAAAGAATGAAATCAATATAGGGAAAAAGAAGGAAAATATTATTTCTGATGTCAAATCAAACTTGAATTTGTGAAAAAATATATTAATCGTTACAAAATATTTAAAAAGAAAGTACAGTGTGTGCAAAAATTGAATCCGGGACCTCTCGCACCCGAGAACATTACCCATGTGCCAACCATGCACCTGACAATCAGCGCTATAGCATGGAATAGTTAGGTTGAAAGGCGGTACAATAACCAACCAGCACTAATGCGCATGCGGAATTATTTGTTTCCGATTGGGGCGTAGACGAGAGTCCGATTAGCTGCCATCAGCAACTATATGCAGCGTTGCCAAATATTTCCCTCAATAGACCATTTTCGGTTGACGTCGGTGACGCTGGTGGCATGGAGGGTACACAACTCATTGTTTTGTTTTTCAGAGATGGGTAAAAGCTGTTATTTTTTAATAACAAGCTTAAACTACTTCTGCTAGCAACTCATCTGTAATTGTTTACATTTGTATTTTTTTGTGATTGGATAAGGTTTGTGTGCCCTCCAGACCGTGTCAAAATTAGGTGTCAAAATGAGGTGACCGAAAATGGTCAATAGAGTAGTAGCAGCATATGACTAACATAACTTCAAAATTTACGTTTTTGAAAGTTTACCCTCATTTTTAATGTTTTTGTTCACATTTCTAGATTGGGCTCAGTATAACAGTAATAAAATCTCAAATATTATACAGATAATTTATTAATCTTGTTGATTTTAATGTTATTTATAGGTTGAAATCCAACCTATAATTAACAGTCTGTTTTTAATATCAACGAAATTAGAAAATTATATTTATTCTATATGGGAGAGTTTATAAGTTACACTGGACCCAATCTAGAAATGCGAATAAAGACATTAAGAATGAGACTAAACTTACAAAAACGTAAAATTTGAGGTTATGTTAGTCATATGGTGCTAATACTTTATTAGAAAAGATTTAAGTTTTTACAAACTAGAATCTGAATAATTAATAACAGTTTGTGTAAAAGGAATTGCTACAGTAATAGACGTAAAACAAATACGTGATGCTTCATTTTTGCCCATACGGGGTCATTTTTGGAACCTAATAAAAGAGTCATGAGAACTTAAATTAAAAATGAATTACTAATTTGTATTCTCTGATTTATATTTAACACAACATGGAAAACTTCACAGTCTCAGAGGCATGTGTTAATATTAATTAATTTTGCTCAAATTAGAACATAATTTGTTGTCGTCTTTAATAAAATTCATTTAAAATCCGGCGAAAAAAAAATCGAAACTTTTTTCGCTGTTATTTTGTCACCCTGTTGTACAGTGTAGACCCATCCCATTTATTTCCGATAACAAGAAATACTGTATATAGAATTCTTAGTATTTTAATGTTATCAAATTCTATCTATCTATCTATACTTATAATATATGGCTGTGGCTGCAAAGCCATTCGCACACCAGTTATCAAATTCCACGTATTCAGTGTTCCCATTTAAGCTCAGTCAAAAGATAAAAATATCTGGATATCCATTGAAACTTGAGTTTGGCCTATATTCTTCCATGTTGAGTAACATTTTATTATATTTTGTAAAGAAAAGGTAGTTTTCCTGAAAAGATTTTAGTTTTTCAAGTACTACCAGTGCCCCTAAATTAAAATAAAGATACTTAAGTCATGCAATAGATTCTACAGCGGTGACTCGTGAAATTTTTGTAAGCTATAACTTACTAATGGAGCATGGAACCTATGCCAAACTTTAATGGATCACTACCGGAAATCTGGAAAAATTCAGACGTATAGGTTAAGACATTCTTTAAAATTTTGGTCTCTTGTAATTTTTTTGTATCGTGCATATTTTACAAGTTTTCTACAGTTTCTCACTGATCAACAGCATGTTTTTGACGTAAAAAATAATAGTTTACTAAAAAATGTGGTTGTTGAAAGGAACCTACATCATTCTTATGGAGAATGGCTCCCAGCCAAATCGGCTATATTGTAGATAATTTCTGCCTGATCAGAAGTTCTCATGGGCACAAGGTCGGAAAACGGATAGTTTTCCAGGTATCGGGGGTGCAAAGGGGATCCTCATTTCTTATGGCAAGTAACCCCTGCCTTGGTGAAATCCGCTGGAATCAATATATGTTATCCCTCTCGAGCTCCTGATAAAAAATTCTCCTGGGCACAAGGTCGGAGAGTGGACAGTTTCCCGTATCTGGAGTGCAAAGGGTCAGATATCAGGGGTGCTCGTTTCTTATGGGAAGTGGCCCCCGGTGAAATTCTTAGGAATCGATATATGTTATTCCTCTTGAGTTTCTGATAAAAAGTTCTCATGGACACAAGGTCGGAAAATGCACAATACTTCAGATATCGAGGGTGCAAAGTCGACTTTGCAATACCCAATATCTGGAAATCTGTCCATTTTCCGACCTTGTGCCCAGAAGAATTTTTTATCAGGAGCTCGAGAGGGATAACATATATCGATTCCAGCGAATTTCACCGGGGGCCACTTCCCATAAGAGACGAGCACCCCCTTTGCACCTTCGATATTTGGAATACTGTCCATTTTCCGACCTTGTGCCCAGGAGAACTTTTTATCAGGAACTCGGGAGGAATAACATATATCGATTCCAGCGAATTTCACCAGGGCAGGGGCCACTTCCCATAAGAATTGAACATCCCCTTTGCACACCGATACCTGGAAAACTGTCCGTTTTCCGACCTTGTGCCCATGAGAACTTTTGATCAGGAAGCAATTATCTACAATATATTGCGACTTCAGCCGATTTGGCTGGAAGTCATTTTCCATAAGAATGGTGCGGGGTCCTTAGTAATAAACATTCATTTTTCTCACTTACACTATAGGGGCCATCCATTCATTACGTCACACTTTGAGGGGGGTGGAGGGGTCCATAAAGTGTGACAGAGTGTGACAAGAGGAGAGGAGGGGGTCAAACTTTTGTGACATCACATTATTTACATCTACGTATACCATTGTTTTAATTGAATGTAATTAAAAAAAAAAACAAAAATCAGAAATTTCTACCTCAAAATTTAAAATGCGAGACGTCACAACGGGGGGAGGGGTTGACTCGAATGTGACAACCTCTGACATACGGGGAGGGAGGGGTAGAAATACCATGAAATTTGTGTGACGTAATTAATGGATGGCCTCTAATGGCTATATCTATCACACTTTTTGTTTGGTTGTCTGTTACACACAGGTGAGCTATTTTATTTACTGATGAAAAAAATCTGATCTAATCTAGCTTATCTACGCATATAAACAAAAATAGAATGGCATTGATGAATCTGCCAGTGTGGGGTTATTCAACAAATGGCTTCCTTAAGAACACCAAGTCCATTATCTAGTATTTGAGGTACTACGGAGCTTGGGAATCCTATTAATGAATACTGAAAATTAGTTACTTCTACACTCTGTAGCTCAAGAAATATTGAGTAAGGTACTTCATACCCGTAAGGACTTTTGATCAGGGAGTTTCATGTTGATAGCTTGAAACAGTTCGTGTCACTTTTTGAAAACGAACATTTTTACGGAGGCTTTCTCATAGTCTAGCATTGAACTCAGCTTTAGCTGTTACTGCCAGTCAGAAAAGAAGAACTGAAAAATTGATCTTCAATTTAATTCACCGAGCATTGATAAATTTGCCCCCCGAGTCTTTCAAAGTTGCCTCCTTTTCAAAAACATTTATTATTTCACAAATTTGGAAGGAATTTTAATTCGTAACATATTTTTAAAGCTTCACTTATGGGAAAAATGATTTGCTGTTCTCACATGTTTTTCTTTTATAATTTAGGAAAGAATGTAATAATTTGAAGAAACAGAGTATAATCCAGCCATTTTTGGTTTTGATGAAAAAAAAATGTTAATGTTTTCTTTTAAGATTATGTTGTTAGAAGCAGTAATACGTCTATCAAAATTCTTGTTGTATTAAATTTAGGAATTATATAGTTATATGTGCCATCATACATTAAAACAAGAATGACAAAAAAACATCAACATTTAATCACAACTTAAAGCAGTATTCAATATTATCAACAGTAATACTATTAAGTATAGAAAAGAAATTACCTTGCATTAGCGACTTTTCCTTTTATTTTATGTTTATGCTTTTCAATATTTTCTTTAATTATATTTAAAGTGCTTTATAGACTTAAATGTAAGAGTAGTTCCTTTTGGGTCTAAACTTCTGTGTAAAGTATTTTTTTTCTTATTAAAGGTGTTTATTATTATTATATATTCTAAGTAACATTTTAGTTTACCTTGTTACATGGTTATATTTACTTAGTGAATCTGTTACTTAACACTGAAGTTTGAATTTAGTATTTCTTAATAAAATTTGCTGTCATGTTATTTTTTAAATATTTGCAGTGCTTGGAAAAAGTATTGGTTGTGTAACACTATAACAAACGATGTACAATGTGCTTTTATTATTGATTGAGAGTTAAAAACTTTTGTTAATACACCTGGTATTGGTTAATCATATAATTTATCAAAATAACATTTTAATATCGAATTCTAAAATTTTCTATAATGAACTAAAATTCGTTTCTTAGATAAAATTGTACTTAAAAAAAGTTATTCTGCAGGTGTATATAGTGATAATGATTCTTATCAGCTGGATGTTCCTTAAATTTATTGCTCCCATCGTTAAAGTTGCAGGTAAATATTTTTTATATACATATATATTTTTTTACAGATTACTCTTGTGCCCTACAGAAGGAAATCCTTGTGCAAGGTAGACTATACGTGACACAAAATTATTTATGCTTTTATGCTAATATTTTTGGATGGGAAACTAACGTTACATTAAAATGGAGAGACGTGGCTTCTATAACCAAAGAGAAAACGGCTTTAGTTATACCGAATGCCGTGTTAATAAGTACCAAATCGGAAAAATATTTTTTTACCAGTTTTGTGGCCAGGGACAAAACCTATTTGATGTTATTTCGTGTCTGGCAAAATGCTCTCATGGATCAGCAAATGTCTGCGCAGGAAATGTGGCAATGGGTAGGTCGTTTCTTCCACGGTATAAATGAAACGCTTTGTTTATGAAATGATGTGAATACTTAATGCTTTGATATTTTAGACAAAGAGAGAGAGACAGATATACGATTGGGTAATTTTTTTCATAACATTTTTTAATAATATCGCCAAAATATTATAGGAAATCAGGAATTTGCATACTTCTCCAATAATCTTAAAACTTTTCAGAATATAGAATATAGAAAAAAGCAATAGAAATTCGAAAAACAAATCAGAAATACAAATAAATTGCACGGTATCCAAAGGCGTTTTCCAAAGTTATTTTCAAAAGTATTTTTAGCCAAATAATTTTTTATTGGGATTTCGACAGAAGACGATATCAAAAGACTTTTTATTGGTCTTTCGTGAAGTAACAATTTTTATGGGAATTAGGACTGAAATTAATTTTTAAATCTTAATTTAAATCTGTTTACTATGTATAGAAGTTTTGATGTAGATTTTACGAAGCTCAGTAGTACAAATTTAAAAAAAAACTGCATCGTAAAGTATTCCCTTAACTACTAATAATAGGTACCTGCCTGCTGGCTACTTTAATATTATGCATTTCTGCAGCAACAAAATTTGGATTATTTCCAAGAAATGAAAACAGAGAAGGAATCAATTTTCAGTAGATTATCCGACTTTCCCTGGTCAAATCTGCTATTTATTATTATTGTTTAACACAATAACGCGAACAAACAAAATATCTTCAAGAAATATATATACGATACCCACTACAATCAGTTGATAAATGAAATAATACTCGCTTTACTATGAACAGCTGGCTGACGGCATATATTATGACGTTGACTACTTCCATACTGCGAATCTTATCGTTTCCATGTGAAATAAAAATGTAGGAATTTTAATAATTTTTATTAAGTCCTAAATATACTGAAAAAAAATATTGCGAGTTACAAGTGATTTGGATTTTTACCTTTTATACAAAGGAATTTGAAACTCGATGAAAATTCCTTATTCTAATTAGAACTGCGACAACAGTAGAGTTTTGAGTGGATATAAATAAAATTATGTTGATTGTAGCATTTTATATGTTTAAAACAATTATATGTCGCAACTTTGCAAAATAGTGGCAAAATTAGAAGAAAATTTGTAATTCTCTCTTGTTAGTATTCCTACAGTGTTTTTTTTTAGTATTTTGGCATGAATAGAAAAAAAGTTATGATGTAAAATACTATTTCTTTGATCTCTCTCTCTCTCTCTCTCTCTCTCTCTCTCTCTCTCTCATCACTTTAATTTGTATGAGATTAACCGTCAAGAAGGTACTGTTTTGTCAATATTTAAAGGTAATTTAAGAATAATGTGCCCTTAAAAAATTCAAGTCGAAGGAAGTAAACTCAAATCCAAAATATAAGCAGCATTTGCGGCTTCCTTTATTCTTTTTTTACTATTGTCTGGAGGTGTGACAAAAAATGACCACAAATTAAATTAAGTAGTTTTTTGTATAAACTGCCGCTGAGGGAAGTAAATAAGTTACGCCCACTAAATCTGATTGATGGCAAATTCTGCTACAGATCTACTGATTGGTCGAATTTTATTATGCGTATTAGTCTAGTATGTAGAGTCCACGTTGACTTGCAGAGCCGGAGTTAGAATTTCAGAGTTTGGCAAGTAATGAAACAATGAAAGTAAAATATTCCCTGCTTTCAGAAATGTTGGATTTCACAGTTCTACCTATTATTAAATAAAAATACAACAACCCTACATTCGTTTTATTTAGGATTTAATTCTAGCATTATATTGAACCTACCTAACAATGGTTGTATAATTCTAATATATACATGTGTATTGCCAAAGCACGTGTAGCTAAAATACATTGTTGTTTCTTTTTTTGGTATATGTGACAAAAAAATCTTTCTCTTTGTATATTGTATAAGACAACATTATTATTGGTATCTACATTAAACCTACTTACTGCAATGCATGCGCCAATAATTAAATTATTCTTCTTCCCCGGAAGATGATGATGATGAGGAATCATTGGGATTTATTATAATTGGTTGTTGTTGAGGAACTGTGGCAAAATATTGATTTTCAATTTTGTTTAATATGGTTCACGCATCCCGTCCAATGCTTTTCTATGAGCTTCCCACTGTCTAATAAGTTGTATCACATTATGACTAAGTCGGGGGCTTGTGTTTCTAACGTAATTTTTTAATGCACTCCAAATTTTTTCAATAGGATTTAACTCGCAGTCTTAAAACTGTATGACCATATTGTTCTGCAAATTCGTCTATTACAAATGTTTTTTTAATGTTTGCATTTTTCGCTTTTTTTTAAAAATTCAATTAATTCAAACTTTCGCGTCGAAGTAGTTGGTATTTTCTCAGCTTGTCGCGAATGGTAAGAGGCATTATCGAACACTATGACCGAATTTGGCTTTATGTTACGCAACAGTTTTTCTGCAAACCGTTTTTCAAAGTGGCGTTCATATCTTGGTGGTAATCGGCCGATGACTTTGCTATGTTTTTTGCGGAAAGCATTAAACACCCTTTTACAAATCCATCTTCATTACCCGTGTGTACTATTATTATACGTTTAACTCTCGAGGAAGGTACATTTGGAGAACATTTTAAAGTGTCATCCGACCAAAAAAAGTTTTGAATTTTTTTTTTCTGAAATAGGTTTAAAATGCCATGAAACGTGGAAATTTTAAATTTGAGTAAGAAAAAAATTTACCATTATTTACTCCATTTAGACGGTCCACCCTGTATATTTTCAAGTGAAAGTGTAACCATTTCATCGCTGACAGCAGCGTCAGCTACCTACCAAATTTGGCTGCTCTATGTCAAGTAGTTTTTTTTAGATAATACACCAACAGACAGGCAGACAGACTGACGGAATTGAAAAACCTGTTTTCGTAATCTACGTGATCTGAAACGTGAAAATCCGAAAAAACCTCGGAGGGTGATTTTTTCTCGAATACAATACTTCCCTTTGGTATGCGAGGGAAGTAAAACATTTAAAAACAAACATATTTGACAGTAATAAAAGAAATGCTAAAAAGCTGAGTTCATATTTATAAAGCACATACGATGACTCCTTTGACGGCAATTTTTTATTCGCTGAATAAATATGAACCTAATGTTCTGTTATTTTTGTGGTGCGTGCTCTTTCTGTTGAAACTGCAGATAATAAGAAAAAAAACTGTAGTGTAGTGCTAGTATTTTAATGAGATTAAGTTGGAAAATTTGCCAGTAGCGTTTTTTGTGATAATAAATATTTAAATGGAGAGTTGTCATACGACAAGTAAAATACGAATGTAGTCATAAAAATCTTGAATCCGGTCCTGAACGCATTAAGCAGGTGTTCGTTTGCAAGCGTGCGGCTCTCTGCGATGTAATTCTTAAGGGATGCCGCTTTGAATGTTATATTTTGGACACAACTTTAAGAGAAATGATGCATCTTTTTACGGCAATAAAGCAATAAACACTAGTACATTAATATCAACTTAAAATTATTTTATAGATTTACAATTACAAATTTATTGCTGCAATAATTATAATAGCCATTTTTACCATTGCTTATTGATTATTTTTTAATACTTATAAAACAACAAAATATCTATGAGTTTTGTCAATTTATTTGGTATTGTTAAAATATGTATGAGAATGCCATTTTAAAATTTTCTCATTTAGTAGTTTTTTTTATATGTTTGTTAATCTTATTTTGTGGAAAGTAATGAGCAATAATACATTAAGTTAGTGATATTTTTATGTTTATATGTGGGAAAGAATAATTTTGGGCTAAAATAATGGAAGTGTACGTTTTCTCTCTAATAGTAGACCCACTTGTGTTCAGACTTGACTTGTCATATAAATTATGTGAAAGTTACTGACCTGTTTTACTTGAGAGAGTCAATATTAAAGTACGAAACCACATCAAATTTTTGTCTGTCAATCTCACTAGATAAATCTTTCAAATGGCATTATCTTGGTTATCGTTAAAAATAGAGATTTTGTTGTGCAGCTAAAACAAAAAATTTCTTTTAGAACAAGAGAGCTAATTATAACGATTGTCGATTTTTAAATATTGAATAATAATTATAGTAAGAAAGAAACATGCTCTCAAAATTTTGCTGATTTTGATTATTTAATGAATAAATTTACTTAAAATTTGATTAGGTGAGTTATTTGAAATTATTTATTGTACCTAACCCAAAAAGGAAAGTTTAGTTGTCTTTTTGATAAATAGTTTAAATAATTTTGAAGTTAAAGTTACCCATAAACGAGGGATAAGCACACACTCAAGTCAGTTTTATATAAACTAGTACTCCAAATTTTTTGCATTAATTCTTAATGAAGAATCATAAACTCTGAAATAAAATTTTGTGTTTGCTGTTTAAAAAGAAATGAATTTTAACATGTTTTTAAAACATGAGTTTTGATCACCCCCTTATATTATTATTAGTTACATTTACTTCAGTCTGTACCATATTTGGGAAAGACATCTCTTTGCAATTTTATTTAAGCAACATCTGCCTGATATTAGTTATCATTAATTTTTATAGGTCTGTCCAAAAACTAGATCTGCCACAAAAATTAAATATAAGTGAATAGCACCTAGGTATACCACAAGTTTTTAATGTAGAGTGTTCTACATATTTACAATAGAATTTACCACAAAATCTGAAAAATGGGGGTCGATATCTGTCTGCATAGGTCATTAGTAATAGTACTTCACATACCCCAATTATAATGGCAGACAAAAATTCCGCTCGGAGCGCGGTAGAGGGAATTTTAAAAAGAAAGTTTTTTTTTCTTTTAAATTCCCTCCACCACGCACTGAGCGGAATTTTCGTCTGCCACTGTAATTGGGGTATGTGAAGTACATATAGTAACTACGTATTCGGACAAATATCGATAACCTTTCGTCTAAAAGAAAATGCATATTCTCCCTCCATACCAAAAATTTTCAGAGAGAAAAAAGTTTCATAGTTATATGCTCTCTTTGATTACTGAGTGGCAGACGGTAACTTTTCGTTGTCGATTTTGCACACCATTTCCCTAACTAACAGGGTAAGTCCGGAGGAAAGTGCCAAATACATATACGTGTATTACGAAAAAAACCCAATAGTTGTAATCTGATTTTTGTTTGTTTTCAAATTATGTCTTAAATGATTAATAACAGAAAGTCAGAAAAGTTAAATTATAAATGTTTCATCTGCATTCAATTTTCAATTATGTTATGTCTCCATATATTTTTGACATTTTATGGCTCGTTTACGAAGAGGGCATGTTGCGTTCACCCTGGTGCTGCTTTGTCTGAGCAGCATACAGTATACGCAAAAATAAATACACCGTGATTGTCCACTTTTGGTTTATACACTTCGCTTTTCATCTATTCCCACTAGCAGAAGTCTAATTGTGTGAGATCTGGAGACCTTGCTGGCCAACTAATAGTACCACCGTGACCACTTGGTCGTCCCGGAAAAGTTCTATTTAAATGCTGCGTGATCAGATGAACAGAATGTGGAGGACCTCCATAATGCTATTAATGCGTAGCGTTTTTTATGCTTAAAGGAACATCATCTAATAATTGTTGTAAAAATTACTAGGTAATTTTCTCCTAATAGGCGATTCCTAAAAATGAAAGAACCAATAAAGTAATTATCAATAACATCTCACTACACAACTGGAAAGCGATGCTGAGAATGTGTTTACTGTGCCATGTGGATTTTCGTCAGACCATCGATGAGAGTTACGGGTATTGTTAATGCCATCAGGAGTGAATGTAGCTTCTTCAGTGAAAAGTACACTAGGAACCAAGTAATGTTTATCCACCTACAAAATTGCATTCATCTAGCATGGTCTCCTGGTTGCAGGTACTGCACTTGCTGTAGGTGGTATAGATATAAGCCGTGCTGATGTAGTGTGCGGATCACTCTTATTTGAGCAATTTCGAAATGGGTGATAATTTTCCATGAGCTAGTACTAGGGCTCTCTACCACAAAATCAAGAATGCTTTCCCCTTCATCTACATCTGGTCTATGGGCACGTACAGATGTTATGTGAGCACTGGGATATTTACCTCTATTACACAATGTGTGGAAGACTGGCAAAGACATTTCGACTCCGAACTCTGTGGTGTGAAAATTGTTGTCAATATTTTTCAACCGCATTATGAGGGATCCCGTTGCAAGAACTATAAACAATGACCATGTTTTCATATTCAAGATGTGAGTAGGCGTGTGGCATTTTGTCACTTTTTTAAAATCATAAGCAATCTTTTATTAGTTGTTTACAAATAGAAAATGACAAGTTAATGTTTGACAGTTCAAACGTGCCAGCTAATCTGCTTGATTAAATTTTTAAAGTGATACGAGCTGTTTGCAAATTTTTTTTGTTAATAAACAATAATAAAATAAAAATCTTATTACATATTTTGGTCATACACTTTTATATGCAGTATACATTTCCAGAGTTTGGTACTTTCCTCCTGTATAAAAAAATAATTTCTTAGCTGCGCTCTTAATAGTTTCGGAAATACAGATAGTTTAAGGTTGTGCTGATACACAGTGTACATAAATAAATCAGAAATTACAAAAGTTATTAGCAGAAGTTAGTAAGATTTCATGTTTTAAAGTTTAAATAGGTTGAATCATAGTCCAATTACTGTTTTACGATCACATAGATTTCAAAAGATAATACAAACATTTTGTTACAATGTTATAGATAACGATTATCTAGTACATTTATTTAGATTTTTGACAAATTTGGACCCATATTGAATATTAGTGATATTTATGATTAAGGTTATTTATTAAAAAAACACCAATATGGAAACCAATTGGAACCAATATTTGGGACAATTTGCTTAGCGTCTGTCTCAATAAAATATTTAAAAAGTCTATGTTAAGATCTTCCATATTAATAGCTATTTTTAGCATTTACTAGTAGATGATGATGATTATAAAAGTAATTTTTATGCCAATTACATCTGATGAATACTTTGTTATAGGTTCACCAATGTTACGGCAGTGAACTTGGTTTAACTAGTGACGACGAAGATTACATTCCTCCAGTAGTTGAAGAGGACAAATTGTCTGTTAGATTATCAGTTGAATCGTTTTCTGAGGTAAGTCTAACACCATCATTCATTAAACATAACTCCGATTCGTTGAAAATATGTTTTACCTTTTTTAAACATTATTATATGTATTTAAAGGAAGTTTTTACCCAAACCAGTTGTCAATTTAACCCTTTCGCTATAGAGCATGCTTTAAAACAGTTTTCCTGTTTGGTACTAAAATATCATGGTTTGACAAAATGTGCTGACCTAAGAATAAAATAATAATAATAATAATAATAATAATTTTATTAATCTGGGAAACAGTACTGTTTATAGACAAGTCATTACAATGATACATAGTGATGATTACAATTAATTGATTAATTATGGAATTAAAGTAATAATATGATTAAGAAAGATAAAATTAAACAATGATAACAAGATAACTGTCGGACGATATTCAAAAGGAACAAAATAAAGAAAGAAAGAAGAACTCACTGTTCTTCTTTCAAGTTAAAATTTTACATTTCACATTTATAACATTTAAAGTTTCACAATTAAAATTGGTAAATTAAAATTACATATTATTATTTAAAGTATAAGTGTTACAAAACGGGTAAAAATCTTGTATATTGTAGAGACAGGCACTGATTAAAAGTTTCTTTACCTCATATTTGAATTTTTTTACACCAAGCACTTTTATATTTATGGGCAGGGCATTATAGAACTTTAGGCCACTGAACTCGGTTTTTTTTAGTCTAGTGTATGGACAGATTAAATTTTCTTTATGCCTTGTATTATGGTCATGTACATCACTATATGTTTGGAAATCACTTAAATGTTGTTTTACATAGTAGACATTTTCATAAATTATTAAAGAAAATACAGTCATTATATTTAATTGTTTAAATAATGGTCTACAGGAATCACGGTGACTTTTCTTAAGTATTCCTCGAATCGCTGCTTTCTGCAGAATTAGTATTCTTTGGATGTGGATATTCGCTGCAGTTCCCCAGGATAATATTCCGTACTTTATTGTGGATTGAAATATGGCATAATAACAGGTAAGTGCGGCTTCAGCGTTTATGATGGAGGTTATCCTTCTAAGCATGAATACTATAGAGGAGAGTTTTTTACATAAACTGTCTATGTGGCTTGCCCATGTCATTGAGGCATCAATATTAATACCTAAGAATTTGGTGGATAGGTTAGAGGAATTATTTACTGAGAATGACATAACATCTGTTTTGTTTTCATTGAGGAAAAGTTCGTTGTTGTTGAACCACAATTTGGCTGTTGTGAGCACAGTTTCATTGATGTCCTCGAGGTTTGAGTATTTCGGTGTTCTTATACTAAAAGTAGTATCATCTGCATACATTAGGGTTGTTAAAGTAACATCATTGACTTTCATATTGTCTGGTAAGTCATTGGTGTATATGACAAACAATAGGGGGCCCAGAATTGATCCCTGGGGGACGCCTCGTTTTATATATAGTGGTGCGCTGTTCGTTCCATGGCAGTGTACTACTTGTGGTCTATCTTTTAGGTATGATTTAAGCAGTTGGAGCGCTGGCCCTCGTATTCCATAATATTCGAGTTTTTCTTCTAAAATTGAGTGTGACACGCAATCGAAGGCCTTTGAGAGATCGATAAAAATAGAATGGCATAATTGTTTTTCTTCAAAAGCTTCATATACATTTTCTATAAATTTTAGTATCGCATCTGAGGTATTTTTATTTTTCCTGAAACCATATTGCTCTCTGGAGAAATATTTATTTTGTTCCATATGTTCATAGAGTTGTTTATAAATTGCTAGTTCGAGTATTTTTGATGGAGCTGGTAATAATGTAATGGGTCTAAAATTTTCAGGATTTGTGATATCACCCTTTTTATATATAGGGATTACCTTTGAATTTTTTAGGATACTCGGAAAGGTACCTTCTTCGAGACAGGTGTTTATTATATGACACAGTGGATTGATGATGTGTTCAGCAACATGTTTCATTAAGTGGATGCTTATGCCATATATATCTTCACTTTTTTTGTTTTTAAGTTGTTTTATTATGGAGAGAACATCATCTGGGACCAGTGGGCTTAAGAATATTGAATTAATATTAGTAATTTGTTTATTTCTGCAGAGGTCTATTGGGCTGTTTTCACTTTTTTGGAGATTTTCCACAATGTTTTCACTAGAATTTGTGAAGAAGTTGTTTAGTATATCTGGCGTAAGGTTCTCACCTGGTGATTTTTTTTGACTATATTTCCTGCCTGTTTCATTGTTTATTATACTCCATGTAGTTTTGCATTTGTTATCTGAGTTGAAAATCGTTTCCATATTATGTTTTTGCTTAACCTTATTGAGTAAATCGTTATATAATGATTTGTAATTTTTATATTCATTTCTGTTACCTTCTGTAGGATTGCTTTTGTACACGGAATGTAGAAACAGTAATTTTTCTTTCGCTACTATAACTTCTTGTGTGATCCAGCTTTTATTTTTGTTTTCTTTAACTTTTTTAGTTGGGAATGATAATTCATGGTAAAATAAGAAATGTTTCATAAAGACTTCCATTTTTATTTCAGCTGAGTTCGCTGTGTATACCTCTACCCATTGTTCTTTTTGTAAAAGATTTTTAAAGTTTTGAAGATTGTCCATGCTGTAGTTTCTTCTGGTATTACTTTTGGTGCTGTCGTTTCCACTCATCTCTGAGAATGTTTCTATTTTTATTATCTGTGCTTTATGATCTGAAACGAGAAGATCTAGTGTTTTGGCATCATATGTGTGAGCATTTGTGAATATGTTGTCGAGGCAAGTTTGTATTTCCATGTGTACATGAGTAAAATCAAATATTGTTTGTCTTAGATCAAATGTGTTTGCTATATCAAGGAATTTACTTCTGTTCGTGCTGTGTTCCAAAAAGTTAATATTAAAATCTCCTGTAAGGATGATGTTTACATTTGGAAATTGTTCTAAGAATTGAAGGCTCGACTGGAGGATGTTTAGCATTTGGTCAATGGATGGATTTATGGGAGATCGATATACTACTAAAATGACAGTATTAAATTTTTTTAAGTGTACTGCGGTTATTTCACAGGTTTTCTCTACTGATAGTGAAGTGATGGAACTTAAATCATGGCTTGTAATATTTTTTTGGGTATAAATCGATACTCCACCATGTGTGTATATTTTCCTACAAAAATAGCTAGCTAAGTAAAAGTCTGTGAAATTATAAGTCTCTATTTCATTTTCCTGTAGCCAATGTTCTGTAATACATAAAACATGTAAGTCTGTTATTTTTGACATGGATTCTTCTACGTTTAATAATTTATTTCTGAGGCACTGTACATTTAGATGTAAAATGTTTAATTTACCTTTGGAAAGTTCACTCCTATTTTGATTTTCATGTAGTGGATTGTCATGCAGTAGATTGTCGTTAGTTAGACCATCTGTGTTTTTTCTTTCATCTATTCCATGTGAAAATCCTCTTTCGTAGCTTGCGGCTCATTTATATTTATTCCTACCCCACTCTTTTGGCGTTTGGGTTTATCCAGAAATCGTTCCCCTTTTCGAAAGTCGAATCTTTCAAAAATCACTCCTTTTGGCCATAATTTTGGGTCATAGATATTGTTCATGAATTTTTTGTCGAACCCTATTAAGTAACAATGGTTATCCTTCATTTTATAATATGTTTCTAACCATTTAACACTTATCTCCTCTTCCTCAGCATTCAATTTTTTTTCTAGGTATTGCTTAATTTTTTCGGTATCTGCATGGTCTTTAACTTTTTTAATAATCAACCAGTGTTTTTTGTTTTTCCACACTGCACTTCCTTCAAAGTTGTTTTCATCCTCTTGATTATCATCTGCGGTACCAATGTTTCCTCTTTTTCTTCTTCTTTGTTTTTTGTTGTTAACTTCAATGAACTTATCATCCCCTTTTGGTTGCTCATTTAATAGTAGACTGGTTGAGTTTTCAGTATTATTTGTGTTTATGCTGGAATTATCGATTTGTCCTAGGTTTATTATATTGTTTGCTATTTGTCTTTGTGCCGCTTGTTCAATTTCATAGTAGCTTTTAGTGGGATTTAATTTTTCAGTTCTGGTTGTTACGGATGATGTACTTGCTTTGTGAGTATTCGGGTTTGGAAATGTCATCATTTTTGGTTTTGTTGCTATTAATTGAGTAGTTTGTTTGTTGTTTATTTGCTGGGTGGTTTGTTTAACTTCCGCATTTTTCTGTATTTCCTTGTTTTTGTCCATTTTATTTTTGTTTGAAAAGTCATTCAGATTACTAATTTGACGTTCAGTGTTATCTTTTAAGTCCTGCAGCTGTTCCTTTACAAATTTTTTCATATTTATGTCCTTCTGTTCGATAACATTTGAAAGATGTTCAATTTTCATTATGTACTCATCCATTTTTTCCATTTTTTTACATAAAATTTCCACATATTTTTGTATTTCCTTACTGATTAGGTTTTCATTCGGTTTTATAAGACATTCTGGACACGAAAAAATCATTTTTCTTTGACTTAATTCCACCACCTTCACTTCACTAGAAGAAAGTTGTGAACATCCTTTGCATAGAACCACTTTGCATATATCACAAATGATTGGTTTTTTTGTGTCTGCTGTATAGAGCATGCTTTAAAACAGTTTTCCTGTTTGGTACTAAAATATCATGGTTTGACAAAATGTGCTGACCTAAGAATAAAATATGTGTGGGCACGGCCGAGATAGTAGAACATGTACCTAGTCTACCAAAAGTTACAACTCTTGGAAAAAGTAAAGATGATTCGCAGGAAAATCCTAGGATTGTTTAGAATCCTACCATCGAATGTGTATATAACGTTTGTTCCTGCTTTGGTGAGTCAAGGTCCCAACTCTCTTGGTTCTCTGTGGAATGATTTTTGTCTGCCCAAAATCATTGTATGTGGGCGTCTGGCGATCTGAGACCATTGCTTGTCAGTGTGGGAATGAACTTATATATCCAATGCTTCTTACAAAAGATCTTTTTAGACCTAGATGAAGAGAACAACTCATCTGTAATCTAATCTAAGGTGACATAAAGCAACCAATCAACCTATTTCTTCCTAAACTGTGGACAAACAAAATTCCCAATTACAACTAGATTTAAGGAGCATACAACCTGCCTCAAATACGGAAAATCTGATAATTCTAGCATTTCCCAGTAAATATTGAAAACAATCACAATGTATCAAGTAATAGATAGATGCTTGTAAAAGCTTGGAATTTAAAAATTCAATCACTTTCATAAATGCTTGCGTGTTGATTTTGAAAGGGAGGGCGGGTCTAATTTATGTGGTGTTTATTATTTTCTATTTTTAGTTTTTGGAATTTTCTGCCATATGTACTTGTTAACTTCTAAAAATTATGTCTCTGAAATCTACAAAATTGTATTATTTTGTAGATTTTGCGAACATTACTTTCAGAACTTATCTGTCAGGAAGTGCCAAAAAGAAAAATAGGAAAATCGAGAGAATGCCACATCAGGTACACGTATTAGCCTAAAAGAGAATAATAAAATTAATTTACAGTGGCAAAAATAATGTTTCCATTTTCACCGATAAGTTGAAAGAACTCCTGTATGCTGTAAAGGCAGTTTTGTGTTAATATGTTTATAGTTTATTTTTAAATTTAATCATTGTGAGGTTAGGGAAGTGTGGTGGTAAAGAATTGAACAAACTGATTGCAATATTGTTGTTTCTATGAAGTCTGTTTTGTGGTATTACCAGATTAAACTTATTTCGTGTATCATACTCATGGATTTCATTATGTGTGACATAACCTTGTAAGTTCTGCTTCACATAAAGTAGATTCAGAAACAGTGACATAATTTTCAGTTCTACAAATATTGGTTTACATGTTTCTCCCCAATTTATGTTGACTATACTTCTTACTGCTGACTTTTGGATCACAAGTAATTTTTGTAAATGGCTTTGTGCCGCATTCCCCCAAGACAATATCCCGTACGTGAGAAGTGGATGAAAAAGTGAGTGGTAGGTTGTCAAGGCTGCTTACTCGTTGATGGTGTTCCTTATCTTTCTGATAACATATATGGAGTTAATTAGTTTACCAGTGAGAACTTTGATATGTTCATCCCATATTAGATTTACACCCATATTAACACCTAAAAATTTGACATTATTTACATTTAGAATTGAATTGTTACTTAATCTGGACTCGAATAGTAAATTTACAGTTTTCCATTCATTTAACACCAGTTGATTTGCAAATCACGCTTTTGCTTTCACAATTATGTTATTCAGGATGTATTGAGAATCATCTTCCCTGTCTATAGTGGCCACAAATGTTGGATCATCTGCATACATTAGCGTTTTCACGTTAATTGTATCCAAGGATTTAGGTAAATCATTAATATAGACAAGGAAGAGTAATGGTCCCAGAATTGATCCTTGTGGTACACCTCTTTTAATTCACTTATGCCATTACCACATTGAACTAGCTGTTGTCTGTGTTCAAGATAGGAGCTGAATAATCTTAAGCAATTCCCCCGGATACCATAAAATTCCGGTTTATTTAGTAGGATGTTATGCTCCACACAGTCGAAAGCAACAGTTAGATCTGTAAATATTCCTAGGCAACTGTCTCCATTTTCAAATGCGTTTTTAATTATATTGGTTAAGGCTAAGATTGTGTCTGAAGTGGGCGATCCCCTTCTAAAACCAAATTGTTGAGCTCTTAATATTACCTTTGAATCTAGATAATATATCAAATTGTTGTATATATGGCGACTACAGTATTGTCTTCTAAGAACGTCACAACATATTTCTGTGCTACCTTAAAAAATGTGAGGGGTTAGGGTTAAGTTTTAGAAGAGGTGTAAAAATAACTTTGTTCTTAATAAAAACATGTTATTAAGTTAATCTAGAGTTTTGAGGGTTCGAAACTACATTTTAAAAGGGAATTTCCAGGCCTTGAATAAAATTTCTACCTGTATAATAGCCTGAAAAATTATATAATTTACAATGAAGATACTCTACGATGTAGAATGGACCAAAAATCGCTTAATATGTTATATGTCTTTTAGATATCTTTTGATCTAATAATTAACATTATTTGTCTTTCATTAGGCTGTTGTAATGATATTGAATCAATTTTTTTGTTGCTCTATTTTTAAGGTACTAGCATATACATTCAGGGGTCAATTCCTTTAACCTCTAATTAATAAATATAGATAATAGTTTTTATATATAATTATGCATGTTATGTTAACTGTGGTTAAAAAGGGTTGATTTGCAATTAATTCAACTGCCAAAAGACCGTTTGCAGGGTCTACTGGAGCTCCCTTCTGTAACACCTGTCATACATATGTTACACATTGGTTGATTGGATGTGGTACTTTTTGTGAGTTATAGTTTTATAGTGAGTTAGCTTTTGTGTTTAAATGTTTGCTAAAAGTTTTACGGATCAAATTGCACGATACCACAAAAATAATTTGTATTATCTTTGCAATAACAGTTGTTGCATTTCAAATGTAAGTATTGTTTTAATGATGTAGATAAGTATTTGTCTGTGGCATTGAACTATATATTATAATAATTAATTTACGTGGCTTTTAAGTAATATAGCAATTATTTATTTGATATTGTTTATAATCAGGGCTGCATTTACCCACATGCTATCTAGGCTGCAGCCTGTGGGCCTGACCACACACAGAAAAAACTGTTTAAAAATTTTAATTATGAACAAACAAAAATAAAAAATAAGTTTTGTTTTAATACTGTCGAGCGGGCCCTCAATCCTCTCAAGTGTCCTGGCTGCTACGACGCACAGTGTGGCAATATGGAAAAAATTCGCTCTAAGGCTCAATTTTTGAGATATCGATCTGATTTTTTTTTAATACTCGGAAAGGACTCTGGAATAGTGAATCACTGTGGCTTTTTTGATTTTTTGTTTTGTTTATTTCTGCATATCCCATCCCATAAGCTTCCATGTAATTATTGGCACCATTAAAAAGTGGCCTTATGAGCTAAAATTTTCAGGATCTAATTTTTTTGGTAAAAGGAACCATTTGATACTCATAGAGATTAAAAATAACGATATTAAAAATATATATATATACAGAGTGATTCGCTTAGGCCGTTCATTAGAAGTTTTTCAACTTGCAGTTGGATTACAAACTTGAAACTTGGTATGCAGATATAATTGATCAAGCCCATTTTATCTAAAATATTTTCAGTCCTCCAGCTATACAGGGTGTGTCAAAAGTCTGTATCAACTTGTTTATTTTAAATGGAACACCTTATATATTTTCGACTTTTCGAAATGAACATAAATTTTTGAGTCCAATTTGTAGTACACTCTATACTTATACCCAGCGGTTTCGGAAATATTCTCATTTTATAAAAAATTTGAGAGGTGCAACGGTTTGCAAGAACCGTTATAACTTTCTTCGTGTAGATGATCCTGATTTACCCTTTGACACATAGAAAGAACACAAGATGAGCTAGTCTCTGCAATAAAAATAAATCCCATAATAGTATGCCAACTGTTCTATTTTTTAAGTTACATTTTGTTAAATTCAAACTTTTTTATTTTAACTAGAACACCCTATGTTTTTTTATATTAAAACACTTGGTATACTATTATGGAATTTATTTTTATTTTAGAGACTACCTCATCTTGTGTTCTTTATACTTGCCAAAGAGTAAATGAGGATCACCTACACGAAGAAAGTTGTAACGGTTCTTGCAAACCTGTCAAATTATTTATAAAATGTCAAATAGCTCCAAAACTGCTGGGTTTGGATATAGGGTGTAATTAGTTTCATGTCATTAAAAAAAACTGGCGGTAGGGAATGACTAGACAAACAAAAAAACCTTATATAACATGTGGTCTAAAGCTCATAGTTTTTCAAAGTGCCCCTAGAGGGAAAAGTCATAAAGGTTTTTTGTTTGTCTAGTCGGTCTCCATTACCAGTTTTTTTTAATGACATGAAACTGATTACACCCTGTATATGGTGTGCTACATTGGATTCAGAATTTTATGGTCATTTCAAAAAGTTGAAAATATGTAGGGTATTCCATTTAAAATAAGCAAGTTGATACCGACTTTTGGCGCACCCTGGAGGACTGAAAATATCTTAGGTAGAACAGGCTTGATCGGTTATATCTGCATACTAAATTTCCAGTTTGTAATCCAACTTCCAAGTTTAAAAACTTCTAACACACAGCCTACGTGAATCACCCTGTATGTATTTTTTTAATATCGTTATTTTTAACCCCTATGGGTGTCAAAGGGATACTTTTACCAAAATGATTCTGAAAATTTCAGTTCATAAGACTACTTTGTCTAATATCTAACCCATTGCATGTTGCAATTTGTTGAATATATTTATTCAACTTGTATGAGAAGAAAAAAATTTACTTATTTGACATCCCTTATCTAGCCTGTATTGACGACAAATCTAATAATTTATGTAATATAGAATAGCATACATAGGTGATCATATCAATGGTAGGAGCATATGTTGACTTAGAAACATCTGTTTCGAAAGTGCTCTCAAATAATATACAGACAGACAGTTTATTCATGTGAGACACAATACAATGTATACACTTGTCAACAGATTAAAAATAATGTTAAAATATTAAAGATATAAAAAATACATTATGTATTTACAAAAACAAAACTATTAAAAAAGTTTTTACAGAAAATACTCAATAATAATAATAATAATAATAATAATAATAAAGGACTTTATTAACCAAATTAATATTACAATTTAGAGTAACGATTTTACTGGGCGAGGTTCAGTAAAGCCTAAAGGCATCATGTTCTTCCTCACTTGAATTTCATAAAAAACCTTTAAGAAAACTTAATTTTTATGATTTAGAATTTGTATTGGTTCTTGCTGCTCGTTTTTGCAATTTTAAAATTTTAGAGGCATGTGAAGATCCTCCCCAAAGTAAGATAACACCATTATTGGTACCTGGAAATATCAGGGAATTTTATAAATTGTATGAAAAATCAGGGAATTCTGCGTCTCAATATGGAAAACCATAGAATTCTTAAGAATTTTCACCGATTAAATTAAAGTCAAGGATTTATTTTATGTCAATTAAAAAATTACTTCACTAAAAAATATATAAAAATTAATATTTTTGGTTATAGAAAACCTGGAAAATTCTGGGATTTTTTTCAACTTCACAAAGTCTGAACCCTCTATGATTTTGGATGCAGATATGAGGGTTTAAGGTGAAAATAAGTGTTAGGGTTTTGTCCTCATTTAACTTTAATTTAATGTTGTTAAAATAATCTTGAGCTTGTAACTGTTTTTCCTCCGATATATTGATGAGATGTTTTAAATTTCTATCAACCGAGAGTAAGGTGGTATCACCAGCATGTACAATATTTTTACAAGAAAGACTGGTTGATATGTCATCTTGATATATTATTAACAAAATCGGTCCTAAGATGAATCCCTGGAGAACTCCATGGTTTAAAAGCTTTAGTGAGGACTTTCCAATTTTATTAACAGTATTTTGTCAGAAACACGGTCAAAGGCCTTGGATAGATCTAAACATGATGCCATGATCCCATTTGCATTAGCAAATACATGTTTAAGACATATGCATTTTGATAATTTGTAATAATTTCTCTAATAAATAATGATTTACTCTTTATGTTATACCTTGAATAAGTTTTATTTGTTATAAATAACTGTTTTTTATATTACCATACAATTTTTAATACAATTATAAATTAATTTGATCTATTCAATAGATCTATCTGTTATCATATTTTGATAAGTGTAGAAGTAATCTTTGAAAATGACTGCACTAATATTTGTCGAAACTGATGAAATCTAACCGTATTTTGTGCATAATTTCCAATTATTAACAAATAGAGTTTATTTTAACAAAGGGAGTACTTTATTCGGTGAATGTTTGATAAAATAAAATATAATAAATGCTTTATCTCTGAAACAGTGAAGAGATAAAACAGATAAAAACCACCATGCTAATCTGTTTGCAATACATCATTTTTCTATATGACACAAAGGAATATTTATTTTGGTAAAAATAATAAAAATATAGGGGTTGACTTTTGGATCCTTTGATATCTATTGAAAATGTCTGTTGCTTATTGTGTACACTTTAAAAACCAGGTGAGTATTTTTTATTTTCGGCTATACAGTTTTGTTTTCATTTAATTATATGTTACACTGTAATGTATATGGCACTTTAATAGATAAAGTCCGCCTACCATATAAGTTTCTTGGAGTTTAAATAAGTGTAAGGTCATTAAACTATGGTGTAAAGTAATCTCTGAACTGACGAAAATGAGATGATATCCATATAGTGCCAGACGCTATAGCAAAGGTGCTGGCTGTAGCGTCTTGTGTGGATTGCACTCTCCGCGAACAATGTGAATAGTTTGTTTTTGACGATTGTTTTGATAGTATGATGGCTCTACAGTAACAAATGACACTAAGATATTAGCTGCACAACCAGTGGCAATTTAATCTCAGCACAGGCCTAAAAATATTTTGACTAGGAAGAATTTAAAGTAGTGATAAAATTATGTTATACGTACTATACCTACTGTAGCAAACAACGACATGTCCAGTTGTAGAATAATAAATATTTATAGCATTATAAGATGTATATTTAATGACACTAGGATTCATTTACCAGAATTGAACACAAAACAGTATTTCCGACTGTAAAACACATTTTGTACTATACTACTACGAAACTTGATATGAGCAAAATTGTGTAAATGGACAGCCTATGCCATCTAGTGGCCAAGCTGCAAATGACTAAACTTTGTAGAATTTCCCAGCTAACAATTTAGCCAATTTAGGTGTCATTCGACGTCGAATAGGTGACGCTACCAATTTAGATAGGTGCTATAGGACATAAATTCGATGTCGATACAACTTAAATGGTGTTTTTTGACACGTCATATTGACCTGCAAAGTAGGTTAAACAGGTATATATGACCTATTAGGTTAGGTCTTCAGACACCTATTCAATGATTACTTATTTCTTACCATTCACACCTATTTGCCTTCAAAATTCTGTTTCGTCAAAATTATAACTTAATATGATAAAATTGTTCATAACATATTATAAGATACATGATTTTATATGATTGTTTGTTTGCGGCGCGTTTTTTACTCATGATTCACGTGAATTTACATGGGAAAGATTTTTTTCTGTAAATGTTATATATTGTACCTTGAAATATTACAAAACTCCTCCTTAAAAACATCGATTATTATAAATATGTATAATATATTAATATAAATTGTGACATTTTAATTTTTAAATTTTCATATTTGTATATTTTTCGCAATCCATTTTGTCTTAATTTAAAATTTAATAATTATTAATATGTTGAACGATTATTTATGAATTAAAATATTTTCACAAACAAAGTTTACATTTTCATGGCGACTTTTCACTATTCCATTTTTAAATAAATATGGTTGCTCTCTGCCTAAATTACTTAATTAGTGACATGAAATCATTTCGACTTTTTGGTGGAAATTTAAGAACTTCTTGGATCCTTAGTAGGTACCCAAGAAGTCTTGTTCAAGAAATATGATTACCTATTTAGTCATTTCAATACATTTCACCTATATCTTCTATTAGGGTCTAATGATAACTTAAGCAAAATTACTTAATAAGTGATTTTTAACAAACATATTACTTATTAGGTGACAAATGTCCCCTTATTAAGTTCAGTTTCTACCTACTTACCCTATTAGGTTATTAGGGCCGTGTATTCCCTACCACTTAATTAGTGTGTTTTAATGTACACTACCTATTTATTTATTATTTATTTATTTATTGCATACACTGTTCAACAGGTAAGATACCCAATTACAGAACAGGAATAAAGGTATACGAAGCATTAATTACATAATATACAACAACATAGAAAGAAAGTAAAATGAAGAAAAAATGTACTTAAGTGTACGAACTATGAATAACTAATGATACGAAGAGAGAGAAAAAAATAACATGGAAAATGTTTAAATATAAAAACTATATATACATATAAACACATATGTGATTCAAAGTAAATTAAGAGAAACAAAGACAATTACTGGTTATTTAATTTAGAACATTTTGTTTTGTCACTAAGGCTGCAATTAAAAATATCGAAGTCGCTACATAATTTGTTAGAAGTACTGCAAATCGTATATAAAGGTGAATTAGGTAAAAATAGTAACAAAGATATTTTTCATAACCTATTAGAGCATTAATTTTACCGATGATTGACCTGATAGGTACCATTGCGACTTCCACAAAGTGAACTAAAACATTACGTAATTTCGACCTGTTTTGGTCGAATCTCCTTTAAATGAAGTCACCAACACTTAAATTGTTTGCTGGGTTGAATAATATTACTTAATAATAATACTAATAATACCTCCTATATAGTTATTGAATAGCTTACAAATAAACTTCGTTTGTTAGTGTCAGAATAGTGTGATATCAGTAGTAGTTAACATGTTATATTTTGTCATTACTGAAAGATACATTTTCAGTATAACTGTTGCAATCATTCATATCTCTGTCAAAAATCAATATTTTATTTTCAGAGAATTCTCTCTACCTTGGTAAAGGAAAGAATGTTTTCTTAACCACTTCCCAAGTTGCCAATGTAGCTTATTGAAAGTCGAGCATGATTTTGTATTAGGTAAAGAGAAGCGAAACCCTAAAATGATGGAATTGTACTACAGCTCTGAGTCACAAAGGAGATAAAGAGTCTAGATCTGTATATCATTTATCCGTTTCCAAAGATAACATTTATTTAAATCTAATACTTTTTGAAAGGCCGTTGATCGAAATCTTTCAGCCACAATAGATTATTATTATATTATATTAATTTTTAACTAAAGACCATACATTCTAATTGTAGGTAATTGGTGTATGAATGAAATAAAAAATAAGAATAATTCTGCTAATAGGTAGTTACATTTTTTTTTTTTGAAATGAGAAAGAAAAAACAATCAGTTAATAACGTTTAGGAACATAATACTAAAAGAACATAGTGCAAGATTGAATTTAAATATTTTTTAATTTAAAAATACCTTTATTTAATACTACAAAGGAACTAGGTTTTTGTATATACCTCTGGGTTTAACTATTAGTATAAAGATGAATAATTTAAAAATATGAAAAACCACACATTTGAAAACTAACTGAAACTGTTAAAAGAATGCACTAAAAAGACCATAACGTTATATGTATTCCTATCTTTTTATGTTTGAAATAAATAAGAAGAGGTCCTGGTCATATTTTAGCATTAACTATATGAAAACTATTAAGTGTGTACGATTATAATCGCTCAATGCTCGTGCTATCAAATGAGCTCATTAAATTGTTGATTCTGTTTAGTAAACGTGAAAACGTGGGGTGCCCGATGAGTAAAATTTTCAGTTCCAAGTATTTTGAGAGGCCCGATCAGCCTGATATGTTTTTTATGGTTTCATTGTATCTTTGTTTGCTCAATATTAAACCAGGTGAAAGGCAATATCATTTTTCACTTGGATAATGACCAATGCTCTGTACGTTCTATATATCGAATGTAACCTGAGGTATTTTATGTAATCAGTTTTTTCTAATGTGATATTATTCATATTCTAATCGTATTTTATCTAGTTTATGTTCCTTGTGCATTTCATTATTTACATTTCAGTAGATTCAACTGTAAATTATTTCATAAGCACTTACCCATTATATCATTAAGTGTATTTTGGAAAGATTCACAATCTAATCTAGACATTTAATTAAATAATTTTAGACGATTAATATTTAACAAGAAGTGCACATCTAATAATAATAATATTAATAATAATAAAAATAATGATTTATTCATCACATAAAATTTCACACACATAGAATAATATAAAATTTAGAAACAAACATAAATACCCTTTGATTATAAATAACCATGATATTTCTGCCACTCATGGGCCAGTTATGTAAAGGCAGTTTAATTAACCTAGTTTAACCTAATTTAACCTAATTCTTCCATTGTACCAAATTCGATCAATACATAAACAGTTTTAAATCGTTTAAACTGAAACAAATGACAGTTTCAACCGAGATCCAAGTAATGTTATATAGGCGTACATAAACAAATACTTGTTGTAACAGCAGCAGTATTACATAATATTGCTTGCAGTATGAAAGAAAACCTCCCACAATAGAATGAAGAATTCGAAAAGATTGAACTACTTTAATTATCAGATATGATGAAGCTGCATGGAAGATGATAGCCGTATCCTTTCTAAACGTATAGAAATACAAATTGTAGCAAACTTGGGTGGTTACGCAGAGACATTTCCTTTCAATTAGATACACCAATCATATACGAGTGACATATGGTGTCAGATAGAACTGGTAGAATTATCTGCATCAAGTTGCTTCATTATATTTGTCAATTACAGTAGATTGATGCTTTAGAAATAAATTATAAAATTGCTACCACATACACCATACATTAACAATAGTTCTTGTCATGATGACAGAAACAAATTTCCCTAAAATCTTAGGGATTTTAGTGTTTTTCAAACAACAAAAGTATGTTTATTCAAATTCTGTTTACATTTCCAATATGCAAGGTATAAAATATTAATCTTAGTTTAACTACTTAAACTCGTTCAGTTGTTTCTTAGTTTAAACTGGTTTTATACAACTGGTCGTTAAAGTTAAAATTATGTTGTTAATTAGAAGACAATACAAACTGTAATTTTTACACGTCTTTTAATACATATTAAGCAAAATGTTTCTTCTCAAAGATGCAAAAATTAAAAAATGTATAGAACAGAAGTTTACTGTATTTTTTATGTATGGGCCTGCTGACATGCTGACTCCGAGGGCACTTCAGCCATTTAGGCTTATTGTTCCAGTTCCTAGTCTTATCTATGTCATAACGGTCATTCCCTATGGATCTACCAGTGTTAACTATAATTCTATGACCAGCCCGTGCAAGTCTGTAGGTGAATCTTCTCACATTCAGGTCAGCAACGGTTTCGGCACGCGATGTATCTCGATGGTCCGGTCATCCATCGAAATGGTAACTGCTCGGGCCATTGCTTAACTTCAGCGAGTCGGTCTAGGTCGGACTTAGATTAGATTAGATCAGATTTATTTGGTGTTAAAATACACAAGGTGTTTACACACGTCAACATAGATGTAATAAAACAAATTAGGGTAAAACAAATTAGGGTAAAAGACATACAATGTATAAAATGTGTACCTCACAGACATACATAAAATTTAAAAGTAACATGAATATAGATATATTACGCAGGATAACTCGAATGTACCACTACACTTGAAGGTGACTGTCCAGATTACTATTTAGGAATTCCGTAGTAATATAAAAAGCCTTTCTAAGTAAGAGATTTTTTATTTTATATTTGAACTGGGGTAGATTTAGAGACTTTACTTCGGGAGGCAATTTATTGAAGAATTGTATACCAAGGTAGCCTGTGCCATCCCTAGTTTTATTTAGCCGTAAGAAATTTGTATTTAAATTATCTTTTTTCCTGGTATTGTACGGATGAACTTGACTTCTGGTGTTAAAAGAGGGTTCGTTGTTTTTTACATATAGGAGACAGTGATATATGTAAGTGCATGGCACGGCACGGTCATTATTCTTAGGTTTATAAACTGTTGTTTACACTCATCTCTGTATTTTAGTCCCGAAATAATACGAATAGCTTTCCTTTGCGCTGAGAATACATTAGCACATGAGGTGGCATATCCCCATACTAGGATTGCGTAAGATATGGTGGAGTGGATGAGGCTGTGATATGCTGTCTGCAAGGTCCCTAGCGATACTTTCCCGGTCAGGTTGCAAATAAGTGTGGTATGAGATTCCCAGGATAATTTCGGATCTAGGTTGATTCCTAGAAATTTAATGTGTTCAGGGTTATCTATGTTCGCCAGGCTGCGAAGACTGAATGTCATGGTTTCCATTTTGGATGCATTTAGGCATAATTTGTTGGAAGCAAACCAGGATAGGGTGTTTGCCTCAATTATAGGGATTTCACCTAGTAAGTGCTCAACGTTGTCATTAGAGGTAGTCAAATTAGTGTCATCTGCAAACAGTATGGCAAGTACGTTTTCGTTTATTGAGTTGGGGAGTTAATACCTACCTGACTCCTCGCCTGTGAATGGGCGTAGTTTGCTATAATTTTGTGTTATAATTTAACATATGTCAATGTTAATTAAACGAGACAGTTAGCATTGTCCATGGACTAGTTAGTAGAATTGTTTTAATTTGCAACAAAGAATTCTGGGGATTTTTTTAATATTCGCTTGTGTATACGGTCGGTAATTTTTTATTTTATCAATCGATTATTATGTTACAGTACTCAAGTGAAAATACTTATTTTAGTAATGTTATCTGTCTGATATTCGGATAATAAATATATTTATTTATTTATGTTAAACGATATTCGGACTCACATGTTTTTGATATGATTTTTTTTGTAGAAAAAATTTAAAAATCTAATTTTGATGTCGTTGATATTGGATTTAAGATTAACCAAATCATGTAATTGAGAGCTTCAGCAATCAGCTTAATAGCCATAGCATAGAACTTAATCACACTCTTGATAATCAAAGATATGAAAATCTTAAATATATTTCACAGGAAATGTTATATATATAAGTACTCATAAAATATTTGCCGCATTTGTTATAAGTGTGCTGTTACGCAACTGTGTTTTTGCCTAAAAGTGCCAAATTTTTTGTGTTTATTGAAAATTTTAATGAAAATCAAACAACTCTCAATTTTACAAGTAACTAAGCACAATGGCACGTGAATTGATAGTTTCTAAAAGGAAGCTCGTGTACATACCGCCTACGAAAAAGGTAACATTTTTTGTGTTAAATAATTTTCTACCAATAATCACTTGGGTAAATTTATAAACGTGTAAGTTAGGAAATTGTTGTAAAATTGATTAAATATGTGCAACTATTAAAAAAAAATCTTAATTCGAAATAAAATGAAAAGATATGTTGTATATGTTTGTATATAATATAAATGATAATACCTCAGATCTCCATCGAATGAGATAGTAGCTATCTCTTATAATTACATAATTAAGTGGTATCATGAGTAATTGTTTTTGTTGTAAATGTTTATGTTTATGAAGGTGTAATATTTTGGGGGTACTTTTCAATTGTAGAAATAATTAAAAAAGGTTTATTAGTTTTCTAAGTGGCAATGAACTAAAGTCGTTTTGCTGGTGTCCATAGTATGTATTTACTGATACACTCAGCACTTAGCCAATGCAAATGAGTTTTTAAGGTGTGAATGCAACAATTCATTTTAGTTTCACTAATTTCTACTTTTTTTATTCTTATTCACGATTTTCTATGGTATCAACTCGTTTTGAGGTTGTCGTCTTCACCTTTTGCCATTTGATTTTCCTGATTTATCAACTGTTCTGTATATGATAAACTTGATCATTACGTGATGAAAATCCATATCATCACTGTATAATGATTTTATTTCATTGTGCTGTGATGTTCTGTATTATTCACTCTTCACATTATGTTAAAGTGTTGCTTTGGGGAACCTAATTAATAATACCCAAAATAGATTATGGCATTTACAGACTCCCTAAAAACGCGTGGTCGTGGAGTAATGTGTATTATTAACGAACCCACTCTATGTTTATTAATGTTTATAATTTTTTAGAATCTTGTATATATTAGATACTTAAAAAAGGTTTATTAGTATTATACCTACTCTGTGCAAATACAAAATGAAGAGTATATTGCATTTGATCGGCACATTTCTAAACCCGGTAATATCCCTCGTAAATAAAAAAATGTCTGTTCATCTGTCTATCCGTCATTTTATTGGTAAGCACGATAACTTAAGAAAGAAGACTCCAATTGTATGAAAATTTGAACAGTAAATTGTTTTGTAATTAAACAAAAAATGTCTTAAACTAACATTATTTATGATAACACTGCGAAGAGTATCACATAGAATGTGTAACTATTATAATAAGAGTTCAGTAAATCGGTGAAGAATCTGATGATTATTTTAGTTATATTAATAGTATCAATACCACCTATTATAATATTTAAATACAATTATTTTAACACATCTTTTATTAGAAATTGTTCTGAAAATGAGTTAGCAATTTAGTGTAATTAGCATAATTAGCTAAACCCCTGACATTGAACGAAATATCTAAAGTGTAGAGTGTTAAACAGCATATTTTACTGACTCCATACTACTGATTTTTCTAGAGCTTAAAAAATATATTAAGGAAAGTTCATTCTTACAGCAAGAAAGCACTGTTACCACGGAGGGTATGATGGATCAATTAATTATGGAGGACAAGTTAGAAGAAGATGCTAAAATTGCCAGCCTGACAGGACACAAACGTAATGGGTCAGATTCGCACATTCCAACGGACGTTACCGATAATTCAGAATCTGATGCCGACAAACCAATTAAGTAAGTAACGCTTTAATCTGAGTTTATAGCATTGGTTGGAAGGGTAACAATGGATTCGGTGTAGGGTGTGTGCACGTCACCGTGTGACATTCGTATCGAGGTAAAAGAAACTGTTTCACACATCGCTAAGTAAAAATTAATTTTTGAAACTTTCCAGTACTGTTTGTTTGCTGCTGAACCTTGTGAATCACCACTTTTATGATTATGTGTAATAAATGTTTTATGCCGGAAACAGCTCAAATGTCACATCATGGGGTATTTGATCCTGAAAATTGGCCAAAAATATTTGAAGGGTATTTAATGTTGAAGTGACGCTGCTTGTGTTTTTGCCCTATTACAAGCGAAAAAACCTATTTCGAGAAAAAAAATTTGAATTTTTTTTATGATTACTATACTTCCAATCCATTATGTAGATGTGGAAGTAAAAAATGGGTAATGTTGTTGGTTGTAATGTTTGTATGTATGATGAACTGTTATTATCTTGTACTTAATCTGAACAGATTTTTGTCATATAAAACCTAGTATGTACTTAAATTCTCTGGAGTGATGGTAGCTAGGTAGTAGGCACACCAAAGCACTAAATATCACAATTATATGGGCCTAAAAGATTTTTCTCTTAAGTAGGACACAGTCCATAAATGACGTTTCCATACTCAAGTTAAGATATTATAAGGGGCTCTGATAATTTTAACTTAGTAGTTGTTGGTATGATATATTTGAAAGCATATAGGGATTTCAGCTTCACATAACATTTCTACAGTAGTTTGGTAACATTTGTTTCAAAGATTAAATGTTTATCAAAGATAATTCCCAGACTCTTGGCGGATTTAACGTATAATAATGTAACTTACCAATATCGTCAGTAAAAGCTAAGAGCTTGAATTTGAAATTAATAGCAATGAATTTCTGAGTATTTAGCTTTAATCCATGATGACTTGAGTATTTATATCTAGAATCTAAATCAGTATTTATGTTAGCGATTGCCTGATCTACGTCAACTGGATGGATTATGTGAAGTATACATTTGTCTGTCGTCTGCATACTAATGAAATTTACAGAACTTTATTTTCTTATGTAGATCAAACATAAAAGGCACAAAATAATATGGGGCCCAAAATTGACCATTGGGGCACCCCTGATGTGACACAGCTGTTCTGGATAAATAATTTCTGAATCAATTCACCAACTAAATTCCTAAATAGGCTAGTTTACCCAATAGCAGTTCGTGATGTAAACAGTCAAAAGGCTTTGTGTAATACAGCATAACACTCATAACAGTAGTTGTAACTTGAGATTCATCAGTGACCTTTAAAAAGTCATCTGCCATGTCTACGAGTGTGGTAACAGGACTGTGACCAGCTCAGAAACCCGAGTGATTCTGTGGCAATAAATGATGGGAGTGGATATAATATACTATGCTATAATGGCAACCCATAATAGCATCGTGTAATGTACAGTTGCTTACTGTAATAATATACCACTGGCATGAGTATACTTTGGTAACTCCAGCTGTTAGACATTATTTATTTGACTTTTTTTATTTAAAGTTTGGATCAACTTTTAAGGTCAAATACCCCACTGTGGATCGTCTACAAAACAGTGAATAACTGATTAAATAACTACAAAACAGACTTATTTTACCTCCAAGCAGGTGTCATAATATTAGATAAATGCACTCTATAGGATGTACTGACAGAAATAGGAGTACCTATGCAAATTTTAGTGCTTCTCAACAAAAATAACAAAGATATTTTTTATGGTCTTAATATCTATTGTATTCAAGAGTGCATAAAATAGAATGTTTCTAAACACCCCGTATTGTTTTCCTCATTAACATGGCACCCTTAAACATATATTTGTACTAGAACAAATAATGAACACAGAATTTGATATTTAAACTAGCTTTAAACACTTAAAATAAACGAGGTATTTAGACCATATAAAATATCTTTCATCTGACTTGTATATAATTTTTCCTAGGGCAAGGCTTTTTTGTATGACCAAAATGTTGCTTATCGATACATGTGTATTTAGCTTGGTAAAGTATGGCCTTGATTATTGCCCTGTATTCTTCCTAACTTTGTTTTATACATTTATATTCCAAATTTTTCTGAAATTGAATAATTTAGATATTTCTGTAATATGTGTGAATAAAACAAATTTAGGAAGAATATTGGTTAATAATGAAGAAGAAATAATTAAACCTAATAAATGTGGTGCATATGAGTTAAATGTGGGGCTTGTAACGCTGTACATATTGGTTAGACCGGTAGAAGTATAGACAACAGGGTTAAAGAACATAGAACTCAATTTTAAATAATAAAAGTGAAGTAATATTATCGCATTGCATTGAAAATAACCATTTTATAGACATATATAAACAATTCATGTAGAAAGTAAAGCTAAACGTTTAAACCTCCTTGAATAATTTTATAAACACACCTATTTATAATCGATAAAAAATTACGATTTCTTCCTTAAATTTTATAGTCAGGTCTTATAGTCTCTAAGTTCCCAAATCTTTTAGGGGTTAAGTCTTACCCTGTAGGTGAACAACTGACTTATAACTTTAATGTTCTTCTTGTAATGTTCTTGATAATGGCCTAACAAGCCGAACAATCTGTAGAGTGTTTCAAATATATTGTTCTGAACATCTAAAACCAGAATTTTCTTAAAATAAGAATATTCATTTGGTTTTGTTTCCAGCCCCTATTACCATTTTGCGGACTGAACACTGAGGCATATTTCCTTATTGTATCGAAAAGAATATGCCATAACAAAATGTCTATGTTATTGGTAGAAAAGCCAGAAATTAAAGTGAAAGAAATTACTTATCTCTCACGAGGCACATTTAACATAGCAACAGTGATTTGATAAGCCTTTACAAATCTTACTTTGAATTATATTCCTTCCAAATTCTAATGCTGATAGATTTCGATACACACGCTAATCACATGCATTTTTATTTTCTTTTTCTTATGGATTTAGTATATATTAAGTAACTAAACTTAGCTACATTCATTTTGCAAACAGTTTTGTTTAGTTTTGAACAAGTGGGAAATAATTTTTACATGATGAAAGCAACTAGCTTTAGAAACTTGCTTTGGATACATATGTAAATTTGGTAGTACAACAATAACTGTATCTGTTAGATCAATTTCACGTTCATCCTTATAAAGTTAGATTAACTAGTTATATGCTCTATCTTGTTTACCAATCGATGACTAATCAGAAAGTATTTTTTATCTAATCAAACTTTGCGTTTATTGTGGTCTTATTCTTGAAATAAATCTGTAAGGAAATACAGATTTTATTGAGTATAAATAAATTGTGGCGACCATCGGCCAATCTGAATAACCGGAATAGCCACCACGCGCGGCAGCTCTTATTGTCGGGGCGAGGCGTGGGTTCGACTTTGGGTTTCGCTGTTGGCGTAATTATTTAGGCTAAGATATGTTAGTTAACCCAAAAAGTTGGAGCTATTGTTGCGGGCGCCAGTCGATAAAAAATCGACGAGGGACAGGGGATGACAAGACGTACAAATGATTGTAAACACCGAAAATAAATGCTAACAAAAATATTTAATGACTATTAAAATATGGTACAATAAACTAGATTACAAACATATAAAACGTGTAAACAATTCAAATAGCATGTATAAATCAATTGACAATAAATGCACGGCGACCTGATAAACAAATGCTTATGACGTAAACAAAAATCAACCTACAACCAAACACCGCGAATGCACCTACGCCTAGCGCGCAAGGAACGTACCCCTGGTGCCAGCGATTTGAAATTTTGACAGCTTCATCCGTGCATTCCCCTTGCAGTTTGCAGTATTGCAGTAACCTAACTTTACAATTGACAACAAGATCAGATGGAAATAACTTATCTCGTGGCACACTAAACTGCCCACTTAATAGTAAGTACTTTACTTCAATTATTATAACAAGTGTCGAGCAAACGTCAAACAAATGGAGTACTTGTTTATAAGTATATTATAAGTAAATTCATGTACGGGAACCAAAACACCGAAACTAACTTTTTGCTGGTAAATCAAATATACATATGAGCCTAGTTACTCAATCAACAGCTGTTATATGAGTTTACAGTTGTTATGAATTTGTGAAATATTATATTTACAGACAAAATAAAAAGCAGGCTGGCAGCTGTTCAGTCACGATTTTTCTGAGACAAACTTCACTCCGGTTCCCGAAGTTCTGATTAAGCAACACGTGCGATGTGCTCTCCACGGTTGTCCCACAATGTAAATGAAAAGGATAGACTTACTTTCTTACTGGTGAGGCTTACTGCAATAACTCTAGAAGACTAGTTTGGAAGCGGGTGAAGGCAGATGACATCCCACATATAAACGTAGCCAGAAAACAGATTTGGTTGCCCAGATGAGGGTCCGGACGATCGACGACTCGCCCCTCTGGAGACTCTCCTGGGAGATCCCGGTAATTGCTCTCACAATATTGTGGTTCGCTTGGCTCTACAAGTGGCTTTACTTTTTGTGTAGGTGTAGGTCAGACCTCCATAAAAGAGTATATTTCCGTAAAATACAGTATGACAAAGCCCCAGAAATAAAAAGTACGGGAAGAACCTGGAATGAACATTTTCCAGTCAAGGACGAGTAATTTAATTGAGTAGGCTTAATTAGGTACTCACCCTAGATCTTATTAGGTTCTTTTCACAATGGAAATCAGGAGAGAAATGCCAGCAATTTCATTTGCCAAGATGGCAACCTCTTTCCTCTTTCACCTTTTTTCTCTACTCTCAAAAAAAACTCCCCTCTTATCTCCTGACATTTCTAAATTCCCCACTTAAACTGTCAAATCAAGAATAGTAAACAAACCCAGTGGCAGCTTAATAAGTCATGTTCTATTTAAGTCAAATAAAATACCAAGCAAAGCCAATTGCGAAGCCCGAACTTTCAAGAATAATTTTATGACACTATGTACACGAAGGCTTGCTTCGCGTTAAGATAATTAACTTAACATAACCTGACCCAAATCTGTTTCTGTCTTGGCTACTGCAACATTGTGAAACCTAACATTGACAAACACAACCAAAGGATAATAACAAACAGGTTAGTAAAAACAGAAAACATGTACCCAACTATATACAACACTAAGATATTCTGTAGGACACAGACAAGGAATTGTGCAACGGGGAAAGATGGTCTACTCTGTACAAAATACCACACATAAATAAGGTATGCGACAGGTGGCTAAATATTTATGTTTAGAATAAAAAAATATTGTACGTTACGCCAGGTTTAATTAAACGACTATTAAATTAGTGACTTATTTATTTACTGTCAGATGTTTTGAGAACGACTTCAGAGTCGAGTAGGCAACCACATAAACACAACAGCGCGTGTTTAATCGAACACTCACTAATAAATAACGGTTCCCCTATCAGTGGATACCGAACCGTTACACACCCCCCTTCGCTGGGCGAAAAATATTTTACGTAGTTAAAATATTTTTCCTTACAATACTAACAATACCTAAAACTTCATGCATAATAAAACTAAACTTAACTAATTAGCAAAATTGGTAAGCTAGCTAGCCTAAAAAATTAAATCCGAGCAGTAATGTCAAATCCGAGAAACAGTGTTCAATCCGAGAAATAATATCCAATCCGAGAGATAATATCCAATCCGAGAGACAATATCCAATCCGAGAGACAAGGTCGTCACCTTGACAAAACAATTATACTTAGAATCCCACATTCATCATCATTCGTTCCCATTCATACGACTTACACTCTAGGATTCTTCAACACCATCCAGGAATGGTTTTAAGTCCTTTACATGCCATCGTCCTAAGTTGTTACCATCGGCATCGTCTACAAGTTCATAGACCAAGGAACTTATTACCTTTTGCACGCGACAAAGTACATATTTGGGTGCCAATTTAGCAGCAAAATTCTGAGCAGCACTGGACAATACATAGTTTTTCTTCCAGACGCGGTCTCCCACAGCGTACTTTTCTGACGGTCGCTTCCTCAAATTATAGGTGTGAGCACCTTTATTATAAGCCTTTTGCAATTCTTTTTGCACGTCAACAAAAATTTGAGGTAACTTCCCGATTTCTTGGGCATACCTTTCCCGATCGAAGGGATTAAGGTTATAATCCTCGACAGAAGCTACATTTCCATAAAATTTACCATCGATAGGCACGTATCGTCCGAAGTTGAGATACACAGGACTAAACCCCGTTGACTCATGTACCGCTGTTCTTAGCGCATAACCAATCTTCGCAATCTCCAAATCCCAATTTTTGTGGTTATCACCTTCGATATAGGAACGCACAGCAGAACCAATGACTCGATTTACTCGCTCAACTGGATTGACCTGCGCATGATACTTTGCATTGTACCATATTCTCGCTCCATAATTTGAACACAAATCCTTAAACTCTTTACTTGTAAATTGTGTACCATTGTCACACATAACTACCTGCGGCGCTCCAAACATTAAGAAGACATCGTTCTCGATGAACTTCACTATCGTGCTTGCTTTAGCTGCTCGCATGGGGTGCAGCAACACAAATTTAGAAAAGTAGTCGGACACCGCCAACAAATAAACAAAACCACGCGTAGATCTAGGTAGTGGCCCCCATATATCCACGGATATGGCCTGCCAGGGATAAGAAACTTGTTTACGCTGACCCATGAAACCAGGTCGAGCCACATTACTGGACTTTTGCGCCGCACAGACTTGGCAGTGCTTTACATAATTATTAATGTAGGTCCGCATCTTAGGCCAGTAATACAAACTTTTCACCCTAGAGCTCGTTTTGAAACGTCCAAGATGTGCAGATGTGGGATCATCATGGCACTCTCGTAAGACTTCCTTACGATACATCTTGGGAACAACTATTTTCCACTCAGGCTCATTCAGATTTACTTCTCTGTTCACGGGTAGGTGCTTATACAACAATCCATTATTCAGCATCCAGTTAGGAAATTTGTTAGGTGTGGTGCTTACTTTCTCAACCATTTTCTGATACCATTTGTCCTTGACACATTCCTCCGCAACTAATGTCAACATTGACACTTCCACCACAGGTGTTCTGGAGAGTGCGTCAGGGACAACGTTCAGCGATCCTATTCCGACGAAACTATCTCGCGAATTTCCAACAAATCCCTCATCAGCACTAGATTTTATGACGTCATATGAGTTTCTAGAAATCTTCGCACTTGAAGGTCGAATGTGAAAATCCTTTACCAAATTTTTCCAAGCTTCCCATTCTTCAACAGAAGTCTTCCCAATAGAAAGACTCTTCCTAGCTGTCCTTGCAACACAGGGTGAAATAGGGTTGTTTCTGTCGCGCTTGCTACTTCTAAACAATTTTCCGTAGACCAGAGCAGGGTTTTTGTACGAAGTGCAGGAGATTCGCCGGTCCACTATGCGTCTCCTGTCCCTACGTTTTTTGAACAATTCGGGCAGTTCGGCTTAATCACCCCCACTCTTCCACAACCGTAACAAGTAGGAACCTTCTTCTTTCTATTCTCCCCACGCGGCAAACTAGCCTGACAATCACTCTTCAGATGGCCTGGTTGCTTGCACCGAAAACATCGCAATTCCGAAACACCTCTACTTCGTTTACTGCCCCCACTATGGCGTAAGCTCCTGGTGGGTAAGTACTCTAAGTCTGGCTCCAGCGACGAAATATTTTTCCGAGGGATGTTGGAACTGCAAGGCTGTTGCTTGACAACTCCTGCATCCTCCAGAGCACGACAAATCTCGGCCAGATGCTCCACCGATCCAATTTCTTTAAGTGCCAACTGAACGTGATATTCATCCAACAGATTTTTCCGAATGATCTTGAGCTTTTCTGCCTTCGTGGCCTTCAGAATTAAGCGATTGAAGAGGTTTTCCATAGCAGCAATGTAAATAACAACGCGTTCATCCTTCTTCTGCTTGCGACTACGGATCACTTCCCAGAGATCGTCGTCGGCATCTTTGGGTAGGAAGTCTTTCCTCAAAGCCGTCACCAATTCCTTCCAAGAGTTTACCTTTGTCCGTATGGAACGATACCATACCTTGGCTGGACCTTCAAATAATTCGATGGCTGCCCTGAAGAGTTCATCTTCAGAAACGTTGCGGGCAAAGCTCAACTCTTCGATTTGCTCCAAGAATGAATTCACCGAGCACTTAGCTGTTGTTCCATCAAAAGTAAGATTCCATTTATGAACTGGAAATGACTTGCTAGTTGTCGCAACACTAGGAGCTGCAGACGTGCTAGGACGGTTTACATCACCCTGTCTATGCCTCTCCATAATTTCATCCAAGTCATCTTCCAAAGTACTAGCCATAATCAAAGTGTCTCCACGATATCCACAAACATCGTCACCAAGATTTTCCGGAATGCGTCTTACCCTGCCCATAATATGGACCAGTCTACTTCGGATTCTTTCGAAAACATCCTTGTTCGTTCCATCAAAGTCATCAATCAGTGCTGTGACAGATTTGATACTATCATCCAGTTCCTTCTTTTCAGTATCAAATGCAAAATTCGGTACTTCGTACACATGCACACCAGGTCTAGCAATATCCTTTTGCAATTCTCTTCGCAAGAATCTTCTCTTCTGAGGCATGTCCGCATTAGTAGTAGCAATGCCGCGAATTTTCAATTCATAATTTATTTCATGTGTCCTTAGATGAAGTGGATCCATGTTATAATCGGCCATAATGAAATATTATAATGAACGGTAACTCCAAAAACTTGAAATGTAACTATCAGTACCGCTAAGTTCACGCAAGCACCCTGTATACAGATTCAACAACAAATACGATTTTTGAACGCACCCTGTGTAAATAAATAACACCAACTCACTTTAAAAGCTCACCCTGTGTATAGACACTATAAAGGATAACAATATTTTAATGAACACAACCGCATAAAATAATTTCAAAAGTCTACACTTTTGACTACACCTGTATAAATTCATAAATTCAGCGTTACAGATTTTATATAACCACCACTCGTATCTAAAACACGACAATAACTAATACACCTGTGTACTAAACACCAAAAATGCATATATAAAAATGTCACTTTCCTATATACACCCTGTATATATTTCGTGTGCACTGTGACACACCCCGTATACGACAATACACCTCGTATACTATTCTAGACAATGTACTTGCAAAAATGCACACATAAAGACACACCCTGTATATATCTATATAAATATCACTGCATACAAACAATAAATAAATAATGCACTTTTATAAAATAAACCACGCTTTCAAGTGCACCTGTATAAATGACAACAAAAATTTTCAATAGACAAACAGTTTCTCTCCTGATTTGTATTTATTTGTCCACCCTGTACATTTAGTAAACAAAATTTAATCATTAAAATGACGAATATTTATTCAAAATATCTCTGTGTAATTAAAAAAGTGTTAAGAATCCGCTTTATAATAAAATGTAATTGCTCATCTTGCCATCTGCCACAAGCTTCCAAAGAAAAAATCACAAAAAATTGCACTTGTTTATCAGAACTAATTTGTATGTCTTATCTCTAGGATGAGGATAGGGAATGGGAAAAAAATAGCTCACTGAAAACACCGGCTAAAATAATTACACCAAATCTAGAACCACTAAAAATTATTTTAATTCAAATGTTCCCAAGTATTAGAAAATTATTATACTCTCTTTATAACTACCTATAAAGTTTGGAACAAAAAAATAACAACTTTTAATAAAACAATAAAGTTACCAAATACCCAAGTTGCCTAAGCCCTAAAATTCAGTTACAAGAGCCCTAAAGTTGAGGCGCCATTTGTGTGGCGACCATCGGCCAATCTGAATAACCGGAATAGCCACCACGCGCGGCAGCTCTTATTGTCGGGGCGAGGCGTGGGTTCGACTTTGGGTTTCGCTGTTGGCGTAATTATTTAGGCTAAGATATGTTAGTTAACCCAAAAAGTTGGAGCTATTGTTGCGGGCGCCAGTCGATAAAAAATCGACGAGGGACAGGGGATGACAAGACGTACAAATGATTGTAAACACCGAAAATAAATGCTAACAAAATAATTAATGACTATTAAAATATGGTACAATAAACTAGATTACAAACATATAAAACGTGTAAACAATTCAAATAGCATGTATAAATCAATTGACAATAAATGCACGGCGACCTGATAAACAAATGCTTATGACGTAAACAAAAATCAACCTACAACCAAACACCGCGAATGCACCTACGCCTAGCGCGCAAGGAACGTACCCCTGGTGCCAGCGATTTGAAATTTTGACAGCTTCATCCGTGCATTCCCCTTGCAGTTTGCAGTATTGCAGTAACCTAACTTTACAATTGACAACAAGATCAGATGGAAATAACTTATCTCGTGGCACACTAAACTGCCCACTTAATAGTAAGTACTTTACTTCAATTATTATAACAAGTGTCGAGCAAACGTCAAACAAATGGAGTACTTGTTTATAAGTATATTATAAGTAAATTCATGTACGGGAACCAAAACACCGAAACTAACTTTTTGCTGGTAAATCAAATATACATATGAGCCTAGTTACTCAATCAACAGCTGTTATATGAGTTTACAGTTGTTATGAATTTGTGAAATATTATATTTACAGACAAAATAAAAAGCAGGCTGGCAGCTGTTCAGTCACGATTTTTCTGAGACAAACTTCACTCCGGTTCCCGAAGTTCTGATTAAGCAACACGTGCGATGTGCTCTCCACGGTTGTCCCACAATGTAAATGAAAAGGATAGACTTACTTTCTTACTGGTGAGGCTTACTGCAATAACTCTAGAAGACTAGTTTGGAAGCGGGTGAAGGCAGATGACATCCCACATATAAACGTAGCCAGAAAACAGATTTGGTTGCCCAGATGAGGGTCCGGACGATCGACGACTCGCCCCTCTGGAGACTCTCCTGGGAGATCCCGGTAATTGCTCTCACAATATTGTGGTTCGCTTGGCTCTACAAGTGGCTTTACTTTTTGTGTAGGTGTAGGTCAGACCTCCATAAAAGAGTATATTTCCGTAAAATACAGTATGACAAAGCCCCAGAAATAAAAAGTACGGGAAGAACCTGGAATGAACATTTTCCAGTCAAGGACGAGTAATTTAATTGAGTAGGCTTAATTAGGTACTCACCCTAGATCTTATTAGGTTCTTTTCACAATGGAAATCAGGAGAGAAATGCCAGCAATTTCATTTGCCAAGATGGCAACCTCTTTCCTCTTTCACCTTTTTTCTCTACTCTCAAAAAAAACTCCCCTCTTATCTCCTGACATTTCTAAATTCCCCACTTAAACTGTCAAATCAAGAATAGTAAACAAACCCAGTGGCAGCTTAATAAGTCATGTTCTATTTAAGTCAAATAAAATACCAAGCAAAGCCAATTGCGAAGCCCGAACTTTCAAGAATAATTTTATGACACTATGTACACGAAGGCTTGCTTCGCGTTAAGATAATTAACTTAACATAACCTGACCCAAATCTGTTTCTGTCTTGGCTACTGCAACATTGTGAAACCTAACATTGACAAACACAACCAAAGGATAATAACAAACAGGTTAGTAAAAACAGAAAACATGTACCCAACTATATACAACACTAAGATATTCTGTAGGACACAGACAAGGAATTGTGCAACGGGGAAAGATGGTCTACTCTGTACAAAATACCACACATAAATAAGGTATGCGACAGGTGGCTAAATATTTATGTTTAGAATAAAAAAATATTGTACGTTACGCCAGGTTTAATTAAACGACTATTAAATTAGTGACTTATTTATTTACTGTCAGATGTTTTGAGAACGACTTCAGAGTCGAGTAGGCAACCACATAAACACAACAGCGCGTGTTTAATCGAACACTCACTAATAAATAACGGTTCCCCTATCAGTGGATACCGAACCGTTACAAAATAAAATATGTTTTTTAATGTTTTTTTATTGTTATATTGCATATTGCTTTCATCAGTAACAATATATTTTTATTCCGGTAACAGAGTTGCATTAGACTAATTCTTATAATATATTTTAATGATTTTATTTTGATTTAATTTTTGAGTAAATAATCTATTTGGTGGTATTACAATTTTTGCCAATTTCATATGCTTACTCATCTAATATAGGGGTTGAAAAGAAAATAATGGTATACATTAGATATGTTGTGATGAGTGAACAAATTTATGAATTGAATGAAATCAGTGATTGCGATATCAATAATTATTATTATTACGTCTGAAATTTACTGCTTTTCGCTTATATCAACGTATTCCAAATGCCTTAACTCAAAAAAGGCAGCTATAGGCAGTTGAAATTCATAGGACATGTATTGAATACTGCATTCAATACCGTAAAGAAAATACAAGGTGGAAGCTTAGGGAAGTAAAGCGTAACAGAAACGTAATATAATTTTCATAAAAATTTATTGCAAAACCCGCTTATCCGATAAAGGGCTCTAATTTAGGTGCCAAATGGCAAACAAAATCAGCTAACTGCTTACAATGAAACTCTTACCTTGTTCTGTATCAGACACTGCCGATTCATTCCATTGAAGACAAAGAAACAAAAAATTCAGTGTTCGAAAAACACTAAATATTCACTGCACAAATTTAACACATAACGCATGTTTCGTTCTCGAACCGCAGAACGCAAATGAAGAGGGTATTGAGTTCGGAGTTTTCTGTTCCCCTAAGTATATTGGTCACCCTTACCAAGAACCTCGTTTATTCCCCATTTCTCGGAGATCTGTTAAAATCGGTTCATTTGAGTTTTGGCCAGGAGTACCTGAAAATGACCCACTGTGCAATGAGGGCAAACCATTCAGGCACTAGAACTTTTACAGAATAGGGATACCAATATTTGATATAGCTTGTTCCCTCTGAATTTAATTTTATTTAAACTAAGGTCGTCTCTTTAATATATTCTTAATTACTCATAATGCCACAATGTAGTTTTAGTGGTATTTAACTAAGTAATAGTAGAATGTATCACTTAAAAAAACAGTCCATTCAATATTTTAACACTTGTATCAATATTTATATTCTGTTGACTAACAAATATGCGTTAAATTAAAAGATATATTTCATATTAATTTTGTTGTTTTCTCTCCGATTTAAATATCAGTAAAACGAAATATTAAAAACTAAGGAATGTTATGCTTCCAATCAATGCTATTACATCAATGCTGACTGTAAATGACTTAGAATTAATAATGTCAGTGTTGGATTTTCAGAATAAAAAGTCCTTTCCCCTTCCCAAGAGAGAATTCCTTCTCCCTCAAAAATCCACCAACCCCTGATTCTGACGACTGCGGTCTGGTTTGGGAAAGCTCAAAGTAAGTTGTACCTCATTTTTGGTGGTCAAGTATTTTGTGTGTAATATATCTATTGTTGAAACTAACCAACTGAATATTTAACATTTGCATGATATTGTATGTGTAATTTTCCAGTTGTTGATACTAACTTACTAATTATATATTTAAATTGTGAATGTGACCACTTACTAATTCTTCAGTAATCTTAAGTTCCAATGTAAAATGTTCTCTATTTCTATTCATGCAATTAAGGTAATATAATAAGCACCAAGGCAATAGAGAAGTTTTGTCTAAGCAAAAATAAGTAATTTTATTATTTAATTTTTGATCCCATTTGTGACAAAAAATCCTAAATAAATATATGCCTTATTTTGTACGAGTCATTTTAGTGATAAAACAGAGGGAAATAGTAATACTGTTATTTATATATTCAACAAAATATGTAAGTAATTATTTCAAATGACTGAAACAAGACATACCTGTATATGTTAAGCCACTAACAAACATTAATACCTATGGGTCTTTTATTGTTTTGTAACTAATACCGGTTTTTCTAAATGCATTTTCTTTACCTTAATCGTTTAGATGTTGGTAAGTTCATATCTTTTTTTAGTTACTTAAAATGTATTAAATTCTTGGCATTAATGAAACTACAATATAAGACTATTCCCTTGGTAGTGTAATAATATAATAATGATTGAAGTTGTGTTTTCGCTAGGTGGCCAAACTGAGTTTAAATTTTTATAACGGAAACCATAGTTGACTTAATCCAAAAATTATGTTCGATTTATTTGTCTTGTAAATACAATAAAGAAATCAAAGAAAACTCAGAAGAAGAACAGACAAGGAAATGATACCCTTGTCGGGTTATTGCTTGGATTGCAGTGAACATCGACCTCTAGATGGAGCCTCCTTCCATTCCGTAGTATTATGCCTTCAAAATGTTTTCTTACACATAACACACTAGGCTTGCAAGTCTCAATCCAGTGCTCTGGCGGGACATATAGTCCGGAGAATTGTTGTTGATTTGGAATCCGGTTATTGTTCCTTTATTTATTTATACTGTATATTAATAGGTATTCCCTACTTACAAATATATGGTGAAAAAAAAAATAGAATTAAAATTGACTTAATTGCTAAATGATAAATAACAAACATTAACAACAATAATAATAATGTTAACATATAAATATAAGTTATGAATACAAGAAAAAAATAAACTAAGTATTTGATTTATCTTATATCTTCGAGATTTATTGTTTTCTATTAATTTTGAATATATCCATATCACAGCTTGTATAATTGCCGATGAACATAATTAGACAGGTGAATTTTAACAGCAGAGGTGTTAAAAGTACAATATCTCCGTTTTAGGGCCGGTTTTTCAATGTCCAGTTAAATAGCTTAACAGTCAGATAAAATTTATCTTGCAGATAAACTGTTTTTCAATGTGCAGGTAAAATTTACCGGAGAAATAAACTAACTATCTGAAAGTAAATTTAGCAGAGAGTTGAAAGTGCCAGTTAAGGATTTATTCTACTGTTAGTGGATTTGCACATGCGCATTTGGTTCAATTTCTGACAATTCTAAAACATTCTAACCTAAAAACCAATGTGATTGATTGATATGTTCGTTTTTAATTTGAGATTTATATTAAATATATTATTGCCAATAATGCTTAATAATAATAATATACTGGATATGAGTGATGATAATGGTGATATTATACAATTTATAAAGTATGAAAGGGAGACCCTCTTTTCCTTTTTACGCTTTCCACTGCAATTATTGCTAATTGACAAACCCACAAAATTAAAAACAGAACATCAATTAACACGCTACACAACACAATGAATTTTGAGGTTAGGTTAGATAAGTTGTCACCAAAACACGCACTCAATTTGAATTAATTCAGTTGAAAGAAACATCAGATGGAATCAGTAGCACCAACATAGCTAACTTATGGATATGTAGCTGGCAGTTAAATTGCTGTTGATAAACACTACCATATATATAACTTCCAGCTAAGTGTAACTAGCAGCTACCTACCAGGCACTTTTAACTGGACATTGAAAAACCAGCCCTTAGTCTGGCATCTGGTATATGGCAGTTTAAGGCATCTAGAATTTCAGGTGCATCTATTTGGTTACATTAAATTCTGCCAATTGCCTTCTGTGTTTCTTAAAATATATAGATCTTAAAAATATCTTTTGGGCTTTTTCCAGCATGTCAGTATATAGGTATGTTCTTGGAGTCCATATCATACAAGAATATTCAAGTTTAGACCGTACATTTTTATGAATTAAACAACATAATGTAGGTATTGAAAATCTTTACTCCTCGGCAGAGATCCATGTGTTTCAAAAAGCCTTTCCATGGCCGACTTCTGGCAATCGAATTTCGGAACAGCGGGGGGGGGGGGGGGCGTATTCCTTCAGATTTTTTACTTCGATTGTATTTTATCTTCCTGTGGTTATAATATGAAAGCCTAAATGCATTTATATTAATTATATCATCAGATTAAAGTAAATAATGATCCTGGTGACGTCGTCTCATATATCACATACTTCTGACAGATTATTTACCATATTTGTGGGTATTAGTCGTGTTTCTATAAATACAGTTATAATAGCCTTATATAATTATTAGATTTATGATTTAGTTTTCGTATTATTACACTTTATTATATAATAATTTGGTTTATTTGCGATTATTTATGTTAACAAGATAACCTTAAGAGAAAACAGAATTAATATTAGTCTGTCACTTTTTGTGAATAATTGGTTATAATAGTACCGCTATAATACACAATAGAGATGTGACGATGATCACCGTCACTGCTACTTATCACCTGTTTTTTCAACTGAGCAATCGCTAATAGCTATTAGTGAGAAAAGATTGAAGCGATCGAGGCACTGCTACTAAGAACATTGATTGCTGAGCGATCACTGTGATTAAAAGATTGCCGTTTGCCCCATCTCAAGTACACAATGCTGCTTTATTTATGTAGAGAGTGACTTCACATCCATCTTTTGGTGGCGAATATTTAATTTGAATCTAAATTTCTTTTAAAATTATTTAAAAACATTTTTTTCCCAAAAAATTATTTCAGCTTTGTTATATACCACGAGTATTTTATATTTTTCGAGTTAAAAAAAGCGCACACACCTTATTCCAAACACTTGACTCCACTCAATGTTCCTTCTGTGAAGAATGATCCGATCACATTTTCACTAAATATCCCCCCAAAACATTAAACATATTGTGGAGGTTCAAACCTATGAAAAGTGAATTCATACATGAAACTATATTACTAGCAAAGTTTTCATCTCTGTGAATTTTTTCCATTGGAGGTTCGAAGTATTTTATTCAACGAATTCGACTGTAGTGGTAACTTGTAGTGCCGAAAAGGTCGCATTTTAATTTATAGTACACACCATAGGTGCCTTATGTTGGGACAGGAAAATGCATCTGTATGTGCTCTTCAATAATTTGAATCATTATATTTACTAGAAATATATAAAACTGGACACATCTTGTGGAACTATTGATGCATACCGGTAATTAAGGAATACTCTCGAGTTCTGTGTGAAATCTTTACCAACAGTACTTTTCATATAAAAATCTTGTTTTATTAAAAAAATCTAACTTACAACAGTAGGTTGGCCACCTAACGAAAATTCGGTCAAAATAGGGAAATATCCAATTTGTAGTAATCTACCACATATTGTTCTCTTACAGGTCTGATGTAAATGCAAAATGTACGTGTGCTCATGAAGGTCGGCAGTTAATGAACGAAGTCATACCTATACATATAGACCAATTATTTACATTACTGTTTACTAGTTCAAAGTTCTATTTAGATTTCCATGCGGCTAGAAAAACGACGGATTTAATACAGACGCCATGGACTCACAATCCCTTAGATAATAGTAAAAGTCGAGTTGTCAATTTAACAGTAGCTCTTAGTCAAACTATGGGTCCGAAAACTGCACAAGTTACTGAGACCCAAGTAAGTTTATTTTAAACTAACCTTACTTCATGTTGGTAAAAGTAGTGTTTCCAACCAATGAATTGATTTTGTAAGTTTATTATTTGTTTTAAATATTTGATACCTTAGTATAATAATTAAGAGGTTTGATCAAATAGTACCTAGAGTAGACATGCAGCTCTCAAAATTATTTGTGTGTGAAATCTGTATTAAACCAAAGACTGAATGTGATTTTTTTTAAACTGGAGAGTTTGCAAGAAGCTAGCTCTATAAATTAAGTCATGACAGCCGACCTTGTACCTGACATTTTACGCTTTGTTTACATTTAAGAGAACACATTCCATTATTTGCGTGTATGTAGCTGAAATTAAGTCCTTGTACCACATCCACTGTGCTGTCCAGATTTGGTACCGTGTGACTTTGTTTTAGGTATGATGTTGAAGTCTTCAAATGGAAGGCTATCGGTGCTATCAATGTATTTGACTTGTGTATAACATCTCAGGTTATTGGGCCCTTATGGTAATTGTCCTGTTTCCTCCGACAGATCAAAGTTCAGGATTTTTCTTAGATTGTGCATGATTCTTAATAGTGCAATTGCATGCATACCCAGGGGATTATTTTGTAGATCATGTTACATGTTTTCGTACAACCAACAATATTAGCTTACCTAAATTTGAGTTTCTCGTCTACCTAACTATAGAAAGAACAATCGAAACCAACACGAAAGATGATGGATGCATTTTAACCCTTTCATATCGGCATTGGTTTTTACATGTTGAGTCCACTGTAGGACAGCGGGAGGCGCTTCCATTTCTAAATGCGAAAATTTATTCATATGGTGCCTATAACTAAGGTTAAGGTTCATCCATTTGAAAAGATCGGAAACACGCTGAACATCGTCATCAGAGTCTCCAAAAATACTTTCTTAATCACTTTCGTCTTCAAATACCTCCTCCTCACTGATCTCTGTATCATCAGACAGATTATTCCCACCATCGTGATATTGTACCAATGCCTCATCGTCGTCGCTGTTCATAAGAATATCTAGGAGTTCTGCTTCAGAGTATTGTCTGTAATGGGACATATTTACATGATAATATTGTTACGTATTTCCACCTTTTAGGAAACACCCTGTATGAATCTATGGGTTCTAAATAATTTTAACAAGGGGTAAACCACTAACATTTTATTTAATAATTTACTGACTATGCAATACTTCAAAATAACTTTTACACTTTGTTGACTTGATATTTAACCTCACTTTTGTTACCGAACGTCACTTTTCAACTTCTTCACTTTTATGAAACTTCGCCTTCTGCGCTGGTTATCGCGCCTTATATACTCTGAAATTGCATCTAGATTCATCCAGAAATAATCAAGAATCTTCTCTCACCACACTCTAGAAAAGTCCATTCTCTTTCTACAAGTTTCCAGTCACTCACTATTAGGCATAGGCGTATCAATCTCCAGTTCCAAGGGGGTGTAATACATAACAATATGTATTATCCACACACACTAATATTATAACATTGTAAAATTCAAACTGCCCACTTATTTAAATAGTAAACTAGTAAACCGAATTTTAATGTGTAATTGTCAATTTTTTTTCTTCTTCCTGTATTAATGTTTGTTAAACTTACAGTTTTTAAAGTGTTTTATATTCTGTACTATAGCGTAACCAATCAGAGTACACAGCATTTTTTGACATATTCTATGACATATGTTTTTGTTGAATAAGGCTTAATATTTTCTTACCTTTTATTGGGTATTTTGCTACTGAAAAATATTTAAAAATTTTAATGAAAAAACCTCTGCGCCAAACGGATCAGACAGAGGTTGGTTCTTGAGTACTTGACTGTTTCAAAAAGTCTCACACCTAAAAGTATATAAACTAGAACAATGTTATGAACTAAAAACTGAAAATCAAAGCTATAGGTCGTTAACGTTTCAGAAGAGAATCTACTTCCGTTCTCAAAACTTTTTTGGCCGTCAACCATGAAAGTTTTGAGAACGGAAGTAGATTCTCTTCCGAAACGTTAACGACCTATAGCTTTGTTTTTCAGTTTTTAGTTCATAACATTGTTCTAGTTTATATATTTTTAGGTGTGAGACTTTTTGAAACAGTCAAGTACTCAAGAACCAACCTCTGTCTGACCGTTTGGCGCAGAGGTATTGTCATTAAAATTTTTAAATATTTTTCAGTGGCAAAATACCCAATAAAAAGTAAGAAAATCTGAATATGCCACAAATAAACAATTACAGACAATATAAGGCTTAATATTATTATTAAGACTCAGTGAAACTCACGGGCATCCTTTCAGACATGTCCATGATACAATTGACACACCACATCACCGCACTGCTGGTTCTTGCTCCAGCTTCTCATATTTGGCACCACACGTGTAAAATTCTTTTCCAGTTGATCTTTTCCAATTGTCGATAGTGTTTCTATTCTAATGTATTCGCCACCTGACATTTTTTTATGTAACATCTTAAATTTCATATTTTATAATTTTAACTTAGGTTTTTGTAAGTATACACGTATGCTTAAAGTTGCTGAGTTTAGGTTTCAATATCAGTTCTTACTGTACCTAATATCTTTTGTGTTTTGTACTTTTAAGACAGTAAATATTTTCTATTCTATAAACAGTTGTCATCACTCGTTGAAGTAACTTCTTGAAAATCCAGAATTTTGCGTTAACTAAAAAAGAAATGCGGCCTTACAGTTTGTAGTTCAGTCCAAACCACTTCTTGGTTAATATAATTCTGTGATATCAGTCCAGGTATTATTTGATCAAACCACATATACAGGGTCTTCCAAACTGATTTAGCCAGGCTCTGGCTCCTAAACCGTTTGATATATTTCAGTGGGACAAAAAATATATTTTTTAGCTATGAGGGTACTTTAAAATTATAGTGAAAAGAATGTTTATAAAACAACCACCCTTGAAAATTCAACCCTTAACTCTAAAATTTTGAATGACAACCTGTATACTTTTTACCAATTGAAGATCGGTTAATAAATAGCTGAGAAAATGAACATTTAAATCAAGTTAGCCATGAACAAATGAGTAAATTGCAGGTCCATTTAAAACATTTTCTTTGAATTATTTGAAAGATTATTTACTTCAATAAGTGTTTAAACTGTAGACCTTCAGCAACAACACAAGCTTCATATCTTTTCAACAGATTTCGAGTACATGTAGCTATTATCATTTGTGACATTATTCTGCCACGGGCATTCCTAATTTTATTCTTCAGGTCCTTTACATCATGGAGTTTACTTAGATATATCATATCTTTTAAGGTTTCCCACAAGAAGAAATCGAGGGGGGAAAGATCGGCCGAATGTGCAGGCCATCGTATTACAGGAGAAGCATTGGCGATAAAATTATTCTAAAATTTGTTGTGTTTCAAGCAACAGTATTTCTTCTAAAAATTGAGGAAAAATGTTTTCTAGAAGGAGCAAATACCTTTCTCTGTCAAAGTTTGTTCATAAAAATACGGACCAATAATCCTTCCATTGAATAACCCACACCAAACATTGACATTCCACATATTTTGAAATTTCCTCTCCATCACCCAATGTGGACTAACAGGAGACCAATAATTGGAATTTTGCCTATTAATGACACCATTATTGTGGAACTTCGCTTCATCGCTCCATATTATTTTAGATAAAAAGTTTGGATCATCTAAGTTTAACTAATATGCCTGCAATAAATTCCGGGCATCTGCCAGTGTCACCTGGATAGAGTCCCTGCACTAGATGAACTTTATAAGGATGGTGTTTAAAATCTTGTAGAATACGCCGAACGGTACTTTTTGTTATACCAGGTTCTTCAGACAATACGCTAAAAAATTTATGATGTTTTCCTCATTACGTACTGACCTTGAATTATTGGGGTTCCCATTTGGAAAATGTTTTTGCTGCAGGGTGCGTTTTAGGTTCACAAATGTATTTTCATTTAGTATTGGACGCTCAGGGAAACAAATGCAATATAACTCTGTAGCTCTTCTTCTGTTTTTTAAGCACTCACTGTAAATAAGAATCATATCAACGTATTCTTCTGCAATGAATAAACTTGGTTTTTTTTATGTCCTTATCTAAATAAGCTATTGCTGTTCTACCACTCAACCAGGATACGTACAAATAGACATCAACACAACAACTATTCCTTGCGATATTGCCATCTCCCGCAGCTCAGAACTCAGGAGAGATAACAGTGACCAGATTTGTTATGCCATTTAACAGTGGTCTAGCTCACTGCTAATGTCTCAGTAACACATGAAAAACGCCACTAAACATCGATAGCCTGGCCAGTATTCGAACCCGGGACTCCGTGTTCGCAAGCCAAACACCTTTAGCACTGCACCACGCTACTAATAAGAACAATAAAAAACCTAACTTGCACTGTCTTATTCAGTTAAATTTCACAAGTTTTAAAAATGTTTTGTCTTGATTTAAATGTTCATTTTCTCAGCTATTTATTAACCAATTTCCAATCGAAAAAAAGTATTGAATAGAGAATTGAAAAACAAACAATAAAGTGTAAAAAACATACAGGGGTGTCATTTAAAATATTGGAGTCAAGGGTTGAATTTCTAAGGGTGGCTTTTTATTTATAAAAAAAAATCAGTGTAATTTTAAACCACTCACATTAGCTATGTATGTTCTTTGTCCCAATGAAATATCTTGAATAGTCTAGAAACCAAAGCCTGGTTAAATCAGTTTGGGACACTGTATATTTTTGCAATGTTTTTGTCTTGGAATTGTTTAAAAAATGGGTTGTTTGCAGAATGTTTAATTTTTAGGTTATGCACCCGTGTAGTAAAGCGGGTAACCTTTATTCCATAGACATAGATACAATAAATGCTGGTGTACCTTACGCAGATAGCTTTTGTGTATTAATTCACTATTGTCTCCAAAAAGTGTCCGAAACACATAGTTCCATTACCGTATATGGGCAAATTAAATATAAGAAATCAGTTTGGGGATTAGTTAAAGGTTTGGTTTGTGAGGGTGTGTTGCTTAATAGTAGATTCAATTAAATACGTTTTTAGGTATGATCGAGAGAAATTGTTGGTCGGGATTAGATGATTTTTTTAGTCATTTGACTAAGGCTTTAACAGTTGAAGGGGAGGAGAACATTCCGGAAATGAAAAGAAAGTCGAGGCGGAAACGGCGACTTCATAGTATTCCTAGGTGTGGTTTGGAAGATACTAGAATAAGTAAGTGCATTTTGAGAGTGTTGCTCTTGTCCAATTTAAATTTTATTACGTGATGTTTTCACTAAAATAACGTATATTTCAGATGTACCACATAGAAAAAAATTGCAGTCTAGTGGAATTTTTAGCACAGATGTATGTACCTTGATAGTATTCTCTGTTCTTCTTTTGTTGTTAGTTTTGAATATAATGTTGTACTATAAATTATGGACATTAGAAGAAGCTCCTCCATATACTCTTTTAGATTTACACGTTTTAAAGTAAGTATCAAATGAAACTTTATGGGTATATTTGATTAAATGAATACATTTTCAGAAATCCTCCACAATCTCACGATGATTGGATCAAATTGTTACAGCAACAAGAAGCTTTACATACAATAGAGGCTCAGAAATGGCAAAGGATACTAAAGGCTTCCATACAACTTTTAAGACAGGTGATTTATAATTACAAATTTTTAATGTTAGATTCTTTTACCGATACAGTCTTCCCTTAATTGAATTTGCCATTAGAGCTGTACTGAGTATGAAGTTGGTTTAATAAAAATTTGTTTACAATGAATTAGTTTATATTTAAATAAATTCATATTTATAGGTAACTGACAATAACTATAGTCCAAATCACGAATGTTGTCGTTTACATCATCTTTTAATTTCAGAATCAAATTGACTCAAGGTCACACGGGCATGGGTGTACCATTTGAAAGGTCTTCATAGTTACATGTTTTTCTGTAAAATAACAATTACCATTTTAATATTAAATATAGTATTCTCGCCAAGCGACAACACTACTTCAGTGGTCAGATAGACTAACTACAAAAACTACAAAATCAGCTAATGCACAAACTTACTTTCGGAGTACATATTATAAATTGTATCCCTCACATCCATCTTCCTCGCCTCTACCAAGTCCTTAGTTTTATTTTTATTTCTGGGTCCATATTTTGCCACAGTATTTGGGGCGCCCTGCTTCCAATGCATTAGAAGTACACTAAAAGAAAATTTACTTTGTAACCATCTGCCACATTTAATTTTGCAATTCACTTCATGTATTGCTTGCAAAGGTAAAAGGGGACCTCCGCTGCATTTTTCCTGATTGGAAGTACTCAACTAATTTCATCACCATGTCTCTGGCTACTGCATTCAGTCTTTTGCCGGGCATTTTGAGATTAGTTTTTTTACAAACAGTAAAATTGAATCACTCAAACTATTTATACAACAATTTACGTAATTACAGGAAACTTAAAACACCACAATAATAATAATAATACATATTTATTCATCTTTAATACTAACATTATTAAAAAATTAATAAAAATCTCTCATACAGTATACACCGAAAAACAAATAAACTAAACACTACCAGTTAAAAACTCCTCAACAGAATAGAAAACCTTGCTTAGTAAGTACATATAATCTTGTGTATGCAAAAGCCGCTATATGCTTCAAATACCAGTGTGAGATAAATAATAAACTGTAAGTGTATGCATGAATTTATTATCGTCAGAAAGTTCCGAACCTCAGCAATAGATGGAACTTGGCCTATAAATTCCATTAATACTTGTCTTATAAATCAGTATCCACCAATAGGCGGTAATATTTAATTTTAAATAAACAAAATCGAGACTACGGTATTGTACGGTAACTCTTTTATTATGAAAATGTTAAAAATACTCGTTGGGTAGGTAACAAATTGAATTAAAAAATAAAAGTCGAACAATTCAAACCATTTTGTCTATTTCTTCTGCACGAGGACATTCACCTACTTATCAATTCAGACTCCGAATTAGTAGATACATTGCTATTGGTGGAATGAAGGATGGTTAGAAATGGAGGATCTGTCACCTTTAGACTTTTTCCCCAAAGGCAATATTCGAGGTCTTATGCTGGTTGCATTTTAACCCCTTTTGGTGACACCTTTAGATTCTAGTTTCCTTTCTCCGCCGGCCTGGGTTTGAATTTTTCAGTAGCATTAAAGTTATCCATTGTTAAACAAATATAAAACGCAAAACAATAATTGTAACAACTAAGAAGTTAAAAAATGTTTTTAGTATTAAGGAGACAAGCACATTGTAGGTCACGTAGTATCCCATTTAGCACTTCTATTGGCTCTTGCGCATATAGCAGGTTTTGAAACTAAATCACCTGAGCATAAAGCGAGTTTTGCATTTACAAGTAAACTGTCACACCTTATTTCTATGTTTTAAAGTAGGTTCTAAGTCGTTATGGACATGAAATCACATTCCTCGGAAGAAACTGACTATGCTACTACATAAACCTAGTATTCCTCAATTTTTGCATATAGCTGCTTTTGCTTCTACACAACATATATGTAATTTATGTTTAAACATCATGAAGCTTAGTGAAGCTACATCATCTAGTATTTGGATGAGCTTATTGTAGCAAGTGATACCAAGATAGACGTGTGACTTTTGGCTCACCGAAAATTTCGAAAAAGGCATGTGTATTTGATTACATGTACGGGTGTTGTAGTTATGTAGAGTGTTGTCCCTTTGAAACTGATTATTTAATTTTTTATGTTAAGTGTAGGAGTAAAAATAAATAGTGACGGTAATGTCAGTATGCAAAGGTTTATAAAAAGGCGTTTACAGTGAGTTTGATGGTGGACATTCTTCACACATCTAATTATTCTTCTTTGAATAATAAACACTTTATCAATATGTGCCGAGTTCCCCCAAAATATCAAACCATAGGACAGAACTGATCGTACCAATCCAAAGTATGAACTCTTTAACACTTCACCAGTAACAGTGTCACGAATCTGTCGCATAACGAAGCAGACAGTGCTTAAGTTTTCAATCAAATTATCGGTGTGATGCCTCCATGTCATTTTGCCATCTAAAGTAACACCCAAAAACTTTGTAGACGTTGCATGTTCTATAGTTTGATTATTAATTGTGACGAAGGGACTACAGTCCTGTTTGTTACTTTTGGTCATAAACTGCATATATACTGTCTTTTTGGTATTTATTTGTAAACCATTTCTTGAGCACCACATTCCAAACTCATCTGCCGACAAGTTAGCTTGGTGTATTGTTTCATTTAGTGTATTTTTTGAAACAATATTGTTGCTATCGTCTGCATATATAATTGTTCTGTCTTTCGAGTGGCATGATAGAGGCATGTATTTTATGAAAATTATAGAGTGAGGGGCCAAGTATCGAGCCTTGAGTTACTCCCATGTTTACTGTTAGTGGTTCATACATACATTTGTCTATAACTACTTGTTGCGTTCTATCATGTAAGTAGGCTCCAATCCACTGGTTTGCCCCTAATACCAAATTGTCACCAGTGCAGATTAGTTTTTCTAGTAATAATTGATGGTCTATACAGCCAAAGGCTCTACTCAAGTCAAAGAATAACCCAAGAGGACACTGTTTATTATTTAGGGCATCATAGATGTAACTGCATAAGTCAGCCATTGCTGTAGGTGTTGATTTGTTTTGTCTAAAACTATTTTGCGATTGAGATATTAGGTTATTTGTTTCAATAAGGTCGTTTAACCTTGTAGTGAAGTTAATTTCAAATACTTTAGCTTCAATAAAAAACACTACAAACTCATAAATGAGTCCGTTAGGTGCAAAACTCGCTTTTCGACAAAGAATCCAGAAATGAGTTAAATACACCATTGCATTGGTCTGTTTATAATCTATCGTTTAAATAATTGTGGATAGTTCAAATATCTCTTTATAACGTTGAAAATCCTATCTAAAATATACATTTCTTTGCAAAACTCGCTTTATGAAGAACAAATTTAGATGCAAAACTCTCTTTCTGCATGCTGGCCAATGGCGACGCTTTATGAAGGTCACATGTATTAGTCAAGTCTTCAATACTAACAACCTTATTCTTTTTGTCATAACTGTGCTTGTTCTTGGTTAGTTAACTATTCAGGGTGATTAACTGTTGATAAGTTTAGTTTAAAATAGAATCAATTGAGAATTTATTAGTTTGTGAAACAATAATTAATTTTATAATTTGTTGTTTCATTCCGCAATACTATCTTTTTGTGTGCATACGACAGTTCAAAACTCACTTTCTGCATAAGCCCGGTGCAAAACTCACTATATGATTTCTTTTATCTATAACTAAAACTAAACTATGATAAATTGGATTAAAATTATTTTAAGCTTATTAAGTTTAGGTAATAGACAGAAAAATATATTGAATCAATTGGTCCAATATATAGGCAAAAATATTTTTTTCCTATTTATCTCAAAAGTGACCTACGCGCATGTAATGAACGCAAATAACGTGAAGAAGTAGAAAATCATTAAATTTGACAAATGCGCTAACTGCACACTACTGAAGTGACATAATGCTGAACGTTGGTTGCAGCTACAACAAGCGGTTGTATTATTCATCTATAAAACCCATCATTACGCTTGGAACTTCTCTCGTAGCCCCAGTAGATGTGACTTCCTGTTATTTACATTGCAATGCGTTAGTATTTAAGCAGATAGAAAAAGCTCATGTCTTTGATGAGTACATAAATGGATGATGTGAACGTCAACATCCGTGATTTGGACTATATGCAGAAAATTCATATTTTTGGGATACACAGGTCCGTTATTAAAGTCACCTTTTAAGTTGTTTTTTTGTTATTAACATAATTTGGTGATGAGTTGTGGTAACCATGTACACACTGTAAGGCAAGGTCGGTGTAAATGAGGCAGTATTAGCGAACTGGCCACTTGAAACTAATTAGATGTTTTCATTATATGAAAGTTTGCTTTTCGATATTGTTAAAATGAAATAAACACCACATAACATAAGCACACCATATACATTAGACAACCTCCAAATCCAAAGCCCGGAAGAGGGTTTCACATTTGGAAAACACATAATGCACATTATTCACGGACCAGTAGCGCAGCTGGGGATCATACCCACTACACAATACACAGTGACTAAGCGTGCTTGCTACCTAAATGCTTTAGCTCGCTGCGTTGCAATGTCAGTTAAATACTTGATCCAACCATAAAACTTGAATAATTAAACTGGTATGTAAAACAGACTGCGATGTCATCGGCTTTAATTGTGTAATCTAAAATTGTGTTTAAGGAGAGGTAATCACTGCATTTTATTCGCTTTACATATGAATTACTTTAATTTAGTTTATATTTTATATTATATTTATATTAGGGTGTTCCTATTTCTAAGTTTCTTCTATTTACATACACTTAAATAAAAAATGTTTAGAAATTATCGGATTTGTAAAAGCTACTTCTGGAAACGACCCTGCACCATTCTTGTGGAAAACTGGATCTCGGTGGAATTGTCTAAATTTTTATCATGTTATAGATTTTGACGTCCCAAATATAGATTAATGGGCATAACCTTAAATAATGAACAATTTTTGGTATGACTTGTAGGTCACTTATTTTAAGCAACAAACTGGAATTAATTACAAAACATTTCAAACTTTGATAAGAGTTGTTCACGCAAGAAAAAAATATAAAATTTTACCCCCTCTTACGAAGCTGGCAAGATTGTTTAAATTACAAAAAATAAATAATTCAACACCTCTCCACATAAACTACTTTAACTTTTTCTAGACAAAATGACCCCCCTTTTCTTAAGCTAGATCGATCGCAAATTAAATTTCCAATCCGATGATGTCGGGCACGAATATGTTATGCCGCTCCAAATGCTAGATGTGACAGCCCTTCTTCGAGGGCCGTATTGCCAAACTAAGGATCTCAGAGGCTTCAATAATAACATTGTTGTGGAAGATTGAATGGCGCAAACCACAAGTCGCTACTTGCCGTAGTTTCCGAGATATGACCCCTTGTCGTCACTGGAAGGTAAAAATCAAATTTTTTTCGCGCTTCGGGAGCCCCTATCTCGAGAACGGAAGCAGATATCCAGCTGCCGAGAGGCTCGAGAAACCCTCTTATGGTAGAAAATCAAAAGGTGCTATGCACAAGTTCGTGCGAGCTCCCTTTCCGAGATATGGGCTGTCAAGTGGTCGGATGGTAAAAATCGGATTCATTTTTTGCAATTAGACAACCTTGCTGATTTCGTAGGAGGGGGCAAAATTTCATATTTATTTCTTACGTGAACATACATCAAAGCTTAAAATGTTTTGTAATTAATTCCAGTTTAGGCTAAATTAGTTGGCCTATTGTCAAAACTAAACAGTTTGCATCGTTTTAGGTATTCAAGAATTTTTTGTTTTTACGTTAACTTTACGAGAAAAGTGCAAAAGACAGAAAGTGTTTTTTTAATTCTAATGATATATGGATTTTTTATCAACTTTTACTAATAAATATCATATATTTTTTTACTGAATTACCCTCTTTATTTTTGAAGATACCGAACTTAAAAATCTCCCTAGAAATTTACGTAATTAGTTTTAATTGGCCAGTAGTATAGCAAAACATAAACTGTACAGAATCCATAAATAGGCGAAATTCACTTTGTAATGAGAAGAACTCATATACATTAAAATTGTCCATTTTCAGTGAATGATTGGAAATACTTTCATATTATTTGACCAATATAGTATCTCTTTGCGATTTAAATGAGCTGAATTTTAAATGTTGCTATATGACCATTTTTAGTCTTGTCAGAAATAAAAAAAAGGTTCACAATATAATATTCATACGTTCTGCACTATTTTAAGTGTCAATACAATAAATACTGTTACAAAATGTCATTAAATAAAAAATAGAGTCAGGCAAATTGATTTTTAAAAACAGACATTTATTATTTCCTTTATTAAAATGGATTCAATGTAGCAATTCATATGAAACTTTTCCGTTTTCAACCTATTAAAATGTTATAGGTTATGTACGTAATCAAAAGCACTTTTAAAACAGATTTACACACATTGAATATGACTAGAGTTTCAACAGTAATTTCGTATACCTACAGTTGTTATTTGTTCAGACTTGTAATACATTATTTGGGTATAAATTAATAAATAACTAAGGTAAATAAAAATATAATTAATGTAAACATTTATGCAGCAAGACAGACTAAAACACTGCAGTTATTTGCTTTGACTAACTACAAACTGTGCTGTGCAACGCTATGCTGTAATATACCACAAGTCAGGCCAGTCGCATTGGAAATTAACTCTCCTAATGTATATTTTCTTAAGGGCGACATTTGCAAGGATTGGATAACAGAGAATTTTATTTTAGCCCTCGTAAGAAATATTTAAGTACTAAATTACCAACACAAAAAGTGTTGATATAGTTCATCCCAAACTTCTTGTCGGCATAAAAAATGCCTTTGTCGGCGCGGTAAAAAACAAAGATCCCGACATTTTTTATACTGACAGGAAGTTTGGGATAAAGTATACAAGTACATATAACCAATTAGATAAAATGTGTTATTAATATAATAAATTAATATTAAAAATGGATGAAATTCACCAATAGGGTAAAATCAAAAGTTGATATTACCATTAACTTCATTCTATTACTACTAGGTGACAATTGAGGAAAACTATCAATTTATAACATAATAGTCCAGCCAAAATAAAGTTTCTTCCGAGAAAAACGTGGAGGCAGCACCTTCTTGTGTTAAGTTGCGGCGAAATTTTAGGTGGTGGTAAATGTTTAGACGGAGGAAGTTAACTCACGATTGAAAAACTGGTGATTAAATAAAAACAGAAGTAACGTTAGTAACAATGTTAACTTCACTCATTGGTGGATATTTCATCCATTTTTAATATTAATTCACTATATTAATAATAAAGCTTCTCTAATGAGTGCGACTTGTAAATATTCTAACATATTTCGTGTCGTGTGTGGTGAATAGTAACTGAAAATGTTTAACTAGTTCCTCCAAAGAAGAAATAAAATTAAATTCTTGGCTGTGGTCTATTTCTCAAAAATGTTGCTCTTATGAACAGATGTGTTAGGGGTCAATTTCTGGTATGATTGATAAGGAAACGGTTTTTCATGGGTTGCATAATTATCTAACGACACAACTAACGGAATCCATCAGAAAGGACAGAAATTTGTAAATTCGTACTGGACCAATCATATTCCGGCATGACTTTGAAGAAGGAAAACCAACACAACTTATCTGCTGACTCTTTAAAAAAATAACTCTTTGAAATCCATTATAAGCTGTTGGTCAGTGTTTCGTGGCAAGGTAAGTAGAAATAATATTTATATAATACTTTGTGCCTGTGACTATGACGTATAATTCCCACCACTCCACTACATTTCCACTTTCCTCCTTTATCACCTCACCCTACCTTACCAACAGGTTTAATATAAGTAGCCTATTTTTTAAGTTGAAGATATTTCTAGATGTATACAATATTTTGAATCATTTTTGTGTTATAGTGGAATTCAAAGAGACAGATGAACAAGAATTCTAAGAAAAATTAAATTTAAAAAATAGCTACAGACTTGCATAATAATATATAATACTTTACCCATCGTTGAACATAAATGAATAAGCTGTCGTGTCTACAATTGCAGAGAATATCACAAGTTCAAGACGTTTTAATAGTTTTGAAAACGGAAATGGTTTTTGAAAATATGAAGTAATGTCCAAAAACAGTGAGGCGAAAAGTTTGTAATACGAAAAATCCTCTCACTAATCTTTCCCTACTAATGGAGATTTTTTTATTGTATTGGCCAAATTAAAATACAATACATTAAAATTGGAAAATATAAGTAATGTTTTCTAAAAATATTTTCTTAACCACTTCTCATCACTTTTATATGGTGACAACCATATCATATTTGATAGATTGCGCCTAAATTTTTGTACAGGGTGATTTACCAATTTGTGTCATTAATTTTAAGGGAAGTTTAGGCCTCTCAATGGTAAATCAGTATATAAAAATTAATGGCATGCCCACACTTTGGATACTGCTGAGTCTAGCCAACTGTAGTCCCTAAAACTTTTTCACATTTAAGGTGTGTTGGTTTTTAAATTTTTTTCTTCGGAATTTGCTGTAAAAATAACTTGAAGTACCTTTAGAATTAAGGATATGAAGATCACCTTGTCTATGGACATTATATTTTATAATAATTGTTTTGTCATATTAAGTACCTATTATTGAGAATAAATTATTGTTAACAGGCAGAAGAATCTCTAAATGAACTTCAGCGTTCCATTCATCCGAGTTATACAAGTAAAGTGATGTCTATTATACAAAATCAAGAAAATGAAGAAAATAATAAAGAAGAGTTGTAGATAGTGTAATTTATTGTTATGTTTTATCTATTTTATGTCATTGCGCACTGTGTTAATATTTTTAGTCTAGATTTTATGAATTGTTCCTGTACACATTAAAAAAATTAAATTATAACATGGTGTTTCCTTTTCAACTATCAGCACATTTTTAAGAGCACCTATTTCCAAGTGAAACATAAGGAACGGTATCTGTTTTTTGTTTATAAGAAATCCGCAAGGTAAGTCTCGAGTTCAACTCCTAAAAATTCTGAAAGGAGTTGCAATACAATTTATGCACTTTCTCTCTACTAGTAGATTTAAGATAGGTCTATTAGATATGGTATGGTGATACGTTTGACAAAATGGACTCGTCTGGAGCACTTTAAAAAATGGAACAGTTGTGTATGCTTGAGTAAAAAGTTCTATAAATATTGGTTATAAAGCTTGAGCAATGTGACTAAAATAAGTGATATACAGGTAAATAGGTTTTCAGAGAAGAACAGAATTATTGTGCACATGAGGTAAGTGTAACAATAATTGGTTCTATAATTAATTTTAACAACCCCAACAATTCTCAGAAATGCAATTTTATCAAATCAGAACGAGTTGAAGTTATGTTACTTCATGTTCATGACTTGTATCATCCAAAATTGAATATCATTCTTATGCATTTCTATTTTATTTGATAGTGGATGATAAATTGCAACATTGATTGAGACAGTTGTCTTCCATTAAACTAACTTAAGAGATCCACTAAATGTTCACAAAACCTAAAAAGTAAAACAATTTTTACATGACCTATCATAAAATATTATTTTTTGGTTCTCATTGATAGATAGATAGATAGATATCTTTATTGGTTACGACTACACACAACGGTGTTTTGATAAGTCAATACATATATAACAAATATATAAAACATACTAAGAATAACAGACATTAATATAAGAACAGAGGTATAAAATATAAAAATGTATAAGAGAAAAACAAATATACATTATAAGAGTAAATACAAAATCACAAAATTAAGCAAGAAAAGTCACCCAACAGAAATTCATTGAAATCGTAATAAGCCCTCTCCAGTAAAAAATTTTTAATTACGGTTTTAAACTGTTTGTAATTAAGTTCTTGGACAGCATTAGGCAACACGTTAAAGAATTTTACTGCATAATAACCAGATCCATTTCTTGTCTTAGATAACCACAGAAAGTCTACAACAATATTGTTTTTATTTCGCATCAAATATGAGTGTAAACTATTATGGGTTACATAGTGGTTGATGTTTTCTTTGATGTACAGGAGGCATTGTAGAATATAAGAACAAAGCAGAGTAAGTATTTTTAGATTTTTAAATGCATCTCTACAATCATCTCTGTATGCTAAACCTGCAATAATTCTAACCGCTCTCCTTTGCATAGAAAAAACTGCGGCAGTATTTTATAATATATAAAATACACATTTCTGAAAACTTGAGTAAGTAGATATGTAGATACATAAATACAGAACTATACTTAAATAACTAACATATAATAATTCAGAAGAAACACTACAGTAAAGTAATATTTATAAATAAACAGAAAAAAAAACCCACAAAAATTAATTTGTACGTGGGTTCACCTATTCATAAATAACGAATCTGTGTGCTTTCTTATTATATATAAGATCAAGACATGTAGTATAACTTGTGAAAATATTTCTGAAAGTACATCTAAATGCATCTAAATGCGAACTTGACTATTACATTATTTTTATTTTTTTTTCATTTTTCTTAATTTTTTTTTGTGTTGATCAGGGAATGGATAAAATCTCTGTCCGAGTTTAGAATATACATTTTGCATTTATATTTAAAATGTTTTAATGAAGTAGACTGTTTTATATCAGTTGGCAAGATATTATAAAGGCGAGGTGAAAGAAAGATATAACTTCTTTGACCTATAGTTTTAGAAGAGGGAGGAATTTTTGCTTGTAAATTAGTTTTACCTCTTGTTGTATATGTATGGCTGAGTAACTCCAAATTATTTTTATTTTTAAATTGGTTAACGATAATCTGAAAAAAATATATTTGTCTAACATCAAAGAGTCTGCATTCTGTAAAAAGTAGGTTAGTCGGATACGTTGGAATTTTATTCAACATTATTTTTAGAAATTGTTTTTGTGTTATTTCAAGCATTTTTATATGAATATTCAAAGCACCACCCCATCCCAAGATTCCATAAGATAGTCTGGACTCTACTAGTGCATGGTATATGATTTTCATTTGCTTTATGTCCAATATTTTATTTAAGAATTTAAATTTATATAATATGCTTCTAAGTGTTTTGGTGACAGAATTAATATGTATGTCCCATTTTAGATGTTGATCTATGTAGACCCCTAAATATTTAGTAAAACTGGAACTACTTATTTCAATTAAGTTACCATTGGAATATATTTCAAGTTTATCATAGCCAGGTAAATTACTTTTGTTGCAGTTGAAAGGAACATAAGTAGTTTTTTTATAGTTAATAGTCAACAGTTTATGGTCAAACCAATTTATTAAATTTTTTAAATCATTTTGTACTTTTTCTTTTAGATCAGTCCAAGATGGTGCTTCATAAAAGATTGCCGTATCATCTGCAAAACTAATTATTTTGCCAGAGCTATGAATGGTTAGTAAATGATTAATATAAATAATAAAGAGAACTGGACCCAACACGGTTCCTTGGGGTACACCGTATTTCACAACTCTGAAATTGCTGATACTGTCATTAATTTTAACAAATTGTTTTCTATCACTCAGATAACTGGTAATCAAATCATGCACCTTTCCTCTAACTCCAAAATGATCCAGAGTCTCTAACAGCTGGACATGGCTGACAGTGTCAAAGGCCTTGGCTAGGTCTAAGAATACACAAAGCGATGCTTTGCTTTTATCTAATGCCTTGTAAATGTTGCCGGTGAGAAAAGAAATGGCATCCTGGGTGCACTTACCCTCCCTGAATCCAAATTGTTTATCTGATATCAAATTGTATTTATTTAAATATTTTATTAATCTAATTTTAATAACTTTTTCAAATATTTTTGTTAAGTTTGTAATTAAAGATATAGGACGATAATTTGATACCAGATTTTTATCGCCACTTTTAAACAATGGTTTTATAACCGCAGTTTTAAATTCAGGTGGGCAAACTCCGCTTTCAATGACTCTATTAATTAAATAAGTTAAAGGCGACGCTATTTCTTCAGATATTTCTTTAAGGGTCTCTGATTTGAGTAGGTCCAGTCCTGGTGCTTTATTTGATTTTAAAGAAAGTATAATATTAACAATTTCTCTTTGATTTGTAGGTTCCAAGAAAAGTGAGAATTGAGTGGAATTCTCGCTAGGAGGAGAAAATTGGGGTTTACGAATTTTTTCCGCCAAATTCTGTCCTACACTTGCATAAAAATCGTTAAAAGTATTAGCCATTTCGAGATCGTCAGTTATCGGTTGTTCCGCATCGTTCAATATTTCCTTAATACTATTTTCTCTCCTTACTGAATTTATATTTTTTACTGTGTTCCAAATATTTTTTACAGAATTTGCATTTTTTTCTATTTGATCTTTATAATATTTTATTTTCGTATTTTTAATTAATATATTTAAATGATTCCTATAAACAATAAATTCATTTTTAAATTCCATGTTTGTTGGATATTTTTTGTGACGTTTATAAAGTCTATCTCTTGTATTTATTGAATTTATTAATCCATTTGTTATCCAGCATTTTCTTTTAATATTTCTTCTTTTTAATTTAATTGTTTTTGTGCATTTATTAATCTGTTCACTTAATGTATTAATAAAAGAAGTAGTCAATTCTAGTACATTGGTTTCACCATAAAATCCCGACCAATCGTAATTTTTTAAATTTGATTTTAAACTCCTATAATTAATATATTTTAAAGGTTTGTCTGTTTTTTTTATTTCAAGCTCTATTTCTAAAGGTAAATTTATAATTGTCATGAAATGGTCAGTAATATTTGATTTTATAATAAATGGAAAACATTTATCTATCACATAATCTGTGCTATTTAAGAAGATATGATCTATACACGATCCACCTCCCTCTCCAAGTCTTGTGTTTTCGTTAATTGTGGAAATAAAATTATATTCACTTAAAGTAGTTAAATAATCAGAGACAGTATCTGACTCTAGATTAATGTTTATATTAATATCTCCTAGGAGGACATGAGTGTCTACATTCAAAATTGATATATGTGACAAGTATTCTTTTAAACTATTTACAAATCTTTCTGCGTTAGTAGAAGGCGGTCTGTAGATGGCTGTTATTAGTACAACTTTATTGTTCATATTTAATTTAATCTCTGTAACTTTACATTCACTTATTTGAACAATTCTATAAGAGTAGGTTAGAGATTTTTTTAGGTAAACTACAAGACCATCGTTTTGATTTATACATCCTTCATTGTAAATAAAATCATAATTTTCAATCCGTAAAAAGTCATGGCTATGAATTTTCCAACTCTCTGACATAACGATACATTCAGGTGCTTCATCAAGTTGATTTAGATATATTTTAAACTCATCAAGATTTTTACAAATACTTCTGATGTTTTGATGTATTATTTTAAATGTATTATTTAATTTGTTTTGTTTAGTAAAACTGTTATAATCAGAAATATTTTCTAATTCATATGTGAATAGAGGTTTGTGTTCATAGTCACGAATGTATTGATCCATTATTATTTATTCTAATTTTCCACTCCACTCTAAATTATTATTATGGACTATAGATTAACTATATTTGTAAAAAATTTCGATTTTATTCTCTATTTATTTAGACTTATTTATTACTTTTTATTCTGCTATACTATACTTGATTATTATCAACCTAAACTAATAATTTTTACTTTCCTTTACTTCGTGGTCTTTCTTAGGGTGTAGTTAGAGGTAAATGTGGATTTCCGTTTAGATGATGGGTTCTTAAACGTGTTCGTATTTGCGTTGTTTCCTCTTTGTGTTGGAGTTTTTTGGGTGTTTTTCGTGGGTGGTGGATTATTCCTGTATGACCTTACGTTTGATGTACGATTTCCTATATCTAAGGCGACTTGGTTTGTATCTGATTGACTATTTGTACTTGATGATGCTATTTCACTGTTTAGGTCTGGTTCTATATTGTTATCTTTTGTTTCGATTTTCCTCAAATCTTCGACAGTATATTTATGTTCTCCTACATGTAAGGTCCCTCTCTTGATTGTGCACACTTGGTATGCGCCGAATGTCCCCATGCCAGGATAGCATAAGTCAGATTAGATTGAATTAGTGCATGATAAGCAATTACTACTAATGCCTGTGACACACATTTCAGTAAATTGCTCAACAGAAAAATATTTCGTGACACATTCTTGCAGATTAGTTCTGTGTGCTTTTCCCATGTTAATTTATTATCTAGAGTAACGCCCAAAAATTTAACATAATGAAGGGAATTGGTATCTGAAGAGTGCTGTCTCAAACTAAAAATCATTGTTTCTGTCTTATCTTTGTTTAAAATTAATTGGTTACTTACAAACCAATCTTGAACCATAGACAATGAGTGACGAGTTTCATTTAGTAGATCACGGAGATCTGTATTAGTATGAGCGAGTGTAGTGTCATCAGCAAAAAGAGTGAACTTCGACGAGGGGCTACTATTGGGCAAATCGTTAACATAAATAAGGAACAAGACTGGTCCTAAGACTGATCCTTGAGGTACGCCGAATTTAATGTCTATCGAATTTGACTTTGCGTAATTGAAATTCATAAACTGAGAGCGATCAGTAAGATACGATTTAATGAGATTTTGACTATTTACTGAAAATTTTTAAAAGCCTAATTTCTTTATCAAAAGGTCATGTGGTACACAATCGAAGGCTTTGATTAAGTCTAAGAATTGGACATGTACGAACCCCTTAGCCTCAAAACCTTTGTTTATTATGTCGGTTAAGTTAATTATGGCTAAAGTCGTGGACAACTTGGACCTAAAACCATATTGACTTCTATTAAACAAGTTACGATATTCAAAATAATTAGTTATTTGAATTTTTAGTATTACCTCGATGATTTTTGCAAAAAATGGCACAAAAGATATTGGCCTGTAATTTGCAGGGTCGTCAACTAAACCTTTTTTGAACAGGGGTAACGCTTTGGATAGTTTTAAAATTTTCGGAAAGCTGTTCGTTTTAATGCACTCGTTGATTAGTTTAGTGAGAGGGACGAGAATAATAAATTTAATGCAGTTTAGCAGTTTTACATTTATGTCATAGGCATCATGGCTTTTTACGTTTTTCAAGTTTTCAATTACATCAAGTACCTGATTATATGACACTTCAGAGAAATTAAAATCCTCTATACAGTTGATACTGGAATTATTTAAAAAAATTTCACAGTTAATGTTACAGGGTGGTAATGTATTAACTAAATTTTGAGCTATATTTCCAAAAAAATTGTTAAAATCGTTAGGTGAAATAGTCTCATTATAATTGCGTATCTCACTTTTGTTTGATTTGATCAAGTTCCACAATGCCTTTTGTTGATTTTTGTTTCGAAGTATATAGTTATCATTTGCGGATTTTTTTGCGTTGACTAACTCCTTTTTATAACTATATTTTTTCTTATTTATTAAGTCTTTTAAATCAGCAGAAGGGTTTGCTTTATAACAATCTTGTAAAAAATGAAGTGAACTGATAGTAGTAGTAAGTCCTTTTACATTTTAAAAGGTAACTTTACTCACTATGGCAAAAAGTTTACTTCGTCTCCTATCTTCAATTTAACAACACTAAATTAATATATGTACGAAAAAGTTATTTCAAATTCATTCGGTACTGAAATCACATGATTATGCAAAAAATTAGTATGTATCTCTGGAATAAAGTGCGTTTTCAGCACTCATGTATTCAATCTAGGACTGAGATGACCACTTTATGCTCTAGATAGGTACTAAATAACTGTTCCGACAGCCAATCTTACATACGTAATCAAATGGCTGACTACAAATACCTATTTGATTAACATTTTACTCAAAAACAAATGAAAACACCAAATTGAAATGTTTACTATTTATTGAAGAACGTATAGATTTTGAAAAACCATGTCTAACTGACCGATTTCGTTAATTAAGAAGTTTCAGATTGCTTTTTATACCTTAATTTTTCCACGAAAAATACATCTCATAACACCATTTTTTGTTTGCTTTTCTAATGAAGCTTAAGATCCCCTATACACTAGTTTAACATTCCCCAGCTGCAATTTAGAATACTTGCTGAATGAGTTACCGCAAATCCAGTCAATTATACAAAACTGGTTCATATCTAACAAGTTATGCCTGAATACATCTAAAACGGAGACCATGATATTCAGTTTGCGTAACATGGAGGAAGTAAAAAACCCTGAATCTATTAAATTTCTGGGTGTTGCAACGTTATATTGCTTGATGTCTAAGTGATATCGATAACGTTAGCACACGGCAGTCATTAAATTCGGAGGCTGGGTCGTGGGCAAGGATTATTGTAATATATAAATTTTATTCATTTATATAGATGTTCAATTTAGCATTTAGATGTTATTTAACACTAATATTATAGCAAGTTATGCCAGGGCGCCAGTCGAATACTTCGACGAGGGTAGAGGGGAGTCAAGACACTCAAAAACAATTATTAAAAAAATGACGTAATAAAGTAAAGTAAAAAAGTAATATAAGTAAATTTAATAAATAAAAATTTTACCATTAAGAAAACAACATGTACATAGATCATAGATGTTTGAAAAGTCAAACTATAATTTCCAAGTTAACAATTTGTGGTGTATAATAGCAACAGGAAAGTAGACAAAAAAACAGGTATAAAAAATTGTAGAAAACTATAAGCAATGATTGGTAACAAACGACAAAGTATTATATCGATATAACAAACGTAAAACACAGGTAACGATAAATTGTAAATATGAACAAATATTTTCCTCTCTTACACAACGTACTTATATCACAGATATCAAATTAATTTAGTAACTAAGGTGTGCGCTAATTACCTGGATGATTTTTCTCTTATTTTTACTAAGCTACCAAATCTAAATTTAATTTTAAATAAAGCTTGAACCTTTATCGAGATCAATATATGTAACAGTCTCACAATACTTTACTATTTTCGAGTATAACATGCATTAAAGTTATAACACAATGATATTAATTTATAGGTACCCAATTAACAGCTGTTAGTCGGTGAACACAAAAATATATATAAGCAATCAATAATTTTGTTTAAAAATTCAATGAATTATTACAAGTAAATGTTTAAGGTTCACTTTTTATTTGCCAAAGGAATAATAAAATTTATTCTTGTAAAAAAATAACGGTAAGCTCGTATACTTGGTAAGTTGAAATGGATAGACTGCACAGAGATTGAGGTGTTGACGTAAGGTCCAAGCAAAGTTACGTAAATTCTAAGCAGAGTTTACGAAGGTTACGAAGAGTCTAAGAAGAGTCTGAGAAGAGGCTAAGAAGAGGCCTGAAAAAATTATAACGTCTAAAACCTCTTGCATTTTCAGTTTATGATTGCAGTAAATAAGATATTAATAATAATTAGACACTCACCCTAGGTTTCATGAGGCCTCTCGAAAGTGTTTCCCCCACAGAATTAACACGAGGTGCGAGTAGGTAATAAATGCCTAAAAATTCAAATCGTCTAAGCAAATTGCAGTGGATTTAACGCGATTAATAGGTAATATATGTATTTTTAAAATTACTCACCCTAGATTTTATGAGGCACTCGCGAATCTTTCAGATTTTAATTTAATTAATTAACAAATACGCACACCACGTACTCATTACCTCGATCTACCCAAAACGTGGAAACCTTAATCTCCCGGACGGCTCGATCAACTTTTTATACCAATACTTTTTGTAGTTTTTTATTCAATCACTTCACGTTTACTTTTTCTAAACTAATTTTTGTTAAAAGTTCTTTATGCAAATCAATAGAGCTGTCATTACATTTATTTATTGATAAATTTATAACAATTCAAAAGTCTTCTTCTCGAACTTTAAAACAAAAATAAATTATTTATGTATGTAACCAGATATACCAACTAGCGAATTCTTAATATACAGTGTGTTGCATGATTCTTGCTCGAAAAATTTAAGACTTGTTCTATATGTTCTTTTTAAACCGCTACAGTGTGAACTTAGACCCAAAGTTGTTGTGGGAAAATCATACAGCTTATGTTTGTACTAAAATCTGTAAATACACTTACCTGCTCCGAAACCTTGTTGGTAAAGTATCTGAAATTACCTTAACAACTGCTTATCACAGCTTCATCCACTCTACAATTTCATACGCAATTCTAGTATGGGGGCATGCAACAACCTGTGCAAATGTATTTTCAGCCCAAAGGAGAGTTATACGAGTAATATCCGGATTAAAATTTAGAGATGATTGTAAAGAACAGTTCAAAAAATTGAGAATCATGACTGTACCCTGTACTTATGTATTCCAGTGTCTTATATATTTAAAAAAAAATCTGGACTCATTTAGCACCAGAAGCCAGGTTCATTCCCATAACACTAGAAATAAAGATAATCTAAACAATAATTTCTTACGACTAAGTAGAACCAGAGATGGCACTGGTTATCTAGGAATACAGTTCTTTAACGCCTTGCCTCCCCAGGTAAGGGCTTTAAATGAAACTCAATTTAAAAAGAAAATAAAAAATTATCTACTTAACGGCGCTTTCTACACCACAGACGAATTTTTATCTAGTGACCTTAATCTTATTTAATTTAATTTATATACAATACGGCAACTCCCTAAATATGTCCATGTATTCATGTTTCTTAGATACATATTTGTCTCTGTTTTTATGTGTTTTATATTAATTTTTATCTTATTTGTAAACTTATTTATATCCTGTCTTTGTAGTATACATTTTATTCTTCTACCATAATTATCTAGCTGTTTTAGTGCCTATTTGTATATTTGACGTGTGTAAACATTCTCTGATGTATTTTGACATGAATAAATTATCTTATCTTATCGTATCTTATCTATATCTATTGAGATTGGTCTGATAATGAAAAAATGTTTTTCCTATGTCTGACTTAATTTTATTTGAAGAGCGTTCACCCATGAGATGAATCGAAGATCTGATCGTTGATGTCACATAATAACTTCTTGTTGTAATATTTAAAATAAAGTTAGAAACCCCATTATGGATTAAAGTTGATGTCATCGAAAAAATGCTCTACTATGTCAGACTTAATTTTTTTTTTGTGCCGCGCCCACAGTTTCTATGAATATAGTAAGATCAGACCACTTGCATGGCATAACACCTTACATTTTTTAGTTTACAAATACATTTTAAATCCCGTTTATGGTCTAAAAGCTGGCTACGAAAATTAAAAATGATGAGGTGCAGTAACCTTACTAGTTGAACAGAACGTAGTTCTGCAGCCAGAAGTCGCTTCCAGGGTGGGAAGCGTGAGCGGGTGGTGAAACGCGTTAATTTTTAATCAAAATAAAATCTTAGAGTGCAGCTCTGAAATCTTGTGTAGTTATAGTTTTTAACTGTATGAATTGCGTAAAATTATTGCCAGAAGTCTAGGTCGGGGATTAAACGTTGCCAGTAGTCAGTAAAGTCGTAAAGAAATTGTTTAAATTTTAATGTCTGGGTTTTCCTGTTATTATCGTATTGGTGACGTGACGTGACATGACAAAGTTTCATATTGTTGTCTAGCATATCGAGTTTTGAATTTGCAAAATGTCAAAAAATGCTATCTTTCGTTTACTTCTGTCGGCTCGAATTTTCGATTTCGCCCATGCAATTAATGATGCTGTGAAAATGGCAATTTCGATCTTTCGATGTCAACATTAGGAAGCTTTCCGACTGATGTATGTATTTAGTTAAGAACATTTAAAAATTTCATGTGTTGCTTTTTACGATGAGACTAATTGAAATTTCATGTCCACCAAATTCTAGATTCGAATCCTGTATGCGTGTACTTTTTTTAATTTGTTTTGAACTTTTATGTTTTACACAATTTCTAAAGTTAAAAACTATAACTACACAAAATTTCAGAGCTGCACTCAAAGATTTTATTTTGATTAAAAATTAACAAGTTTGGCCGCTCGACCACGCTTACCACCCTGGGAGTGACTTCTGGTTGCAAAGCTATGTACTTTTTTGCTAGTAAGGCGGGATTTTACATAATAATTTTCACTGCTCCCTAATGTTTTTAATTTTCGTAGCCAATTTTCCATCTATTATGCATTAAAATTAGTCTTTCATTGGAAAAATGTTTTTTACTAGGTCCAAAAAAACTTTTTTTCAGCACCACGTCCCTTAAAAAATGAAGTCCGACATGGTAAAAATCATTTTATCCATGAAAGACCAATTTTAATCCATAGGGGAGGTTTCTAACTTTTTAAAAATAATAATTCGAACAAGTTTTTCGATACGCTGACAGTAAAATCATGGGCGCGGCGCTTAAAAATTCTACCATAACATTTTACAAATGTTTCAAATTTGAGAACGAAATGTGAAATCTACAGATATTCACATTTTGTAGTGTCTGACCGCAACTTCATTCATTTGCAAAAGTATTGTTAATAACACAAGAAAATTTAAAACAAAATTAAAGTCTGAAAGAAGTTATCATGTTTGAAAGAAACGATCTACACCCACATACGTACAGTCATGTTTTATTCTATATTTGAATTCACCCTATTAAGAAACGAATTTCTCTACAAAATCTTTCTTAATATGGACACATAGACATCAACAAAACGACCATTCCCTGGGATATTGCCATCCATCGCAGCTGCATGAGACTCGAACTCAGAAGAGATAACAGTGACTAGACATGTTGTACCACCCAACAGCGGTCTAGCTCACTGCTACTGCCTCGGTAACACATTGAAAACGCCACTCAACATCCATACCCTGACCAAAATTCGAACCAGGGACATCTTGGTCACATCTTTCCAAGCAGCGGTTCCCTAATCGACAACACTGAAAGTGCACTGACCACCAACATTAAATGTTTTGGTCAGTGAAAGAATTTCATGTCGAGTTTAGTCAGTTTCTTTCATTCTTTGATATTTGTCTCCCTCTGGTAATCTGTGGTGCTTGTTTTTAAAAAGGAATAAAGAAGTATTAATATTAAATAATTATTTATTCATAAATAATCATAAATGTTTTTTGTGACTTCACATTACTTCAATTATAGTCAGTGATGTGAGTCAGGAATATTCCCAGTGGGTGGATAAATATAAATCAGGAATATATTGGGAATTTTCTCCCGCTGATATTTTATTAGAAAAAAATAACCTCGATCATTGAATTAATTGTAAGAGAAAATTGGTGAAGATATATAAATATGGGAGACAAATTTCACTTTTTTCTATTTCAGCATCACAAACCATTTGATCTAATGGAAATCATGGTATTGTAAACAGTAAGGGTCCTAATATAGAGCACTGAGGCACACCTGCTTTTTAAATTTGAAACAAAGTAAGATAGTTTCACATGTATTTTTTTCAGCCAGTTAAAAAAGATGCGATTAGATTTAAAACAGACCCTTCAATCAGAACTCTGGAATTCACAATACACAATACATTAAGTATATCGAAGGCTTATCTGCTTAGATCAGAAAATAGACCAATAATATGATTCTGTTGTCAACTTCATCACATATAAACTGCAAGGGTTAGCATAATCTGATATCGAAAGTGCATAGTATTACTGCTTATAATAGCCACTAAAGGTTTATACTGCCTCCAAGAAAATATACACAGCTCAACACAATTATTATAAACTCTTACCCAAAAAGATAATAATGTATGTCATCTAATTTATTTTGAAGTGTCGAATAAATTTCAAAGCCGACAAAAAACAAAAACACTGGTTTTTTGATATATGTTTTATTTGGTCCACAATTAATTGAAACTGAATTTTCGCTTAAGCCTAATCTAATATTTATACATTCATTGATTGATTTCTAAAAATATAGGTACTAATTACTTTATATTTTCATAAGACATTATACAGCCACTTTAAAAAATGTAATAAATTAAAACGAACAAATTTGTACGTGTAATACAAAAATATATTTAGATAAAAATACTGTGCTTAAGTGAACATCAATAACTCAAGAAAATATCAAACATTGTTGCAACTTACAGGTACTTAAAACATAGCAAAAACGTTTATAATGTTGGTGTTATGGTGAGGTTAACATTTACATCCTACCAACTATGCTGTAATTGGTTGGACTAACTTACTTAATGTTCGATATATTAAAATAGTGATTTTTTATAAAGATATGTATGTAGTCTACAAGGACAGATAGTTTTGTATGTTTCATTATCACATGAACAAAGTTAAGGTGAAATATGATATATGTCTTGTGCTTTCATCAAACAATATTATGATGAAATTGAATTTGCAGACTTTATTGCTTGCACAGCCATACAAGCTAATGCTCAAGTGGTGGTAAAAGTACTTAAATTATTGGATGGAATTTATCCAGATTATTTGGTTAGTCCAACCTGATTTTTCTAAGTACATCTCTTTCTATAAACTAATATTCATTATTAGTTAAGAGCACAAATTAAGGAAGCCTAAGTTCTTTCGGGCCTGGGTCTTCCGGACTGGGGCTGTCGTCCCGTCTTGATCTAACTCTTACTACTTGCCGATGTGTATTATCGTCACTCTGAGGGCTAAAGGTGCCTGCGCCATACTGCAAACCCAGACCGGCGCTAGCTAATCTTACTTTTTCAGAGTTCGTCTCTTCATTCGCAGTGAACAGCAAGCCTAAATTCAGCTGTGGAATGTCATAGAATACTGCCAAAGTCAACATCATTACAGTTATTCCAAGGAAAAGGTAACCTAAAAATAGGAAAGTCGATCTATAATGAAAGTTAAGAATTGAAAATAATACAGATCGGCAGCTATGAACTGATGAAATATAGAAGATAATTTTGAAAGTCAAATTTAAACATGCAATAAATCTACTTCAAAATAGGTATTATTCACCATCTTGTGACACGATTTTCATACTTTCATTTTTGATATAGAAACAGAATGCGCTAAGTAATATTAAAGAGTTGGAACTTCCTTGTTTCATACGGTTTTGTTATCAAAATTTATAAGTGAGTTGTTTTGTACATTGTGCTCTAGGAACTTGTTGCATTTTGACCAAATAAGTAGTTAAGAAAATTTGTTCTAGCCTAAGTAAAACCTAATTCTACTTTAATAAACTAGATTTTGGTGTCATCTGTTTCTCATGAAAAAACTGGCAACTCCAACATGTCACTTGAAGTTACAAGGTTCTACATTTATTGTAACACAATTTTTGTAATAAATATGGGTTTCTTTAACTTTTGAGAGTTTATCGCATCAAAACTCTTTACTTAACAAAAATATAAAAATGAATAAGGTTCATTCACTTTAAGAATGAAGTGTCGGATTTAGATAGGTAGCTACTTCCCAGCCCCTGAGTCGGTTCTTGTAATCTATGGTCAACAAATTTGGTCTAGGTTTAATCTTATGTATTGCTTTAATAATATAGGAGCTGGGTGGCTCTTTCGAGATATCATGGTTTTATGCTCTTACCAGATCATTTTATGAAAGATAATGATTCACAAAGTGGACTTGTGGTGTACCCTCAACTGAAGATAAATTTGACATGTTCCTCTAAGTTCAGTTTCTACATCTCAGACGTATTATTAAAAGATCATTATTTTTTAAATAATTTGCTGTAAGTTACATGAATAAAAAATTAGATTTTACAGTGAAGAATGAGTAATCAAGCAGTGATCGAATCAAATTGAAACTGTAGGCCATGGCTGTGTAAACCAGCCTCAAGAGTGTAAGAGTACCTACTTCATTCTTAAAGCAGTTAGAGGAATACATTTAAAAATTAAAACTGCCATGAATTTTAAAAATACTTTGAATTTGGCTTTTGGGAGATTAAATCGAATTCAAATACATACATGTGGTGGCAATCTTGTATAGAGGTCGATATGGTTGATCAGCGGCATCTCCTGGAATGTAATCTCCTAATCCTATCGTTGTGAGGGATATGAAGCAGTAGTAAAATGAGTCAAGGTAGTCCCACTCTGGTTCGATGGCGGCAAATACTGCCGCGGGAACTAGCAGGAAGAGGCCAACCAATATGGTCACTGAAATTTAAATACTGTATCATTTTCCATCATTTCATCTTGGTGCCTCTATGTGACAATATATACATTATGTTTCAAGTTTTCATTCATATCGCAATGCCATCAACACTCATCGTGTTGCATAGATTGTAATGTCACTTCCATCATGTTTACTGACAATGAATGTTTACTTTGGTCTTTTAGAAACAGTAGGATTAAAATACTATAACCCAATTTGTTGTTTTCATATCGAATTGAAATTGACAATATTTATATCGACAATGACAAGACATGACAAGATGCCGAAGTATATAGGTACTATTCAGAAAAAGGGTAAAGTGTATAGTCGGATAGGCATGGGCAAATTGCCCCCGATAGGAATCCTTAATAATGACTAGATCAACATGTAATGTGTAAAGCTATGGGTACCTACATATGATGCATAATTATCATCGGTCACTTTTGAGTTTGAATGCTTCACAAAGGCAAACTTTAAAAGGTTTTAGATGTCCTCTGTCATTACCTAGAGTTTCATCAAAACCTAAGGGAACAACACTTCTCCAAAAAATATTATTTAGATAAAAGTAGTCACCTTCTGTATATACAACACATTGCTTTCATTAGTTAGACATGGCAATGTAATTGTTAAACTATTATAATAGTAACTCGGTAAATGTGTAACATAAATAGTTTATTTTATTATTTGTTCACACTTTTCATTGTTTCGGGAAAATCGTTACTTCTCTGGCGACTTTTGTCAAAGATTAATATGGTCACACCTAAACCACTCTCGAGAGATGAAAGTTCGCCCAGTAGTTCTTGAGAATGAACAGACAGACAGACGTGCTGGTTAAGCGTTTACGTTTATTTACCAGTACTACCACTTATCTATATACTGTAGCATATGATTAAATCTCTACTTAGTATAAAATAAAGTCTCCGCTGGGAGGTCTGTCTGTTTGTCAGTTCAAAAAGTTATATTTAAAATCGATTCCTTGCAGAAATTAACCAATTAAAAATGGCTTTTATTAACGAAGCAGTGCTTATGTGCTGAGCAAAAATAGGGCACACATACCCAGCAGAGTAATGTTATCACAAGACGCCTATTGTCTTGTAACGGTGTTTTGCTCTGGGTAGCTGGAGTCGGAGATTAGTTCAGGATCCAGATTAGTTTAATAAGACAACCCAATCAAAATTAACAATTTTATTATCTTCAACAGGTAAAATATGCAGGTTTACATAATATACAATAGTTACAGGTTATCGGTTTTCAGGTCCGTATCTTTTACGGTTATTGGTAATCAGGTGACATTTAAATCGTATGAATGAGAGAGACGACGAGAGTGTAATGCAGTGATGCGACGAGTAGGGGTTTTGGCGGCGGAAACGGCGGCGGGTTAATAACCGTCAACCCGAGCAAGCTATCGGCTCAACTCGCCGGGTCACTCCTCTGTTAATTTATATTTGCTCCGTGTCGGTTTCGTCGGGACGACGGGACATCGCTGGACTAAATAACATTTGGCACAAGGTCCGTTCTTCGGTTCAACGCGCCGTAGAACTTTTCTAGGTCAAGATATATTCGCTCCGGAGAGTCACGTCACTTGGTGCATAAATCAGCAAAGTGTCTTCGGCTCAGCGCGCCATCGGCAGTTTACGGAGAGATGCACCCAGTGCTCTTCTCGATCCGCGGCTGGGCTTTTATACACGAAACTATCCCTCCTTTTTGAGACGGTCGGTGTCGGGCGGTGTGCAAATTTAGTATATCGAGTATGAATCGCCGTCGTGTGGCAAATGTGCACACGGCACTACACTGAAACTTCTTAGTAATGAGGTATGACTTTAGGATGCTTCATTACACTCCCCTCGTTCGTCGGGTGAAAAAAAAATTGACATCAGGAACAATTTTTAAACCTTTCAAAACAACTCTAACCTAATAAACATTTTTATCCAATTAACGAAAACATGGTAAAATTTCGTAAACACCCTGTATAAACATGTGAATATACAATTTTTAAACATTTTAAAACAAATCCTAACCTATTATACATTTTTATCCAACTAACGAAAACATGGTAAAAATTTTCGTAGACACCCTGTATAAACATGTGAATATAAAATTTGAAGTTTTGTCAACAGGAATCTATCTGTAAAACAACGGTAGAGATAACAGGGAAAATAAAATGTACTATGCAAAAAATAACTAAACTAGGTATGGCATAAATCGAAATAAATCGTAAGAAAACATTGGTATAAAAGATAAAACAAATGGATTCTAAAGCATAATTAACAAAATTTACACGTCGGAAAATAACATAACATAACAAATTCCGTTTAATAAGTTTTTCGCTCACTCGTTTGCCGCGCACTTAGATGTTCCCGCGCACTCGTGGGGTTGCGTTAGCGGACGTCTGCGGCATGGGTGTTGGCGTACAGGGGTTGATGACGGTCAGGGCGGTGATTCCCGGAATGCGGGTGGCTGTTCCGTCGCTGCTGCGGTGTCTGAACTTCCGTCTCCGTTTTGGTATTTTAGGGTCCTCTACCTGAAACAAGGCCCTAAGGCAGGGAATTGACCTACCTGGGGTCGGTGGTTTTGGAGGGCTGGGGCTTTCTCCAAATAACTCCCTGAACTTCACTTCCATTGACCTGGACAGTGGAGACATCATTTGTAGCCCAGGAGACGGTATCGGGGACGGCACATATTTGACTGGCGGTGAGGGGGACGGCTCAGCTCTGGAGGTTGAGGGACACCTCGGGGACGGCAGCAGGGATGGCATGTCTAACCTCGGCGGCGACGATGGTATTCTGGTATTCTGGTATCCTGGTATTCTGGTATTCTGGTATTCTGGTATCCTGGTATTCTGGTATTCTGGTATCCTGGTTTTAAATTTGAGTATATTCGGTATAACTTCTGTTCTGGAGTGATATTTTTAAGCCTCCGCAGTAGAGTTTGGATTGCTACTACATAATCTTTTATATTTTCGTTGTCTTTTTGTACACGGAGCCTTGCTTCGTCTTCCAACTTTAAATGGTAATCTGAGGGTGCGTAAAATGCTGTTAACTTTGTGACAAATTGATCCCACGTATTGCAGGACGTTTTATTATTTCTGTACCATAATAATGCATCGCCTTGTAGTAGTTCGGGTAGGGCTCGTAGCATTTGTTCATCATTAAAATTGTATCCAGACTGTAGCTCCTCTACACGTTCTAGAAATGAGAAAACGTCTTTTCTGCCGTCGAAACGAACGTTCCATTTGCGAACTTCAGTTAAAACCGTACCCATGGGTGTTGGTATAATGTATGACATGTCTGGTATTGTAGGATTTATTTGGGTGGGCGTGGCATCAACTTTCTTGGCTGCCTCGCTACGTAAATAACTTTTTAGTCTACTTCGGAGTTCTTCCCCTGTTCCAGTTGTAATTGCGCCGTACTTGGATAATTCTACTAGTAGTTCATCTTTCTTTAATTTATATATCCATCCTACTGTGGTATCTGCGACTTCTAGTCCATAAGCACCATCTGTGTCTGACAAACTCATTTCTATGGCTTGGAATATTTTGTGTCTCCCTCTAAATATTTTAATATCTCTCTCTTAGTATAAATGTATCCTTTTGGGTTGTCTGGAGTAAATCTACCTTTTAAAATCTGTTTCGGGTGTTAAATTATGTTACACTCTTTCTATTTGTCTATCTCTCGTTTGTAAATGTCACCTTTTGGGTTATCCGGAATGAACTAATGTCTTAAAATCTGCTCGGGCGCCAAATTATGTAACGGTGTTTTGCTCTGGGTAGCTGGAGTCGGAGATTAGTTCAGGATCCAGATTAGTTTAATAAGACAACCCAATCAAAATTAACAATTTTATTATCTTCAACAGGTAAAATATGCAGGTTTACATAATATACAATAGTTACAGGTTATCGGTTTTCAGGTCCGTATCTTTTACGGTTATTGGTAATCAGGTGACATTTAAATCGTATGAATGAGAGAGACGACGAGAGTGTAATGCAGTGATGCGACGAGTAGGGGTTTTGGCGGCGGAAACGGCGGCGGGCTAATAACCGTCAACCCGAGCAAGCTATCGGCTCAACTCGCCGGGTCACTCCTCTGTTAATTTATATTTGCTCCGTGTCGGTTTCGTCGGGACGACGGGACATCGCTGGACTAAATAACATTTGGCACAAGGTCCGTTCTTCGGTTCAACGCGCCGTAGAACTTTTCTAGGTCAAGATATATTCGCTCCGGAGAGTCACGTCACTTGGTGCATAAATCAGCAAAGTGTCTTCGGCTCAGCGCGCCATCGGCAGTTTACGGAGAGATGCACCCAGTGCTCTTCTCGATCCGCGGCTGGGCTGGGCTTTTATACACGAAACTATCCCTCCTTTTTGAGACGGTCGGTGTCGGGCGGTGTGCAAATTTAGTATATCGAGTATGAATCGCCGTCGTGTGGCAAATGTGCACACGGCACTACACTGAAACTTCTTAGTAATGAGGTATGACTTTAGGATGCTTCATTACAGTCTGTTCGTTCAGGCTAATCTCGAAAAGCACTGGGTGGGATTTTGATGAGGTTTTCACTAATATGTAGAGCATCTTTCATGAAAGGTTTGCTTGTATTAAACATTAATATTTGACAAAAGTGAGCCAAGTGACGATTTTCCCGAAGCCAGGCGAAGCCTGAACACAGGCTTTCCTTTGTGGATTTTTTCGTTTATTTTATTTATTATTTATTTATTGAATTCTTTTGGTGAATAAATATACTATTATTATAGTAACAAAACAAACTATTTATCGCATAAAATGTTACATGTTTATCGAGTCTATTATAATATAGTTAATAATTACATTAACACTGTTTTAGTCAGTAAGGTTTGTAAATACGCGAGGTTGAGTACTCTTATCCAAGTACATTTTTTGAAACTGTTGCACCCTTTAAGTGTTAATGAAACATGAAACTTAAGGTGACAATAGAGAATATCTAAGACATTTAATATAAGTTATTTTTAAAAAGTGGTCAGGAACCCTACGAGAATAAATTTTAAATATTTTTTGTACGTACTATGATTACAACTAGGCCAGGCAAATGAAGGGAAAACAGACAGAATTTTTAGATAAATTAGTAGCTGCAATGTTTTTGCAGAATGGCTTTGGGATAGGTAATGGGAAAGGCTTCTCATTTTGTGAGTCAAAAAATTTCATTTGCATCGTTTTTTATCAACAATTAGAGAGGAAGATCAGTTTTCTTAAAATACTGCAAAAATTATCAGTCGTACAGAAAGGTGATTCGTGCACAATTAAAATCCCTACATTATGAAACTTTCCAAATTAAAATGGATCCAGCGGTAAAAAAGTGATTGCAAAAAAACCTGCAATATAATCATTTTTTAATTATTAACATATTTTTTTAATTTGTAGTTGAAATTTTATAACACTTTCTTAAATAAGTGTGTTTTATAGTGTATTATAAGTGTGCAAAAGATGGGTGCTTTCGATGCAATAGGTTTTGTACAGTCCTATTTGTTCCTCCCACCAAGGGGAAAAATGGACAACTTTGACTTCCCGGGAAGCTCTCAATTTTCAACTAAAATTGATCCACAAAACATTTTTGTAATATTCAAGATCTCTGCAAAAGAAAGAGCAAGTAATTTTTGCAAAGCATGACTGAATTATTACCTTAAAAAAACTCTAATACACAAAAGGCATAACGTTTTTATTTTTTTAGCTGCGTTCTAGCAAATTAAACCAATGGAAACACGCACATTTTATAAATAAGTAATAAAGTTGATAGTATGGCAGTACTATCTAATTTTGAAACCTTAAAATTTAATTTATACACAATACAGGTTTTTTTAATTTTAATTTGGAGTCTCATAATGTAGGGATTATAATTGCGCACAAGTCACCCATTCTTCACTTTCCTCTACGACCGATAGTTTTTCCAGTATTTTAAGAAAAATGATATTCCACCCTAATTGTTGATGAAGAACGATGATGCAAATGGAATTTTTTTAACTCACGAAATGAGTAGCCTCCCCCATTACTTCTCCCAAAGCCATTCTGCAAAAACATTGCGGCTACTAATTTATATACGTCCAAGTCTTTATTTGCCTGACCTGAACCTATTAGGGATGTTTATGGAAAAACATGTGATGTGTTCTCTAGAATGTCATCATTCATTTAGTTGTCTTATCATCCTAAGTTACTTAAGCAGTTTACGAGAAATACATTTTTGAAATTCTCCTCCCTTTTTGAAGTTTTGTTGAAATAATTCCAGAATAACTGAAGAGTGGCCAGTGAAAATTGGCATTACACATATGCTAATATACCTCGTTATTAGTAAATAGTAAGGTTAACTTTGGCCTTAAGATAGACAAATTAGGCATTATTATAAAAATTCGCTAAATCGACCTTTTTTATTTATCATAAACCTGATGCTCACAATTAAAATCAATTTTAATTATAGTATTTCCATTGCCAATTTGAAATTACAGTCTAAGGCATTGCTACCAGGATAAGTCATTACAAAGCCCCTGTTTGTGATACGATACCCGAATACGAGTATAGTTAATAACCATATATTCTATATACGCTTACCTCAAACCATTACAAGTCCCTTGTTATAACTTTATAAGCTCTTAGTTCAATCTTAATATTACCGGTGGCATAGAATTTTTATTTTAATTGAATCATTTATAGAGTTGTTCATTAAACTAGCATGATTTATTATAAATAAATAATGTATTATAAATAAATCCTTTACATCGTGCCTATTAATTAATATGAGTAAAGTAGTAAAACAATATTTACAATAACTAAAAAGTGATTTTAAAAATTGTCGGTCGACGTTCAAGACATCGCTCGTTATCTCAATAATTATGCCTTTGTCTGTCTTTTTTTATCATTTTCAAACTGACATTGGATAAAGCATACTTCAACATAATCGTGGTAGTTATATATTTACAACAAAAAGGGGTTTCATGAAAAATGAAACAAATATGCCATAATTCTTACCTATTATAAGTAAGTGTAGAATTCGTATATTGAAAGGTTGGTACAAATGACCAAGGCGAGAATTAAGCCATTGCAGCAGCCAAATGGTAGGAACTAACAGTCGCTCAACTAAGGCCGAGAGTAGTACCAGTGTCATAGGAATGCCAATCATGGCATAGATAATGCAGAAAATTTTTCCACTTCTGCTCAGTGGGGTCACATGCCCGTAACCTGTGAATAAAACCAATTGTTAAAAAAAGAAAACAAACCCGCGTCTCTTTTATTTACCGATAGTTGTTATAACGGTGCTCGAGAAAAATAATGATTGTCCAAAACTCCAGTTTGGTTCTCCGGTGGCATTTCGTACTGCTGACACTCCTCGGTTGCTAGCTTTTACTACTTCTGATATTAAATCTTCCAAGGCTTGATCTGAAATGGAATACTAATTATAGTTTAACGTATTCATTAAATCAAAACCATTTTTCCAGAAGTTAAGTGTAATATATATGTATAAAACCATTGTATCCATACCTTTTTTGCTATTTTGTTATCTTTTGTATGTTTTTTTTATCGATAGTAGAGGATAACCCAGTGTAATTTATTAATTATTTTGGGTTAATAAAGACTATTCCATTCAATTCAATTCAAGTTTTACGCAATTTTATATTGAAAACATGTTTTTTAAATTTAAATTTGTATTTGTAATCTTGAAATGAAATAGTTTTCATTATTGTATACACCAATTAAAACTATTTTTGTTTAGTTTGGTTATCTATCTCATATTAGTAGGTACTAAGGAAAATGAGTAGGATATTAAATTTAATCAATATTATTAGAGCAATTAATCATGCCATCCAATGACAGATAGTGCCCTGTAACCAGGGAGGTGCCAGGGGATACCTGGTACCCCCTGGGAAAATTTGACCACCCCCTTGGGAAAGTTTAGTGTCTACATCACCGGTAAATGAGAGGAAAAAGTCAACTGATAGCAATTTAAAAAAAAAAAAATGTCGACATCCCCTCAAATCTCGTGCGCACCACGTATAACTTATTTCTGGCTACAGACATTATTCCATCTCACATATTTTTCAATTTTTTATCGGTGTAAACTCTTCGCCATTTGGCCTCGAAATGATCATTTGAATTCATGTGCAACATTTGAGCAGAATTGATCCACTGGCTTGAGAGCCAGATATGACCACGAATAGCTGATAGGCATTTTCAAAAACCACTTTTTTTTTTCAGGGGACGTGAGAGCTAATACGCCAAAAACTCAAAAATCGATTACTTTTCCTGAATATTCTATATATGGTAAAGCAAAAAGTTAGTTATTGTTGTCAGTGTTACAAATTCTTGTATATACAGTACAATTAAGGATGTTTGTAAAGCAATAAAAAACACAAAATCCTCTATCATTTTAGTAGTAACATACGACTCCCACCAATCTTCAACATAAATTTCGAAGAGCGGGGAGTGGCATTTATAATAATAACCTATTTATCTCTACAAAAATTCGAAGAGCGGGGGAGAGGAGTATTCCCTAAAATTGAATATTTTTCTTGATCGAAATTTTGAAGGGAGGGAGGTGACATTACTTCAAATTAAGTATTTCTCTCGATCAACATTTTGAAAAGCAGGGGGTAATATTCCTCAAAATTGAATATCTATCTCAGTCGAAATTTTGATTTCCTCAAGTATCAATCTCTATTACGATCAAAATTTTAAACAGAAGGGGCTGATATTCCTTACGATTAAATATTTATCACATGATAGAAATTTTAAAAAGCGGAAGCGGAGATATTCCTTTGCCTAACTATTTCTTATTTATCTCATTATATACAATACATCTCATTCGGTACTGGTTATTCTTACTAATCATTTAAAATTATACCTCTCTCGTCTTACCTAATGTAAATACTAATCTTCAACTTCGGGTGAAACCCGGACCCACTCAAAACCACCTGGCCCGAGTGTAAACACCCCCGCCACCCCCCCTCTCGACGGGCCTGCCTCTATGACACATCAATAATTTTGCAAACAGCTAAAAAAAATATCTATGAGAACTAAAAGAAAAACTATATGTAAAAATATTAATGAAATCTTTGCATCCTTTCGATAACCTGACTTCTGGTTATGCTAGCAAGTTAAAATCCTAAAATAAACTTGTCGAATTTCTTATTTGGCATTCTCATTATAACACTAGCATCCAACATAGTCCCCTGCAGCTAAGCAGATTAAACTAGTATCTACATGACCCCCTACGGTATGAAGATTCAGTTAAAAATGAGAACAAAGGCCTGAAATGAATTTATTTACCTACCATGTCTTAAAAAAATTTTCATTCTAATGGATTACATTTTCATGAAATCTCTCATTCAGCTTCTTGAAAATATTTAACCTTTGAAATGTTTTTCAGAAAGGCACAAAGCCACTCATCACGATGTTTCATGCAAAACCAAGGCAATATCCATGAATAAGTATGAAATAAAAAATCATGGATATTGCCCTCGTTTTGCATGAAACATCGTTATGAGTGACTTCGTGTCTTTCTGATGACCTCAGAATAAGGGCAAAAAACGTTTCAAAGGCTAAGCATTTCCAAGAAACTGAATGAGAATGAGAGATTTTATGAAAATGTATAAATCCATTAGAATGGAAATTTTTTTAAGACAAGGTAGATAAATAAATTCATTTCAGGCCTTTGTTCCTCATTTTTAACTGAATCTTCATACCATAGGGGGTCATGTAGATACTAGTTTAATCTGCTTAGCTATAGGGTACTATGTTGGATGCTAGTGTTATAATATTATAACACTAGCATGCAACTGTATTGAAACATTCTTTATAGGATTTTGCAAACAGCAGAAAAATTAACTATCTATAAAAGAAAAACTTTGTGTAATAATAATAATAATAATAATAATAATAATAATTTATTTGTCAAAATTAATTGCACCGTAGTGTATTGACATGTCAGTTAGAATATTGAAAAAGAGAGTAGAAATATTAATGAAATCTTTGCATTCTTTCGATAACCTGAATTCTGGTTATGCTAGCAAATTAAAATCCTAAAATGAATTTGTCTAATTTCTTATTTGACAATTCTCATTCTAACACTAGCATCCACACAGTCCCCTACGGCCATGCAGGTTAAACTAGTATCCACATAACCCCCTACGATTATTCTGTTTCCTGGAAATGGAGCTCATCAGAAAGACATAAAGCCATTCATAAAGATGTTTCATGCAAAACCAAGACAATTTCTATGAATAAGTGTGAAATGATTATATTTGACATTGACTGATAAAAACAACCTCACCTATCTATTAGCTAACTAGTATTGGAGCATGCAACATAGCCCCCTATAGATAAGCAGATTAAACTAGTATCTACATGACCCCCTATGGTATGATGTGAATGTCAATAAGAAATTAGAAAAATTTATTTTAGGATTTTAACTTGCTAGCATAACCAGAAGTCAAGTTATTGAAAGAATGCAAAGATTTCATTACTATTTTTAGATATAGTTTTTCTTTTAGTTCTCATAGATATTTTTTTCCGATGTTTGTAAAATCCTATAAACAATATGTTTCATTACTATAAGCAAACAAATAATAAATAATTCACTTTTAAACATCAATAATTTAATATTGCAAAGTTCCACTTTTCGACATCTTTGGGTATAGTATAATTATCTCAGTACACGATGGGGGAGACAAAGCTGACATTATTACGAACAGACTAATTACAATGCTTTACTTGCCTTCTAAAGTTTTGAAATTATCTTTCATGTAATATTATATTTAATGAAGCTGAAGCAAAGGTTACTTAATTCAACATAGCATAGCTTTTATCCAAAACATTCAAGCAGATTGAGTCTCCTCAACATGATGCATATACCTATTATGCATTCATATGCATGTAGCTTCATAGCTGTTATATAGGTAACATCAACTAAGTATATAACGATATGATAAAGGCGTTTGATGAGATTGACCAAGATAAGCTATTATGTAAACTGAGATTCATTTTGCATGTCAAACACTTATATGTCACTTATTTGATAATACGAAGTTGTCTCTATTATAGGTCCCAATAAGTTTGAGTAATGAATTTGGAAGCATTATTATTATCCTTTTCGCAAGTACAAAACTAAAAGTATATTGTATTTGATCGGCACCACCGCTTGACCGGGCCAACGACCCCACGCATTCTGCTTTCAATAGGAAGTTTATTCCCTATGCCACGAAGTATATTTGCCAAATCTGTATATTAACATGCTTTCAATGAGTTAGCAGTGTCAAGAATTTCTAACACAAATAAAAATAACTAACTTTCTACTTTCCCATATACAGGGTGCGCCAAAGTTCTGATTTTGGTCGATTACGGCTGTATTTGAAATGGTGGAAATATATTGTCTATAGATTATTTTCTTGATTTTCAATTCTGCATAACCAGAAAATATGTACAATTATACAGGGTACTCCGTTTTCGTTGTCCGAGCAACAACTTCGTTATTTTAAATGGAACACCCTATATTTTTTTCCTTTATCGAGTTACCCAAGGTACTTAAAATGAACCGTTTACGATATAAAAAAGATTTTTTGACAAAAAGTGAGGTTTGCGGATAAGTTTTTGAGTACCTCTGATTTCATAGACAAGAGAGTTTTCAAAATTCTGCTTATACTGTTATGTTGAGCATATTAAGGGCTAGTAGGGCAGAAACATTATTAATATTAATCTTATACAGAGTGCTGAAAAAATTGAGTTTAATGTTTCGCTAATAAAAAAGGCCGTAATTCAATTTTTTCAAATGGGACGTACTATTTTCAGTTCTGTCATCTAATGAAGTGTTAAATTATCTTTCCATTGATATATCATAGTAGGTATTTATCTTTAGGAGTTGCATAGATATTAAGGTTAATTGTCTGGATCAGTCATTTTTCTTGCTGGAACTTCATGAGGTTTGTACTGCACTTCACCAGTTTCGATAAATCTGTCTCTAAGATTACTAAATGCAGGTTCTAAAGGATGTCTCCTTTCAGGATATCTGGTTTTATAGACTCGGGATGCTAAGAGGCTGTTCCTTGAGCACTCCCCCAGAATAAAAATCATGTCAACCATTTCTTCCCGCGAATAATTCATATTTAATATAATTATATGCAAATGCAACTTCCTGGAACTGTAAAAGCTACTAGTATTTTATTAAAGACAATCAAAACAAAAGCACTTACCGATATAGCAGTAACACAAAACTTTAGAACATCCACAGACACGTGTTTTGACATCTATGTCTCTTCGGTGCGGCTTTTTCTAAAGTTCACAATCAACTGAAATATGTAAGCAAATACTCGTGTTATAACTATCAAAGGATTACCAGAACAGGATATTAAAAATTAAAATTAGATTATAGGAAATTCCCCGTAAAGGGATAATTATCAATATAATTATATGCAAATGCAACTTCCTGGAACTGTAAAAGCTACTAGTATTTTATTAGCTAATAAAATACTAGTAGCTTTTACAGTTCCAGGAAGTTGCATTTGCATATAATTATATTGATAATAAAATATAAAAATAATTAATAAAATACTAGTAGCTTTTACAGTTCCAGGAAGTTGCATTTGCATATAATTATATTGATAATTATCCCTTTACGGGGAATTTCCTATAATCTAATTTTAATTTTTAATATCCTGTTCTGGTAATCCTTTGATAGTTATAACACGAGTATTTGCTTACATATTTCAGTTGATTGTGAACTTTAGAAAAAGCCGCACCGAAGAGACATAGATGTCAAAACACGTGTCTGTGGATGTTCTAAAGTTTTGTGTTACTGCTATATCGGTAAGTGCTTTTGTTTTGATTGTCTTTAATAAAATACTAGTAGCTTTTACAGTTCCAGGAAGTTGCATTTGCATATAATTATATTAAATATGAATTATTCGCGGGAAGAAATGGTTGACATGATTTTTATTCTGGGGGAGTGCTCAAGGAACAGCCTCTTAGCATCCCGAGTCTATAAAACCAGATATCCTGAAAGGAGACACCCTTTAGAACCTGCATTTAGTAATCTTAGAGACAGATTTATCGAAACTGGTGAAGTGCAGTACAAACCTCATGAAGTTCCAGCAAGAAAAATGACTGATCCAGACAATTAACCTTAATATCTATGCAACTCCTAAAGATAAATACCTACTATGATATATCAATGGAAAGATAATTTAACACTTCATTAGATGACAGAACTGAAAATAGTACGTCCCATTTGAAAAAATTGAATTACGGCCTTTTTTATTAGCGAAACATTAAACTCAATTTTTTCAGCACTCTGTATAAGATTAATATTAATAATGTTTCTGCCCTACTAGCCCTTAATATGCTCAACATAACAGTATAAGCAGAATTTTGAAAACTCTCTTGTCTATGAAATCAGAGGTACTCAAAAACTTATCCGCAAACCTCACTTTTTGTCAAAAAATCTTTTTTATATCGTAAACGGTTCATTTTAAGTACCTACCACCTTAATAGAATTATGAATATAATTAGATGGGTAACTCGATAAAGGAAAAAAATATAGGGTGTTCCATTTAAAATAACGAAGTTGTTGCTCGGACAACGAAAACGGAGTACCCTGTATAATTGTACATATTTTCTGGTTATGCAGAATTGAAAATCAAGAAAATAATCTATAGACAATATATTTCCACCATTTCAAATACAGCCGTAATCGACCAAAATCAGAACTTTGGCGCACCCTGTATAGAATAATCAGGAAAATTAATCGATCTGAGTTTTTGGTGTATTAACTCTCACGTCCCCTGAATAAAAAAAGTAGTTTTTAAAAATCCCTGTCGCCTGTTTGTGGTCATATCTGGATCTTAAGTCATCAAATCAATTCTTCTCAAATGTTGCACATGATCACTTCGACGCCAAATAGCAAAACTGGACGAAGATTATATGCCTATGAAGGGTTAAAACCGGTAGAAAATTGGAAAATATATGAGATAGCATCAGCTCTGTAGCCAGAAATAAGTTATATGGGGTGCGCACGAGACTTCAGGGAACGCCGATAAATGATTTAGATTATTATCTTTTTTCCTCTCATTTGCCGGTGATGTGGACACTAAACTTTCCCAGGGGTAAAAACAAAACATCTTCTGTGAATGAGAAAAATGTAAATAATAGTGGTCCTAATTTCGACCCTTGTGGAACACTGATGTGCATTTTAATATTAACTACTCAGACTGACGGGCATTACATAAAATTATAGAGGGCAAAAACCTTGATCGATACATCCAGATAACAAAATTATCGCTTTGGAATGCTTGCGGGTGATTCTAATATTTACACATAATGTCAAAGGGTATCGAAAGCAATGAAACAGTCCCTAACGTGATGACTGTTATCAACAGATTATTACTTAAATTAAATAAAAAATATCTTTCTTACATAAACAAACAAATCACGTGGTGGTAGACTCAGCGCGATTGTTTGACTGTTTTTATTTATTCTAGTTCTAGGCTCTTGATTGAACAGGAGCGGATTCACAGTTTTACCTCTTAGACCCTGTAACAACCACAGGGGACCAGAGCAAAACGGCCGTGCGTTGATTTAACTCTACGCCAACATGATGGAGCCACTATATATTTTGAATTTTCAAGTTGTCTTTATCTTGTTGAAAATCCGACTCGTCAATCGACAATAAAATACAATGGGAAAATTTGTTTAATAAAAAATATGAAATAAAATAACATTTAATCAGGGGTGTACTGTAGCTGTAACGCCGTCCCAGCACTGCTTTTTTTGAGGGAAATGAAAGTAATAAGACACTTTCTGTAGTATATTATACAACTCAGGTCAGATCGTTCCGGCACGGCTTAATTTACGACTCACCACTGGAGTTGATTCAGTTATTGACTCTCATCCTCTGTCTCATAAGCGGTGACAATTTATATATAGAGTGTGTCTCTTAAGAGTGTAACAGCGTAATAATTCTTTTGTTTTTTGTCCGATTTGAATCAAATTGGCCTTAAAAGATAGAGGTCACCAAGGTCTAAGACCATCTTTAAATGCAAAGCCATCTATGCTACTAAATTGTTTAAAAAATATATGTTAACAAGACTTTGTCGAAATCATTCAAAAACGAAGTTTAGCTAAATTCTAAAAAAAACGAGGCCTTGTGAACAAAAATCCAGTCTCAAATTTCTCGTTTTGATAAGCATGCTCTAAGTCCTTTGTTACTACTGAGATAATTTTGTAAATATCAGATTAGTTGTCAAGTAAATCTGTTGGAATTTTGTTTGATTTTTTGTATTGTAGCATATTTTAAAATGCTTACAACTGCGGAAGAAGTGGAAATTGTTAGATTAGTTGGTGATAATTCTCGTACAACGAGGGAAACTGCTACAGAATTTAATAATCGGCATCCAGATCGACCCCTAATAGACCGTGTAAAAGTTTGACGAATTAATAATTTATTCAATAGAACTGGCAAAGTGTGCAACAAGGGATCATGTTAGAGATGCATAAATCCAAGGTGTAGCCTAAGGAGAATGTCCACAATTTTAAATGTACCTAAGGATACAATTTGGCGATGCTTGGGTCGAAATAAATTACGTCCCTTCAAGCCTGTTTTCTTACACACATTAGAAAAAGGAGACGAAGAACGGTGGCTGCAATATTGCTTTTGATGTCAGGGAGAGTTTATGAACAACCTTAATTTCTTTTTAAATATTTTATTCTCAGATAAAGTGACATTTACAACTAATGGCATAGTTAACTCTCAAAATAGTAGATATTGGTCCGTTGAAATCCCTCATTGAGTTGTAATAAACTGTCGACGCCAGTATTCAGAAAACCAGAAAAGGTGAATGTGTGGTGCGGTATTTTGAATTAACAAATAATTGGGCCATATTTCTTTGAGGGTTTGAATGCGGCACGTTTTCTAATTTTTCTGCAAACTGAATTTTCAATCGAAATTGAAAACTTGCCCCTTATTGCGTACAACAATGTGATATATCAACTTGATGGAGCCTCAATCTACAATGCAATAGTAGTACGGAATTGGCTAAACGACAACTTTCTCCGGAGGTGGATTGGAAGGAATAGCCCTTTTATTCATTGGCCTCCGAGGTCACCTGACCTCACGTCCTTGGACTCTTTTTTATGGAGGTTTTTAAAGAATCAAGTCTACAAAGCGCAGCCACAAAATAGACTAGAAATGGAAAACTGGATTAGGCAACCTTGGGCTGAAATTATGCCTGCAACCCTCCGAAAAGTTATGAACAATAACAGAAAGCGAATTGCATTAGGGCTGATGGAGGCTTGATAGAACATAATATTTAATTCTTTTGGTTGTATTTATTATTCATGTGTAAATTGTTAAAAAAAAATAAATTTATGAAAAACGTTTATTTAAATGTCTCAAAAGATTTTTTTTATCAAGACTTCATTTTTTTTTAGAATTTAAATGAAGTTTCGATTCGGGGTTTTAGAATGATTTCGAAAGTTTTGTCGAAGTTTTGTTAACAAATTTTTTTTATTAAAAGATGCCTACTATGATCTTTTGATTATTTTCATACAATTTAGTATCGTAGATGGCCTTGCATTTAAAGACGGAAGTGATTTTGTGGTCTTAAATAGACTTGGTGACCTCTGTCTTTTAAGATCAGTTTGATTCAAATCGGACAAAAAACAAAAGAATTATTACGCTGTTACACTTTTAAATGAGACACACTGTACATATGAGAGAATAACTAGCCTACCATTATACTCGTCGCCGATTTACTGTACTTCTTATATAATTGTTGCACATTCTATTGGATACTGTTCGTAGTTTTTCTGTAAATAATATTAGTTTTAGACATTTCTTTAAAAAAATTAATCACTTTTTATTTATTCATCAATTTTGTTCAAATACAATAGGGTTCTTCCTCTAGCTAACATTTACTGTCAAAATTTCAATACAATCGGACTTTTCATTCTTAAGTTATCGTGCGGACGGATAATTTGAAAGTTGTTCAGAATTCGATCACCAACACAGTGATATGAATTTTTTTCTCTACGAATGATATTACCGGTTTTAGAAATGTGCCGATTAAATGCAATTTACGTACTCTTCGCTTTGTATTTGCGTCGAGTCGAGTCAGACAATAAATGATACCTATTCGTCATATGGACGCAGCCGTTTTAAATTTCTAAGTTTTGACTAATATTTGTAATATGCGACCTCAAGAATCCACAGATACCAATTTTAGTAGAATAGGATATTAAATGATAATAGAATATCCGATATCTTTGAAACGCCATCTTGGATTTTTTTATAAAAAGTGTCAAATTGTATTGTTATGTGAACCATATAAATATGCCAAATTTCAAGTCAACATGACATCTGGAAGAGGGTGAAAAGTGAGTAAGGTTCCATTACAATGTTACGATCAAGCTAGTAGAAGTGTGACGCGTGACGGTTAGTATGTGTTTGATTTTTCTCTTATAATTTTAGGAAATACATTTGAAATATGTGTACTTATGCAGAACAGTGTGGTAGGATATATAATCTATTGAAGTTAGGACATATATGTCATGATACCCAGAGGTGTGAGTAGTTTGTCATATTTATAAAAATTACTTAATCTCAATGACACCACTTAAAATGAACTGTGTCCTATTCCAGTAGAATGTGATACTAGTGACACCCAACTGCAACTTCTATCTGTTTACTATTTATTTAATTGATAACTTGGTTCCTATTGTTATTAGTTTTGGAGACCTAGTTATTTAGAGAGTTTTATTATTACATTATTAGCGATATTCTGATGTTTTAAAATGTCCAGTTTTTTTTCTGATTAGTATTGTTGAAAATAGATATGAAATGTATTATACAGTTGGAATAGGAAAACATATAAAACAGAATAGAAATAAAATACAAAGCGTAAGTGGGAAAATTAACCCATTTTGTAGAAGTTTTGCAAAATATCAAGTAAAAAAGTAAATTTAATCATATCAAAACTAATCTTTTTTATTGCAACCTTGTACAAATAATATTAAAACATCATATCATACATACTTTTAAGTAGATATTACAATTATTTCTAACAATTAATGTACTTATTATAAAGTACTAACCTGTTACAGTAGGATTGGCAACAAGAAATTTTTGAATGGCTGTATCCAACCTAACTCTCAAAACGTTTTCTTCCGGAGCCTCGAGAATGCTAAATATCGTCGCACCACTGATTAAGAACATCAAATATATAAAAAAATATACCGAAAATAACCAAGAGTTTCTACATACACCTAAAACTTTTGCCCCTTTATATTTTTTTACAGCTTTCGGATATAACGGAATTCTTTCCCCGTAAGTTTCAGTTGGCATATAATCATAAATAGTTCCGTAATGTTTGTAATCCATTTTTCTCGCTTAGAAAAAAAAAGCGAAAGTAATATACAATATTACGCTAATAACCGTATTTAGTCCTAAAGAACACTCTAAAACGAATATTCTAAAAATTCATTCACTGTTATAAGTATTCACTGGGGTGACTAAAAAATGGATTGTTCGTTTTAACACTCATTGGATAAAAGAAGAATTTCACTAAAGTCCGACCTTCCATTTTTCTTCTATTTTGAAAATGAAATAAACCAATAACTCACTGTACAACGATCATGTCTTTAACCTTAACTGAACCTGACTGGAGCTTATGAAACATTGAATTGCTTTTTATACACTCTTATCTTAAAGTAAACTTGAGATAGTTCTTATATACAAGTAAACTGTAGTTTATACCTGTAAATATTATTATTATCTCAAAATTAGGAGTATGAGGATCTGGCCTACATCAGCAGACTGTTTTTGTAATAAACTGGCCCCATGGATTGTATATTAATTATAAAAATAATGCATTTTTATTATTTTATTGCCTTGGTCATTTGGAACTGATGGCTAATTTGTTGTTTACCACCGTCTGCTTCAAGCTGAGGTACTTGTACCTCAAAACAATCTGTCATCCAAGATAAAGTCTGTTAACCCAATGAATTCAAATGATATAGGTATTAATAATTGTTACTTAAAAGATAAAGCGAATACCTAGTAATTATAAATCTTCAGAATGAACTATTTTTTGTGTACTGTTCCTCAATATATCTATGTCGAAAAAATAGAGTTCTTTATGAAAACCGACGTATATATAATTATTTATTACAGTATTAATATAAACAATTAGTATTAAAGACTGTTAATGCATATTTTTCCTTTTAAGAAAAAAATTTAACCGCCTTTAAAAAAACTGTCGGTGGAATTTTATGCTCAAAATGCAGAAGGTATGTTCTGCTCAAATGACCGAACCTTTTTTGTGTACGCCCCTGTAATCATTTCAGTTATTAAAAACTCAACGCCTAGTAAACTCCACCTCAAGGGAGAAAATAATCGTTCCAAGAAAGTTTGAGTCTGTATAGGTTATTTTTTATAAACTAAAAGACTCGTAGGCAAACATGAAGATTTTGAGGCAAGTAATAAATTTTGCACAGGAGTGAAATGATATGGATTCAATTTCTCTTTACACAATATTCTTCAGATAGATAATATATTCCTGTTGCTGCCCTTAAACGAGGGGCATACTTATCTGGGTTTTCAAAATTCACAAATTTCTCTTTTTGTTAGAGTGGTTTTTGTAGCCCCATTATATTGTTAATTTCCAATCTTTGCATATTAGTATTGCAATGAGAATTGTCAAATAATAAATAGACAAATTCATTTTAGAATTTTAACAACTAGCATAACCAGAATGCTGGTTGTCGAAAGAATACAGAGATTGGAGATATTAATAGTTTTACATATAGTTCTTTTTCCTAGTTCTCATAGATAGCTCTTTCTACTGTTTGCCAAATCCTATGAGGAATAAGTTGTAAGCAAGCCAAAAAAGAATTCACTTATAAACTTCAAATTAGATTAAATAATCGAAATCTACACGAAAAAACAAGCAATCAAAAGAACATTCCAATAGAACAAAAATATATGAAGGTAATGAAATAATTAGAAATGTGCATTTTGCATAAATAAAAGTTAACAAAATCATTTTATGTTGAATAAAATCAAGAATCAAAATCTAGAAAAAAAACATTAATTTAAAAAAGTTCCGAGACGATGAGAATTGAAGGAGATATTGTACTAATTAATATACGATTCAAATGTATTGACCCCTCACTTTAACCGTGAATATCTCAGAAGCGGAGGAGAAAAAAAATTGAAAAAATTATGTTTATTATGGCTCTATTCTAAATCAATCACTGGAAGTTGAATAATGTACATTGGACACTTTTGCTGCTAAGTAATATTGAAAAATGTCCTACTTTTTAAGGAAATTTTGACCGTACCTGTTTTAAATTCATCATATCTTGGAAAATATGCCTACTTTGTAAATAATATTTTAGATACCGATAAAGCACGGCATTTTTTGTACGAGGAAATTTTTTCATAATTTTTTATTCTAAAATTCTAGTTATTCTCAAAAACGTGAAGTCATGTTTATTCGGTTATTTATCAATGTATTTAAAAGTTGTTTGTTAAAATAGTTAATTATATAAAATTTAAGCATTTTCCGAAAAAATAATTGGTATATATCAAATATTAATTTAGTTATCAAGCGCAAAGGATATCATTGCAAGTTTGCAAGAATATTACCTATTACGCTTGATAACTAAATTAATAACTGATATGTACCAATTATTTTTTCTGAAAATGCTTACATTTTATATAATTAACTATTTTAACAAAAAACTTTTAATAACATTGATAAATAACCGAATAAACATGACATCACGTTTTTCAGAATAACTGTAAAATTTTAGAATAAAAAATTATGAAAAAATTTCATCATACAAAAAATGCCGTGCTTTATCGGTGTCTAAAATATTATTTACATGGTAGGCATATTTTCCAAGATATAATGGATGTAAAACTAGTATGGTCAAAATTTCCTAAAAAAGTAGGACATTTTTTAATATAACTTAAGCAGAACTTCATAGTGTTCAATGTACATTATTCAAATTTCAGTGATTGATTTAGAATAAACTCATAATTAACACATAATTTTTTCAATGTTTTCTGCTCCTCCGTTTCTGAGTTATTCGCGGTTAAAGTGAGGGGTTAATATATTTGAATCGTATCTTAGTTACCTATCTTAGTTGCAAAATTCGAGGAATGAAGGCTTTCAATTAATTAAAAGAATATAGGCACCGGAGAACAACCAGTCCAAAATTAGTTCATATCGCGGCTTTATGGAATTTAAGCAGAGTTACTTGAAATTGTTTAAAATACATGTACATTAAAAAAATTGCCATCTCACGAGTCAGTGCAGATAAATTATAAACAATTGAAATTTTGAAGACGTCTTTTTATAGATCTAGGAATTTTATTGCAAACAATTTGGCATCTTTTGCGATGAAATTATGAGAACCAGAGATAAGGAAAACGGCAGAAAATAATAATTTTGCATCACCAAAAGAATCCCATTCGAAATTTATTTCGACCAAACCATTAATCAAACAGGTATAGTTGTCTACATTTGTTTAGTACACATAAAAAAGGCCATAAAAACCGGCCATCAAAATATCAAAGTCGGCACTATTACCTGCTGACAAGGTACTACAGAGCCGTACTTCGAATTTTTGCGTATTAGAATGAACAAAATAATACTAGAGATTTAAAAATGGTGTTTTCGGTAGAAACTTAATGACGTTTCTAGTAAATTAAATTTTTTTTACTCTGTCTTGCGTCAAGATAGGAATATCTTATGCATCGGTGGACGCATTACCCGTTTTTCGCGACATCGACAGATAAATTCAAAGTACGGTTCTGTTTATCTATTCCCTGTGTATGACGTTCGAATGAGACTTAATTTAAGAAGCGTGTTTCCATATATTTCGTATCTTAACCATTCCAGAACATACTTTAGATAAAAGTAATGATGTGTTATCTATTAAGTAATACATTATATTTATTACTGAATATAGTGTAGGAGAATAAAACATGCCCCGGTCTCCCCCTATATTAGCTCGGTGGGCAGCTTTGAGTTTTCTATGTGGTATAAATATGGAGGGAACTATCCCACATAGCACGCGATATGAAATGAACATTCAAAACTCATTGTCTACATTCAAACGATATTCAGAACTTCTTTTACATATAGTCGTAATATACGTTTCGCGACGTACTTATATCAATATAGGAAAGATATTGCCAGTACGTTGTACGATATTCCTATATATACCTACAATATACATGAAATAATGTTGATTCTGCGGTATACAGAGAATATTGTACGAATCTTCTCAAAAATTTGCTGATGTGTCAAATATTATATAGATATACAATAGGCAATATTTATGCTACGTACTTAATTCAATCTCTTTACAATTTACAAATGGAATATTTTTACAACATGATATTTTTGTATACTGTAGATATATACAAAAAGCTATATTAATTTTGAAATCTTTAACAAATATCACATAAACATTGAATGGATAATATATGTGTACCATATCATATATACCCTGATAATGTACCAGTCGAACATTTCTGCAACATGAAATTCATGTTTGTATTTTTAATATTCAAAACATTACATTCAAAAGTTGAACACATGTACACTACAGCTGTATGCAATAAAACCCAAATTGAATTTTAGAATGGGGTGTAAACATTTTGAGGCACGTAAATTATGTAAAGCCACCGACAAAGCAGTTTTAGCAACATTGCAACCGAAACTTGAAACAATATAGCCCTATAGTAATATTGCACAGCAATGTTACATTTTGCAAAGGACCAACAAGATTTATGCGGTTTCTGATCGATTTTGACAGCATAATGCTGCATGCATTTGGGCCATATTACATAAAAAAATATGGTAAAGTTAAATATTAATTCTACGGCAGTCTTGTTGAAATATTGCCTTGTCCGGTGTTGGTATAGTACCTATCTACCTCATAACAAAAACAAATAGATATTTCTCTATCTAGTTTTTGTTTAAGTACATTAATCATCCCCTGTGGTGAATGGCATACGTTTTATAAATTTTAAATCGTTGGTTAAAATTGTAGATATGAAATATGATTTAAATTTTGAATTCATAGACTTTGGACTTGTGATCGTATATTAAATAATAATGAATAATAAAAATGATAACATATTCATCCCTTTTTCAATTTTCCTACTGTATTTAATTAATTAATAACTATCGGCATTTCTTAAGCAGGTAGTTCGTACTTGAGAAATGATTATTTAATTACATTTTATCGTTATATTTAGATTTCCGTTTTCCATGTCGTTACAATCATCCCCTTGTCGAATTTTTGAAATGCGCGCCACGGTCCTTAGATTAGTGCGCATGCTGTAATTTGCCATCACAGGCCACAAGCTGTCAAATGTCGATTTCAATTTGTTTGTGTTTTGTTTTCCCGTGATTATTAATTATTAGTCCAAGTGTAGGTACCTTAATTATTGTATTGCAGTAAGTATTTTACAATCGTACACAATACAACTACCTACCACATAGTTTTAAGGATGCCCCCCCCCTTGTTGTCATTTTCAGATATTTTATATTCAGATACTAAAGTTTAATGTATCCCTTTGTACTTACCTATATTATAATTGTAGCATACTTTATTAGTTGTTATAATAATGACGGCGTTTGTAGGCACCAATTTCTTGAAAAGAAACGGAGGTAGTCTAATTCGGAATGGTAACACTCTTCGAAAAGAAAGTTTGGTGGTCATCATTCAAACGGAACCAATTTGACAAATCATTGAAAACCAGGAGAAATCCCAGATGAAACTTGGACACTTTACGGGGTGTTTAAATCTTATTTTTAAGAAGGTAGGTTCGATCTATTTCAATATTAAGATGCTTTTGTTTATTTAAATCACAACCATTGGTTCTAATTACAACATACGAGTTGTTATATTTATTCGTATTAATTTGCTTTATATCTATTTCAGAGGATTATAAAAAGCTGCAATTAGGTAAATGGAAAAGATCAGGAAGCACATCTGATGTACAGAGTGAACAGAAACAAATCAAGGGACTATATGTACAAAAAGCATATTAGTCCTCCGAAAAAATTATTATTGTCAGATGAACATAGCGATATCGAAGAACGTATTGGAAGCCGGCGACTTCCCAAAGTGAAAGAAATGTTGTCCTTACTAGAAGCTGAAAGAGAATATGTTGTTCTTCTAATAACGCTGGTAGGCATTTAAAATCACAAACACAAATATTTCCGAATTCCAAAAAAATTCATATACCTATGTTTTGTTTTATGATAATATCAATTTGTTTAATTTATTTTTGATTATTTTTATTTTTTTCTGTAAGATGTGTTTATATTTATTAATTTCATCAAGGACAGTTTTTAAAGTGAAATACCTATTCAAATATAATTAATTGTTTTTTCTTTTATAGTTGGAACTAGCTCGTGTATCCCCACCTCCTTTACTCAGGAAAAAAATACCTTCTCCCAAAAATTGGAAAAGCCAAAAGAAAGTATTCAGCCAATAGGAGCAATCACAGGTGATGTGTTAAGAATGCCAAGTGGAGTTTCGCAATTATAAGTAGCACCTTCGGCAACACCTGGACACTGGTTTTGAAAATGTAAGCCCTCCAGTTTTTACTATTTTTTACTTACTGGCAAAATATTTTTTGTAGTAAAATACGACAGTTTATAAGTAACATTTTTTTTGTTAAAAAAATATCGATCAGTTCATAAGTTGCAAAGCACATTTTTTTTGTTTAAAAAATGTCGATTTAAATTCTTGGCACAATTGTTATTTATTATTGCAATTGCATTTTGTAACAAAAAATAAAAATATATTTAAAGTAACACAACTGTTTTAATTATAACTCTTCCTATTTTATAATTTAAGATATATAATTGTTACGACGATGTAAAGTAGTTAATAGAATAAAGTCATCTTTTGCTCTGAACAATTTAAAACATGATTTGAATTAGATAAAACTTTAAGGCAACATAATATGATTATCAGACTTTCGTAAATAACATGTTAATATGACTATTAAAGCTGAAGTTTTCAGTGTGAGTGATAAATGTGTGATTTTAAAATGGTTTCTAACAGATCTTATTATTAACGTAAAATTATTTTTTTTGCATATGATATTCTTGGGCCTTTGTAAAGTATTGTTATGGCAAATGCAGTTTTATTGGTAGGTTTATTTCGAGGTTTATTTAGCATTTGTGTGCTCCATTCAACAAAATTTGATCAATAAAACATGCTCGAGTTTAACTGAAAAGTAATGGTAAAAACAAATTTTCCATGCAGTGTACATTGTGAGAAGCAATAAATATATATTTCGAAATATCTACAATATTTTTTCAGCATAGATGCAGATCTACAAGACGTATGTGTACGATATGCTGTGGGATGAGAACAACCATTAGTATACAGGGTGTCCCAGTAAAAAGTCTCAGGTCGGATATCTTCTAAACAAATAGAGACGTTTTAATTCTGTAAAAGCCAGTTTGTAGCACATAAATAGTGCTTCAGTTTTGAATATAAATGAATGGTTTTTGAATATATAAATATGTAGATGGCGCTGGGCTCTAAATAAATCTTATTTCTTTGGGAGAAACTTTAAAATCTGGTTTCTGTGGAAGGGAAATACATTTCTAAGTAGATTTTGTTCTTAAGAAAGAAGGCAAATCTAGCCGTTTTTGAGATGTCTCCAAATATTGCCATTTGTTCCTATTGAATAGTTGTAATCTCTGAAAGATTTCTTTAGTCTTTAAAGGGGACAATCTGTATTTCATAAACTATGAAATTTTTATTTATATGAAAGTGCCTTAAATATGCTTTTCTTTTAAAATCACTTAAATAGTGAAATGTTTCGGAAATAATTATTTAACAGGAGCAAATGGCAACGTTTGGATACAAATATCTCAAAAACAGTTGGATTTTTTTTTAAAACAATATTTACTTAGAAATGCATTTCCCTTTACACAAACAACATTTCAAAGTTCCTCCCGTCGAAATATTTCTTGCTCAGTGTCATATATGTATTAAAAATGATTTATATTTAATACTGAAGCACTCTTTATGTACTACAAACTGACTTTTACAGAATTAAAATATCTCTATTCATCTAGAAGATATCCAGCATGGGAGTTTTATTGGGACACCCTGTATAATCTATTTTGAATAAGTATTAAACATTTATTCAATATACTAATGTTTCCTTGCAATATTGAAAGTATACATGTATAATATTGCCTATATGTAGGGAACACATTTGTGTATATTATAACTATATTGTAAAATAAATGTTTATTTCAGAATATGTTTATAATGTGTCACCAACATGTGTGTGTATATTGCAGAAATATGTATAGTATGTGAAAACCTGTGACAAAACAACCAGTATACAACTTATTTTGAATCAGTATTAAATATTTATTCAATATACCATTGTTGTTTTGCAATATACATTGTATATTGAAAGTATACATGGATAATGTTGCATGTATGTACGGAAAAGGTTTGCGTATATTGTAACTATATTATAGAATGAATGTACATTTCAGAATATGTTTACAACGTGTCAGCAACATACATATGAATATTGCAGGAGTATGTATACAATGTGAAAACCTGTGACAAAACAACCAGTATACAACTTATTTTGAATTAGTTTCAAATATTTATGCAATATACTAATTTTATTTTGGAATATGTATAGTATATCGTAGGAATATGAAAATGCTAATTGGGATATATTATAACATTACGCAAATTTTTAATAACCGTCGTAGAAATACAATCTCAAATCCCTTTCATAACAAGCTGGATAAAAAATAGTTTGTGCGTATGCGCGTGTGTAAACTATTTATTACTAGTATACAATAAGTTGTTAAAATAAAAAAAATTATTTCAAAATTTGTATATACAGTGCGTGCCCAATAAGTTCGCTGCGCCCCACTAATTTTGCCATGTTGCAGAGAATATACATGATTATCTTATCGGAAAATTTTATAAGAGAAAGTTGTTCAGAATCGTTTAAAACCCCCCAAATCCCAAGTTTCATCAAAATCTAAGCAAATTTAAATTTCCATGTAAATAAAAAAGACAAAAAATTGAAAATTGGAAAATCAGTTTATTACTATAATATGCAAATTAAATTACATCTGTTTCGACCAAATCACTGTTACATTTATTAATTTATTGAATAGACTTGGTTGGTTTTTAATAAACGACTCTTTATTAAAACAGCATATAATTTCTTACTCCACATGAGGCTTCATATTTTAACAAACTACAGTTGCTTATTTACTTCTAACATTATATAAAACACTCACTTTTAATTAGCACTCAAAGTTTTTTCATTATCAAACTTCAACAATCACCACCAATTCGTCTCCTTAAATTCAGTCTTACGTTTCTCAGTTGTTGTGGAGTCCGCTTTTCACAGGCCTCTCTTATTGTCTCGCAAAACTCTTCCCTGTTTGTTGGTCTTGTATTGTAAACTTTTTCTTTGTGTTCCTCACAAAAATAAATTTAGGGGTGTGATGTTCGGAGACCTGGGAGCATGCTCTATGAGGGGGCTACTGCGACCTATCCTTCTGTTGTAAAAACGATCGTTAAGGTGGCCATTTCCTAGAAAGAGATCATCCGATAGAGAAATATTTGTTATTTTTGGCAATCACTTTTTTTTCTTAGTACGTATATTTAGAAAAACTATAAGAGTACCTAAGTAGAACCATAATAAGACTATTACTATGAATTGTCACTCAATAATTTCGGTGGTTTGCAACATACCTAGATTTAAATTTAAAATGATGTTAATCTTCCTATTTCGTAGTTTTAAATCTAGCTATTTTGCAAACCACTGAAATTATTGAGTGAAAATTAATGGTAATAGTCTTGTTATGGTCTTACTTAGGTACTCTTATAGTTTTTTTAAATATACGTACTAAGAAAAAAAAGTTATGGGCCAAAATAATAAATATTTCCCTATCGGATGTCTTTTTCTAGGGAATAGTCACCTTTAGCCACTATCTCGTACAATAGATAGATATATACATAGATATTTTATTGGTGTTACAATACATTAAAAATGCTTACACAAGTCAGAAATGTGAGTATAACATAGTTAAGTAGGACAATAACAAAATTGTACAATAATAGTATGAATAATAAATAAAATTGTTGTGTGAGATAGGATAAAATAATGTGTAGTAGTGACAATAAAAACAGTTAAATTCGTAAAACATAATAAATATAAAAACAAAATATACAGTTAAAATAAAATTATTAAATATGCACAGTGTCTAGGCAATTTTTAAATCTGAGTGATCGTTATCAAGAAATTCTTTTAATGTATAAATAAAAGGCCTTGGATTTTAAGTAGGCTTTAATTTTGTTTTTAAACTGCAAGAGGTTTAGGTTCTTTACAGAATTCGGCAGGTTGTTATAAAATTTAGCTGCAAAGTAACCTGTTCCGTTCCTGCTTTTTGTCAGTCGAAGAAAATTTAAATGAACTTTGTCACAATTTTGTAGTTGTGTAGTTGGCTGTGCATTTCATATTGATTTTCATGTTGTTTGAGGTAAAGTAAACATTCAAGAATGTAAACACAAGGCAATGTCAGTATATTAAGTTTAATAAATTGATCCTTGCAGTCATCCCTATATTTTAGATGAGAGAGTATACGAATGCATCTACGTTGTAAGCCAAATACTCTTGTGGCATGTGCTGAATGCCCCCAGTTTAAAATACCATAAGACATGTTAGCAATGAAAGAGCCATAGTAGGCCATGAGTAGGAAGTTTGGGGATATTGTGTTCACTAGGTTACGTAAAAAGTAAATATTTTTCGAAAGTTTTGTTGACAATTTTAACGTATGTTGCTCCCAAGTTAAAATTGGATCAAGGTATACACCTAAAAATTTTATGACGTTACCATTTTGTTCATTACGATCTGTTGGGTCAATGTTCCGAAGGGTGAAAGTTAGTGATTGTGTTTTTTCTTCATTTAGTTTTAAACTATTTGTTAAAAACCATTCGTTAATCCTTTTATCAGTTATTAAGACACTTTGATGTAGTTCCCCAAGTGTTAAGCTAGTGTTAAGTGCTGTTGTATCATCAGCAAACAATATGAAGTTGGTAACATCGTTACAATTGGGTAGGTCATTAATATATATGGTAAAAAGTATGGGGCCTAATACCGATCCCTGTGGAACACTAAGAGTTACTCTTTTTGTTTGAGAAGTGCACAGGTTATAGTTTACATATTGCTGCCTGTTGTTTAAATAAGATTTTATAAGTGTTACACTGTCAACAAAGTTATAATTTATTAGTTTGTTTAGGATAATCTCATGCGATACACAATCGAAGGCCTTCGTTAGGTCATAGAAGCTGGCTGTTGTGTATTTCTTGTGTTCGAAGGTATCCAAAATGATTTGTACAACATTGTTAATTGCCAGTGTTGTGGATAGCTTATTCCTAAAACCGTATTGGCAGGAGTGATATAAGTTGTTGTGCTCAAAATATTCATCTATTTTTCAAGGCAGCTTCAAAGATTTTAGCCAGTATAGGTACGAGTGAGATGGGCCGATAATTATTTAGTTCTTCGTTAGAGCGTTATGAATTGAAGCTCCATCTAATTGAAGAAACATGTCGAAGTATACATTGAGGAGAACAAGATCTTCCAGCGCATCTGTAAAATGATCCTAAAGAATTGCAAAAGTCTAGCTGCCATCAAATCTTTCATAAAAAAATGGACCGATCAAATTCCACTAAACACGTTCACTTTTTTAGAATGCCGCTTTTGCAATAATTAATTACCCACTGAGGATTTTTAAATGACCAATATCTACTATTTTGAGCAGACACGGTACCATTAGTAGTGAAAGGTGCTTCATCAGTCCATATACATTTTTTTCAAAAATCTACGATCATTTAGGATTTCTCCTTGAACACACAAACAAAATTTCCACCTCCTCACCAGATCTCCCTTCTCCAAGGTATGAAGAAACTTTGGTTTAAATGGCTTTATTTTATTATACCCTTCGCAAATACATAACGAAGAGTATATTGCAGTCGATCGGCACATTTCTAAAATCGGTAATATTGCTCGTTGAGAAAAAAATTTCATATCACTGTGTTGGTGCTCGAATTCTGAACTACTTTCAAAATGGCCGTTCGTCTGTCCGTCCGTCTGTCCATTCGCCTGTTTGTCTGTCCGTCTGTCTGTCTGTCCGTCCGTCACGTTTCTTGCAAGCACGATAACTTAAGAACGAAAAGTCCAACTGTATTGATATTTGGACAGTAAGCTAGTGTTAGCTAGAGGAAGAACAAACAAAATCGATCAATACATAAAAAAATAAATTAAATATAAATATAAATAAATTTTTTAAATAAAACAATTTTTGTTTTATTTTGTAATTAAACAAAACGCGTCTAAACTAATATTATTTGAAAAAAATACTGCGAAGAGTATCCTATAGAACGTGCAACAATTATATAAAAAGTGCAGTAAATCGGCGAAGAGTATAATGGTTACCTTATTTCTATTGAAACAGTCGCGAATTTTATTAATAGAAATACCTAAAACTCGAGACATTTGCCGAAGACTCACACAGCGTTGCATTATTTTCATTATTTCTCAAAAAATGTAAGATATTTTCATTTTAAACATGATTTCGGCTTCAGTTTTTTACTTTTTTATTCTCATTCCTCCTGTAGAATAAAACATTCGATTTATTCTAAGTACTGTCGTGTTAGATATTGAGAGACGATCTGGATGCCTTCTATTAAATTATTCGGCTGTTCCACGAAAAGAGCACACATTATCACTTATCAATCTCACTATTTCTACTTTTTCTGCAATTGTAATACGATTTTCATCCATTGTCACTAATAAAATGTGGAAAAGGTCACCTGTGACTCTTCTATATTGGCAAATAAACAACTATCCATAGGCCACTTGACAGAACTTGAAAAATCAATTTTTGGTTTTTGCATGGAAATTTCAATTTTCCTAAATTTTGATGAAACTTGGGATTTGAAGGTTTTAAGCGGTTCTGAATAACTTTTTCTTATAGAATTTTTCATTAAAAAAATGCTTAATATGAGTTCTTCACTTTTGGTATTACGTATCGAATTCTAGTAGGCCTTGAAAATTCAGTTGTTACTGCTCAAAATAAATGACACCCAGTCAAACTAGCAATTGCCAAAAAATCGTCTATGATAATGTTCTCAGCAACGTGGCAAAATTAGTGGGGTACTGTGATCTTATTGGCACACAGTGTATGTTAAATAGCATTGTAAAACACTTCCTACTGAAATTGGGCCATATTCGTCATACGAGGACGATCATCAGAGGTGTGTACCTACTGACATATTGTCTACAAATAAATAGTCATTTTAGAGTAAAATGTTGAAGTTTTTTCAGTTACGAGCTGGAATTCCGACAATAGCAACATTTGACATACATTTCTACGAATATATGATACACTTGTTAAGTTCTTCAGGGAAATGCAAACGAGATAAATAATATAAAAGGCATAACGCAATATTTTAATTGCCTTGATTTTGGATTTTTTGATATAATTAAACCCTGGCAAATATATTTGCGTGTGTCTATTCTGCATAACCAAGAATAGAACTTTTACTTTTGTGAAATTTATATTGGTGCTCCATCTTTAATACTTACTTATTTGACATCCTGTGTACCAACGATACGAGGGATGAGCACTTTTGTCACGACAATAATATTCTGCGATTACGACGGTAAAAAATAAATGTCACTTTTTAATTCCGTGCTGTTAGGGGTCAATAACAAAATGTATTAATCATATTTCATATCAGTCAGTTCTCTACTATATTTATCCACGTGATTTCAGAATGTTTTGTAACTATTTAATATTTGATTAACTATCTGAATATAATATTTGATCTTTGCGTGGTACGTTTCATGTTTTGATCATTTTTATTGTACATAAACTGAAAACAAATATGCTCAAAGAATGTACAGTGGTTACGATATTTGCAGTGGATAATGGAATTTAATTTAGGATTCGTCAGTTGAGTGCCATCCCACAAATACGAGACGATATGTGGGTATGTAGATATGTGTATACAGTCTTTCCAAAGTTAGTTGAAACATGATATGAACACCCGATATACGAATTTACTCATATCCATGGACGTCGATCAAAAAGGTGTAGGGCAGTTTTTTTTAAATAAATTTATCATGTTGGTACTAACTTATACTACTGTGTTCAGGTCGCCGATTACAAATTTACAATCAAAACATAAAAATTTAAAACGGCGGTGTCAATATGGAAGACAAATTTTATTATTTATAACTGATTCGACTGAAAGTCAGTATTTGAACATAATCAGAGGAGCCGATTAGAAATTTGCGATTGATACTTAAAGATACAAAATGGCGGCGTCAACATAGAACATAGCGGATAAATTTTATCATTTACTAACTGAATAGACTGAAATTCGATATCTGAATGTAATCAAGGTCGTGGATGTGAACTTAAAGATTCAAAATGGCGGCGTCAACATGGCGGATAAGCTTTATCAATTATTAACAGATTCGACTGAAAATCGGTGTCCGAAAGTAATCAAGGTCACTGTTTATAAATTTGCGATCGAAATTTGAAAATTAAAATGACGACGTTAACATGGCACACCATCGTCATCAGACAATTTGTTTGCCTCCCCGGATCGTGACTGGTTCGGCTTAATAAAATGTCAAACAAGTTAAAAAACTCCTGCCGCCAATGGCGGCTTAAAATTAATATTAAAATTACACTATGTCTGTGCAGCAGGTTTAAAATACTTAACATTGAAACAATAAAAATTAGAGCACAAAACACGATTAAATTTTGGTTGCTAGTACGGGAAAAGTTCAACGAAAAAACCCGTTCGAAGCAACTGGGGTCCCAACGGTCTACCCGCCGGCGCCGTTAGCAAAAGTTAGGACTTTTAACAGTTACAATTTTTTCGGAATGTTATTGCTCTAAAGCGAATTTGGAACAAAATAGGATAAAAGGACAAAAAAGACAAAAACTATAAAACAAACTGATAAACAGAGAGGTGAAAGAAAAGAATAGGGATTGATAGATGGGGAAAGGCGAAGTATAGGGTGAGAGCAAGTTATAGTTAGAAAAAGTTATTTAATAATTGTTGTTTCAACCTCTGTTATTTTCAGTTATAAAAGTGATTGTTTATTGTTGATATATTATTTTCTAAAGTTGTATATTGGTGTTATTTTGGGCTAAGTTAAGACAAAAATTAATTGATACGCCACTTACCCACACGCAAGTTTTTAAGACTTTATTTATTTTATAATTTAATATGTTAAACTCTACCTATTTTTTTTTTTTTGTAAATTTTTACAAATTATAAATAAATGTATTATGATTATTAATTAAAGACAAACACTTTTCGTTCTTTATATTTATAATTTCGATTTATTTTATGCTTGAAAAAAAAATGCGCACATTCCAAAATTTTGTGCCGAAGATATTAGGAAATTCGAGCATGCATTGAGGATATTTTTATTGACAACACTGATACGAATATTAGTTTTGTTTTAGTAATGTAGTAGAGGCTAGTATAGTCATTCTCAGCATTTATGGTGTGTGTACCGCTCGAGTTACGCCCTGTTTTAATATTTGATCTCACTCATACACATATCAAGCGGTAAGATATTCTAAACCTACGACTTTCCCACTCATAAACCTTCTACAATTATACGTTCATCTCTTTCATTCTCTCATGCGGGGAAACTCGTTAATGGGCCAACGTTTGTGCCCACCCAATTAGGAGGGCCGTGTGACGCATATTGACTGGTTGGTGGTTCATCCGACATTGTTCGCCTCTCACTTCAAATCATCCTAGATGCACACGCCATAAACGCTGAGACAGACATTACATACGTCCTACAGCTATATCGCGTAAATTGCGTTTCAAAAACATGTAAATAATCATTTTATGGAATAAATGCATAATTTAGAAACTAAAGAAGTAATTCTGAACCCAAAAATAATTCTTAAAACTTAAAAAAAACAGCAATTCTAAAACTTGAAAATGCATGATGTTAAAGTAAAGATTTATTTTGTTAAATAAGTTTTAATGTAATAGTCCTGGAGCTACATTAGCGTAGAACGCGCGAGTCCTAACACGCGCCTTTTCACGGAAAACAGTGGGACTTTTAATATTAGACCTATTTTAGGGCTATAAAAAATGATGTCATGGTTTTTCTCGAAAATAATTGGAAAAAAAATGTTTGGCTTGTGGAAAAACGTAATTTTCAAATGACCACCAAAAGTTTGCTTGTGGTCAGATTGACTTGAAATTTTGACTGTAAGTCAAGTACCCCCAAAGATCTTAAAACCTTTGAAGTAAAGTGTAAGAAAATTTAACGTAAATTTTCTTATACTTCAGAGTTGTCAGACTGCAACAAAAGGCTCAAACGGGCGCCAAATTTGGTTTTAGGATGTTTGGGGTATTTGACAAACGGTGAAAATTTCAAGTCAATATGACCACAAACAAACTTTTGGCGGCCATTTGAAAATTACTTTTTTCACAACCCAACAAAATTAATTTCCTAGTTTTTTAAGAGAAAACCCGTTACATCTATTTTTGCAGTTTCTTTCGTGCGCCAAAAATAATTTCATTATAAAAAAGTATGTACTTTTGTTTGCACAACGAATATATTTTCACAACTTTTAAGTTGTTAGGACCCATGTCTTTTTCGACTTTTCCGGTGCTCACTGCCTTGTCCTTCGCAAAAATGACCTAGAATAATAACGAAAAAATCATTAAAAATATGAGGTTATTAAAACATTTATGATAATAGGTTATCATGAAGAGTATTCATTGATGATTTAGTATTAATTAAATTGTATCTAAAACCAGATAACCATTTGTCTATCAACAGCAACGGGATAATACTAGATGAAATCCGACATCACTAGATTTGTACGCACTTTGTCTTGATTTGCTACGTGAATTGCTTTCAAAAGTTCTTTAAATATTATGTATGTCATTATCATAAGAGTATGTTGGAATAGTTGTTACCTACTTAAGTTTTAATTAATTAATCTGGGATATATAATCGTAAGGTAAATAATATCCTAACCTAAACGGCTGACATCTGATATAAATTGACAACTGACAAATTGAGCACTGAAAAATTAACAACCTTTGACAACAATTTCGTAAGAATTTAAATGGTTGTAGTGACGCTATCCAAACCGGCGTTCCAAGGACACGCTAAATTTCAAATTTTGACTGTTTTTTTTTCTCTATGAATTAAAGTTGCAACATTTTTTTAAACAATATGGTAATATTATTTCAAAGAGTAACCCTGTCGAATGAGGCAAAACGTGAAATTTTAAACGTTCATAACTCAATAAATACATCGGTGAGAGGGCTGCCCAATGTCGATATCGAAAGACCGAAATTGGCAGTTTCACATCATTGTGAATTGCATAGGCGAAATCGAAAATTCGATCTAACTGGTAGCGAACGAAAAATAGCATCTTTTTACATTTCATAAAATCTGTTCCTTTCATTCTCAGCACTTTGCTATAATTTCGTTATTGCAAGCAAACGAGGGAGGCAGCCGACTTTGGTACGTTAATAGCCGGAAAACCCGGATTCCGTCGGTATACGTTTCTAATGTCTTAAAAATGAAATACTCAATCGTCTACAATAGTCTGCCATATAATTGCGACCATCTGAGCAATGATAGACTAATGTAGTTGAATAGAGAATAGTTTGAGTTTTTAAGTGTATAATAGTATATTCTATAACAAGTTATGGAATGGCCCAAATTCCACACGAGCGAAAAGTTTGTAGTCGGAGCCAAAGGCGACGACTACGGTTCACGAGTGTGGAATATACCATTCCAAACGAGGTGTAGACTACACTTTCTCTAAAAAGATTTTAAAAATTATACAAAAAAATTTCAAAAAAATCTTTTGTTCGACGTAACCATAGCAACCGAACCACTAAATATGACTTAACCGTTTCTGATTTGTCGAAAGCCGTGTGGTAGTATTCCATAACAGTGTGTTGGAATGATACTTGTTCCGACACAATTTTTAGATGTGGAATTTGTTGTTTCTGAAATAGTGTTAGAGAAAACATTTTTTGACATCGAATAACGTAGGTCAATCACCGAAAAGCTACCTCTTTATGTCGGTCTGCCATGGATTCAAGGCGGGGTAGAGGGTGGCACACCAAGTTTTTCTTTTTTTCTTTAGCTATTAACCCATCACTATCTTCCTATATGGTAAGTATCATTCTAACATCTTTTCACGTGGATGAAGAGAAGAATGTCCAACCGGAAGTCGTCGAAATTTTTTGCACTTTTGACCATGCATTAAAAAAACTGCTAGCACACGGTTCTAGCAAAGATTAGAGAATTAACAAGATAGGACAGCCGGCGGAAAACCTTTTATCCTTTAGCAATGGTGCCATTGACCTCGACATTTAAATTGGAATTCTCGCGCAGTTGCCACAATGTGACAATCAGACGAAGAAGGTAACTTTAGAAAGAAAGACCAATAATGAAAAATGGACAACACCGTCCTGATAAAACGGCAGAACTCAGCTGACTGTCAGTACCCAAGTTCACTAAAAAAACAGGTTGCTTTGTAATATATGTGACATGAGGTATTTCTATGTTTATAATATGTAAGGTATCTATTTGATTAGGATAGAATTGTACATTGAAAGAATAATTTTGAAACTTTTTTCTATAAAATAAGGAAAGAACAGCCACATGCGGCTGTCATCGAGGTCTATACGTGACGTAGCACTTGTTAATTCTAATGAGCTAACCTATCTTTTAGTAATCTTGGTCAAATTCATGTAATGCATACCCGATAAATCCCGAAACTGTTTCCGCTGGATGTCGTGTCCCTTTAAATTGGAGTTCACAACTGTCTTCATCTATTTCGTTTTCTCCGCCTGACTGTCCTATCTTGTTAGTTCTCTAATCTTTGGTTCTAGTACCACTATATTTTTGATTTGATCATGTTTTGTCCTGACTGCATAGGCCATTTTCTGTTGACGACACGCTGTCGGCATGGAGGACACACAATTCATTATTTTGTTTTGATGGGTAAAAGCTGTATTTTTTAATAACAGGTTTAATAACTGCTTCTGCTGTATTGAAATAACAGTCAAAAATTAACACATCGCTGAGAATAACAGTTATAAAATAACAGGTTGTTAAATAGCAACTCATCTCTAATTATTTTCATTCGCATTGCTATGTTATTGGATGAGATTTTGTGTGCTTTTCAGACAGCGGCGTAAAAATCAGGTGACCGAAACTGGTTAATTGGACTTGAACTGAAGTTTGTCATTTAGACATTATTTCAGCTGTCCGATTACGTAATATTTGAATATCCGACTAAAGATATCCATTAATGCTGCAGATCTCCTCCTAGTGGAGGGATTTTTGCCTCTACTAGCCGAGCATAGTAGATATGCCAGTAGGTTTGTCTTCGATTAATGGTCCATACTTTTTATATTGGATTATTAAGTATTTGAACTGTATCGTGAACGTTTTTAAATTCGGAGATACAAAACTAGAATTCTTATTAGCAATTAATTGAAATATGCAAAATATATTATATAAACACCTATTGAAACTATAGATTAGAAAACAATAATAAAAATTTAATTAGTTTAAATTTAAGCGTCAAAAATGTGACAGGTCAAAATTATGTGAGTTTTCTTAGAACAGTATTATTCAGAGGCGTATTTCGTGTTTGGTAAAATGTTGAAATTAAGAACTAGTCATGATTGTGAAATCATTGCCAAAAGTAATATACTATGGAACAAAAATTTTTATAAAGTCGTTTAACAGGAGCATCCGAGAGGAAATTGAACTAAGTAAAGATGCAGCGAAAATTAGATACAAAGAAAGACAAGCAGCAACCAAGAGTGAAAAGATATCTTTACATGAAGCTATGCGTATACTAAATGTTCAAGACTTAGATCAAGAAGATATCGATAAGAATTACAAACATCTGTTTGAAGTTAATAGCAAAGCTGGAGGAGGATCTTTATATTTGCAGTCCAAAGTATATAGAGCTAAGCAAAGTATAGACTTAGAAATAAAAAATATGTCCTTGAAGTGTGATTATGCTAATATTTCGAATAAATAAAATATGGTGATAAGTTTGCCTTTTCGGTTATTATTATACTCTACGCAAATACAAAACAAAGAGTATATATCACTCGTAGAGAAAGAAGTTTCATATCGCTGTGGTAGTATTCGAATTACTCTCAAAATGTCCGTCCATTCTTCCGTTAGGTTTGTAAGCACGATAACTTAAAAACGAAAATTCCGATTGCATTGAAATATCGACAGAAAGTTAGTGTCAGTTAGAGGACGAGCCCTGTTATTTTTTAAAGCAATCGATCAGTAAATAAAAAAGTTATAAATTATTTAAGTTAAAATATCAATTTTTTTGTTTTGTGATGAAACAAAAAAATACTCCAGTGAAATAAGTTAAAAAAAAAGGCCATCTGCGGAATGAGGCCGAACAAGCTGAATTTTTGCAGAGACCTTCGTTTTGATGTTCCAATGAAGCACACAAAAATCTCATATGCCTACCCTTGTGCGTCTTGAGATATCGAAGGTCAAAGGTCATTAAAATCGGTTTTTCGCGAAAATCTCGCTTCCAGTGCATCTGACGTCATAAGAACTCATAACAAAACTTACGTAAAATAGTATTCTCTACAAAGTATTGTTTATATATATTTTTTTCGTACGACCAACCGTTTTCGAGATATAGCATGATAAAGCGGGAAGTTAAGAAAAGTGCTTTTATAGTTATAGTTCTGCAGTATAATACAGTATTACCTATTACGAATGCGCGCTCCCGCTTTATCATGCTATATCTGGAAAACGGTTGGTCGTACGAAAAAAATTTATATGAACAATTTTGTAGAGAATACTATTTTACGTAAGTTTTGTTATGGGTTCTTACGACGTCAGATGCACTGGAAGCGAGATTTTCATGACCTTTGACCTTCGATATCTCAAGACGCACAAGGGTAGGCATATGAGATTTTTTTGTGCTTCATTGGAACATCAAAACGAAGGTCTCTGCAAAAATTCAGCTTGTTCGGCCTCATTCCGCAGAGGAAGTTTTATTTCTCTGGGGTAAAATGTCTAAAACGAGAACAATCCCAGCCCTCTGGCGAAGGTTAAAAAAATGTTAAAAAATTGAATTATTTTAGATAAAACCGATTGACGTGAAATTTGGACAAAAAAATTAAACAGTTCCGATGTGCGCTTTTACCCTGGGGGTGGATGCCACTCCCTCTCGGGGGGTGGAAATTAGTACACTCAAAATAACTACAAAAATCGACAGGGGAACGAATTCTAGGCAAAAAATGTTGTATGAAGTTTTTCGATAAATCAATATTTTTCGAGTTATTTGTGATTGTTGATTTTTCATATAAAAAATGCATATTTTAGAGCGATTTTCCACGAATAATTAAAACATCTTACGTTTTATAAAAAAATTGTCAGAAGCAAAAATTAAGCTTATAAAATAGCAAATCAATTGTTTTTTAATTTCTGTAGATGCAATACGAATCGAGTTTTGTTCTTCCTAATTATATTTTTGATTAATTTCGAAGTGGTTTGATATAGCCATACCTCGCTCTTGTTGAATTTCCTGAAACGGATTTTTTGGTTAATAATTTTCCCGTAAAACCAATTTTAATATTTTATACTTTTATACTACTTATTTATTTACAAATTATTTTAAATTTACATAGTTAGATAAGCCTTAATTTTACTTGCCTTTTAATTTACTTTTTGTAAAAGGAGTTGGTGTTTGTTAATAATTTTTTGTAATCCTACCTGACCTCACTCCGTCCAGCTTTACAAGTACTGTGGCATTTCTCGCCGCAGATGTTCGGCTGGCTCCGGACATGGGTGTTCGGGTGGGACAGACTGTTCTTAAATTTTTAATAAATATGTTTTTGATTTGAGTTATGACTCGTTGAAGGTGACTGTTCGGCAAAAACTGAATTCGAACCTTTCAATGTCAATTAACGGAAAAACGATGAATTCTTGAAGGAAAACTTGTCAGACCTTTTTTAAAGTAGTTGAAAGATCTTTAAAATGAGCGGATGTTTAGGACATAGACGAAGTTTTGATGAAAAAAATCCTTTTGAATAAAAATTATTTTTAAATTAATTTTTTTAAACAATTTAAAAATAATAATAATTCGTTTATTTAGCTAATGAAAGCTATATAATTTTACATACATCTTACGTATATACATACTTAAATAACAAAATACTGGATACTCTACAAAAACAATATAATATAATATAACTGCACATTTTATATGTTTTAGACAGGTATATTGTCCTTATATATTTAACACAGTAATTATAAAAATGGTTAATAGATATGGAATTTTTTATGTCAATTGGTAAATACAACCAAAATACTTAAATATTATGTTATATCAAGCCTCCAGCCCTAATGCATACCTCAATTCGCTTTCTGTTATTGTTCATAACTTTTCGGAGGGTTGCAGAATTTAACTAAACTTGGGATTCGGGATTTTTTAATGATTTCGAACAAGTTTTTTTAAACAAATTTTTTTGATTAAAAAATGCCTACTTTTGGATTTTTTCATACAGTCGTAGATGGCCTTGCATTTAAAGATGGACAGTGATTTTGTGGTCTTAAATAGACTTGGGTGACCTCTATCTTTTATATTCAGTTTGATTCAAATCGGACAAAAAACAAAAGAATTATTATGCTGTTACACTCTTAAGTGAGACACACTGTATATGTTATGTCGGAAAGGTTTATTGTTTAAAAATTATTAACGTTTAAACATTGAAAGTAATGTGATTTTTAGTCTTTTTGGCCTTAATAACTTTTGAATGAAAATACATTTTTAGATTCTGCAAAAATAATCGGAAACTTCAAATTCAAAACGCCGAAAAATTTAGAAAAATTACATCAATGATTCCAAAGCTATAGCATGCTATTGTTACTATATTTAGGTCGCCTGCTGTCAGAGACATGGTCTGTAACCGCAAAAGTATGGCGCACTGCTCCGAAAACTCCCAATTTTGAAATAGGTGTAACTTTTATATTGGTGTAATTTTTATAACTCCTTCGGCGTTTTAAATTAAAGCTTTCAGAATATTTTTTCAGAATCTAATAATAATTTCCGTTCCAAAATTATTAAAGGTAAGAAGGATAAAAAAAGCATTTATTCAATGTTCATACGTTAACAACTTTTTAAACTTAAACCTTTTCGATATAACATACATGACTTTTTTCTTGTTTTGACTCATACTTTACGATAGAAGTAGTTTGGAATCGAAAATCGTATTATTTACAATTTGTTTATAAAATTGCGAATGCTCGCGGAGTTATCGCAAAAAATTTCAATTGTACACATCAGCGAGCGCTCGCCAACATATTAGCGAACGTAAGTAAACGACAATCATCTGGAGAACGTTCATACAATCGTTCGGTGAACGATCGCCGTCTCCAGATTTTTGCTCGAGCTTTATTTACCAAATTGTTTTTTCACGCCACTCGCTTTTCTTCTATTGAGTTTAATAATACCTGTGAAGTGATAAACTCGCTTTCCCTCGGTTATTTGGATTTAGGGTTTCCTCTCTATGGTTTAACTTTTTGTAGCACTTGCTTTCCCTCGGTCAGTTGGGTTTATAGGGTTATCGTTTAGGAATTCCTTTCCTCGGTTATTTGGGTTTATAGGGTTATCGTTTAACAATTCCTTTCCTCGGTCATTTGGGTTTATAGGGTTCTCGTTTAAGGATTACAGGGTTCGCTTTGCTTCCATCTATTGGGTAATCTGTGAAAACTCCCTGCCTACCCAATAAAAATGCTGAAATTACGCCACTGTCTATTCTCTGTTGGACCCTAGTTTATTTATACGTATATTTCCTAAGCTAGCAACCTCGATTATGTCCAAAGTAAAAAATGCAATTGAAGAATGTAAACATGGATTTATACTTGACTAATTTTTATGTCTTTCAAAGACTGTTGTTCCGTGTTTGAAATATATTTTGCCTCCTCCGACTTATTATTTTTACAAATAGGATCGTGAGGGTGTGCTTTTGATTTTAATGACGAGGTCAACAGTACTGTGGTGAGCATACTAAAGAAGCTAAAAAAAATAGAATGTCAGATGTCACACATTTAAAAGCTGGAAAAAAGATGAGTTAGTGCGTGTTTCAGAAAGTTCCTGATACGAATATGAATATGTGTTATACAAATATTTCTTCTGCGTTCTTTATAATTCCTATTATTGACTTTCACCTCAAAAATATAAAACACAAACATACCTACTGAATATTTTAACTTACACGTCTCATTTATTATTGAACATAGAAAACTGTTCTTGTTACTACGACGAAAAAGTTCTATAAGTAATACAGTAGCTTGTTTATAGATATCTCGTAAGCTATATAGCGAATAATTCATTATTATATTAAGTAGTAATAAATTCATTTAAACAAGTAAAAAAATCCGGTGCCTAAGGAATCACTACTTCCACGTCCTGATTTCCCATCCAAGTCTCTTTAAACGAAAACATCTTAATACTATATTTGCACTCTAGTAAATGAAAATAATCGCATATAGAGTTTTAATAATATAATACTTGAAATGTCGGCCCCGAGGTGCTAATGAGGGTGACAGATGTCCAAAAATGTTTTGAGAACTTTTCTTCTTATACACACACACACTAAAACACAATTTTATTTCATAACCCCTCCAATAATCGAGTGAGGATGTTGGAGATGGTAGGTGGTAGATGTCATAGTGAAAAGTGAGAACTTGACTTCTAGTATACAGGGTGTCCCAGCTCTACTTAGACAAGAATTATCTGGAAACGGTAAGACATAGAAAGAAGTGTTAAATGGAATCATTTTATTTTCAAATTTGCAAGGCACCTTAAAAGGGCGGCAGGTTATAATAATAATAATACTTTATTCACCACTAAGATACAAAAATATAAATGGAATAACGTATATAACACGTAAGTAAAGAGCACAACATAATTACTTAGTACAAATCTAAATAAGACAGTGCATAACCTTGTATAAAATAACATAATACAAGTAAGTAAGTAAAAAAACACAACACTAAATACTTATTTATCTATCTGGTCAAAAATTCATTAATACTGTAATAGCCACCATCTATTAACAAGGTGTTTACTGCGTTTTGGAAACAATTATAACTTGTGATTATTCTAATTTTCATGTGCTAAGTTATTATACAATATCATACAGGTGTGGAGATCGCTTAAAAGTTGTTGTCGAGTGATTTGGTATGCTCAACAAATCACCATGTATCATATAGATGATACTGGGTTCTTTTAGCAAAAAGGTCCATATTTTTTTTAATATAGCACAGGCATTTACAGATAAAAATACATGGTGCAGTTAGGATTCTTTTGTTTTTGTGTATTATTCTGCAGCTCTCGTTATAGCACATATTATATATTAATCTTATGATTCTCTTTTGACACATAAAGACTCGGTCTCTATTTTTTGCACTTCCCCAGCAAATTGTGTTGTAGGATATATGGGTATATGCTAATGTACAGTAGGTTAGGTGTTCATAAAGCCAAACTCATCTAGTGTACTTTCTGATTGTAAAATAGCGAAATAGGCTCTATTTAGCTGAATACTGACATGTTCAGTGTGTAAATCCCATGTCAGTTTACTATCCAAGCGAGTACCGAGCAACTTAGTGCTGCTCGATAGTCTAATGCCGTCAGTAAATTGTATATTATGCGCCAACGGTCTCTGTAAATAAAAGCTAATAAACACGGTTTTTTTATTATTAAGTATTAGTTTAACTCTTTGGGACCACGAACTAACTTCTTCTAGTGTAAAATTAATTAATTTTTGTAGCTTCTCAGGAGATTCCGCTGATAAGGTAACCGTTAGATCGTCAGCAAACATCGTTAGATGACCTTTGGTGAGATGGTGGGGAAGATCATAAACGTATAACAAAAATAGTAGGGGCCCCAGAACAGGGCCCTGAGGTACCCCCATTGTTATACCGTGAAACTCAGACTCCACTCCACTTAATCTCATATTGATTGTTGTGCCTTCCATATAACTCAATGCAACTTTACTTCCTTACGCTGTATATTTTTATATTTTTTTATTCTCTTTTTATTTCCGAACTAATTTTATTAACCATGTGATGGTTACTGATATCAAATGATATCCTATCATTACCGTCTTACGGTAAATCAATGGTTTAATCTTGATTCTGCCATGTTACATTTTCATAAACTAATAAGTCTGGCCTTAATTACACACTAGCAGAAGTTATTGGTTGCCATTCTGAGGCAGTTTCATGGACAGTTGTTAATTACTTTCACATCCACGTAGTTTTTAAGGCTCTTTCATTTTCAAATCAGAAATATGCCGTCACTGTTTACATCTAATGAATATGTTGATATGTTACTTAATTATGGCTAGAGATTTGAAGGGAACTGGATTGGTAATCAGGGACCTATTAAGTGACCTGCGTTGTCACCTGATATGTCGACCATCGATTTTTTCTTATGGGGCCATTTAAAGCAAGTTGTATACTCTTTCATTTTCAAATCAGAAATATGCCGTCACCGTTTACATCTAATGAATATGTTGATATGTTACTTAATTATGGCTAGAGAT